>CM060560.1:191860843-192460843 GCA_030625065.1 Alectoris magna | reverse complement strand
TCAAATGTCTTCCTACAGAAAATTAAAAATCATTTTCCACATGATTTCTCAGGGCTTTGAAACTCCTACTGTAGGCATCTTTCCTTCTTCCCTCCTTCTACTGTAGGCACCTCTCCTCCAGCTGGTTCTCCTGACAGCCTTCAATGCTGATGGTCTGCAAAGTTAGAGAAGTCTCTTTTCCCACCACCCTTAGTGAAATTAAACCATAAATCTGAGCAGAATGCAGGTGTCAGACCCTAACCCCAAAATCTCATCCTTGATGGTAGCTTAGATATATGGTATCTATATTAGTCCAAGCAGGGGAAAGCAATAAAGCTTGCAAGCATGGCTTGTGCACTGAGAACCATTTGGTCTCTGTTCACATAAAAGGAGCTCTCAAATTATATTATAAAAAAGACAGATTCAAGTTGTTGTAACTTCAGCTTTTCTTGATGGAGCTGAAGGAGGATGGATCTTCTGTAGCCAAATTCCAGTGTTGACTGAGATACCCAACTCCCGAACCAAGGCTGCCACTAAAAGCATACCAATGTTGACCCTGAACAAAGTAGATTAGATTCTGAAGTACGTAAATATGCCTGTCTATCAACTAAGATATTTTAAATTAAGTCGAGTAAAGCTATGTTGTAACCTCAGGCATGTCCTTAAAACAGTATTAGGGTTGGTGGGATTTTTTTGTGTATTTATGCAAATCTGTCAGAGATTACTACACATCTACCTGTTAAACAGATGAGTGACCACAGTTTCTTCCTGACAAATGATGCAACTCACTCAAGAACACTTAAATTTCCCCTTTTTTGGGAGGGAGAGAGAAGGGGGGTGGAGGGTGAGGGTGGTTGACTGATTTTTTTTTTCCTTTGTTTGTTTTTGTTTGTTTGTTGTGGTTTTGTTCTGTCTGTGTACGTGGTTTTCCTTTTTTTTTCCTTTTCCTTTTTTTGAGGTCTGAAATCTAAACAAGATAAGCAGCACATTGCTTACACCTCGGCCCTTAAAACTGATAAACATGGCAAACTGCAAACTGCTCTCCATCACTGGTTGACATCTAAATCTATCCATGCTGTTATTTTCACGTAGTCTGGATGCACTCAGACCTACATAAGCTACAGTCGTGAAGAACAAATGGATAGGATGTATGTTTAACATCTGTGCTGTAACTGCTTATCTGTAGGAGTCTGACCTTTGTGATGTCCAGGTAGATGCATTACTAAACTGGAGGACAATCAGCACCTACACTACGACCATTCAGACATATATACATGAGAGATACTCTGCTACACAAAAGGATTTTTTTTTTCTATTAGTGCATAAAATTGGTGCGTGAGTGGAGTGTTTGAAGTTTTCAGTATAATTCCATTGATCGCTGGCTGGAAAGAAATCTTTCCTAACTCCTTGGCTTACAAACCACTTCACTGTGAGTCACACCAAGTGTGCAGTGTGTACAGGATATACATGCACGCTAATCTGTAATGGTTAATTGATGGAGATGCAGAAATTCTCAACTTTCCTGCCTACTTTTTCTCCTTTCTACAGAGAAAGTTATAAGAAAAACTGTACTGAATCTCCTCGAGTTGTTGAGGTCTTGGAAAACATTAACAGAGACAGTGTATGGGTTAATGTGCCTAAAGTGTTGTAGAAAAAAAACAACCCTTTCTCATGCGCATATTTAGGTTAGCAATCATACATTCCAGAGGATACTCGTAACAAACACCGCATGCACTCTCTTCCTAACCCCTTATTGCCCCGAGGTATGCCCTGCTGTTGAGTTGAAATCTTTTTTCATCATGCCTCGATTAATACTAGGTACTAAAAGCAAATTGGTGATAACTGCCGGTCATGACAACCATTGTGCACGCTCCTGCCAATGGCAGTGCAAGTTCTTTCCTGTTCTCACCTGCAGCCGCCTTCGTATTTTAATCATGAGCCCCGAGCAGAAATTGTCAATTAGATTGAGCCTTGTGGTGGTCTTTGAATAAATGTTCTTTAGCAGATAGATTTAGTGCCTTGCTACTCTATTCCCTGGTTTCTATGTGCAATATACCTTCCATATACACTAAAATGAAGTATCTTCCTGGGGAAAAAAAATCTATCCAATCACACACCAGATAAAGTGGCTACTCTGCTGAACTCCAGAAAGAAATGAGAGGGCTTGATGAATGCCTTGAGGCCAAAACAATGATTCTCTTGCTGCTTTCTCTTGGAAAAAAAAAAAAAAAAAAAAAGGAAAAAAAATAGTAAGATGGAAAATCTGAGTTATTTCAATTTAAACAGTACAGAGGATTGTGGTGAAAGAGGCAGTCACTTCTTTTATCACATCTACATTTGATCAGTGTTTCTTGAACAGTTTTGTCCCACGTGGGACAAGGAAAACTGGGATCTTCTGTGTAACTGGCTACAAATTATTGATTAATGGGACAGGATCTTGGAGGATGCAGTGTCATTCCTCTGATTCACGAGAACTCTGGAGGGATGCTGAATGCAAATGCAGCTCAGTTATGCTTCAAAGTATATGACTGCATAGTGAGGGACTCGCCCATCTGAAAAATCGCAGACAATTTGCACGTAATTATATCTTTTAGACTTGAGTGGGCTGGCTGTGAAAAGGAAAGATGGCATGAATCTGGAGTTTGATTGTGTCTAAGAAAAGTCTAGTCCAAGGCAAGGAGGGACAGATATCAACATGCATCAAACTAAAGATGTTTTTGTAGTTTCCGATTCTTTTTTCTTTTTCTTTTTTTTTCTCCCAAATAAGTTTTAGTTATATCATTGATTCCACTGTGAAAGGTATGCAAGATGCTCACACTCTGATGCAGGTGAGGGAAAACAACCCACCTGAATGGAGTGTCATGGCACCAGGAGAGCATTGAGGTGAGTTCAGGATCAAGCAGTACTGCGGAGCAAAAAAAAAACAGGAGGAAGTGAGGAAGAAATCTAACACAGGTATCAGTAATTCTCCATCACTGGCAGTAGCATACATACAGATGGGAGCTGCTGACCATAGCAACTTGATGTTGGGGCTTAGAGGTGAACAGCGGGATTTGTTGTGCTCGGCAGCGTCCGTGCACCTTCTAAAGCGCTCTTTATGTGTAAGTGTATGGCTGGAGGAGGCAAAAGATAAAGACAGTAGTTGTTGCTGTGATATGAATGGGTATAATTAGGTGCCTTGCCCAAGGTGACATGGAAATCCTCTGTCAAAAATGAAAATGGTAATCCAGGTCTCATGGAGAAAAGCCTACTGCAATAAACACAGTGTTATCCTTCCTCTTCGAGCTGCTGCTTTCCAGCTAAGCCCTCTCCTCCAGGGCCCTGGCCTCTGGAGTAGCAGGCTTTGGTTTTTACCTCTAGTAATGTAATGAGTGAAAAAAGGTGCTTGGGCACAAAGGATTAGTGTCTGTAAGCTCCTGACCACGGGCGGTGCATAGAACAAATGCCTCTTACTGGCAAGTAGTTCAAAGGTCCATCTAAGGTTGTGGGTTTGTTTTGTGTGTTTTCAATTATAATTCATTTTTTTAATTAATATTTGAACTTTGGTTTGGTAAAGTCTCCTGTGTGATGCCAATTCTGGCAATTTTACGTGATCTAAAATGGAGGCAGCGTTTTCCCATGTTTCCTTTGCAATTACAAAGCAACTCTCTTGTTTTGTTTGAATTTTCCTTTGTCGTTATGAAACACAGTGGGCTGATGGCTTGATATTAAAAGCAATTGTGTTTCCATTCATGCAGATGCCAGCCTGTTTAGGTGAATTTACTAAGTCCCTAGACATACATTTTTATATTATTGCTGTCTGTGGGCCGTGCTGAGCATTTTAATTCTCTGAAAATAACCTCTGTTTTCCTTTCATCTCTTCATTAGCTCTTTCATCACAAGGACATGAATTTAAAAATATATATATATCTTAAAATTGTATGTAATAAAGATGTTTTTATCATTCCAATTTGTTGAGCTGTGCTTTTACAGTTGCACGGCGTTTGGAACCATAAAATGGCACAATTATTTTTGTGTTGTATTGCTTTGTACCCTGCGGTTCCATTTAAAGCAAAGCAGAGAGATGTTTATAGGCAGTACTGAAAGCAATGTATGTGGATCATGATGTCAAGCATATTTTATTGAAGAAAGATTACAAAGAGATCTGATGACAAGTTCTGCACTACTGGAGTGAAATCAGAATGATCTGTGCGTTGTTAAATCAAAATTAAAGTAATACCAAGCTGTGTTTTTATTTCTCTTTCTTTTATTCTTTTTTTTTTTATATATATAAAGATGAACCTTATAGCCAATTATGATTGTTTTAAAGTAAATATTGAGAGTTTTTTTGACATGCTAGCACACTGCAGCATACTCACTCCTGCTGTACCAGCCAGACCTTGGATCTGGGGTAACTGTAGTGGATATATCAGATATCTGAACACAGAAGTATCCTGCTATGTATTGTGTACGTGCGCTCAGACTTTTAAGCCAGATGCCTGTAGGTGAAGGTACTTAATATCTTCAGTGCAGAAGGAAAAACTGGAAAAATTCAGAGTTGGTTGTTTTAGGTGGGCTATTTTTATTTTATTTTATTTTTTGATTGGTTGGTTGGATGGGTTTTCTTTTGTGTACAGCTTTGAATTTTGCTGGAAGGAGCTTCCTTATGAACACAGTTTTGCTTTCAAATTTTCACTTTTGTATTAATAGAAGTGATTCCCAGCTGCAGCCTTTCCTACACTATTTATGCGTAAGGATGTAAAGGAGTCGCCTCTTAAATGATGGTCAAGTTAAATCTCTTGCTTCAAAACTTTATGATGAGCTGCTCTGCAGGAACACCTTCCTCATAGATTGTGTTTGCACTCAAACTCCAGTGACATTACAGCTTCTGGAAACTTTCGTTACTTGAGGTTGTTTAAAAAGTGAAGCTATGAAATAGCATGACTCAAACTTCTTAATGGGATACTGCAAGACTTTGAGTCCATAAGGGAACGCTATGTTCCTGCTTTAACAGGCACCTAAGCATGTTCAGCCTGGGCTCTAAACATCAAACTGGATCATTATTATTATTATTTTTAATGGTCGCTGGTTTTATCATGTTTTCCACCCCTCTTTTCCATGAGACAGCAATCTTAGCAATATATTATCCAATAATAGCAATGATTTAAAATTCAGGTGCCTTTATCTACATATGTTGCAGTCACTGTCACATAGCGATTCTCTTCCCCTTTTCATTTTGGCTGTTGCCCTTCTTACAGCTTTTAGCTTCCTTTTTATTTAAATTACAAAAGATAGATACTCTCTTGCTAGTTTTTTGGATCTGATTTCCCATTCTAGACCTATAGATGTTGACATTTCAAAATTATTCCAACTTTCTTTTATTAATTCTCTAACGTGGAGTTTTATAGCTCTGCCCCAGACTCCCCTCACCTCATAGGGTGAACAATATGGAAACACTGTGCAACAGACTCCTTAGATCAAATGGGATTTCTAGTTCAAAAACTTTTTTTACTCAGTGAGCAAAGTCAAGAAAACATGATTTTAAATAACAACAAGTTCTGTTGTACGGATGTATGAGTTTTGCCTGTGCCATGCTTAGTGCACTGTAATATCTTGGATTTGGTTTTATTTTTTGTTATGTTTTCACAAAATAAATAAATAAATAAATTTAAACTCCTAGGCGAGGACTTGTAATGTTTAAAAACAAATTTTCCAAGAACATGATTATCCAGGGGGAGGAAGGAAGAAGAGTTGCTTTAATTTAGTTTTACATTCCCAGTTGTTTGGGTGGCACAGCAAAAATGTCTCTTGCCAAACTGAGGAAGAAAATGTAGTAAATGACTTACTGTTTTGTTTTAAATTTTTGGCAGCTGTGACTTGAGTATCCTAGGCCCACAGATTGTTAGTTAATCTTTGGAATTTTGCCTTTTGTTTCGGTTTTTATGGAGAAACTTAATATGCGGGGAAATCAAGGAATTTACCACCCAGAAACCAAGCTAAATGTGCTGGTTAATCCCAGCCCCTGCTGTTGGTTTGTCCATTTCTAAAGGGTTGTGTATTGCATGGGCTCAGAAAAAGAATCAAAAGCAGGATGATATATTTTGGAGAAAACTCAGCAGACAGACATGGCTCTGAAAGTTTGCAGTGACCTCTGTCCAAAAGGCACCACAACTGTGCTGTTCAGTGTTAATAAAAACATAAGAACAAGGTGTTTGGGAAGCCACTGTCCTCAAAATAAGGAATGTTCGTAAGCAGTATGGGAGAAACAAACAGGACAGCCTCTGAAATTAAATCACCAGCTGTAGCAGAGTTGTCTGTCACCTTCTGCAGGCAATACACAGCAAGGATGTCCTAAGGGAAATGATGCTCTCCATTTTTGGTTTCATCTCTTCTGACAACGGCATGAAAGCAAATGGGCTTTGTAAAAACTGGGGGCTTCTGGCTCCTCATTTGCTTTTTGGTGCCAAGTGACTTCTACCCTTGATGCTGAGCACAGTTCTCAGTCAGGCATGTGAGTGCAGTACATGTCAGCCATTGCACTGCACACATACATATTTTTTATTTATCCTTGGGACATGCAGGGTGAAAGACTTCTCAAGCCCCTGCTGTAATGCAGCATGTCAACTTGGCAGCCCTGCTTAGAGAAGAACTCAGCCTCTTCCTTACCTCACCCATTCAAATGCTTCGTTTTGGCACGTGTGTCAACAAGTGTGATCAGGTGTAAAGAGGCATGAGACACAGAAGTGACGTACCTGTCACATTGGATGGACTTCCCACAGCCACAATGGCACCTCCTGTGGCATTGTACTAACTGCCTGTATGAGCCCATTGGCACCCCTACACTTGTGAGATCTGGCTCCCCTGGTAGGAAGGAACATTTACGTTTTTTCAGTAAATATTTATGTTTTGACCCCGAAATTGCAATGGCACTGCTGCATTAGCTCAGAGCCTTTCTTGCATTGCCCTCTTCTCGGCATGGGACTGTACTGTTGTTCATCCCACTTGTATTTCAGAGCAGTTTGGAAGCCAGCCAGCCATAGGTGACTCGATTCCAGCTGTCAGTGTCAAAATCTGCAGAGAACGAGACATTCCCTGTTTTATTGGCTGCTGCTAGGAAATCATCCTGGTAGAACAGACCCTGAAACTAATTGAATGGGACTGCGACATTTCAGACTGCTTAGAAGGCTCCACTGAAGACACGGTCAAAGAGAAACTTCATAAAGCACTGCATAAAGTTAACAGCAGCAGGTACTGCTGCTTGTATTTGCCTTCCCAGCAGGTGAGGAAGCAGTACAAGTGCTAAATGTTGGAAGTTATCAGAGATGAATGAAAACAGGGGTTGATCAGTAGGAGTTTGCTTTCAAATCATTAACAGTCCAATGAAATCATAGAATCACAGAATCGTTTGAGTTGGAAGGGACCCTTAAAGGTTATCTAGTCCACCTCCCCTGCAGTGAACAGGGACACCTACAGCTAGATCAGGTTGCTCAGAGCCTGGTTCAGCCTGATACTGAATGTCTCCAACAGTACCATTTGAAAAGTAGTGTATAGTTGTATTTTAGTGTCTGGGGAGAGTGACAGCAAAAAGGTGATTAAAGTTAATCATCCTCCTCTGCTCATAGTGCATTGGCTGGAGAGGTTTTGCCCTCTTTCACAAACTGATGGATCTGAGACAACTTCTCAGAGGCTGGACGATGAGAGCCCAGGCTGGAAGTAACACGCTTTTTGAAATCTGTTCTGTCTCAGTCCTGGGGGTTGATAATCACAAATCAAGCCTCTGTACTGCAGAAGAGGGTTACTCCCAAAGACAGGGTTTTAGCTGCTTCTGAACTGTCAACATTTCTCTGCATTCTCATCACTCTGCCTGTGATGTACTTATGGAGGACTCCATTAGTAACTTCCAGCCATAGAGCTGTCAGTGTTTCGCTAGTTCAAATTCAACTTGAAAATAAAGTCAGGGCTTCTCTGTAGCTATGCAGGCTATTTTTGCTGGCTTCTGCCATGACTGAAGTGTAGGCAGATGTCTGTGCTGTTTTCCAGTGTCCGGGACAAAGCTTTGTGTGTGATATGGAAGAAGAAAGTGAAGAGAGGGCACAATAGGTTTGCATTTTGCTGGACTTGCCTATCCTCTTTCAGAAGTTACCCTCCCTTCACCAAACATAATTCTTTCAGACTTCCATGAAGTTGTAAGTGATTATGGGTAAAAGTCCAGAAATCTCAGAGCATGAAAGCTCAGAGAGAGAGTTCAGATCAAACAGGGTATGGTGACAAAACTGCAGGCAAAGGGCACAGAGCAAAATTCCAGCTATAACTGCTGTATCAAGCAGTTATTCAGTCAATGAACAATTGAGAAGCTATTCACATCAGATTTGCTTAGTCATGTGGCTCGCATGTCACTTTGTCTTTTGTCAGGTGGCAACCAAAAGCAGTGAATAGTCTCTACTACTTGGGAAAGAATTTAAAAGTCTGGGTAAATGAAAAGCTCATTATTGGATGCTTCTTACCACCCTAAGTTAGACATGGAGAGAGAACCCTACCTGTCACCTACCAAGTGCTTCAGTCCATTGCCTGTGTGGAAGGCCAGGGAAAATTAAATTAGAAGGGATTCATCTACTTTTTTGCACAGTAAAAGCTGAGTAAATTGGATTCAAGCATGACAAAAACAAGGTACAAGATGACATCTCTTGACAGGAGTCTGTGCCTCTTGGGGGAGATTCTTTTCCTAATGTGGATACAATTCTTTTATTTCCAGCCTTGGATGGAACTGAAAGAAAAAGAAATGTTGCCTTTGCATTACCTACCTAAAATGTGAACAAGAACGAAATCAAACTTCTTTAATCAAAAGAAAGCAACTGGTTCAAATATTTGTTTTGAACTTTGTTTCTTCTTCTATAGAAGGTACTAGCCCTTCCACAGGTCTAACATAGCGCTTCCAAAGTCTGAGGTCTCTTCCTTTAGTTTGCTGCAATTGCTCTAAACTCATATGTTTAAAAACCAAAGAAACACAACTCCACCCACAACAGTAAAAACACCTCAGTGTCCAAAATCTGTGCTATAGGCAGATAATGGACTACAGTTTTGTGAAGGTGTATAAGTGAAACCAACTATTCACGAAAAACCTTCATTTAGCCACTGAGACTTGCAGTGTACACCAATGCACTTGTTTGATTTTAGTTTTTCACTCTATGCAGAGCAGGCATGTAAAAGAAAGCGGTTGGTAATAAGGTCTCCAAAATGCTCTGCTCAAGAAGGACAATGCCTGTTTGCTGAAATTCCTGAGATACAGCAAGCATACTTTGTGATTTATTTTAAAAATGGATTTCCATGTTTCTGCTGAGTGAAAATCGCATGGTGCCGTTCTTTGGGTATGAATGTTAAGGGCCCCTTCTGTAAATATTAATATGTGGCCTGACACAATGGTTAGCACAGAGGTAGAACATGTCTGGTTGCCCAGAGAAGGTGCAGATGCCCCACCCCTGGCAGTCTTCAAGGCCAGGTTGGATGGGGTCCTACGCAACATGACCTTGTGCCTGGTCTAGTGGTTGGCAGCTCTGCCCATGGCAGGGGGTTGGAACTAGATGATCTTTGGGGTCCCTTCCAACCCAAGCCATTCTATGATTCTGTGTCCCAAACCTTTTGCTGTTTCCAGCATTCATGACTCCCCTAGGACAAATTATCAAAAGCAGTAACCAAAAAAAAGAAGGGAAGGTTTGTCCTGCAATGTAAGGACCAGAGCTTTGTTGCTTTTCTTCCTAATAAATATGCAGTGTTTAATGAATAGAGCAAACGGCGTGAAGACAGAGGACTTTGGATGCCACAGAAATCAGAGATCTCACCCCAGACTGGTTGTGGGAATCTCACATGGTCTTGGGGGGATTTGTTTAATACCTAGAGCATTAGAAAAACACTTAGCATTAGAAAAACAGGTTGATGGTAACTTAGTTCTAACAAAGATACAGCTCTTCAGCACTTGCATGGGGCTTAGGCATTGCAGAGAGGAAGACACGTTCCTGAAGTAGTACTGACTTCTCAGCTAGAGTCTGTTCTGCAAAATTTTACTGAGCCCACTTCTATAAGTGCTTTAAAAAAAAAAGACTACGTGTGTTTCTTCTTGGTTTTCCTTCTCCCCCCCTTCCCCCCCCAGTTTTTGCTAGTTCCACTGAGAAGTTAGGAGCAAAGGGTTTTGGAAGCGAGGGAAACTGTACTTGGTTTGAAACACAGCGTATCATGCAAGCTAAATTACTTTGTATGAATAACTAACATGATTATGTTTTTATATTAAAAACAGTAATTCACAGTCACAAAAATCCATTCCCTGAAGACAGCTTAATACAAAAAGGCTGATTTGGCAGTTGTGTATTCTGCCAAACTGTTTTGTAGATTAGATATTTATTTTGTGTGGTTTTTTTTGTTTTGTTTTCTTTTCTTCGGGGTACTTTGGAAAAACAACAGAGAAAATACAAACTGGGTGTCTGATTCTATAAATTCCTGTGTCAGCAGCTAGACTCAGGAAACCCGGATAGACCCATCTGTGCTATGCTCTGCACAAAAGCAGCTAAATTCAGTCCATACAACAATTTAATTGAAGTAAACTGCAATGATTATAAGGAAATCATTGAAAAGCGGAGGGTGGGAGTCTCTGGAGGTTAATCACGTTTGTCACTTAGGAGCACTTCCAGCACAAATACAGGGTTTGGTGTCTTTAAAATAAGTAAATCTGTGGAGGTTATGAAGCTGCTAGCATCTCCTATTAAGAAGTGATAGTTCCCAAGTCACAGTTGCTTTTCAGGAGAGAGTTTTGTAGCTGGACAGAGTTATCTAGGAATGCGTGTTGGGTATAAGAAAGAGTCCAGTCACCCTGTTACAGGCAGTTACATCTCTTCCCAGAGGGCTAATTTGAGGCAGCTACTACATTTTGCAGTAGGATGTGCTGTGATACCTACATGGGAAGTACATGAACAGGCAGTAAACACCACTTCTGATGGAGTGGAGGACATACACAAAGCTTGAAAATGAAAGTGAGGATTACTGTCAGGGTTCTGAAGTTATAGAATAGCTCTCATTTCCTGAACTGAAGAGCTCAAAGTTCAGGTACAAAAATCCATTATTTCATAATATTGTGTTGTTTATGTTCTACAGGATTTTTCATTATGTATTAAAAAAAAAAAAAAAAAAAAAAACTTTATTATTAGGGAAGAAGGGATTAAAAAAGAATCATGCAGAACTCTTTAATAGCATCCTTCTCTGCATTCTACCTGCAGCTTGCTTCCCATTCAACAAGGAATTGTATATGTTTATGGAACGGAAATTAAATTCCTTATTAAATTATGTTTTTCTGCTTTTGGGTCTAATTTAATCAATGTTGTTATATTGGAAAAGTGAAGTTAGAAATACTTACGCTACTACCATGGATATGCAGCCTTTGTTTATCAAGGCTGTCCTGTGTGCTTGCATTTATAACGCTGAGCATCTATGATCAACCCACAGGGGAAACAGTTTAAAATGTGTTGCAATTTCAGAGGCTGCTTCTTTTTTTATTTTGCTTTAAATTGGAATTGTAGCAGTAGATCCCAGACAAACTGGAAGACTAGTGTTTTTCTATCCCTTTTTCTCTACACTTCTTGTCTTTCTTGGGCTCAGCCTAAACTTTCACTTTGATTTCTTTGATGAGTCTTGGAACCTCCATATAGCAAATCCATCCGAGAAAAGAAAACTGTCACTGTTATCTACATGAGACAAAAACTGGGGAGGAATCTAAGTCATCCAGATGATCTCCAGCTCTGATGTCTAACTTTAGTGTTTCAGGGAATGTAGAAGGGTGCACAGAACTACTTATCCCTGCATTAGAGCAGCCAAAAATGGCTCATGTTATTTGAGACTTGAGCCTGTAGAAACAACTTAGAATGAAAATGTAGGAGGAAACTGCTTGCTTAATCATCATCTTTCCGCATCTTCACTGAAGAAGAAAAGTCAAATAAATCCAATTTGCATGAGGTTTTTCATGCGTGCAGCTCCTGCTGTGAAGTAGAAAAATATTTTCTCTGTATTTAGAGAAGCCACGATAGCCTATCAGTGGCTAGTTTAACACCTGTAAGTCCAGCAGCTCTTAACCAAGTCCTGTGAATCCAGGCAAATAAAGCAATCTTATTTCAAAGATAGTAAGCTCAATTCTAGTGGCTGCACAGTGTCTTTTATCTTCCATGCTCAATCCGTTACCATGTTCTCAGTACTTATTTCCAATATCATGCCCAAATACTCTAAATTGAGATATGTTTCACTATAGAGAACCTTTACAGAGAAGCGAAAGTATCTTATTAAATAAGATTAAATATATATATGTATCTGTTTTCATGGTTGCTTAAAGATTTTTGTTTATCATATACTGAAAAAAAAAGTATAACGATACCTGCTTTTACTGACTCATTTCATGAGCAGTTGCACGATTGTAGTTTTTCTAAATACTATCCTTTAAGGACTTCATATGCTTTAAATTAAAATTGTTTCAGTCTGAGGGAGGAGGGAAGGTTCAAACGGAAAAACTGAGTGTTTTATATGGAAGTCATCGCTATACCTTTTAGCTTTACCTGCTTCTGGGACTAGAGTGTGTATTATTGTCATGAAAAAAACTTGTTTTCCTTTTTCAGAGCTGCAGAGTTTGAACTTCTTTTTTTGTGGGTTCCTACAAAAAGAGTTGGGTTAACCAAGAAATATTATTATAAACTCAAACTGTTGGAGTTCGGCAGACTTACCATGAATTAGTCATGATGGGAGCTGAAAACATAGTCTTTAATTGCAGTTAATTTTGAGATACTGTTAAAATTAGTGACAAATTGTCAAAGCAAATATTGGTCAGAAAGCTTTTTCTACTGGTGGGAGAGGGAAGTTCGTGTGCTATGTGAGATTATCCAAAGGAAGGAAAAATATACTATTTAAAGACCTTGAAATACTGCTTCAAAACTTGAAAATCATCCTAATGTCACTAGTATATCAAGAAAAGCTGAGTTTGTGAGAATTTAGCTGTGCAAAGGTGTGGTGCTGCACAAAGGGTGATGCTTCTTCTGTGGTCAACAAGAGCAGAGAACTCCTGGAAACTCCCAGAACCTGTTCTCAAAGAGTAACCCAATCGTTTCTTGGCAGAGCTAATTTTCTCTGAAAGGCAAATAAACCCTCCAAGAAATGGAATACAGAAAAACGCAGGCCCTCTGCACGACTTCATCTAGCAATGAGAAAATGTTATTATCTGGAAGTGAAAAAATTGAACTTTGGGAACTTTGTTTAACAATCATTTCTCTTCCTGATTGAAATAAATGAGCCCAAAGATTTAGCCCCATGTTCACTCTTCAGAGAAAGGGCTTTTACATTGATTTCTTTCAATGAGCATAATTTTTTATTTTGATGTGCAATTAGGGCAAATTCAGCTTATTTTTTTCCAGCTTTTTCTTTCACACAATGCCCCTTAATTAAGCGCACTATGCAGAGACGGCAGGTAACCCAATGTGCAAGGCTAAGAATCTGCTGTGATCAGAACTAGAGCCACAGCTCACAGCAGCCAGCAGCACTTTTAAGAGTGTAAAGCTGCAAAATTGCAGGTAAGAAAGCCAAAGCCCATAATGGCTCATTTTAGAGTTAACTGGTGAAAGCCAAGCAAGGGCAAGCCCTTGGCTGTACGTGCAAGCTGGTGGATATAGCATCATGTTGACTAGCTAGTGGTTGTGTGTAGCAAAGGATTCATCTAATTAGCAACATCCAAAACTTGCAACTTGCTGTTGGAATTAAGCAAAAGTTGCTCCTGCTTGTCAGCAAGAGATGTGCTAATCGTATTTAGAGTAGTTCAGTTTCCTGCTCTGGATCCTGGGCTGAGAGCCAGCGGGAACCTTCAGCTCCTTCTGTGGCTTTGGGCATTCTCAGTTTCCTTTGCCCTAATACGTGAGTAATTCTCGTGTCCTGTAACAGTGTGTTAATTCTTCAAAGCACTTTGCAAATCCCTGCGTGCCTGGTTCCAGCTGGCCGCTGTTGAAGCATGATGGCTTGGGCAGGGAGCTTGCGAACATCCACCTGACCAAGTGACGCTGTAACACAGCTGGATCAGAAATGTTTCTTGCAAACTGTGTCCTGAAGTACTTTCTTTGGATAATGAATACTGTTTTAGAGCAAAGCATGTCTAAGAGAATATGAACTGTTTTTTCTACTGTGCTTTAAAGAAGATGCAGAATTGAGCAAAAAGATTGACCAAGGAGCCATGTCCAGGTAATTCAGGGACCATCCTTTGGCTGAATTCTGCCAGCTTCTTCCAGGCACTTAAATTCCTGACCAGGTCAGGATTTGAGGGGTTTATTTATTTATTTATTTTGACTACAAGGGCTGCTCCAAAAGTAGTGCCTCCTATTTTATTTTGTGTGCCCACGATGTCAGAGGCTGATGTTAGTGGTATGGCAGTAGAGGCTGAATCTTCCCACCAAACTTCCGTTACCGTATCTTGCCATGCGACAGATGGCAGCAGAGGGGCAGTCTGACAAAATGACATCCGACATGGAAGTGCGTTTGAAGCAAAGGTGTGTCATTGAAGTCCTTTGCGTGGAAAAAAATGGCACTCATTGACATTCATCAATGCTTGTTTATGAAGACAAAATGGTGGGTGTGCACACAGTGAGGCAGTGAGTGGTGCGTTTCAGCAGTGGTGATAGCAACAGTGGATCACCTCCACTGAGGCAGAATTTTTACAAGCACAGCATGCAGGCTATGCTGAAAATGTATAGCTAATGATGGTGACTATCTTGAAAAACAGCGTGTTGTAGCTGAGAATGTGCTCTACCAAACAGTGTTATTGTGCTCTTTGTATCTGTTTTTGTTTCCATGGCAATATATAGGAGGCATTACTTTTGGAGCAACCTGCATACATAAATAAATGCTTCTTGTCACTTAAGAAAATATTCGGAAACTAAAAGGAGATCAGTGTCAGGGAAAGGGAAAACAGGAAGGTAAACCAAGCTCACAAGAATGGGCTTTAAGAATAAAACCAGGCAAACTTCAAATTCTGGGATGGATTGAAATTCCAGCAATAACCCATCGTCAGCTGATAGATGTTTTGCTGAAGCTACAGCAAGGATAACTGTAACACAGGGACAAGAGGAGCCCTGGAGGAAACCATAGTTGGAAAGACTTCTGAGTTTGCAGCACTAAAAAGTTCTTCCCTCTCTTTAATATATCCTGACCGCCACAGTCTATATTTTCTTTGTTCAAAACTGTACAATAGCTGTCTACAAACTGCTGTAAAGTGCAGTTACCTGTTATTGCCCTGTAAATAATTGAATAACCTCTTCCAGGCAACATGGTCAAGATGCAGATTTAATTTACTTCCAGACCAGGAGTAAAGATGGTTGAATCCATGCTGCTCACTGTCTGTGTCTGGAGGTGTTGTGTACAGGTACATAAATAGTTCACTGAACCTGTCAGATTCTCTGCCAGGAATGAGCATGCCCTCTGGCCTGCTACATGTGCATATATGAAACAGTTCCCCTTCAGTTCTCAGGCATTAAGGACTAATATATTTTCCAATACTTCTGTGGAAGTAGATAAAAGACATATTGCACATGTAGTAGCAGAAGTCAACATGGAGTTTGGATTGTTCTTTTTTTTTTTGGGGGGGGGGGGGGCGATTATGAGAAAAGTCCTGCTTTTTTTTTTTGTTTGTTTGTTTTTCTTACCCCTGTGCTCTTTTTAAATGTTGTAACCTAATTGTAGAGGTGATGTGTAATTGTCTCTGACAAAATTTTGAAGGTAAGGATCCTGTTTCTCCTTATTGCAAATATCAGTAACGTGGATGGAAAATAGAGTTGAAATGCCCCCTAATGTAACATTCAGGTTGTAAAATCAAGCGTAGCAGAATCCAAACTCAAATTAGTCACCAGAAACACGCAATCAGATGCACATGACCTACAGTACTTATGCTAGGAACCAGGTGGGCACTTAGTACCAAAGTCACTTTTTCAAATGTGCTCAAGGTGCTGCTCTGCAGAACCAGACCCAGTACACAAAGGCACGGGTTTGACACACTGCTGCTGAGGATGTCACAACAATACTGCTGTATGGAGAATTAATACCGTAATAAGGAGTGTGATTAAAACAAGACTAGCTTATGTTTTATTTAAAGCCAAGATCCAAAGTCAGTAATGTCCCTTGAGTAGCTTACCTGAGCCTTTCAGAAGCTTTCATCTCTGATTTTCAAAGTTCTTATATTGCTTTCTGTTAAAAGGAAAAGAAAATGCTTCCGACTCTGATCTGCACTCATTAAATAAAACTTTAATTTATATAATTTTCTCCTCAGGTTAGTATGTTTTGAATTCTTTATTATATTTATTGGAAAAAAAAAAAAAAAGAAAGATAAGAGAGATTTTAAGGGTGGGAGATGTTGGTGAGAGGAGAGAGAAGAGAGAAACCTTCCTTTTTTTGAAGAGAGTTTTAAATAAGGTAACCTCCTCTGCAGATGTCCTGTCCTCTAAATTGCTTTTTCAGGATAATTAATAAAACCTTGATGCCACTGTTTCACCATTAACACTACCCCCTTTGGAACTGTAGATGCTAAAATCATGTTGACAGCACAACCTTTTCAATTGTTGCCATTAAAAAAGTCCAAGATAACAGACACAAGAACACTCAGTTTGCCTGTCAGTCTCTGAGATGTGAATGCTTTAGAGCCTGATCACATGTAATCAGTAAAATTCCTCTCTGTTTTGGTAAGATGTTGGGTACCTACCATACTGACACACACACACAAACACATGCTTGTACTTTCCCAGTAATGTTCCTGAATGGATAATGATTTTCCTATCACAGTTCTCTTGCAGTTTGGATTAGATGTAGTATTTTTCTGCTCTTGCTGTTGTAAACTCTTCATGTAAAGCATGGCTGCACACTGCTAAACAGCTGTTATCTTCCTCTCTAGAGGTGGATGCATTAAGCCATTCTGTTCACAGAGATACTTTTGCGTGACTTTTAATGAAAATTGAGTTGTGCAGCCACTGTCCAAAATTATGATCTTTGCTTGGAAATTGGCCCTCTTTGAAAGTCATTGAAGATATTTTGATGTTATGAATCCATGGCCATTTAGCATATCTCATTCATGTTTGCTTCCCGAGGACGGTGCTTTCATAGAATCATTAAGGTAAGACTACTGAGATCATCCAGTCCAACCATTGACCCATCCCCACCATGCCCACTAAGCCATGTCTCTCAGTGCCACATCTGCATGTTTCTTTAAAACCTCCAGGGGCAGTGGCTCCATCAGTTGTTCCACTCTTTCTGAGAAGAATTTTTTTGTTAATATCCAACCCACCTCCCCTGGCACAATTTAAGGCCCTTCCCTCTCTTCCTAAAAGTTGTGTTGCTCCTGCAAGGTATACATCTCCAGCATGTACCCAGGTGTGTAGCCATCACACAAGCAGTTTGCCATAATTCTGATCCAAACATATTTATAGTAGTATCTCTGTAACAGTAGACAAGATAAAGTGAAGCCCAGTGCTCATATCATAGCAGTGGCATAGCTGGCGACCATATCACTACTCGGTGACAATTACTGTGTGACCTGTAAGCTACAGGAGTTGCTATTGCTGCATCAGAGGCCTATAATCTGTTAGTTTTTGAAATAACATTCCTGTGCAGATAGAAATAAGTAAAGTCACTGTATGAGTGCATAATAGTGTGCAGCTAGTATTTATAGAAGTGTTCCATGCTGCATAATAGTTTGTCACTTTTGTTGTGAGCTCACATAAAATCTATGGCTGCTGTAGGGCAAAGGTATAAAACTTTCATGAGTAATATAAAATATACAAAATGTTGCTGTTAATATTTAATACAATTTGCAGCAGTCAATGAGCACAATCAATGTTTATTAATTAAGATGTTCAGTTGCAATAGCAATTCCTTTTTTCTGGTGTATGTTTGTCTTCAGGGAGAATTTAGCACGTTCTTTGACCCTTTGGGATTAAAACACAGGGTGCTTAACAGTATTGTTGGTAGCATTTTATATTACATGTTTGCCTTTTCTTCAGCAAGTAAACACAACTCTTTTAGTGACATCTATTTAAACCCACTACTTGATAAGAGAACTGGGTTTTGGCCAAGGTATTTAATAAGATGTGTCGCAATTTGGGCTGTTTGTCAGCCATACTGACGCACTGCAGATAATGTTGTGTTTCAGGGGGAGGGTTGCTTGGCTAGGTTTGTGGGTTTTTTGTTTTGTATTGTTTTTTAGTTTTTTAACACTGTTTTTTAAACATTCTGAGGGTTGAAGATAGCAGTATGTGGGGTAGGAGATTAATTTACTCAGCTGACACGATGATATGATCTTACGATCCCTTGAGGTGTGTCTTGCTGTACTCATTGAATCGAGTCATGTACTGGAAGGTCCCAAAGAGGCACTTTGGCCCAAGGTGCAGATGTGCCCATTCTGGAGATGCTTTCCCTGGAGCCTTGTGCAGTGTTCCCCCTGAAATCACAGGCATTGCTCCCAGCGAGGAGGTAATTCCCAAACCAAATACTCTTGTAGATTTAGCAGTTAGCAGTGGTATTTTAAATAACCCATTGAGACCTGGTTTGTCAAGATTGCATGAAAGCCATTATCTTTGTGGTTTCAGTTGGTTGCAAGTGAGTAGTAGTGGTGGAGAGGAGCCAAGGGCCTGTTTTGGCAGCAGGTGTAGAGTATGATTTAGGTGGAGGTGGGAGATTTTCTGTCACCTGAAGTAGGTGGTTGATCTCCCACCACAGTTATAATTTGCATCCTCTATTTTTGTGTGTTGTGTTTCTCTTAAATAAAACTTAGCAGCTTAAAGATCACTTCTTGCTGGGAGTCACACTACGAACAACCTGCTGGACTCTAAGATGTCTTCTAGCTACATGTCACACTAGAAAACAGCTTAGTGGATTCTATCAGTAAAAGTCAGTGACCATACTTAATGCCATCACCAAAACGGTGTGTAGTCTGTTAGGGTTTACCCTTTCATTTTCACACTTGTGCTGAACCAGTTGCAGGAAGCTCAAGTATATTTTATATGTTTTACCCCTCTCAGACATTACTGAACTCTCCAGCTACATTAGAACTGGAGCACTTATCACATCGTATCATAGAATGGCCTGGGTTGAAAAGGACCACAATGATCATCTAGCTTCAACCCCCCTTCACAGGTTGTTGTCTGAATTCTTTGCAAGTAAAAAAGGGTTTTACAGAAGAGACTGGAGGAGTAAAAGAAATGTTCTGAAGCAGCCAAAAAGTGGTTAAGTAAAATTAATTTATTTGTCTAAAATCATCCCTAAAGTAAACATAAAAGCCATGATACTTTACTTAATTTGTTCTCTGGGCTACAAATGTCATGAGATTACCAATGGTCTTAGTTGTAATAACTTTATACACATATATATATAACTGTGCCACATTGTTTTGAACTGTACTGCTAGGGATTTATTGAAATATATCAACCTTATTGCTAATATTTCACAGACGGTTCTTCATTTCAGCAATATAGAATTCAATTTAGCAGAAATATGATATTCCTTCTGAAATTTTAAATTCCCAGCAGATGTATAATTCAATTAAGTCCAGAAGATTAAAAAAACTGAAGTCATTCTCTGTACGTACACTCTTTTTGCTCAGTTCCAAAATAATGAAAAACTACAGCTGTTCAGTTTTGGTTCATCTATCGCTTTGTACAGTTTTTATGGGTTTTATGTGTAATCACATTTGCAGAGAGAATTTTTATACAGTCTGCTCCATTTTGCACAGTTATTATCTTTCCACATTAAAAACAGATTGTAAAAACTGATATACAAGCCTTGGGCCCACTCCTTAAGGAAAGTAAAGCACGGTCATTAATCATAGGAGGGTACAGGGGGAAGAGGAGCTCATAAAACTTAATTGTTCTGTTTCCTTGTGTTATAGGATGGCCTTTGTTTTCTCATCTTCCTTCCATCAACACATTTGTTTATTTTGAACTGCTTGCAGTCTGTATATGTAGAACTAAAATGGTCATTTATTTGTGCCTAACCGACTTTAGCAGACATTGGCCATGAACAACTACCTGAACAGCAGCTCTCCAAAAGCAAAGGGGTCCTTTTGTGTAAGTACTGGCGTGCTGAGGGCCCTGCCAACTCCTTCAGTTTTGGCTCATGTTCCTAAGCAAGAAAACAAGGTCAGGTTTCCATGTTAAATGCTACAATGCCCATGATCTGTGCAGATTTCTTGGCCTCAATTGGTCTGTTTTTGAGTGTGGTTATAGAACAGACCTGTTTGAGGGTGCTACTTGCACCCAGGCAATAATGCAGTTTTTAAACTGTAATGCCTACACTCTTGCTGCTCCACAGATACATGTGAGGCAAAGCTTGAATGCATTCCATATCACTTGTGCCTCAGAGTTCACATTTCTTTTTTTCTAATCAAATCAGTTTATTAAAGTATTACCTTGCTCCATCTGTCTGAATTATATACTTCAGCCTGGCTTTTCAAATACAAAATAGATATATTTTTATTCTACATTCCAAAGTGTAGGGTATTAAAAAGTAAAAAAATGAAAAAAATTACCCTATGATTCCTTCCAACAAGAAAGCTCTCTCCCTAAGCAGTCAGTCAAAGGTAAATAGCTTAAGCATCAGTGATCACCACTGCATCTAATCAACTACCTGATTGCCCAGACGAATCCTACACTGCTCAGTATTGACCTCATGAAGTAAAAATTGATTCACTGACCCGTCACTAGATTGTTTTCCAGAAAGTGTAAGGGACTTACCCGTGCTTCCTAGTGTTGAAGGTGCTTCTTATCTGTATCTGCCTTTGGCAGATGACAGAGTGTTTTTTTCTCTTCCCCTCCCCCAGTAAAACTGGAAAGTGCAGCTGTTGAAATGAGAGAACCCAATTATTTTTTGTTCTGGTTCCGGTTTAGGTAAAAGAAATCTGGCTTTGGGTGGATGAATCAACTGAGGAAACATAGCTAGCAAAAAAAATTAATGTTGGCAGGAGGAGAGCTATCGGATGGAAGGGTGAGCGATCTCAGTAGGTGAGATAGGATACAGATATTTGCTGTAGCACGTGCAATTACAAAAGTGTCTTATCCATGGTGACTACCTCAACAGATGTGGCACTCTGCATTCATCTGTGTTACAAAGTGGTAATCAGATCCCCTTAGTAATTGTAAGGGTAAGCTAAGGAAGAAGAAAACAATATTTTCTGTTGACTTGCGATTTTTACGCATGTTAAGATCTCAGTCATCATTTGGGTAGCATACCCAAATGAACATTCTTCCTTTTGTTCCTCTTAATCTGTGTTTTGCAATTTGAAGTTTGTTGAGACTTCGTAGTGACTCAGCAACCACCTGTGTTCATTTTCTCAATGGAGTGGTGGTGATGATGACCTTTTTGCAAATCCCACTGAGAACCTTAAGAAAAATGCCTATGCCTTCATGAAGCAAAACTTATTAGTACCCAATGTAACTCCTCATCTTCTTCTGAACCATGACCTATAAAACATGAAAATCTTTGAGTTGCATGTGGTTAATGACTGCTCCCCTTTCTCATGCAGTCTGTCTGCATTGTGGATACCTCCCTGCATGTATTGAGCCACCAAACATAAACACTATCTTCTTCTGATGCTGCTGTTCCTTTTTATTATAGTCCAGCAGGCTTTTCTGGTACTGCAGTATTTCAGGTCAAGCTTCCTGCATGTGGGTCACAGCAACCGGAACTTGGACAACCCTTGTTGCTGTTCTCTGAGCTCTCCTTAGCTGGCTCATAGCTCTTGTAATTTGCTGCCCAAAACCTCAGTAACAGTTATTGCTGTAGCAGTTACTTCGATAAACAACAATGCTCAAGTCCCACTGGAAAGTGTAAATTGGCTCTGACTTTCTGTTTATCCTTCCTCTGATCAAGGTCTTTTCATCATTCATGTAGCATCTCCATGTTCCTCTCAAAACAAAACACTCTCTTCCCACCATATCCATACTGTGCTGGTACACCAGGACTTAACTGCCCTACAGAAAAGATTGCTTCAGCCTGATCAGTCTAATCTGCAACAAAAAAAAAAAAACCAAACAAATAAATATTGTCCAGTAGGCTGATAATTTATTTTCTGTTTCCTTGTCAAATTTGCTGCATTGCAAAACTTTGAGTCATGTGCTTTTAGTGGGAAGCTGACCCTGTTGGTACAGGAAAGGCTCAAGACTAGAACAGAAGATGCTAAGAGATTCAATCCATCTGTCTGACTCAGGAGACAATAAAATAAGCTGCTTTTCCCTATTTTATTTTTTTTTCCTATTAGCTAATCTGTGTTCAGACATTATCTGCGTATCCAGACATGTTGCTTTTTTTCCTAATAGCTCTCCATGAGAGAACATTTTCAGTTTCCCCATTGCACTGCAATTTTACTGTCCAGGTGGATGGCAATACTGAGGTGCTTTTACTGTATGTGATGAGTTTCTTGAATGAGAATATAATATTCATCAGTAAATACTTCTCAGTTTTTGTACGAAATCTGAACTTTCTTCATAAGTGGGTTTCCTTCTCATAAATTATGACATGAACAGCAATTTAGAATCATAGAATCATTTGAGTTGGAAAGGACCCTTAGAGGTCATCTAGTCCAACCCCTCTGCAATGAACACCGTTATTGTAAAAAACTTCTTCCTTACGTCCCGTCTAAATCTCCCCTGTTTTAGTTCAAAATCATTTCCATTGTCCTGTCACAACAGACCCAGAGCCTGTCCCCTTCTTTTTTTACAGCCCCTTTAGATACTGAAAGGCCTATCTCAGGTCTCCCCTGAGCCTTCTCTTCCCCAGGCTGAACAGGCCCAGCTCTCTCAGCCTGTCCTCATAGGGTAGGTCTTCCATCCCTTGGATGATCATTTAGATTGCAGAACAGATCGTGCAGCTGGAGCCATGAAATGGATCTGGGTTTCTTACCTTACCAGCCTTTCAGTCTGGCTCTTTGTATTGCAGAGAACATGATTCACTGTCAGCTTATGAAGGTTTTCATGGCTGATGCCCCAAAGCAACCACTTTGTAATTTACAGCTTATCAGGTTCTTTGTGTAATTTCCTTTTTAGAAAGTTGATACAAGTTTTTAAAAGCTTGTGAACCTCTTATTTGGTGGGCGTAGGCATCAACCTTCACATAGCCCTCACGAGCTGCAAGTAAGCAACAATCTGGGTTGAGTTCTGAAGTATTTCTTTTGCAAATTCGTATGGTTAAATGGGATTCAGTAAATGATGAGCACCTTCAGGCAGATTCAGGAACATACTGCCAAATTTGTAACAGAGATCGCCGCAATTTGTAAGTGACTTTCTCCTTTGTTTTAAAATGTTAAATCTTTTATCTCTCGTAACTGGAGAGAATGAGACAGGGTAAAGTGTCCTGCTATGGGCTTGGTGCTTCTTTCTTGTTATTTTTATTTATTTTTTTTACTCCTGGGTACACATTAGGTTTTCAATTAATTTCCTGTTTACACCAAGAGAAAAAAAGAATGCTGATTGTACCCACAGGTAGTCAGCCTTTAGGTAATCAAATGGCAGCAATTAATTCCTTCCACGCGCAGCAATGCTCTTCCTCCTAATGGAAAATAAATACCGTCCCTTTCCATGGTGTAGCTGGAGAGGAAGGATGGGGCCTATCTGTATTCCATCTTTCCAAATATTTGAGATACATTTGAAGCTATTATGGCTTTGACCTGAGTAAGCAAGAAGTCCTACTCACCCCTAGCTTGAAACTCTTGTGGGTTTTGTTTGTTTGCTTTTCTTTTGAATTGCCTAGTGGATGATTTGACAGTTCACATTTAGATTTACTTAATTGGCTTCAGTGTTTTTTGGACCATTTTAAAATGAAATGTATTGTATGCTGCTATTTTCAAAGATCCTGAATGTGTTTTCTTATAAACTGGAAAAAAAAAACCTCTGCAGCTCATTCTCATTTGGTCTGTTTGTACGCATAAGTGATAAGAGGGATACTCATAAAGAGATTCCAGCCTATGCGTGTGCTGAAAAATTGTTTTAAAAAGAAAGTTTAAAAAATAATAATAATAAAAAAAAAACCTCAGCATATGGTTTTGTTTTATTTGAATTTGGATTTTCTGTTTGTTTTTCTTGTTTACTGACATTGTTTCTCCTGGTTTAAGGCAGGAATAGTGTTTTAAGACCTTGAAAGGGACGTGAATTTAATATAATCCTTAGTTTAGCAGTGATTTAAAAAAAATAATATTCCAGATCCTAAAAACTCAAGAACAATAACGGAAACAGTCAGCAAGCAGAGCTCTGTGAATTTATGAGACCTTCTTTTCTATGCTGTGGCTAACTTAGTCTTACATGCCCTCTTACACAAACAAACTTGAGCGTGGTATGCTTAATAATGCAAAGAATATTAGTGCTAATCACTTGGAAGCTTCCGTAGCTCTCTGCCACGTTTATCTTCATCATATATATTACAGTGAAGTTTACTTTTTTTTTTCCTTAATCCCTCAAGCTTTAATCTCTGTAGCTGGACAACTGAACCTCCACTCCCAGCACTTTGGCCATAACTAATGTCTGCATTCGGCTGCCTGCACACCCTATGGCTGTCTCCAGCAAGCTCAAGAAAAAAAGTTGATTTTCCATGCAACTTCACCCATCCTGTGTTTAGTTTAGTGTAAAGAGCATAATTATCCTTGTTCTTCAAGTGCAGCTACGAGTGACCAAAGCCTCTAAGTCTTTTTCTCCCTAGCAGGAAGACTGCTACGGTTTGTGCACATCAGCTTTGGCTGCTGCTATCTAATGCGTGAGTTGTAAATGTGAAGTGTCCTGACTCCTTCAAGTGGCTCAAGTGCTGGGAATCTGCCTTGAAAGCTGTCAAACCAGCCAAAGTGCTGCTCCTCAGACATGATCTGTCAGTTAAAAATCCTTTCAGCCAGAAGTTGTCTTGAACAGCAAACTTGTTACCTGGGCTATCTGACCAATTTCTATTCATAGGATGGGAGAAAAGGAATGTACAACACTAGGAAAACTACTTGCTGGTAATTTTTTGTTGTTATCCTGTTCTCCTATACTGCTTTCCTTCTTTCTTCCCTGCCTGGGATGTTGCTTGACAGATGTTTCCTCCTTATCTCACTCTTCCTTTATTGCTCTGCTAGTAGTATCTGATTGATCGAAAGTGGGCAAGCTGGTACTTACAATAGCATCCCTGGCTGATAACTCTTTTGCCACTTTTCTTGAGAGAGTAGGAGTCATTGCCCTGTTTTGACTGATTTCTGGACAAATAAAAGAAAGTAGGATAAACTGCCTGATGGTGACCGTTTCTCTTATTTTGCATGGAATTTTAGGATTGTCTGAAAAACATTAGGTAAATCCTTGAGCTTAAAGGCTCTGAGTGATCTTTTTTGTAGTTTAAAAATTGAGCTAGATTGGGACGTGGGTTGAGCTCTGATAATAATGTAAAAAGATCTGGGGCAGAAGTTGAAGACCTTCTGTCATATCGGTATATTCCAATTGCTGATCACGTTGGAAATGTAACCCTTCTGCCTGGTTGCTTCTTCCTGTTCATGTGAGCGCTTAACCTGGCAAAATACGTGCTGGATGTCTGTGATGCTGATTGTAGTCAGATGAAACATCATGCAAATTGACATCACAGCTCCTGTGCAGGAGGAGGATTAGTGGGGATACAGACGAGACACAATGGTCCTCCCAGACATGTGGCTCCACTGCAATTCAGTGGACAATTTCTGTCTCAGTGGCTCTCCAGACTACCTGGAAAACACTAACAGTACCTGTGTGGGGAAATTTTGCTGAGTGAAAGATGGAGACTGGTTCAGATTGCCACAGTGTCTAATGCATTAGAAGTGATCCCTGTGAGGATTTTTGTCAGTGTATTTATTTTACCACTTTATATGCTGTATATCATTGCCAGTGCACCTCATTCATCTGTGATTAACAGAATAATTTCATTCTTGACTTAACAGGGACTCTGCATAGTAAGAAAAATGTAGTGATTGTATTGCTTTACGTGATAAGAGTTGTGTCATGTTAGCAATTGGGGAAATGGTCTTACTGCATGTGTTTATTACAGTGCAGTACTTTGTAAAGTCCATTTGAATTGAACCAGGCTTTTGAACTATTGATTTAGCTAGCACTTTGTGCACTGAGAATAATAAACAGTTGTACAACGTAGGCAGCAGCCTGTAGGAGATGGGAGTCTGTCTGCTTGTGTATGTAATGCAGCAACTGGTGTCAGCTGCACTGATGGGAGGTAGGAGAGAATACAGCAAAGCATGAATTAAAAATAACGATAATAATAAAAAAAATGCTTAACGACAAAGTGCCTAAGCAGGAACGTAGAGGGCATTTTGTCCTGAGGCCAGCTTTAGGAAATTCCATAATATGGTTTGTAACGATGTATGCTTTGCTGAAATAATTCACACTGTTCAAATAGAGTTAGAAATTGATCTAATAGGAGAGTACTATATGTATTTCTGTTGGGTAGATATGTGCTTGCACGGGCAAACCTTCTCCTGTGGGAGATACCTTAAAATAAAGAACTACAGAAAATATTGTCTGGAAATTTTCTAGACAGCTTAAGTATTTGTAGGTTATTTATGAGGCTTGCAGCATGATAACAGAGGATAACTTAAATCTTTTTGTTTACTAATGTAGTAGAGGAATCAACTTTTCCCATCTATGAATGTACGGAAGAGACGGGTGCAAGTCCAAGGATGGAGCAAATGTAGGAGGTGGAAACACAAATCTTGTGTGACGCTGAGGTCACCAGCAGTATGGAATAACGGGGACAGTACTTTCGTTTCTGAGACTTCCAGCAAGTAATGAATGCAGATCAAATTGTCATCATTCTGTTCACTAAAAACCTGTCTGAAACCACATCCATTAAAAGTGTAGCCACCAGCTTTGAGAAAGACAATAGGCAACAGCACGTTGCTGCTTTGTAGGCAGGGCTCCGGTGGGTCTTGTGAGCACTGCTGGAAGACAGTTGGCAGATCTTCACCAGAGACAAACAAAGCTAAATCACATCTCTTTGGGTAATAATTTTGAAATTGGAGCAGATTTTTGAGGTTTTCAGTGATCTAGCCTTGATTCCAAATAGCAGGATTTTTTTATTTTTTTTTTCTTAATTAATTTTGTAACACCAGCAAAGCTTTTTTAGTCTTGCTGATCTCTTGTGACCAGAAAATGGTGCTAAACCCTCACTGTTCAGCTTCATCACTGCTCGGAGAGTTTGTGCAGTACCTCCATGAAGAGAGTGGGTCCTCTGCTCAAGTTCACTACAGGTGGAGGGGACAAGCCTATTTGTTACCCTGGCAGCTATTGCACATGTACATAGGTCACTCTGAAAGTAATACCCCCTATTTATTTCCATGGGAA
Organism: Alectoris magna; assembly: GCA_030625065.1. Classification (NCBI taxonomy): domain Eukaryota; kingdom Metazoa; phylum Chordata; class Aves; order Galliformes; family Phasianidae; genus Alectoris; species Alectoris magna. The sequence goes on along the minus strand of CM060560.1, from coordinate 192,433,514 downwards.
CAACAACAAATACAAAGAGAACAATAACACTATTTGATAGAGCAATTCTCAGCTGCAAAATGCTATTTTTTAACATAGGCAGTACCATTAGCTATGCATTTTCATCAGCATTGAACAGGAGCCTGCATGCTACGCTCATAAAAACCTGCACCATCAAAGGTGACTCATTGTTTCACAGTTGCTATGACAGCATCATTACTAGGAAAATGTCACATGTCGCCACTCCATGGACTGCCATTTTTTTTACTCTGGGTCATAGTTGTGACATCATGTCTCATCACTGGTAATGATGTGATCCAGGAAACTGTCACCTTGAGCCTTGTATTGGTTCAGTAGGTCCTACAAACTTGCATACAGTGTTCTTTCTGCTCCTGTGTAAGCATTCATGGAACGCATCTGGCACAAACTTTATGATATTCTTACATTCTCACCATCATTTTCACTGCACTGAAGCAAATATGCAGCTCCATACGCAGTTCCTTGGTCATAATACACTGGTATACATGGATGAGCTGATCGAGATGCTCTTAATGTTGTGATGTGACAGCTGTGCATGGCCATCTGGGATGTGGCTTGTCTTTCATGTTGCTGTCACCACTTCTGAAACACACAGCCACCACCTCACTGTGCTCACATCCACTGTTTGATCTCTTTAAATGTTCAGCAAGAGTCAGTGAATGTCAATGGGTGCCATGTTTTCCACGTGGAGGAATTCAGTTCCACACCTCTACCTCATATGCTCTTCCATGTCAGATGCCATTTTGTCAGACTGCCCCTCGCCTGACATCTGTCACATGGCGACAAAATGTAAGGGAATATTGGTGGGAAGATTCAGACTCTACTGTCATACCACCAACATCTGCATCTGAAGTAGGTGGCCAACATAATAAAATAGGAGACATTACTTTTTATGCAACCCTTTTACATTTATATGTATTTAATTTTAATGATTTATATCCATTCCAACCTTATGTTAGAATTTGAAGTAACTGATTCTATGTTTATAAAGAAGCTTGGAATTAACACTGACTTTTTTTCCCTCTTAAATATTTTTTCTTTCCCTCCAGGGTGTTATGAGCATTTCTGTACAGAAACTTTTTTTTCCTTCTTCATTTGGGTTTGCCATGTGCCTACATTTAAAAATGTGCTTAAAATCTTTCTTGAATCAGATTTGGTATCCAGCTAGTCTGATTGTCACTTTTAACACAAGTTACAGAAATTAAGGGCTTTTGGTGATCTTTTGGTAGCTGAGGTGTTCTGTGGTTCTGGAATCTGTGGGTGAAGCTGTTGGACCATACTGAGTGTGCAGAGTTCACCGTTAACTTGTAATAACTACTTAAAAAAAAAAAAAATTGATAATACAGTCTCCATCATTTCATGATATGGTCTTCATTTATCCCTTTGTATGCAGCACAGATGAGACCACACCTCCATGTTCAGCTTTGAGCACCTCACTACAAGCATACTGAGTTGCTCAAACACAGGCAGAGAAGAGCAAAGAAGCCGGTGAAAAGACTAGAAAGCAAGAGTCATAAGGAGGGAATGAGGGAATTGAGTCTATTTAGTATGGCAAAGAGGAGGCTTTGAGGAGTCTTCATCAGTCTCTACAAACACCTGAAAGGAGGTTGCAGTCAGAAGGGTGTTTGTCTCTTTTCTCAGGTGATAGGTGATAGGACGTAAGGAAGTTGCACCAGGGGAGGTTTAGATTGGACATCAGGAAGAATTTCTTCCTGGAGAGGGTTCCAAGCATTGGAAGGCATACTTTCCTGCATCCCCAGAGATATTTAAGAGATGTGAAGATGTGGTACTAACGCACATGGTTTAGTGTTGGGACATGGTAGGTCAGGTTGATGATATGGAAGAGCTTTTCCAAACTAAATGATTCTATGATTCTATAATCATCCTTAGATATTGATCACAGGCAGGTTTTCACCTTGCTCCAAATCATGTCAGGTGTCAGCCATGGCCAAATTTCTGCCATATGACATCTGAAATGTGGTTCTGGTTTACTTCAGGTCCCCTTCCTGTATTTGGGATGGTTTCATTGCCCTTTCTCACTGTGAGATGTACAGAATGCTTTGAACCTTGTAATGAAGATTTTGCATGTAAATGTCTGAATACAATAAATGTTCTACATAGTTATTTCTGTCATGTTATGTGAGCCATGTCATTGTTTGCTGCTATTTTTTATTTTTTTCCCCCTCTGCTTCCCTGCAGGAGCAAGGATTACATAGTTGAATTGTCTGTCGGCCCCTATTTTTCCTCCTGTTGTCTCATCAGCTTTTTACACCAATGAATACTTCTTAACTAAATTTGACAGGCAGAGAGGTCTAAGGTATACTTAATTTCTACCAATCTCGTGAAAATAGCAGGCCTTACAGAGGAGAAAAAGTTGTTTCTACAAGGGCAGGTCAGAAGAGCAGCCTTTATTAGCTATTCAAATGTCTGTGCAGGAGCGCAAATTTGAGACATAAATCAATAGGAAACCGGGCCATGTTGGGTCTGCCACTTAACAAACCACCCACCTTCCTCCCACCTCTGCCTTCAGACAGATCATTAAAGGCAGACAGGCCACAGTTCTCCACTGAGGCACACTGTGGGGTGACAAGAATTGGGGGAGTCTTACGCTGAAGATGAGTGGCAGCTGGGGAAACTCATTTTGGAGGAAACATTATTTTTGGACTGACTTTGAAGCAGGGTAGGGCAGGGAAGTGTCTCTGCTTAAATGGCCTGTGCTGCCGCCTCTGCGCGTGTGTGCATGCTGATTAACTGCATTTCTTTGTAGCTTGGTAGTGACTTCATCCAGGGGAAATGGAAGGACATGCAGTTAAATAACGTTCTTTGTGTATCTGTAATTTCTGGAGCTGCCTGTGAATGCTAATGCTGTTATTCAGTAATCTGTTTCTCGGCTCTTGTAGCAGGACTGGAAGTTTTGTGAACTTGTAGGTGAATTGCCCAGTGAAACCACAGCAGATCGGTAAGGGCACAATCTGGTTTTGTACCTCTCTTGGAAAAAACTCCATTTACTTGCAGGGAAATCTTAAGGGAAAGGATGACCCTAAAGCTTGCCTAAAAAAATAAATAAATCCAAAGATAAAAAAAAAATCCTCACATATGGGAATTCAACACTGAAGAGAAATCTACGGCAAGGAGATTTTTTCAGTCTGAAATCTGTGGATTTGCTTTTTTGTTGTTCCCTACTTCTGGCTGCCATTCTGCGAGATGGAGGTGTTAATCTATACATAATGAAACTTCAGAGCGCTCACTTACTGTATCTGTATATAGCTCCAACTGTTCTAACTGTTCTTTGAGCTCCCTGTGAATGCATCTCACATAATAATCAAAGGAAGTAGCAGAAAGTCTGTAATTAGAAACCTAACAAGTAGAACTTATACGGTGATAACTAAAAAAGCTAGCATTCACACGTGTTGACTTGCTTTACACAATTCAGTGAGAAATATCCATGCCTTTGCTAGGGTAGAAAGGACTTTAAAACAGAGTACAGGAATTTGTGATGTGCATGGATCACTTTGAAAATCAATCTTTTTCTTTTTTTTTCCTACTGAAAGCTGTCCTGAAGGTGAAAGAGCTGTTACACTCTCCAGCTTTTTGGGTTTTTTATTGTTCTCCTCTATGTAAGTCAGTAAAGTGGAAATCTTTCCAGTAAACAGACTGTGAGATTAGCACGATTAAAGACCTAGCTAATACCTGTGTTGAGTCAATAATGGAACACATTACATAAAGGTACCAATCATTCATTATGGACCAGCTCCACGCTTGTTCTTACTTTCTGGCACACTGTGTGCTTGTCACTTGCTAGACAGGAGAGAAGCATAGCCTAGGCAAAAAGTACCTTAAATTTAACACTCTGTGGCACATACATAAGTGTAATTGAAGTGGCAATTGGCTTTTAGCTTAAGATTGCAATATAGTGTACACTGGGTTGCTACATATATACTCTGGCTTCACTATTCTAAGAGGCTCAGGGAAAAGTTTGGCTTTGTGAAACAGGCCTGATAAGAGGCCTGAACATCAGTTGAGTGTTTTCTTGTTTTCTCTATCTTTGAAAAGATATGCAAAAACTTATGCATGTTGATAATATTGGAGCTTGAGGGGAGAATTTCAGTAGCTGACAGATGACAGTGCAACTGTCAACATTCTGTATAGGGGTAAACATCTCCAGAGTTTACAAGTGTTTTTTAATTCCTATTCCTTCCTGTTTAAAATACAAAGCTTTTAGGAACCGAATAGCCTCAGCATTACAGTGGGGTGTGAATTTGGCATTAAGGAGCATTACTCGGGTGAGTCACCATCAGGAATATTCTGAAGCAATTGGGGTTCCCTTCGAGGTGTCTCCCATGGTCCCAGCCAAACCTGGCCTCATTTTGCTTATGAGACTTGACGAGATCTTAGCCTGGGGTGGGAATGGTTTCTGCAGAGAGCTCCATAGATTCAAGGAATAGGACAGATTGGGGTCAGGCTGATGAGATTTAAGTTGACGTACATTTCCTGAAATGAAAAGGTCATATTGCATTGAAAAATAAGTGGGTTTTTTGTTTCTGGGGTTTGTATATTGGCTTGAACTTCACTGATGGGTAGTACGGTCCTCCAAGGTAAGGGATGGGGTCATCTTTGAGTACCAGAGCTTGTGTAAAAGATTTCAGGTGGTTAAAAATCATTCATCTGATATGGCCCAGTTATTAAGATAATGACAGTCCACTCAATACCTCCCTCATCTTCACTGCTTCCATATATCATGATCCCTGCCCATGGCTTCAGTAAACTAACATGCAAAGAAACACTGTGCCTCTCTCTGGGATGACTGATCAGCTCCATTACCACCCCCCTTCTTGATGGATTCACCAAGGAGATATGTGGAGATCTGACTGAGAAAATCTCCTTTTGTCTCTGCTTAAATTTGCTTAAATCTAGATAGACAAGGATTTTTAATGGGGGTAAAGCTTCAATGAAGTTGGGGTTTTTTTTGCTGTTTTTTTTTTTTTGTCATTGTTATTATTTATATTATTATTTTATATTATTATTTTATATGATTATGTTATTATTTATATATTTTTTTCCATTGGAAAAATTACAGCATCACCTCAAAATCATAGCTGTGCTCTCTGCTGTCTGTAAATGCAACAAAAAGTAGCTTCTAGCACAAAGAGAATATAATATGCATGTGTGTATATCTATGTTTTTGTGTGTGTAAATATTTATTGATAGGTGTATATATAGGTGTATATATGTATATAAAATTATAACATCAGTGGAGAGAGTTATTACTAAAACTAGCTCCACAGCTGGAAATAACCTGTCTCTACTGCAGACAGGTGGGCTAGAACTTTCTGGTTGTGCATTTGAGACTGCTTTTAAAGGACTTCAAGTGATAACTATTTTTATTCTTCTCCATATTTTTTCTCTATGTCATTCATTTGTTAACAGCTCTTGTACTTGCTCCCAATTTCCACCTGTCATAGAGGTGTGATGACTTAAGTCAGATCTCATATGTAATGTGTCCCTAACATCAGTTTGAAATACAGTATATTCTCCATAGGGCGTGTATATTAAAAACCCTAGAAATTTTATTCAATATTGCTGCATTTTTGCTTGTGCAGTTGGCGTGGTCACTCTGAGGAACTGGTCACAGAAAGAAATCTTCAATTTTCATGAAAACACCTATATTATAGAATCACAGAATCATAGAACCACCAAGGTTGGAAAAGACGTACAAGACCATCCAGTCCAACCGTTCACCTATCACCAATAGCTCCCACTAAACCATGTCCCTCAACACAACATCCAATCGTTCCTTGAACACCCCCAGGGTCGGTGACTCCACCACTTCCCTGGGCAGGCCATTCCAGTGCCTGACCACCCTTTCTGAGAAGTAATATTTCCTAATGTCCAGCCTGAATCTCCCCTGCTGCAGCTTGAAACCATTGCCTCTAGTCCTATCACTAATGACACAAGAGAAGAGGCCGACCCCCAGCTCACCACAACCTCCCTTCAGGAAGTTATAGAGAGCAATAAGGTCTCCCTTGAGCCTCCCCTTCTCCAGGCTGAACATTCCCAGCTCCTTCAGCCTCTCCTCATATGGCCTGTGCTCCAGACCCCTCACGAGCTTTGTTGCCCTTCTTTGAACATGTTCCAGGGCCTCGATGTCTTTCTTGCAGTGAGGCGCCCAAAACTGGACACAGTACTCGAGGTGCAGCCTCACCAGTGCTGAGTACAGGGGGACAATCAATTATGAACTATTGGAAGCTGAGTAACCAAATGGTACTATTGACCAACACTGCAATATATATTCACCTGTTCTGCAGTACTCCTCCCTGGAGGGGAATATAGCCTTCTTCATTTTTACCTTCTTTGATGAAAGCAATTGGAACACCGGTAGCATCTAAAGCTGAGAATATTCCCACTTGAGTAAATGCGATAGCAAAAAATCTCCATTCAATGGGCAAAAGAGTTGTGCCAAGCATTTTAACAACAAGATAGGTTAACCAGGCTATAATTGTCCTTAATTTGCACTTGCAGAAGATGTAACATTTACCTGAACCTGCTTGGCACTGGGTAAAGTGCAAAATTCTGCCACTCCTTTGAAAAGAATCAAAGAAATAACTTCAGATCTCATATTTGAAACAGAATATCTTGCTGATTGACTACGCATATTGGTATCAGTAAGTTTTTTTGATCTATAGAGCTGAATGATCACTGCAAGTAGTGAACATGTACACAAAGAAAGATCAGCTCCATGGCAGGGAACATGTAGTTTTGCGTTTTTGGGTGGTTTTTTTTTTTGCACTTTTCCAGGAGTATTTCAGAAGTCTCAGCCCTTTTCTCTGCTGAATGCATGCTGAATACTTGCTTTTCTCTCTGTTGTCCTCAGAGACCTGGAAAATTTTATAACTGAGGTTATCTGGGTTTTTGTCCAGTTTATTTATTCTTAATAATGGAAAGAAGAGGCTGTCCTTCCCATCCCACCCACTGTTGAACCCTTTTACTGCAAAAATCTGGCTTGTCTTGTGAGTGAGAAATGGATGAAGAACACATTACCTACCACAGGCCTGTGCACTAGTCCTGTCATTTAGAATTACAGAATCACAGAATGGTTTGCGTTGGAAGGGACGTTAAAGATCATCTAGTTCCATCCCTGCTGCCATGGGGAACAATGCCTTTCACCAGATCAGGCTGCCCAGGATCCCATTCTTGAACTCCTTCAGGGTTGGAACATCCACGTGCACTGTGCCAGTGCTTCACCACCCTCTGAGTAAAGAATTTCTTCCTAACCTAAGCCTCTCCTCTTTTAGTTTAAGATCAATTTCCCTTCTCCCATCTCAATCAGATCATGGAAAAAGTCAATCTCCCTCCTGTTTATGAGCTCTCTTTAAGAAGTGAAAGGTTGCAAAGAAGCCTCCCCAGAGCTTTCTTTTCTCCAGACTGAACAAGTCCAACTCCCTCAACCTTTCTTCATAGGACTGGTGCTCCCGCCGTCTAATCATCATTGTGACCCTCCTCTGGACCCACTCCAACAGCTTCACAGTCTCGTGCTGGGGGCCCACTTCTAAACTTGTTAAGGTTGCATTTTCTTACTCCATTGTGTCCTACAAACTTCCATCTTTCTTTGCAGAAGTTTTTGCAGGAAATACCCACAGGCTTTAATTTCATAGTTACTGCTGCATTTTTAAGTTATTTTTCAACGGCTGCAGTGAATGGCTTTTGCTTTCAGTGTTTCTGTTCTGTAGGAGGAAACTGTAGGTGGTTACAGCTGTAACGTGTGCTCCATAATCTCAGAGCATTTGTTCAAAAAATTTCCTGTTTGTTCTGTTTCAATTTTTAACCAGTTGAGCAGCATATTCCAGTGCCTTGCTGTTTCAGTGCTGTGGGCTCTGTTGTGTCCCACCAACCCTTGGAGCAGTTGGCAATTGTGACAGGACCTTACCAGACCCACAGCCTCCAAGGAGACAGTGGGATGGGGGATGATGGCTGTGCTGTAAGCCCAGCAATCACTGCAGATGGGAATTGTTTTGTGTTTGCTTGGTTTAATTATTTTCCCCTGAGCTTCTGGCCAGCCCATCCACAACCCACATTTCAGCTGAAGCCCCTGGGGCAGGGCAGGTGTCTTTTTGAGGCCGTATTAGGGAGCAGTATGAGTCTTCATGTTGGTAGCCAGCAGCAGAAAAGCCAAAATATTGATTGGGAAATGTGTAACAAAAGGATACGGCTTCCTAAGAGCAAGCAGAAGGCATGAGCAGCAGGCAGTTTGGATAGCAAGACGGACTGCGAAGAAGGAGCAAAGAGGGAAGAGAGCACTGCTTGTCCTGATTTATATCCATCCTGATTATGTAGGAGCATGTGGATGTTAAGTCCTCATGCTAATGCTCTCTGCAGGTTTATTTTTTTCCCCTCTTGTTGTGATGATACGGTATTTGCAATGTAAGTTTACTTGATACTGTTGTTATAGAGACATTTCTCCTCGTGCCAACTATTAAGAGCTATCATGAGCAATAGCATTTGAGCTTATTCTTTTCCTGGCATTAGCAGAGAGATTTATTCTCTTTGTAAATGTTGAAATGTTTTGCAGCTTAGTTATAAATATAGTGAAATCATGTTGCTTTAGTTCCAGCATCTGGTAGGATCACTTTAAAATATAATTGAGTAAAAATTAGACTTTAAACAGCAATTTTGTTCCTATTTTGCTACTTTAAAACCCCGAAATCCAACTTTTTTGTTTCGATAGCTATAAACAAATCTCTTCTTTCCTTCATGAAAGTAAAAATAACTACAAATGCAGTCTCTTTCCCAAATTGCTTGCAATTTATATTAGCAGTGGCTTCAAGACTTCGAGCATGGATCTGCCTATTGAACAGCCCCTGGATGTAGGGATTCAGACTGTAGGTTTGTCAGGAAGACAGCCAGACACAAGACTCTGGTTGCCTCTTGTTTACTATTATTAATGTTCAGTTTTGATTATTTGGTAAAGGAATGAAAGCTAGATGAAACGTGTATGAACTTTGTTGCTGTACGCATAGGTTCCTGCTCTGTAGGGTGTGTGCCTGGGACACGGGGGTCCATTCTCTGTGCTTCTAAAATGAAGTATTCAACATTTTTTTTAGGGAAGTACACAGCAGGTCTGTGGTGGAGTCTGAAATTGAAATAAAGGATCTATTTATTCTCTCCACACTTTTTTTTTTTTTTTTAACTTCTTCCCCCCGCCCCCCCCCTTTTATTTCCCTCTTTTTACTGCCTTATTAGGGGGAGCCTTTGGATAAAAGGCTTTTGAAGTTCTGTCCCAGGCTTTGCCTTTTCAAATCTGCTCGATTTTTGTGCAGTTTTGCTCAGTGCTAACGACAGGTACAAACCTCTGTTCAGGAGAAGAGGCTGCTTGGAAGTAGGCTGTGAGCTGTGTTTTTCAGAGCACTTCCATGAACCAGTTCTGAGCTCAGTACCTCAGTTTAACCTTTTCCCTTTTACGAGGTAAATCGAGCCTCTAAATTCCCCATGTATTTTAAACCAGTTGATGAAATTCCTGTGATTTCTCTGCAAGAAAGAACTTATACACAGAGAGCTGAAGGGGAGAATTGCCCCTCTTGCTGCTGTTTCAGAGATCCTTGTTCATGAAGTTCATTTTTGAAAGAGTGAAATATTTTGAAATACTAAAGTGGAGTCACCTTCCCTGGAGGTATTCAGGAAAAGGGCAGATGTGGCACTGAGGGACGTGGGTTGGCAGTATGGCGGGCACGGGCTGATGGTTGCAGTAGATGATCTTAGAGATCTTTTTCTAGCCTTAATGATTCTATGACTGTGATTTTTATTAGCTTGTACTTGCAGTTTGTATTTCTGAATAAAAGTAGTAGGAAAAATATCTGAGCCTTAGGTCAGGTCATTTTTTTTTTTCTTTTCATAACTTGAGGGAGACTGAAGATAAATATGGGAGAGCTGTGGTTTTGCCTTAAAATGCAATTCTTTAGTCTCAGCTGGTAGTTTAGGTACTTTGGGGAAGGCTCTTCTTGACAAACCATGTCTCTGCTATGAAGAAGATTGTGGCTGTAGTCAGAAACCTGTTACATCTGTTAAAAACACACAAAACATGGACCCCGCCACAAACATTTCCTCTAAACTTAATTTAAAAGCAGATAAAGTAGGCAAAGGATGAATAAGGAAACAGCTCAGCTGTGATCCTGCTACAGGTTTCCCAATTCCCATGGTTTAGATTACACTGTTCGTAATCTACCCAAAGACTTCAGCCCGTAGAAGATACAGCCAGAAGAAAAATAAAACTAACGTAGCTTAGCGGTACCAGTTTGCTATCTTTTTGCATCACAACACTTATTTTACAGCACTGAGAAAATATGCGTTGCACAGAGAATTTTACGTGCCATATCTTCATTTAAAAGCTGTGGCACACGTTAAATTTAATTACTCTCCTTCTATGGCTTAAATTGAGGGCAGCTTCAAAAATGAGGGTGGCTTCTATTAAACTTAATTACTTTTCCCTGCAGTCTGCATGGTTAGTAATCATGAGTAGATTCTAAACAAAGATACAGCAGAGAGATTCTTTTATGAGAATAGGGTTGGAAAGCAGCCTATAAAATATAGAGAGATGCCAAATACCTTTTATATGCAGCTTTAATTTATTATTGTTACAGTTAGATAATATAATAATAATAATAATGTTGCAGTGTGATTAAGAAGGGATTGTTGGGGAAGGGGTGTTAGTTGAATTTGGCCTTGAAACATTTAAGCAATGAATTCTTCAATTTCTTCAAGTTCCTTTGCAGATTTATGGGGTGAAAGAAGGTTAATGATAGAATTTTTTTTATAATGTCTTCTATTGACTATAGATGGCAGATCTGACAGTTAAAATGAAAATTGTTCCAGAAGAAACTTGAGTCAAACTAATTATTGGAGATGTTATAGGGATGTATAATTATATTCACCTTTAAAAAAAAAAAAAAAAAAAAAAAGAGGGGAAAAAAAGTTTTATTACAACTGTGCTTTTTAAAGAACAAGTGGAGAAATAAAAGCTGTAATTTTTCTTAATTATAGCTAACTGTAATTGCACACGACTGCAATATGCAGCACATCAGCAGCAGATTAAGAGATCCTGGCATATGTGTAATGTACAGAACAACTTTGAGCAGAGGTATAGTTTTATGAATACAGTTATGTATAATTTCAGTCTCTTACTTTGGATTCCATCCATGTTGATTTTATTTTATTTTTATGGCTATTGTTGCAAGATAATTGTCACTGGCACGGCGCTTCCGTGGTGATTTATCTGCTCCAAATGAGTCAAAAACCTTCAAAAGGAAATCTTGTTTTCTTCTATGCCAATGATCTGATGTGACCAGCAGAGATTTTCTGAAATATCCTTGTGTGCGTATTGAGGCAGTACATATAGATGGCTGGATGGATTTTTTATTTATTTATTTTTTTAAATGCATTTCAATATAACAAGCACCAAACTCCCAGGATTTCACTGTGTGGTTGAAAATCTTTGTTAGCTGTATATCCACATGTTTTTAGATTCAAAACCCTCAAAAACATAACCCACTGAGTCTTTAGCTCATGCTGCTTTGAACAAACTCTAGGGATGAGAATGCCTAAAGGTGGTAGACTGATTTCATCTCTTTGCTCCTTATTTACAACTTACCTTTTCCAGATGTGTGCACACAGCTCCTGGTTTTGGCTGAAGTTTTGCCTGTAAAACTTCGAGCCTGAACTAAAAAAGGAATGTGGATGCTTGAAGGAGTCTGCTGAGCTTCTAGACCACTGGTTGTATTTCCTGTTGGAAATCCGTTCATTGCTGAAAGAGTGAGGATCAATGCTGTATTATTGATGAATGTGTGCTTGTTCTTGTGATGGTAATTTCTGCATCTCTTGAGCACTTCGGATACTTTCAGACTTTGTCTCAATATGCCAGAATCCTCTCTGATGTTCTCAACCTGTTTTAAGCTGTTCCTTTTACCCAAAAATAAACAAAATCCATCTGTCACCGAATGCTTTCCTTCCAAAGCACGGTTTTGCAAAATGTTTCAGTCTTGGACCAGAGGCAGGTTTCAGAGTTAATTCAGCTTAAACTTTGAGGACCAGAAGGCATCTTTTGTGCTATTGGGTAGACTTGGGTCTTTGCCCTGGCTTGCACAAACTACAGCACTGAATGGAAGGAGCTGTACATCTAAGTTTGTTCTGCAGCCTTGTACTAAAGAAAAAGCATATATTTGAGTACTGCGTTCAGTTTTAGGCCCCTCACTACAAGAAAGACATTGAGGCTCTGAAGCGTATCCAGAAAAGGGCAATGAAGATGTGGAGGGTCTGGAGCACAAGCCTTATGGGGAGCAGTTGAGTGAACTGGGATTGTTCATCTGGAGGAGGCTCAGTGGAGATCTCATTGCTCTCTACAACTCTCTGAGAGGAAACTGTGGTGAGGTGGGGATCAGCCTCTTCTCCCAATAACGGGATAAGAAAGAATGGCCTCAAGTTGTGCCAGGGCAGGTTCAGGTTGGATATTAGGAAAAATTTATTCTCAGAAGGATTGGTGATGTATTGGCACAGGCTGCCCAGGGAGTTGGTGGAGTTACCAGCCCTAGAGCTGTTCAAGAAATGTGTGGATGTGGCACTGAGGGATGTGGTTTAGTAGGTAATATTGGTGGTAGGTGGACAGTTAGACTAGACGATCTTACATGTGTTTTTCAACCACCACAATTCTATGATATACGTCTATCCCAAAGGAGTAGGAGAAGTCTTTACAAAAGAACAGCGTGCTTTAGAAAAAGAGGTTTCATCAAGAAGAACGCAGATGAATGAGAAGTGAGAAGAATCACAGAGAAATTGGGTGAAGTGGATAATTTGGATCATATCAAAACCACGAGAAATGGATGGCTAGATACACAAGCAAGCATGCAAAGATGTGGGTATTAAGAGAGGTTAAAGTCATTCTTGCAGGTATCAGTAAGAAATCAAAACTTGTGGTTTCTAAAGATTTAATGCACGGAGAATCTCCCGATAAGTGCCACATTCTAAATAGAGCAGTCACTTCAAATGGCAGCACCAGAGCAAAAATGTATCTATTACAGTGCTGCTAATAAGCAAATGTGAGCAACGTTTCTTGACAGGAGGCTGTGGGTGTTTTTTAATAAATCCACATTAAGTAGCAAAGGGATAAAAGCTGAAACTCAAACAGCAATCCACTTCATCTACCACTTTCTCACTTGAGGTATAGATGGATGCATTGACCCCGATCGGAAATTCTTTAAGGATAATTCTGATTAGTAGAAGCTAATGTGAAATTAAATGTGTATACATTTGTGCATGTGCTCCTGGAAAAGGTACGATTCTGAATGCTGAACATGTTCCCCGCTCTGTTGTTAATACAGTGTTGCTTGTGCTCTGCAATAAACTATTATTTCTGTGCTACTTCTGTAATTACATTTAATAATCAGCTCTCACAGTCCAATAGTATTAAACGTAGGAGTCTTTTCAACAAACTATGATAAATAACTCCGTGCAGAACTGCTGTACTTGAGGAAGCTTTATGGCTCTCTTTGTAAGATTTGTCATTTTCTTAATGCTGCTTCAAAAAGCTTCCGAGCTTCACTCTGGACCATCGCTATATTTTCCCTTCCCCCTCTCCCTGTGAGTGGAGCTGGGTAAATGAAGCTTAATGTGCCATTTCCAAGCACTGTGACACTCCTCCAGGGCTGGTTACATTTACCATTGCTGAAGTCTAAATAAGCGAGTTTTAATGAGCAGGAATGCTTGCTAATAGCCGATTCAGGTACTTAGTAGTCCGTGTTATTTAACTGTGGTGGAATTACAGTGCATAAATGGTTGAATGATTAATAGATGTACCTGCTATATATTGCAGCCTAATAGTTTGTGCCATTAAAGAACTACCTTAAAAGATCTGGTTTGGATGTGGCTAGGGAGAAAAGAACTTGCTCGTATATTTATTTCACTGCTAACATACGCCTTAAAACACCTCAGTAATTTCACATCACCACCAATAGTTTGCTCAGTAACATGAATAAACTCATTGGAGAATGTTGGTACATGTATAATTTGGCTTCCTGAAATGGCCAGCTCAGCAGCTTTGCCCTTTGCTTAGGGCTGGCAGAAATAAATTCAAGCTGGCCTTTTAAGGTCACAAATAAAGCAGTGGATGAGATCTGATTTTCTTTCTTCTCCTGTCCCATTGATTTTGGGCAGTGATAGAGGGACCCGCAAGTGTGATTGTATTTTTTTTTTTTAACTCTTCTAATCTGTGTTGTTTTGAACTGCAGCTAATGGGACAAAGACTGCTGGCTGGCTGTCTTGTTCCCAGAGTCCTTTCTGCATTTTCCTGTTCCATTACACACTTCAACCTGACACTGCTGTTTTTCGGATCATGAGGAGCAAGTGTAAGGCAACCAGTAGAGAGAAAGGCAGTGACTCTATCAGCAGGTGGATTAAAAGACAATGTGGGCAGATTTCTGAAGGAGATGTTGGCAGTGCTGTAACACTGATGCTGCAGCTATGGAAGAGTTGTTTCCAGTACCTTCCGAACCCAGCAAAACCTCTTTTAAACATAAGCATCCAAAAGGTGGGCAGGCTTTTCCAAAGTCATCAAATACTGCCTCAGAGCTGGTTTAAGCAGCTGCAGAATTTTTTGAAGCTGCTCTCTTTTTCCATATCTGAGCACATAGTCAGAGGAGTTTACACCTGCCCCTGGCCCAGCATGTGGCCACATCCAGCATTCCTGCTTTGTTGCAGCACATCGACAAGTGGCAGGCTTGTGAGGTTTCCAATATTAGGAAAAATCTCTTCTCAGAAGGAGTGTTGATGCATTGGAACAAGCTCCCCAGGGAGGTGGTGGAGTCACTGTCCCTGGAGGTATACAGGGCAGATGTGGTACTGAGTGCCATGGTTAGTGGGCGTGGTGGGGATGGGCTGGTGGTTGGATTGGATGATCATAGTAGTCTTTTCCAACCTTTATGATTCTAAGATTTGATGCCCTCTTCTAAGTGGAAAAACAGAGAGAGATGGCTGCTCTCAAAATGGAAATTAGAAAGTGCCCCAGAATCCAAGGAGCAAGGTATCCTCTTCCTAGATCTGAGTTGTTCTAAGGTGCCTTTGTTTTGGCATCTCGCGCCATACCAAAAAACCCTCCACGTCAGAGATTTCTACACTGGGTAGAAACATGTTGAAGTATGTGAATTCTTAATAGCTGAAGTATCCAAGTTGTTCTTATTCAGTTAAGTATTTTGAGACCAGCATGAGATGCCATTTCCAAGCTTGGCATCCTCTCTGGGATACTTCTCTGAAATATGTTTAAATAAAGCTTCCAAATTCTTTGAATGGCTTCAGGTCTGTATTTATTAGTGACAACATCCAACATCAGGAAATCCCAAAGTTTGGAGCTGATAGCGTGTGAAATTCAGGGCAGCAGGGTGGGGTAAGGACATTCAGTGAAAAACAGTCGTTAGGGTTTATTTTTCTTCTTTGTCATTCATCATTAAACTGAAAAAGGTCAACATTTGACCCAGCCAACTGCAGCTGCTTGATAGAAACCACTTTGGGAGATGACACATTGAACGGTTCCCCACACCCTACACAAATATGAAAAAGTCTTAAATATCAGAAGGTATTTACAGCAGCCCTGCACAACTCAGAGAAGAATCTAGGCCATCTCTATCATTACCAAATAATTGAGAAATCAACAATTTCACCAAGTCATAAATAATTTGTGTCTTTCTTTATATATCTCATGCATCTTTGTGTACATATGACTTCTGTAGAATTAACATCCTTCAGTTCTACATCTGTACAGCTGTACAGCTGAGTATGACTGTGAATTAATGCTGAGATTTCAGGCATGATTCCCCTCCCTTTCTCCTTGTACAGTGGAGATGAGGTGGTGGCCAACTACAACACCGCAACCAGTGGAAGTGGTGACATGAACTACATGTCAGCCAAATGCCCAACCAGGTCATATATTAACCTTAATGAGCATACAGGGAGGACCATATGCTGTTTTAGATGGTCTTTTTTTTCTCATTTTATTAAGAGAGAAGGTATATTTCTCCCACTGCGCTCTTACAGCTCCCTGGGGCAGGAGGAGCCTGTACATCTCTTCTTTCCTTCCCATACTAACAGGGTGAGGATGTAGGAGTTAGTACCACGGAAGATTTCATCTGTGTCCCTCCTGCTGCTCACCATACCTCAGAGAACAAAATTCTGCACCCCTGGTGCCTCCTCCCTTCATTTCCATGTCATTAACTTTCAAAATGCAGCACTTCCCCGAGAAAACACACAGCAACAGAAGTCCCTGTGCTGCAGCAGAGATGTACACATCCACGACAGCAGGAGCTGACCTTGGAAGAAAGCAACAGAATAGGATCTTTCTTCTCTCTACCTTGGCATTTTTCCCCTCATGTCCATGAATAAATCGCAACCCTTCTGCATCCCTGTCTATGACATGAGCATGCTGCTCATGTTGTAGATCTGTTGCCTTGTAGTTTTTATCTTGTTTTTAAACACCAGGGAAGAAGTCATGAGAGAGAGGCCCTTTCATCTAATGTCCTTTCTGGGTATCTGGCCAATAGGCCAATCCTGACCTGGGATTTATAACTACATTGTAAGGAGTGCGAATCTGACCTGAATTATCCTTTAGTTTCTAAGTTATAAGATTGCTGACTTCATAGATGTTTGGGGGGGATGTTAAAATGAAACTTAAATCTTCGTGAAATATAGAAAATAGTCACAACGAAGAGGAGATGTGCTAAAGTATTATTTATATTTTGGATGCCCCCTGGAATTCCATCATTTTGATGGCAGGCTCTTATCGCTGAATACACAGAGCTTTCTATCCTTTTTACCTAAGGAGGAATGAAAAATTCAGAAATAGCGAATTTAGAATAGTGAAAAATGCAGCCTTTAAAAATAATCATGGGAGGAAAGCAACAAGCATGTTTGCTCATGTCCTTTATCTCTCAGCTAATCTTGCAGAATGTCAGCTTGTATAGAAATAGATTTTTACATATGAACTTGTTACATCGCTTCCTAAAAAAAGAGTATTTAGCTTGTACTTAAATAGCACATTCAGGGACTGTTTATGCAGTATTTCTGCTGCAAATGTATGATACTTCTTCACTAGTTAAACTCTGCACGAAGCCTTAAAACTCAATGTACTTATGGGCTGGGTGTCATGTAAAAGAACAACATACTCTCTCTTTAAAGATTTTATTTTATTTTTGAAAACTATTTTTTACTATTTTAATCTTTGCTTGTTATAAGGTACAGTTCTAAAAATTATATATATATAATATTTATATATATATAAATTATATATATATATATATTAAATTATTTTTTATATATATTTTAAAAGCCCATGATGCTGAGAAAGCAAACCCTGAAATCCACCAAATTTGATATAACAAAACCAGAGTTCAGGAGAACATCTAATTTCATGTTCTATCCAAAAAGAGCTTGTTTATTTTGATGTACTCCAAAAAGGCAAGAAACGATCCAATTTAAGATGAGTGAAATATGTTGTGTCTCATAATGGTATTTCAATAGGCACTATTAATTCTTCCAAGTCAACTTAGATTTGGAGAAGAGCAGAGACAATGTGCCTTTGGAGATGCCATTTTTCAGCTGAAATGTGAAATCAATGTCCTGACCACTTGTGGTCATTAAAAATCCCATGGCAGTTTTCTGCAAGGGTAGAGACATTGACTCCCAAGTCTTGGTGAAATTCCAGCTAAGTAATTATATTCCTCCTGATACAACTTTCCTTTTAAAGCTAATTTAATGTTCCTCTTCAGTTGTTCTCCCCTGCTTTAAGTGGAAAATCTTTCATTTCCCTTTGTAAACTTTTCTTTAGTTCTGCTTTATACTGACAATTAATAGCCGTCTTTTCTCCTGTTGCACCACTGAGGCATGTCTGAGCAGCAGCAGTATGCATGCAAACAGGTACACATGCAATTTAAAATGCTTTTTATTGACAGTCTGGTTAAAAGCCACTGAAATTAACGGGATGCATCCTTTTGAGCTGGTGGTCACAAAATTCATCAGCACTATGAGCGGAATCAAATCACTCAACTGTATGTTGTGGACCCCTCTCAAACCCTGCTTTTCTAGCCCTGCTGAGCGTTATGTGGACAAACACTTGGTACTACAGTCTGCTCCCACTGTAGACAGGAAAGAGTGACCAAAAGCATCCAGTGCATCATTTGCACTGGCAAACTGGATTTGTCCATGGGCCAAAACAAAGAACAAATTAATGGTTATGCAACATTTGGAAGTTCGAAGTTGAACTACTTAGTTATCAACTTTATTGCCATTTGTTAAACTCGCTGTGTCAGCATGTGGCATATCCAGCCACAGTGGATATTTCTGGAAAAATATAAGAATTCTCAAGTTTTCCTCTAGAATACCCTATTTCTATTAAACTCATACTTATTTCTGTTCACAAATGTATCTTTACTGTTTTGATTAATAGTTGTGCAACTTTTAGTGTTCTGTTTAGAATCATAGAATCATTGAGGTTGGAAAAGACCTCTGAGGTCATCCAGTCCAACTGTCAGCATATCCCCACCATGCCCACTAACCATGGCTCTCAGTGCCACATTCACGCTTTTCCTGGCTTTTTTCCATCCACACCTCCATGGACAGTGACTCCTCACCACTCCTTTTGAGAAGAAAATTTTCCTACTATCCTGAACTTTCCCCAGTACAACTTGAGGCCATTCCCTCTCATCCTATTGCTGTTACCTGGGAGCAGAGGACAACTCCCACCTCACCACAGCCTCCTTTCAGGGAACTGCAGGGAGTGACAGTGTCTCCCCTGAGCCTCCTTTTCTCCAGTTGAACAATCTCAGCTCCCTCAGCCACTCCCCATAAGATTTGTGCTCCAGACCCATCAGTGCCTCGTTGCCCTTCTTTGGACATGCTAAAGGGTTTAGTAAAGGGTTGAAAGATTCACTCAAGACAGAAATATAAACTGATATTTACTGGGTTGGGTTGTTTTGTTTGTTTGTTTGTTTGTTTGCATTGTGAGCTTCACAGAAAGTGAGTATAAATGGCAGGAAATAGCTGCTGCAGCGCATACCAGGGAATAAAATGTCCTGTGATCTCTTGTTCTGAAGAAGACACGACCTTCAGTGACTACTGGCTCAGATGCCATGACTGTAGAATATGGAAATTTCACAAACTGGAAGTCTCCTGTATTCTTCTTTTGGGAGACTTCTGCTTGCATTTGTGCTGCTTTCTTAATAGCACACCATACAGATCGCTTCTTCAGCTTTGCTCTTATCCTTATGTCCCTATCCTTGTGTGCCTCATGTGCCGTGGGCGGGCTTTATCCGCTCTTCAAAGTGTGAGATGTTGAAGGAAGAACACTGACACGATTGCAGAGATGTGTTGCTGCTTTCTTTTTGCATCTTCCCCAGCACCCTGATACACTGCTTGGCTTGAATGTATATGCTTTTCAGAACGAAAATCGTTATTGATAGAGACGTAAGGCTTTCCGAATCACTAAGGGCCGTGGTCCTGAAGGCGCAAAAATTATTTCTAAGCATAGTCCTGACTCACTGGTGTTGAGCTGAGTGCTAAATTTCCTGGCATGCATCTAGGATGATACATTAAAGATCACCCCTGCCCTGCCTCTTGTGCCTCAGTTTACATCTCATTGGAAGCATTTCTTAAAGCATTAAATCAGACAAAAAATGTTCGACTGTTAAAACCTCAAAGCTGTGTTGTGCTAAACCCAGCACGTAGGTGGGTAACAACAGCTGCCAGTCAGCCTCTGAGAGAAGGGCACCATATGATTTCTCAGTGAACAAAGCATTTAATACAAACACCACACTTTCCAAATATTCTGAAGAGTCCTCCTGAGCAACTTTCTCTAAACAAGACCATTAGGCAGCAAAGTCTGTTTGCTCATCTTTATGCAGATCTTCCCACTTCCACTTCAGTATAAGGTTTTGACTAAAATATTTATACTTTTCTGCTTTGGTACACATCCCACTCGGATCCTATGGGAAAGATTTTTCAGCCTGTGGAGAGAAATGGCAAAATATGAGTGTGGGGTGGTATTTCGTTTCCCCACCCTGGCTTTCTGGCTTTTGAGATTAACGATGTATCTCTCTCTGGAGGCTGCAGAGCCTCTTCAGTAGATCAAAGCTCCTTGCAGATCTAGAGAACAGTTTGAAAATGTTCATTTTGACTTCAGGAAGGCCGTGGGTTACGGGGCAGCATTTTGAGGTGCAGACCTCCCACCTGGCATCCTCTTGGCTTCAACACCTTCCATAGGTGGACCATCCTGCCCCAGATCTGTCCTACATAGCTGAATGCAAAATACCTGGAAATTATAAATTACCTTCCTGGAAATTCTGTGACTGTAATCGCATCTTCTACCTAACAGCCTTTCCAGGCTTCTTAGCCTTGTCCTCTTCTGTCCTCAGCACTGTTATGCATTAGCTCATCCCATTTGCATTGGCACTGATTTCAGTATTTGGATTTTCAGTATTCAGGATTTGGGGCAGTCTGGATGAAGCATTTAGGCTTATGCCTGCACTCTTTTTCAAGGTTGTCCTTGCATATCGTAGGCAGGGCATGAAAATACATGGCCTTATATTCATTGTCCTTTTGAGTGTAATCCTCCTGTTTTTATCAAGATTTTTTTTTTTTTTTCACGTGTGTTTATTTTATGTGTCATTTGGGAGTAGTAGGAATCTGAAGTTTTCTTGTATAAGTCTAGCTTCAGTTTCTTGAAATACTGCAGAATGAGTACCCGTTATCTTTAAATAAACTTTAAGGGTATTCTCGATGAGTAATTTGCTCCATAAGATTTTCCTTTTTCAACTCCCATGAAATATATTTATAGAGTAGTGCCGCTATTCCTGATATTTATAGCACACTCACAGTGGACATTAACCATCTTCAGCAGTCAGTGTGCTATTTATTACCAGGATCATTATGTTTGTTTTCTAGGAAAATAATATTTTTAGCTTATTATTCTGAAGATTTTGGTTGGTTGATTGGTTGGGTGTTTTTTTTTATGTCTTAAACACTGATGAGTTGATGAGAAACTGAAAACTTTGAATAGCTGGGAAGTAATCAGGCTTCTGCTCTTTTATGTGCAAGTTACAGTTTTATTTGAGCTTGATCTGTATTTGAAAAATCGTTACCTTACACATTTTTGCTTAAAATTGGAATTTGATCTGCCCAAACGTGAAACTGGCAACACAATTAATTACATTAAAAATTTATATGCTAAAGTCCTGCAACATCTTTGTTTAAGATTCTGGTCACATTCAGATATTTTACCAGAGTATTGACCATTGCATAATTATTTTCATAAGGCTGGCATCTCTTGCAGAGTGGGTTGTTTAACAAAAATGAAAATCTTTAGAAATTTAGATGCACCAATCACTCACTGCTCTGCTCAGAAGCTGGCAGTGCAATTGCAGTTTAACATCCCTCTTTTGAATGTGAATTCTTCTGCTTCTTGCTGCAACCACTGATTTGCCTGGTTGCCTTTTTAAGCTGGATGACCAACTGCTATTTTATAAACTGGGGTCCCATTTCCTAAACATTCCTATTCCTAAAGCAATAACGTTTGTATCAGTCTGATACAAGAGCAATAGTAAGTGGCTAACAGGTAGGTAGTCACTTTAGAGGAAGAAACAAAGAAATGCCCAGCCTCACTGTTCAGTACAAAAAAAACATTTGAATGAAAGGAGATGGTGACTGTGATTAGAGGTGGAAGGGAAAAACTTCCTGGATGTTGGAACCATTTAGCAATTAAGTTCATTGATAGCTTGCAGAAAACTCTTTGTATGTATAGATGATAAGTACAGCTTGGAGAATAAAGTGATACCAATATGCATGAAGATTTAATGACAGTAACGTGTCTACTGCCTGCATCAAATTTCCCCATAGAAACCAAGCCTGTACTGCTCCTCTCTAATTTTATGTTCTTATCTCTTTCCATTCTCTTCCTCTTTCTCCTTTCTCTCACCTTTGATGTCATTTACATCATGGACTTTGTTCATCACAAGTACCTTCTAGGAGCTTACCTGGTAGCCCCTGCTGGGAGGAAGCTGGCACTTCTCAAAGGGCTTGTGTATGTGTTGGTCTGCTGCTGAACAAAGCATGCCGGAAAATGGTGTAGACTCTCTGTTTATTTTCAGCTTATTCTTCTTTGCATCCACTGAGCATTTTTCTGATCTGTACTTTTTGAAGTAAAAATCCAGGATGTTTAAGGAACCTTCTGTGACCATTGAACTGCATAGCTGAGACGCAATGAAAAAGGTCTCAGGTTCTGCCAGGGGAGGTTTAGATTGGATATCAAGAAGAATTTCTTCAGGTAGAGAGTGGTCAAGTGTTGGAACAAGCTGCCCAGGGAGGTGGTCGAGTCCCCATCCCTGGAGACATTTAAGAGATATGTGGATGTAATACTAAGGGACATGGCTTAGTGATGGGACATGGTAGATCAGGTTGATGGTTGGACAAGATGGTTTTGAAGGTTTTTTCCAATCCAGATGATTCCATGATTCTATGATTCCGTGTTAAAAGGGGTGACGTGGACAAACACTGGTGGTAGATCTGCAGTGTATCTTAGGGATTCTCTATGTGGGTAATGATAATATATTCAGTTGTGCTTTAATATGGCACACTGGTTACAATAGCTCACTTTTGATATTTCACACTGTGTTTCCTCCTAGACATACTGCACAGCCACAGAGTAGATTCAAATGAGTACACTGGATCAAAAACACAACATTTGCAAAATAACTGTTGCCTAAAACCCAAGATAAGAGGTTCACACATAAGCGCAGCATTTTCTGAGTGCAGGACACCATCATAAATACATCTAATCCCTTCTTGCTGCAGAACTGAACTTTTTTCACTGGAAAATTGGCCCAGTGCTGCATTTTAGCTATGTAGGATATCACGCAGTGCTGGCATTTGAAGGAGTGATAATTTTATGCTTAAAAATGAGTAATTGAGCTATTGAGAATTTTATTCTGAGGAAGTCCTTAGATCACACACCATCGTCTGTTTTTCACATTCTTGTGTGTATGATCATACAGACTCTGCATCCGTCAGTGACGCATTTGCATATAAAATTGAGCGTGTGTGCTTACACTCCTATAAAATACAAGCGGTATAAAAATGTTTTAAAAAATTATAGCTGTTCTAAAGAGAAAATTAATTTTTCCTCACTTTGTGTCTTTCAGAGAGACTGCCACAGAGTTATCTGGAGCATTACCAAGGTAAGCAAGTGGCTCTAAACTGACTCTGGATATCAGTGTCTGGAAGCTGCTAGAAGACCATATGACATTTTGGGACAGAGCACGATCCTTTTCCTACAGAAAACTGCTGGGGTGTTGAGAACTGGGGATGCAGGGAGGAGAGGGAAATATTACCATGAAATACTGGAGCAAACACACTCCATGGCCTACAACAGGTTGGAGTTTTTTCGAGGCTTAGCGCAGTTGTGTACCTGAGAAACAGAAACCCCAGCTGTGGCCCTCTGCCAGCTGTGCAATGATACCCACTGCAGGTGGTTTGCCTTTTGCTTTAAATTTCACCTGAGGGAAGAGGAGAGGGAAACTCGGAGGTCGGCGAGAAAAAAACCACTGTGATCTTAAGGCATTTTCGTTTGGAAAGCAGAACAGCTTAGATCAAATTCTTCTGTGCTGGGAAAGCTTTTCATAAAATGATAGAACTAGACAGGACTCCTAGGCTGCAATAGAGGTTTTCAAAGAGAGACTTGCCTACATGTTGTCAAAGGATGCATTAAAATGCTGTTATCATGCAGATAGAGAAAAGGGTGGAGAGAAGGGGGAAAAATCTGATGTGGTAACTTGTCACATAATAGAGATGCCTAGTGAGCTAAAAAATTGTGGTCTCGTGTTTCTTGCCTCTTCTGCCATCAGTTTTGCTCAGTGTAGTGTGGTGGTGTTTAATGAAGTAATGGTTTGGGGTGTTTTTTTTTATATCTTCTGATTAGTAGCAATGTTGTAGTTCATATAATAGGTAATGATAAAGGAATAATTCAATGGAAAAATCTGTTTTCTTTAGGCATGGTAATACACGTGATTTATTTCTGCTTCACAGGCAGAGAAAAATTATCTACCTTTATGGGATGTGGGGTTTCATTAGTTGACTCATCTGTATTGATAAGCTGCATGAATGCAAATCTTCCCAGAATTGGATGTTTTTTCCACCCCTCTGTAATGTATCACTTTGTTTTGTAGGTTCAAAATTTATACTAGTTGTTCATTCATTAGGTTCTTTTTTATGACTTACCATCATTTGTTTGTGCAAGCAGTTACAGTGGTGAAGTTTCACCAAGGATTTGAAGGGCTGCAAAATGACCAAGCCTATTTAACATAAGATTTTATTCATCTTCCATACAAAAGAATCACAAGTCTTCATATAAAAAGAAAACAAAAATAGCGATTCAACAGAGCAGCTGTCTCCTTGGTCTGGAATGTCTTTTATTGGCTTCAGTGTTAAAATATTTCCAGTTTGCCTGCATGCTCCTAATTGGTTAGGTATTATATGACTAATATACTGGAAACATGCAGTCCTTGCTCTGCTGAAATGAATTCCACTTTAATTTAAAGTTAAAATGAGAGATCCAGGTGCTTGAATAAACATCTAGTTTCATACTTGCCATTAATGATTGCCTAAATGTGTTTTTCAAGTTATTACCACAAGTCTTTAATTTCAACCATGGCAAGATGTTGCAAGCAAAAATCAGATTATACAAACAATGTGCAGAAGGCAATGTAATTATGTTATAAATATTAAAACCGATGATCTCGTCTAGATTTTAAACAAATGTTTGTGGCTGCATGCAGACTGGCTGGTCCTCAGCCTTCTCCGGCCTTCACCTGTTCCTGCAATTCTCTAAGCAAGAGGTTCCTTGGGGCTTTTAATCTTCTGTTTTCATGTATTAATCTAATACTTTATGTTCTTCGTTCAAACTTTAAGTGAACCATTTTGCTGTTATTAATTCATAACTGTGAAACAGTCTAATTTCTCCACCACCAGCATATCATTTCCCACCCCATACTCTGAAACTATTTTATATCGTATGTCATGACACTGGACAATAGATTTGATGAACATGGTGGTGATGGCTTGATGGTTGGACTAGGTGATCTTTGTGATCTTCTCCAACCTTAATGAGTCTATGCAATCTTAATTTCATTTCAAGGTACAACAACTAATAACTGCTTTTCCATAGGTATTCTGCTAGTTGTGTTTGATTCAGTGGGGCAGAAAGAACACTCAGTATTTCTAGAAATCCAGCTTCCATTTATGCAGCAAAACACAATGCCTTTTCTCAGGGCAGTAATGTGGATGTATTTGTTCCCAGGATTGATCCAATACACTTCAAGTAGTTGTAAAACTGGGGATAGGATCTTCGTTGTAAGCTGTGTGTGAGTCTGTACTTAAGTTTTGTTTGGCTGTTGGAAAGATTTAGGCAACAATGGTATTAATTAGTTCCTGCTATTAAAAAAAAAAAAATCAACAAACAAATAAACAAACAGAAAAAACAGGCAACACCAAACTTCTGAATTACTTGAATTCAGTTGAATTACTGTAGAGAAGTTAGGGATATTTTTTCCCCAGAAATATAAATAGTAAGAATTTACAGGGAAGAATATTTTCTCTTCTACAGTAATCAAGACAGGCTCCTTATGTGCCTATAACAAAGTGTCTGTGTAAATAGTGGTTTTTTAATGTAGTCATTTTCCACCAAATACTGCTTCTTGGTTTCTAATGATTAAATTAAAGAGGAAGTAAAAATTACCTTACTTTTTGCCACTGAAGAATGTTTCATTCATAGAAAGAAGTGGGAAAATCTGAGTTAGTGAACATCATTTATAAGAAACTTAATAGATTAACTTTGCCTGTAGAAAGATACAAGGATATTCTGTATGATTATATTGTGTCATTTCTAATTTACCAGTTATTTCTGATGATTTGGGGAAGCTTTGAGCAGGAATTGGAAATTTCAACTTAAAATATGATGAAGAAGCTTTACCATTTTTATATTAAATGACATTATTATGTCTGTGAATGTATATTGTTTTTTCGGAGAAAGGATTTCTGTGTGCAACAGCGCATCAAAGAAAGGATCTTCACAAGGAAAACTTTATAATAATATTAAGTTGTTCATTGCATGACCTATTTAGAGTACTCAGATATTTCTTGTTGTAGACTACATAATTAAATTTTAAATGGAACATGATAAAGAAATTATACTGGTGATCTCTAGAGATTTGAATACCCTATTTGGATCTTTACAAGAGTGTAGCAAAGGCATACTTTAAAATTTAATAAAGGTCTGGCCTATTTTTTTTTTTTCCTTTTAGTTTTGCTATAGCTACTACGGCAGTCCTATTTCAAACTGTATTTGTTCTCCATATTATATACCTATGATAAGAGACCAAACAAAAATTATTAAAAGCATATATATCTTAAATTGAGAAACCCACCATTTATGTATGATGCAGAATAATTTATGAATGAAGATAAGCTCCTAAAGCCTTGTGGTACCTGAGGTTGCAACCAGCCTTTCATAGACCATCATTAGAGCTAAGCTGGTAACATGTCCAGAGAGATGTAATTTAGTGAGGTAGAGTGCTTGTGAACAGTGCAAAGCCCTGCGGGCAAGAGGGAGATGATGTCTGGAGCTTAAACGAGAAAATACCCCACTGCAATATCAAAGGAATGGTTTCGGTCTCTAGCCCCTTCTATTTGCTTCTGTGAAGGGTATTTTATATTTAAGAAGAACAAATATTTTAAATATAGACTAACCACATGGATTATTTATTTGGTTAATACTAGTTTAGTAAGGATAACAGAAGTAAAATTTGTGCTTTCAACTTACATGTAGTGGCTTGACTTTGCTGTTTACTCGGTCAGAGTAAAGTTTAAATGGTTGCTTCCTCTTGGATTTTGAGGTGAAGGCCATCTTAGAAGTATGATTTGGACTTACTTGAAAAGGTGGGATGAAATCTGCAACAAAGTATGACAGCAAAAGTACATTGGTGTGCCAAAAAGGTATACTTAAAATTTAAATCTTTAGCTTCTCTTATAATCACAGTAATTTCTGGACCTCATGTACTTTAAACCAGCAATTTGGAGTTGGGTAAAAACTGTAAGCCTTCTTGATTTAAAGTTTTTATTTTCTCCTACATTCCATACATTTCTTTAATGATGTCTAAGTTCCATTTAGTGTAAAGACATGTTCCTGTGCGTCTACAGCATTTTGAAAATAGAATTTGAGTACTGAAGTTACTTCAGTACTTTTGAAAAATGTTAACCTGCAACTTCACCATTATTTAAATCTAATGCAACTAAGCTTTTATCTAAAGGGAAAAGAAGAATTGACAACCCACCATATGACAAGCAAAATGAAATCTCTTGATCACTAACTGTCAGCAGTCTTTCTAATACCATTGTGTTAGGGAATGATATGTCTTCCAAGGAGCTAAGTACACAAGGTTTTGAATCATTTCTGACTTGACAGCCTCACCCAAGTAACTACTTGTAAGTGCTTGGATGAATTATAAAATCTATGTGGTTCTGTAGAGTGAGTTAATAAAATATCCATGAGCATTTTAATTACTATGAAATGAAAAGGATCTTTTTTTTTCTTTTTTCTTTTTTTTTTTTCTGACAGTAGTAAGGATGTAGACTGAGTCCAGGTTGGTTGCTATCTTCATGGGTATTGCATAGACCAAGTAGCTGGGGTTGGCCATCTCTGCTCTTCTTGTCCCCTTCTGGGTAAAGTCTTTTGACAAGCAATTTCTCTCACTCTAAGAACACCAAGTTATACCTTTCCCTGCTTGTGCTTCATGTTCGATGGATGGATGGATGGATGGTTGTCTTTTCATGACACCTGAACTGCTTTACTAGTAAAGTCAGGCTTGAATACGTACAGCATACATCTCTTTGTCCCAGTGTACAACACAATTTTCCTTACCTTTATACAAGACTTACTGAAATTTATTCTTCTTTGTATAAAGCAGGGATTTGGTATAGTCCACTTGTGACCCTCTCTTTGAATGCAGACATTCTGCTTTCTGCCTCTAAATCCCTTCATGAAACTCACTTTCATTTAAAGGCATATAAATAATAGGTCATGAAAACTGGGAGGCAGGCAGTGGTAGCTGATAACATTAAAATCTCTTGAATGTCAAACTATATGTAGCTAACCAGAGTTAGTCTTTAGAAATGATATCATCATGTATCTTTTCTGAAACCACATCATTAAAAGGAAAATAAAAAGATTTCATCCCTCGATATTTAATGTTCTAAAGTCAACTGTTTGAAAGAGCAGGTTTCTCACAATTTGGATGCCAGCCGCTTTCTGAAGAAAATCATTATTTTAAACTGAGACTCAAATTTAACTAATCATTTAAAAAAAATATTACGTTTGACATTCTCTATGCCTCAGATGCTTATTTCTAAATTATATTTTCATCCATTTTGAGCTATTTTTTATTTTTTTTTGTACTGCAAGCAGGTCTGCCTATTATCCATTATATGCACTGTATAGCAATACTCCGATGCTGTTTGGTCTTTCTGAGGGGCAGTAATGTAAGTAACAATAATGATTTGAGATAGCAATGGGTTTGCTGTGATTGTAAGATGAATCTGTTTTCCTGAAGAAATAATATTAGAGTTATCTTCGCTGTTCTGATTTTTATTCAGTAAGCTTCAATACCATTAAAACGTGACATTCATCACGGCAGCTGTTGGGAATTTTTTTTTATTTTAATTTTTTTTTTTTACATCCCTTTCAAAATATGGTTTTTACAGCTGATGTAAATGTTAAAACACACTTATGTGCAATCTGATCCCTTTCTGGAGAGATATTTTTAAAATCTTAAGAGGAGTCTAAGGAGCACAGAGGTGATTATCCATATGTGCTTACTGATGACTTGCATTCAAAAATTACAAAGGTACCAATGGTATGATCCACATTGCCTATATTTAGCGATCACAAACATACTCTTCGTAAAGAACCAAGGGAGAAATGAAAAAAAAAAAATAGGTGCATTATCTCAGGACAGGGTGAATAACCTTGGGGAATTGTTTTTCTTTCTCTGCTGCCTGAAAGTAAAGCCTGGGGGAATAGCGTTAACTAGATGTTTCACCTGATGATAGCTTTAATTTAAGGTGAGTACTAGCAGGCTGAGTTTTAGAAGTGTTAAAGCAGCAAATGATGTAAGCCAATGCCTGCTGGAGTTTTGAGGACATTGGCATGCTTAACCTCAAAAAACTTTCGATATTTGGTACTTAAGTGCTAAATATAGACTCTGGGAAGGAGGGGGAAAGTCAGACAAAAGTGATTGCTGGACTTGATACAGCTCTGACCCAGAAGGCAGATAACTGTTTTCACCATGCAGAGCCCTCAGAAATCACTTCTCACAGTCTTGAAATGGCTCCTAATTACTCGTAGCTTTTGAATCTTAAAATGAGCATAAGTGATTTTGCTTGGTGACCTGGGTTTTGAACCCACCGCCATTTCTCACCAGCAATCCTGAGCATCTCTCATAAACATTAATGGATTTGACAGCAGATCTTTATTTTAAAAGTCTGGTAGGGCTTTTATTTTTAATCCCTACTGTAAAACTCTAAAACTAGAGACGTATTCTTTTTTTTTTTTCTATTATTCACCTTTACCAGACTTCCAAGAATCTTTTTAACTTGTCTTACAAAGACTTGCCATCCAAATGTGCCCAATGAGGATAATGTGCATCAGAAATGAAAGGACTTGGATCTCTTCATTTCCATTCCTGAAGGTGAATTCCAAGATCGTGATTATTTTTATTTATACAGTGCATAAAGAGTGCTAAATACTTTATGGAACAAATAAAAGACCTCTTGTAAAAAGCACGCATTCCTATAATCTAATTTTAGTCTCAAATCAGGCAGTATGAATGCTAAGCAGCAGGGCTTGAAGTAAAAAGGAAGGTGTATAAGGGCTACACTAATAAGATTGAGCAGTTATTTAGGTTCATTATCTGTTCCACTTAATAGTGCTGCAATATCTTACTGGTTAAAGTTAAATTTACATTGGTCTGGGGAGATGATTTGCCTGTAGTATTTCTTGGGTTTTCTCAGAAAAATGAGCCTTTGAACGGTACTTTGAATGAAGACAGATAAAGGATCCATTACAGGTGGGTACTGAGTGGTCAGTCCATTATAAGAAACAGTAAAGGGAGCAATCTTAAAATACAAATCCTTTACCAAGCTTTATTTTCCAGTCAAAATGCTTGTTAAAAAGTTAGTCATTTCTGTACCTCCTTTGCTTGAACAATGTTTAAGCACTGAAGATCATCAGAGTAAAGTTATGTTGAAAGTCAGTGGAGAGAACGAAACTTTTTGAGAATAACCTCAGAGGTAAATGTACATATGGGGGGGTGGGAAAAAGCTAAAAAAAAACCCACTCAAATGTATACACATCTGCTTCTGTAGCAGCTACTCAGCAACTGAAGTCTAGGAGAGCTTTGTTGACGTGGAAGAGCTTTCTCTTAGTAACCTATGCCGTGGGTATGTGATTGATATACGGCTTTATCACAGAATCACAGAATGGCTGAGGAAGTAGGGTTCAACTGGGTTCAACTCATCCCACCTCTGCTCGAGCAGGGACACCCAGAGCAAGGTGCTCAGCACCACATCCAGGTGGCTTTTGGAGATCTCCAAGGAGGAAACTCTGTAGCCACTCTGGGTAACCTGTGCCAGTGCTTCATCGCCTGCATAGCACAGAATTGCTTCCTGATGTTCACAGAGAACCTCCTGTGTACCAGTTGTGCCCACTGCTTCTGCTCCTGGCACAGGTCACCACTGGAAAGAGCCTGGCTCCATCCTGTTTGCATCCACCTTTCAGTTATTTATAGACCTCAACGAGATCCTCCTGCACCTCCTCTTCTGCAGGCTGAACAGTCCCAGCTCTCTCAGCCTCTGCTCTTAGCAGAGGTGCTTCAGAGGTGTCGCCGTGCTGGACTCTCTCCAGTATGCCCAGGTCTCTCTTGTACTGGTGGCCTAGAACTGGGCCCAGCACTCCCAGTACAGCCTCATCAATGCTGAGCAAATGGAAAGGATCACCTCTCTTGACCTGCTGATGACACTTTGTGTAATGCAGACAAGAATACTCTCAACCTTCTTAGCAACAAGGGCTCACTGCTGATTCATATTCAACTTGATGTCCACCAGGACCCCCAGGTCATTATTTGCTGAGCTACTTTCTAGCTGGGTTCCTCAGTATGTCCTGATGACACGGGTTGTTCCTCCCCAGGGGCAGGACTCCACAATTCTCCTTGCTTAGCTTAATGAGGTTCTTGTTGGCACACCCCTCCAGACTGTACGGGTCCATCTAGATGGCAGTAAGGCCCTCTGGTGCAGCCAGTCTCCCAGTCATATTCTCTGTGCATTTACTCTCACGTCATATGTTTAATAAATAATTAGAAATGAATTGCAGATACACAGCATTTTTTATGTGTGATCATTAGCATTGGTCCCAGAAGGGCGGTAGTGAGACATGGATGGACAATGTCCGAAAACCTATATTGATACTCGTAGAACAGCAAAGATACCAGTTTATTCCTCTCTTCAGTGTTCTCTGCCTTCTGAGCATCACTTTTTTAATGACATAAGCAATACTGTATAATTAGCAAAAATTGCAAATATTTGAATGATTTCACAAGATTTGTTATCTTAGCTTAACTTAGACAACTCTTACTAAAATATTTAGAGGTTAAAAAAAACAAAACAAAACAAAACAAAAAACACCAAAACCCTTGCACATTTCCCTTGTGTTCAAGGTTAATGGTTTATACTTCATCTACATTATATTAAAAACATTTTTACTGGAGTCCATAAATGTTAAACATTTTTAAAAGGCAATGATCGCAGTGGGACTAGATACGTTACATAAAACCAGGCACAAGACCTGCAAGCAGTAATTGGTGACTGTTTTTTATTCTTGGAGGGCACTGAGTTGAGATTCCTCCCATGAGGTGATGCAGATTTTCACATCTGGAGCTTGCCATTATAACAAGGCTGTACCTAAAGGTTTTGCGGTCAGCAAAAGTCAACCGTGAGCCCCAATCTCACGCATTCAGAACAGTCTCATAGTGACTGTTCTGTCGCTGTGACTATTACTAGTGATGATGTTTTACCAGTTCTGAGCCACTGAGGACCTACCCCACTTTCTCTGTATGTCCTCCCAGTATATTTTGCAAGTTGTGCCCTGTGCAGCACTTCCACAACAGCAAAGTGCCGGCACAGCTTTTCTCCTAGCTGGGCTATAATGGAATATATTTTTCATTCCAACTACTGGAATTTGTAAGTCTTTTGCACCCTTTCCTGCAGGGAGCTCTTATGCTTTAGAAAAGCCATGATGCTGTAGAGAACATGTAAGTCGTGTCTGTTTGCCGTAATCTCTCTTTAATGAATGGCTGTGGAGAAAAGATGAGAGAAAACAAGGTGCCAGGCTTCACTTAGCATAACAAAATACAGAAGTGACTTTCAGCCCTGTCTGCATATTTGGCTTCTGGATTTTTATATGCTCATCTTGCAACAGTTCATGTGCTTAATTTTCAGAAGAGTCCTGCTGATATCAGTGTAATTGCACCAGTTAGTGCAATGTTAGTGTGAGCATTGCTGCCCACTGTTGGAAAATGAGCATTATCTGATTTGATTCTGGCTTTGTCACTAAGACTACAGGCAGCTGTGCCTGATTAAGAAAAAAGAGGAATTACAGAATCATTAAGGTTGGACAGATTATGAAGATCATCTAGAGGAACCATGCCTGTGACTGCTCTAAGCTATGTCACTCAGTGCGACACACTAGAAACACCATTTTGGTAGCATACACTTGGAACATAAGAATTGAGGTTTATCTCAAACTGGAAGCTCAATATATAAGCCTAGATAGCTCCTACAGCTATTTAGATACAGCTATTTAGTTCAGGTTAATCAAATGCAGTGGACAGCTGCAGGTGTCGCCAGCATAGCTTCAAATGGCAAGTGCATGTTTCTGACCCAGGCTATAAATTTGGGCCATTGTGATAGTTAGGAAGTCTGTGGGGACTTGGAGGTCAGGAGCCCATCTTTCTCATCTAAAATTATTTACTTTATTAAGATTTTCTGTTGGAGATGCAGATATAGCTGCAGTGATGCACCACAGATGCCAAAGGGACCATGGCTTCCCATGTCTCAGTGGCTGTGAGCTCTCATTCCAGAATCACATGGTGAAGGGAGCAGAAGTTCCTGCAACTAAAAACTTCTATTTAACAAAAATGAAATATTATTATTCATGTCATGAGTAATTGAATCCCCAGATGTTCTCATTCTGTATCAATGGCTGGGGACAATATGACTCTAGATAGACTGTGACAACATGAATTGATTTCTTCTTTTTCTTTTTTCTTTTCTTTCTTTTTTTTTTTTTTTTTCTTTTTAAACCTGCAGAGTGACTGTGGTGGATTTTTTTTTTTTTAGCTGATTGCTTGGAGCTGACATTACAAGCTGTGCAGCTGTAAAAAAAGATCTTCTCATTTTCATTGAGAATAAATAAAATAAAATATTGCAGAAATAGCTTTGCTTTTCCCCGGTCCTGCCTTTGCAGAAATAAACAGATAACTTGGATCAAGCAATTGAAATTGGAAAGGCGTTCACAAGAAGGGATGGCTGCTGCTAACACTGAATATTCAGAATGAAATAATAAAAGTAATCGTGTCACTAAAAAGCCACCTGTTACTTTCCTCAGTTTTTCTCTAAAGCGGGGAGTTCACTTTTTGTTTCTGAATTTATAGCAGAGATGGGAAATGTTGCTCTTATAAACCTTATTATATGCAAGGTAGTAATTCCTTGTTAAGGTAGGGACAGAAACCATCCCCGCTAACACTTCTAAAGCTGTTAAAGATGGATGTTTCCACGAAGGAACAGAAGCAGAAAAACTTTAAGTGCTTGTTAAGGCACACACACATGCAGCGCATACAAGCAATAAGTCTGTTCTGCTGAACTGTGAAATTGCACTGAGTAATTTCTCTAATAACAGAACAGATATTGCACCTCTGACCCCAGTGGAGCTACGGGCAGCAGCCAGCCCCACGTCAGCACAAACAGTTGCAGCCAAAGCTATGTGATGAGCAGCAGAAAGAGGAGGAAGGAGGTAGCAAACAAAGAAACGTGGCATGCAACTTGCAAGGATATGCAACCCCATGATCTCTTTTTCAGCAGAGCTGCACGGTTGTGTCCAGAGCCCCCAACTTCTGAAGAAAGCATTCAGTGAGCTATAAGTGCACAGTACCACAAACCTCTAATTGGTGTTTCACTGTAGCTTTTTCTTACAGAAATGATGCAGAGCTGAAGTTTTTCCTCTCCTTTATAGGGAACGCCTGTGGAAATAACAGTTCAGAGTTGAAGCTGGGGGAAAAAAAAAGGAAAAAAAAAAAAAAGCAGCAGCATCCCTCAGGAAAATAGTGCACATGCTGAAAGGGGAGAAGAAATCGCGTAAGAAAAACATTCAGTTAAAGCAGTGGCTTACATCTTCTATTTCAAAACTTGCAAGGTGAAAGAGAGTGATGTGGTTTAAAGGGGATATTGATTTGGTGGAGCTGTAGATGATCTCATGCCACAACTCCAGACCTTCGTCGGTCTCCGAACCTCTTAAAATTAATGCAGAGTTCTTAGATAGATTGCTTGAAGTTTTCCAGTTAAAATAGCAATGAATGGCAAGTACTCAAAGTGATTAAAAAAAAAAATAATAAGTTGAAAGTTACTTTAAGGACTGAGAAAAACTTTGTCAGTTCTTTCCTCAGGTGCTGCTTACTTTAGAGTGAGGCTCTGCCTTCCATTTCATCTTGTGAGTGATTGACTTTCTTCAGCAGCTCCATCAGTTAATGTGACATAAATGGGAAATAAATTCCCATCATGAGTGTGTCTCACAGTGCCAGAGACATAACAGACATTTTAGAAATTCACCCATTTGAAAAATTCAGAGCTCAGGCGGATGTTGACTTACTGGCAGTCAGGTATTGCTATTCTCATGCAGGTTTTTGAATTTTGGCCTTAAGTAGGTGATGTTTTATTAACTTACTTGCGGAATGCAGCAGAGGCTTGGTAGTGGGTGTTGGATAATATAAAATATGTGGCAGGTGCTGTGCATCTTCATAGCAGCATAAGAGTTGTTGTTCAGGAGGAAGCTGGTGGTTCATCTGGCGTTATCTACCAGCTGCTTTGAAAGACAAGCTGATAAAGTCTAGAAGAGGCAGATCTGGAAATAAATATCTGCAAGAAAATCTTCTCCTATGCAAGCCAGTTTTCACAGCAGTGAGATTTTTTATCAACTCTTTTCCTATGGTGTTCAGAACTTCTATAACTTCTGATATTGTTTTCTTGGCAGATACAGGTGTCCAGTTTTCTTCCAAATTTCAGCTCTCATAATTTATTTGGATGAACAAAAACTAAACATGTTTCCTTTTGCACATTTAACTTTGGATTAGCTCCATTCTGTGAGACATTCTTTCAAGAATTATGGCTAGAGTTCACAAAACTGATTACCAATAAAAAATGAAAATAAAATCTTTTTTTCCTGTTTCCTGCATTCTGCGTGCATCAAAGGCAGCCTTGTATGACTCTCTAAAGGCTTATGAGATTCATAGTCTCTATAAATCTTAGTGTGAAGCATCAACTCTAAGATAAGAAAAAGAAACAGTCCCAGACAAAGATAAAACCAGACAAATCTCCAAGCCTGCCCTCAGCACGATTCTTTCAGTGTAAGAAGGTCTCAGAGTAACTGAAGGCAGATTTCTTGGTTGATTTTTCTGCATCCACAACTTCCAGCACAATGCTCACTGTGCTGCTGAGCTCAGGCACACAGTGCACCAGGTATCTTCTTCTTCTCTCACCATCTTTTCTCATCCTTCTTTTCAGAAATTCTCGAGATGTGTCTTCATGGAAAAAATCTGCACCAACCATCAATGTCTCAATGATCTTTAAGGTTGATGACCTTTAAGGTCCCTTCCAAACTAAACTGGAGGTGCACAAGGTCAGGCTGGATGGGGCCCTGGGCAGCCTGAGCTGCTGGGTGGGGGCAACCAGTCTGTGGCAGGAGGTTGGAATGGATGATCTTTAAGGTCCCTTCTAACCTAAGTTACTCTGTGATTCAATGCTTCTGTGTCTCTTACTGGTCCAGGACGCTGGTCTATTATGCTGAGCCTTGATAACTGAGATATTATTTTATAATGAAACATCCCCCAGGGAAGTGTGCAGATGTACTATAGAAAGATACTGACACTTTGTGTTTTATTAGTAAAAAGGGTATGAACACTTTCTCTCTTTCTTTTTAACAGAAAAGAATAATAAATTAAAAAAAATAAATAAATAGACTTGTGTATCTTGTAAAGCTCCTGAAGATATGCCAAGTACATGTGTTAAAATGATACCCTCTGATATATCAAGCTAATATTTGGAAAAGATACCTGATCACTGATGGTATCACAGTCTTCTTTCTTCCAGCTAAATCTGTAACCTTTTGAATTTGAAGTGAATGCTGGGAAAAATTCAGGAAGACATGAGTAATGGGGGCTATTGATGGCACGCTCCACACTGGAAACCTGTCTTGTTATTGAATGCAAATGTGGCTTAGTTATGTAAATTTTCATTGTTATATTCAAGATTTCATCAGTAAGGCTTTAATGTATCTAGAAACTATCTTAAAGCATTTAAATAAAATGTTAATTGAAAGTATGGAATAGTATTAGCAAGCTCTTTCAAAGAAAGCTTCGATTCTAGGCACGTAACAAGGAAGCAAATGCTAGTGGAACAGAACCTCCCATGGTAAAATCCTATAATTGTTTTAAAGTTCTCTAAAAACCTACATCTCTGTTCTCATCTCATCCCACACACTGTGATATTCCTTATGTTCCTCACTCTCTTCTCTGAGCTGACTTTCTTTGTAGCCTTCTCCCACTCCCAGCGTGCTGCCTTCTCTCACCTCCTACACATGGAGCTGCCTCCTGCTGCCCATACAACAAGCACTTTTCTACACATCCTAGCCCTTTCCTTTCCTTGGGCTCATCTGCGCCAAATCCCCCATGATGCCATCAGGGCATCTTGCCCTGCATCAAAATCCAGAGGGTAAACTTTATTTCCAACCTCAAGGAAAACCCAGTAATAAGCCAAGTGGTGCATTTAGATTTTTTGAGCCATCATCAGATGGTGCAAATTGCTGTTCCTTATATTAAAAAATAAAATAAAATAAAACCTATTTTAAAGAATATAGAGAGAGTGGTTGAATTAGATGACACCATTCTTATGGTTATGCCAATGCTTTCACAAGATGCAGGACAGTTCTCAGCAACTGAAGCACTGTAGCACTGAGAACCATGGGCTAGAGTGCATGGTAGGGATGGGTTGATGACCGGACTAGATGATCTTAGAGATCTTTTCCAACCTTAATGATTCTATGATTGAATGACTCTATGATTAATCCTGGGAACTGCTGACTTCTGCCAACCCAGGTCCAATTTATCGAGTCTTTGAAATTAGTCCTAAGAGCTAGCAGTGCAGGAACAGAGAAGCATGAGCATCTCTTGCTGCTGCTCTGATTTTGATTGTGCCTCCTTACCTACTCATTAAGCAGTGGAATTTTAAAGTATTTGCTAAGCTACCTTCCTATCTGCAGATGGTCTGCAACAGTGACAGCAGCTGTTCCAAAAGTGAGCATGAAGGGAGATATTATCAGTGCTTAGCTATGTTTACAAATCTGTAACAAGAGTACTATTTAAGCTATGTTCTTTTGTGACTAAATGCAATATGTTGTCATCTGAATGTTGCTGCATTGATGGGGGGCATCAAAGAGATGCAGCACAGAGAGTTTTCTCTGGTGTGGTTTCCTTCTTGCAGAACTTGTGTGGATCTCATAGGCTTAGAGGTTGCACGGATTAGTGCTATCATGTGTACTTTGTACTCCCATGACTGGGGAAAAAAACAGGGCAGCCATGTGACAGTATTCAGCTATTGGGAGCTCACTGGGTAAGGCTGAAGAAGTGCTTGAGCTTGGAAAAGACATAGTTCTGTACAGCAAGGGTCAGGTTGGATGGGGCCCTGGGCAGCCTTTTCTAGTGGTTAGCAACCAGCCAACAGCTAGGGGTTGGAACTCAAAGATCTTCAAACCATTCTATGATTTTTACATTTTGAATGCACTTTGGATGATAGAGGAAAATTGCAGAGTAGAAAATATTATGTTTTTTTTTTTCACAAATCCCTATATTTGTAGACCTAAGGAACTCAACCAAATGTTGCACCTCAGGGAAAACAGGAGGTCCTGTGCAGCTTTTGGCATTAAGCATTAAGGAATATTTTGGTCAGTGAAATACGGTTTGCTGTCTTTCTGGGAGGAAGATTATCAGTTCTTGATATTGATTATGTGTTGGGAAGCAGAACAAGAAAAAGGCATTTAAGAATTGCACCCTGCAGAACTGGTTTCGTTAGAGGTCAGTAAAATGTAAATTGGAGAAAAACAGATGGTGCAAGTGTTAGAGTTTGCTTCATTTGGGCGTGAATGTTTACACAAAACTCTATAATGAAGGTTATACTTGGGTCTGATCAAAGCAGAAGGTGTATACTGAGCCTATTGTCTGTTGTATGGCAGAAAAGATCTTTGTTCTCTGCCAAGACAAAAAGAGTGTTTGCAAGTCTGCCTCTGTGTGTATTGTAGCTTACAGCTGCT
The DNA here is from genome assembly GCA_030625065.1 of Alectoris magna. Lineage (NCBI taxonomy): Eukaryota > Metazoa > Chordata > Aves > Galliformes > Phasianidae > Alectoris > Alectoris magna. Next base: position 192,394,747 of record CM060560.1, on the reverse strand, counting down.
CCATGCAAGGTTTCCTGTGCTCAGGTTTGCTGTCATCCCCCAAATCTTTGAATACACCTATGCAATCCTTCCATCATTTACTTCTACTAATACTCTGGGACAGATTACTATCTCATTACGAAGATTCAGCAAAGTAATTCAAGAACTATAAGGTGCTAATAAGGCCCTGTCTTTAAAAATAGATTGGCTGAGTGGAAAAGCTGGCAAGTCCCAAGGATGGATATCTGGTCACGAGCTGGACTTATTTCTCTGCTGATCTGTGTATCTCTGCTTGCTGTGTTCAGAAGACCCACTTCCATCTTGCAAAGTAGGAGGTTTGGTGGCTGCTGATCTATGAAGAGCTCCTGCCTGTGGATCTGATCTGCTGCAGTGATGCTTGGAGAGAGGCTGAAATGCTTGCTCTATTCTGATACTACAGTTCTTGGGCCAGGGCATAGCCTCATAACAGGCATTTTCCTAATATGCCCAGCCCTATGCTGTATTCATATTTCACCGGGGTGACTTATAGGCATTAGGAAGCTCTATTTGCTGTGCTGTAATGCACTGTTTGAGCTAATCACTGTAAATGTATTATTTTCTATGCATAGCTGGGAGAGGAAGCTTTGGATTTTAAAAAGGGAATGGCAAAGAGATCTGACAAAATCAGATGCTGTGCACTTCACTGAAAAGTGACTGGGCACAGCTCTTTAAAATATGGGATTTGCAGTTGTACGGAATTTATTTGAAGGAGATACAAATACCATCCAAGCTAAATTCACATTTAGATTTAATGCTACTCACATGTGCACCAGCCCATCCCAAGCCAGAGATTAGCTAATATACCAGCCAAATTCACTCAGTTATTAAGTTAAGAGACTATCAGGTAACCCCAATGCAATGTATTTTCATAATGTCAATAATGAGTCCTTTCTTAGGAAGGTGTTGAGGAAATGCAAGCAGAGTTTGCAATACGGTACCACGCTTCCAGTCTGGCTTATTTTTCATTTCACAGAGCTTTATGTGATGGATCCATCTGTTCCCAGGAGATGGGAGTGTGTTGATGCCATTTCCATGGGAGACTTTCTAGGCTGAAGATTTCTGAAATCTCTTGAAGTTGCCTTGGACGTGGTATTCAAATGCCTGAGGCTAACTATTGCCAAAACATTCACATAGCTATCAGCAATCATCCTCACAGGCTGGGTGGGGCCTTCCTTAACTTGATCAAGGCTCATTAAAGCTTCAAATCTCTGAATGCACATTCAAAATTGAGTGACAGGAACTTCTGGGAAAGTTTTGTTAAAAAGCCTGGCATAACTGAGTAATTAGAATATAGCAGTTCTTCATATGCAACTTGATTGTCACAGCCTCTGTCAAGAGAACTCATGATTTCTGAAAGATAAGACCATATGTTCCAAAAAGAGCTTTCAGAATGTGACATGCTTGTTTTCCAAGTTATTTTTTTCCTCTCTATAAAAAAAACAAACTGTTATGAAAAGTGTATTTCATACTTAATTAAACTGATTAACTTTAAAAGAAGATAGATAAAAGAGGCCCCAAACCTCTTGGATAAGTATGTTGGATAAGCTGTGGTTTGTAGTTTACTTCAGGATGTAGCTGAAATGAAATGTTGCAAGGTTACCTGAAAAGACACTGTTATCCTAAATATAAATCCAATAATGTTTATTTTTATTTGTTTTCCCATAATCTAATGCACTAGTTAGGGACCTCTTCACATAAGATGGCAATCACTTTGCCACTTATAATTGGCCCCTGGAACAAAATACGGCAAGGAGAGTCCACCAAATGTCCAGACAGATTTGTGTGTAGCTACTGGAAATGTTACATACTCTGGTTTACATCAGCTTCAAATATAAATGTAGATGACTTCATTGTCTTCCATTTTAAGCTGTATCTAAATCACCTGTATTGTCCTGGAAACTTCTTGCTTCCTGAATGTAATGTGAAAAAGTAGTTAGGGCATCACCGGTATATAAACATCAGCACTGAACCTGAGATGACATTTCTGACGGCAGCCAAATTCTGTTCCAACAGGAAAGAATAGTATTGACTAACAAGATCTCAGCCTGCATTCAGAGACTCTGAATGTATGCTGTGGTTACATTTTTAGAGTTTAGACTTCATTTTCATTAGCAATAACATTGCAGTAATGGAATGGTGAAAATGAACTCGAGTCGGGTTGGTGGGTTGGGATATTTTTATTCCCCATAAAGGACAAGCACATAGGAAGATGTGATTATTGCCCTGAGAGATTACAATGTCCACAATCACAAGCACATCTTTCCCGTTAATTAGCAATATTCCTGTAAGATTTATTAGTAGACTTTTCTGTATTTGATACTGTAAAAAAGTGCCACAGTGCAACCAGTCTTTGCTTGCCTCACTAAAAAGTTTCACTGCTTGTACTGTTGTGATAAAATGGGATAAATTCACCATTGGAAGTGTTTTCATGACCTAGTTTAGAGACCATCTTATCTCTGCATGCTCAATGTCCTCATGTTACTGTTAGGTTCCTTTAAATAAGGATGGCTTCAAATAAAGTACATTTTAGATATGTATCAATATCAACTCTGCAAATGTCCTGGTTTGGTCTGCCCATTCTGTATTTCGTTTGTGGCCAGTAGAGAAAAGCAGGAACTTTTCCAAACAACTTCTTCCGAGGTAAACATTTAAAATAGATTGCAAGGAAAACAGTCCTCTCCTTAATCCTTTCCATTATGCTGTTTCACAGAGTAACTTCTCATGGAATGAGAGATGCTAAAAAGATCACTCATTTTTCAGACTTTGCCTAAATTCTTTTTATGGTCCGAATCCCAGTGATTTGGTTGCCTGAGTGTTGGCTGGCCAGCCTGCAGTGTCTGCAGCAAACTGCCATGTCTGTAAAGGCTTCGCTGGCGTTAAGAAAAAACCTAATTCTGCAGAATGTAGGCATCAGACAGCTCTCTGGTAAATGCTAATGAGGAAGTTGAGAGAGGTGTTCCAGAAGTGATGTGAGCTGCCTTCACATAAGAAAATACCTACCTTTTTCTTAGTTTTAGCTTGTCCCAGTCCTCATTTCCTAATCTAGACAAACCACAAGAGAACTGTTTAGCTAATGAATGATTGAAAAGTATGAACACCAAATTCAATAAGTCAAGAAGAAAACAAACATAAAACCCACAGAGATAACAAAATGTATGCTTAAATGCATCATTCAATTGCTCTGCTCACTCTTTGCTTCCCATTACACTCTCCTTTGTCAGTACACAGTGTATCTAAATGGCAATCTCTTTGTGACAAGAAGCTTTTCTTCCTGCCTTTACCTGCTGGTGCAGAACGTTGTTGGTACTTTGGAAATATCAAAAAATAAAAAGAATTGATTGCAGGCAATGTATGAATTTTGTGATGGTTAGTGAAGCTTCTCAGAGTTTTCCCTATCCAGTAGTGAACCAAAATTTGTAGATCTGGGCTGTGTTCGTCTTTATGAATGAGAAGGGCAGTTTCAGGTCAACTACCAGTAGGTAATTTAGTTCCTTAAGTAAGTCACCAAGGCCCATCCAAGCTACAGAGGGATGGCAATTGAAATGGCTTTACTCTCTGTTTTCACTTTCAGGATAAGTCAGCCAGGAATTGTATTGCCACTACTCACTTAGAATTGCTTGTCCCTGAGGATGTGAGTTGTATCAGGTGCTCTCCTGGGGCTTCTCTTCCTTGTGTGTTCCTAGAGAGCTGGTTCAGAACCTGGCACAAATAGAGCGAACCAGATTCCCACTCAGGCCACCCTGACCGTAGAATACAGAAGTTCCCTCTCCTCCAAGAACGGAGCTGACTGCTTTGTCTTGCACCATTTTTAGTGGGGCTTTTAAACTGCTTGTAATGTGAACACGTCAAAGAGAGAATTGAAGTTTGTATTATTAGGCTGTATGCCATTCTTGGGATCTGAAAATCCTCATTTTCAGTGTACTAGCATCTGAAAATGATTGTATGATTCTCCAGAGACTTTCTTGGATATTGTAAGCAGATGTTAGGAAAAATATCTGAAAATGGATCGTAGTATTGATGAGTCCCGTCATAAAAAGATGAAATAAAAATGTCATTAGCTTTGCATTGCTGTATAGCTTGTGATGATGAAATGCAGAAGTTGTTATGAAAGAAATGGTCTTTTTGCATCCTCCAGCTATAATCTATTGCACATGATTAACACTGAGTCTTTACTAATTAGCTTTTATGGTCAAACAGATTTTGTGAAGTCAGTTTCAAAGAAATCAAAATTAAACTACTTACATCTCTGAGAGATGGAATTATGGAATACGAATACACAGATAATGTTTACAAGCTAGAGGAAAGTGATCACTGAGCAACAAACTACATAAAAAGACCCAGTGATATCTCAGGTATTGCAGTGTAGTGTGTCTGGATAAATGATGGTGCTAGGGTTTTATGAATACTATCTTAGTAAGGTGTGGAAAATACACAGTTATCTTTCATCTCATAGCACTCAGTGATGAAACTTTACATATTGATGCTGTGCATGCAGGTGGTACATAGTCGATCACAGCAGGATGCAAGACTTTTTTCCCACTTTACTGATCCCTGTAAAATTAAAAAACTTAAGAATGGGATATGATGGGCTGGATGTCTCCCATGAGAACCACTGCAAATCAGAATGAATAATTTTCCCCATGTCCCCCTTCCACTGTTTAGCTCCTTAGTTTCCCTTTGCATTGTTTTGCTAATTTTTCATACCTTACGAAACACTGTCATGCCATACAAAACACTGCTTCCACTCACTTTATCCCACATTGCACTGCATCTTCTGTTGTGAATGTATTGACAAAAGGGTTTTTAGAAGATGCTTGCACTAAAACATGGTGGTTATTTTCCAAGTCAAACTGCCCTCGATTATCTGTCTGCTTCCACAGGTAAGCATTATAAAATGGTGGTCCTCCCTTCAGAGAGCCTGCAGCAACTATATTGCATAGAAGGAAGATTAAGTGCTGCATTTAACACAGTTTTCAAAATAACTTGGGTTTTCAGCACAAAAATGTTCAGGTGTTTAGGAGCCTTTTCCCAGCCACTACCAATAAATGTCAAGCTTCCAGAAGATTTAGCAACCCAAGTATTTTTGAAAAATCTATCTTTTGCTCTGTGAATCTCACATGTGAATCACAACCATTTAATTCCTTTATGGAAAAAAAAAAGGGGGGGGGGGGGGGGGGGGGGGAGATTTGTGGTTTTTCAGCAACGTCCCAAAATCAAGACCTTTGCAGTGATTGGGGTGTCAATGGGGGCAAAAACATACAACCCACAAAAGCACCGGATCTCATAACCATGCTCACAAAACTTGGTACATTTGTGTATCATTAATCCCTTCAAGATATGATAACTTTATGTCAAAGCGATCCTTAAATAATTATTAACTTTGGAGACAGACACAAGAGAAAAAGCTCTCACAGGGTAACTTTTTTTCAGGGTGGTTGCATACGAAGGCTTTATTCTAGTAGTTGTACTGTGAAGCCCTACAACAGAGATTTTTGCAGTGTGTTTTACATATTTGAGATTCCCCAAATGCTGTTTTCTTTGGTCTCATTGTTAATGTTTGCCTAATTAAATAACAGGGTGAAGCAGAGGATGATTCTGCCCTAGGTGAGATTATTCCAGCTCTGAGAATCTGCAGAAATTGAGTGCTCTGCTGAAGCAGCACAGGATAAGGTTGAGACCCTTACGTTCAAATCTCATCCTCTCATGCCAGGAATTTGTTTTATTCATGGTTTTTGTTTGTTTGTTTGTTTATGTTTTTATGTGATTTTTTTTTTCCTACAGATATACCCCATCATACAAATTCCCAGTAACATCATTAAGAAATAAACATGGTAAAATGGTAAATTGAAGGCACTTGAGGCAGAAAAGTATATGTAGGCAACATATATTCTAAGTGACTTACTGACCCCATTTCACACTAGATGGGACTATCTCTTGAGGCAATGCATTCTCCACAGTCTCAAGGTCTCTTGATTTGCTTTTTGACATTACCAATACATGTCTAATTGATGTAAAATTTCTTTTGATTTTGAGATGCACCTTCTAGAGTGTAAAGATTGAATATTTAATATACACTGATTACTGCCACTTTCTAAGTGAGACAGTGCAATCTGGTAATAATTGCATCCACTACTCCACCAGGTTAAAGGATGTCAGCCCTTGGGAATGCAACAAAGGGTTAAATTATGTAGTGACCCAGATGAACTCCATTAATAAAAGAAAAATAAGCACTATCTCAAGTGGTGGGAAAAGTTTCTGCAGTGCCCGTAAAGTAGATTCCATTGCTCAGGAGACCTAACACAAGAAAAGGAGCTGGCCCCATTATATCATTAAGAGAATCCACTTCTTATTTACACGTTAGGATTAATTTTTGCTGAGGCTGATATGCTATAAACCCCTGCTGTGTGGCAGGGACTGTTACGTTCTGTTACAGGTTAATTTCTCTCCTTGCAAATTAGAAAATAGTGTGACTTGCAAAACAGCTGAGAGAAAGGGGAAATATGCCAGCAGTTCTGCTTAGACTTTTTTTGCCTTTTGGCTTCTTCTTTCATTTTCTAGTCTGCTGCACTTCTTTTTTCAGCGATCTGGATGCTGGATGCGAATTTAAATTTCCAGTGCATTTAGCATCCTACAACACCAGGGAACTGAAAAGAGAATTAAGAATGTATACAGCATATAAAAAAAAAAACAAAAAAAAAACAATCAACAACAACAAAAACCACAACACTATATTTCTCTCCGCAGTCTTTTTTTATCTTTCCACTTTTTTGTGATTGCAATGATAGCAGAACCCAGTAAACTACAGCCACAAGAAGCCAGGAGCATATTTATCTGGCAAAGGTGCGTTTCTAACAGGAACTAGACGGGGTTTGCTCGTTGTTCATGATCTGTAGAGGGCTCTTTCACAGATCAACAGACTATAAGATTGCTTTCCTGGATATGAGCCACTGATGGACCCACACAGGCTAGTAAGAGTCATGTAAGAGTCTTTTATCCTGTCTCAGCAGGGACATCTTCCACATGGGCATCACTAGAGAGTGTTTTCCTAGCAGTGGATTTAATAGAGGGGGAAAAGGGGATGAATAGAAGATTAATGTTTTTGCCAGCTCCCCGCAAGTTCACAGAAAATATTGGCTGGAGCAAGAGTGGCCCGACTCTGTTGTCTTCCAGCCCTTCTGTGTACTTGGAGTGGCATATTTTTAAGCAAATGTGAAATATTGTTTTAGCAGGTCGGATGGATTAGCCTTCTCTGTAAGTAACTCTGTCTGCTTTAGTCAGGAGTTCAACTTTTATTTTTTATAATATTTCACACTTAAGGTTTTCATCTTTTGCTTCATCAGTTTAATGGGTCTTTGAAGTTTTCATAGAATCACAGAATTGTTTGAGTTGGAAGTGACCCTAAAAGGTCACCCAGTCTGCAATGAACGGGGACATCTGCAGCTAGATCAGGTTGCTCAGTGCCTGGGCCTGCCTGGTGTGGTTGATTGTTAAAGGTGGGAACCCCTCAATAACCATACCCAACTGAGCTTCAGAATGCACACAGGGGGACAGTAAGGTAAGAAACTTCACAGCCAGTCTCTTATAAACAGTTGTGAATGCTTGAAACAAGCAGGGATTCATCTTCTCCTTTTTTAATAGTTTACTGAGATTACAGCATTTGTAAATAGTTATTTTTTCCTTGTTTTAGGCTTTCAAATCTACTTTCATTTAGAACGTCAGTGTCATTGTATGAAAAATATGGATAATCTGTTCATGAAAATGTCCAAGAGTGATTTCCTTTCTCTACCACGGGGTGTTACTTATCGGCATCGCACAAGCCCTCTGCTCCTATACAGCACTGGTGTTATCCAAGAACTGGTTGTTTGGGTTTTTTTTTTAACTGCCTTATTTCTGGGCCTCTGAATTGGCTGTGCCTTTAATAAAGTTAGGCTGTTCATATCAAACCATCCCTTAAAGTAATGTGTTTTGAAAGCTGTTCTATCTGGTTAAATCCAAGTGAAATAATAGACTTCAGACCAGTCACATCCTCAGGCTGTTGCAGACTGTTGTTGCTCCACTGAAATAAAGAGTTCAGGTGATTTCCATGTGACAAGATATTGAAGTAAGTATTAGAAATAATTTTTAAAACAGTCTGATTTTCAGAGCAACTTAAGGGTTTTTTATATATTAATCGCTGGTGTTTTTTTTCGTGAAAGATATTGTTTGAAATTGCTCTCAACTCTTGTAGATGCAGACATTGAAAACAAATTTGTTTGGTTTTGCTACTGTTTGCACATTGCCTTTTATGTTTCTGACCTGCATTTTAATCTGTTTAGACAAGTTTCAAGGGGCTTGTTCATTTTGCTGTGCAAGGTTATAAAAAGGTAAGGCTTTTTTAAAAAAAATCCACCAACAACCCAAACGAACTAAAGAGTAAAAAAACAAACACATTTAAAGCTGCTTTTATAGGAATTCATAGCATTTGTAAACTAAGGAGAGATAGTAAAATAAAAATATATCCAAAGAGTGAAGGTCTAGGCCAGGTCTCTGCAATGATCTAGAGAGCAGTTTAATCAAAGATGGGAAATTTTAACTTTCTGTTCAGAAGAAAGTAACATTGCTTTCTTTGAAGACTCCATCTTAGATGACCATCTTCTCATCATTGCTACAAGGTCGAAATTCCTCTTCCCAAGCTGCAGTATGAGCGCAGACAGCAATTTCTCAAGCATTCAAGATACTCTGTGCAACCTCAGGCAGTGGAGAATAGGATAACATGATAGTCAGACCATATACCATTTGATTAAAAATGTAAGAGATAGTCCTTTGATTTCTACAAGGATCGTCTTCTAGTCATTGCAGTGTGACAGAATTCATTACTTACCGTAATAGATTTAGATACCTTTATTTTTTTAAATAAGCAGAGCCCTGTGGTATTGCGTATGTTGGCAGTGGATCCTCTGCTTCCTATTTGTGACACCTTTCTTATTCCCATTCCATTTAATTCCGTTCCTGTGCCTGCCTGTCCATTAAGCAGGAATGAAGCTGAAAGGGTGCCTGGTGTTTTCTGAACTTTTTTCTTTATTTAATTTGAATGTTGGTTCAGGGCCATATTTCAGCAAAGCATGACAGCATTTGTTTAAGTCTCACTGTCTTTAGAGATGAGCAGTGTTTTGAGAAACAGGGTCCTCTAAAGCTATGGGAGCGCAATATAATATCACTTGTTTTATCTGATTAGTGCTGGGCTATTGCTTTTTTCCTTTCTTTCTTTCTTTCTTTTTTTTTTTTTTCTTTTTGCTTTTTAAAGCAAATCCCTACATTTATAACCATCCGAGGACCAACAATTTGGATAATCAGTGGACAGAAACAAGGCATGAATCTGCTGGAAAAAATCATTTGGCTCGTGTAGTCCTTTCTAAATATACCTCTCTGATCAAAGCGCAGAGTGGCTTTTGTAAGTCCTATCCAAAACAGATACCAGAGGAAGAATATACTCAAGCCTTCAGATTTTCAAAGGCATGCCATCCTGAATGCAGCATCATGTGATGCTGTTTGAACTGAACAAATATTTTTGCCTTCAACTTCTTTCTCTTGCATTCATGACACTCCACGGAGATGACTGTATATACAGCTTAAGAAAAAGAAATAAAATAAATAAAATAAAAAAGCATCTTCAGTTAAAATGCCGGGGATTTTTGAACGCTGCTGTAGAAATGTGGTTGCAGTGCTATGTCTTAGAAGTATTTTTTATATATGTGATATATGTGTAGCAACTTCTGGACATAAATAAACATAAATTGTTTCAGGGTTTTGTAGTACATTCATAAACATAAAGGTCCTTGTAAGACCTAACAGTGGAAATGGTATCCTTCTAAAATGACAGCTAATAAAAGTTGTTTGTGATTTAGATGCAAAGCAGTTTATATTGTCACAGTGTCTTTCAGGTGACTCTCAGTGTCCTGGGGAGAGAGGCACGACAGAAACTGGAAGAATATGACTAAACCCCGGGGAATCTTTCCCAACCATTAGCTGAACATTCAGATTTCATTGCATTGCTCTTCATAGAATCACAGAATGGTTTAGCTCGGAAAGAACTTTAGAGATCATCCAGTTCCAACCCCTGTTGTGGGATGGTTGCCCCCACCAGCTCAGGCTGCCCAGAGCCCCATCCAACCTGTCCTTGAGCACCTCAAGGGATGGGGCACCCATAGCTTCTCTGGGCAGCAATGCCAATGCCTCACCACTCTGCGAGTAAAGAATTTCTTCCTAACATCAAACCTAAATTTCCCCTCTTTTAGTTTAAAGCCATTCCCCCTTGTCCAATCACTATCAGACTGTGTAAACAGTTGGTCCTCCTCCTGCTTGTAACCTCACTTCAAGTACTGGAGTGCCTCAGATGAGGTCTCCTCAGAGCCTTCTCTTCTCCAAGCTAAATAATCCAAACTCCCTCAACCTTTCTTCATGTGCGAGGTGCTCCAGCCCTCTGATCATCTTTGTTGTCCTCCTCTGCACCCACTCCAACAGCTCCACATCCCTCCTGAGCTGGGGGCTCAGACCTGGATGCAGTACTTCAGCTGGGACCTCACCAGGGCAGAGCAGAGGGGGACAATCCCTTCCCTCTCCTTGCTGCCACCCCTCTGCTGACACAGCCCAGGATACTGTTGGTCTTCCAGGCTGCAAGCACACCCAATGGCTTTCTAAAACAAACTCAGAGAGAGGGCTGTGCTAAGGCATGGGGCCATGCCCAGCCTGAGAGAGGGCCTAGGAGTGGAAGCTGAAGCTCCAGCAGTGCTAATGAATGCACCAACTTGCAAAGTGATGTAGGTCTCATGGAGACAGAATTAATTACTCACGTCTCTTTCTTCAAAATGCTACCTGTTTCTAACACTGCGTGATTACAACATGAACCTGACCTACAAAGAAGTGACAGATCTGAGTCCTGGCTCAGGCACCAGGCGTCTGCATTATCAGCAGTGTGAAGATGAGTGTGTGCCCACCTGGTGGAATCGGGAGCCTGCTTCTTAAGGATGTGCCAGGGTCATGGCCTGGAAAGTGCAGCATGGTGAGAGAAGTCAGTGTACACTGGGGAAAGTAAAACCTTACTGCATCAGGTGCAGTACAGGGGGCTGCTCCCTCGCTTGTTAGTTATTAAAATGTGAAGTTTGGGGATTTTGTAAGTTATAGGAACCTTAATGTGTTCTTTTTAATCCGAATGCAGAGGGATGCAGTGAACAAATCCATCTGATTTTCACAGAAGAAGAGTGGCTCAGGTTGGAAAGGACCTCTGGGTCCCCCTCACCTGATGTCCTACTCAAGCAGGGACAGCCAGAACAGTGTTCCCAAAGCCACGTCCACTTTGCTGGAAGTGTACTCTCTCTCAGTGCTGGATTTAGTCCTAAACTACCCACAATAATCCACAGTAGCTATTCTGCTGTATGGATTTTCTTTTATTTTCTTTTCTTTTTTTTTTACAGCTACTTAACTGGGGTTCATGCTTCAGAGACCTCTTTTTAGAGCAATAGTGAACATCAGACCTTGCAGTGGAGATGGGTTTGTAACAGACCAAAGGCCAAATTGTTATTTCTAATGCTGGTTTTATTCTTTGCCCTGCATAGTGATGCTCCTCATGTCTGGAGCACAGATAAAAATGAGATATTGATGATTTTCAGACTCCAAAACCGTTTTGCTTGTCTAGAATGCAATTATATAAGTGGCAGTAAGTGATGCCTGAATGAGATTAATATGAGCTGCCTTGCTCCTCATTGCTCCAGGTAGGAATGAGAAGATCTACGGAATGACTATTGAAAGTATTAAACAATTAGGATGGGTAGACTGACTAGACTTCTTTTCTTTAACTTCATGAAAATCTGAAGCAATGAGCAGTTTCATCATATAAACCATCAGGAGTGATGATGCATTACATATACTCTTATTTCATTTAAGAATAGCTTCACAAAAATCTGGTATTAAGCAATCAGAGAATATTTAGTGATACAGATTTACAGCCTAAATGTTTAGATCCAGCTATCTTAGTAAAATTGAAAAGCAGAGTTTGTGCAGTTAGAAAGCGATGTAATCTACCAAATAACAGAGTGTTCAGAAAGCAACTTAGCCTCTGCTTTTAGGACCATGACTTGGTATTGGTTAAGTTTTGGGGCAGAATCTGTTCTCAGTCTTACACCTCTACAAACTGACAGTGATTTCATTAGTGCCATTATACTTAATCTGTGTAATTCAAATAAGAATTGAGACCCCGGAGGTTGAGAAGCACAATGTCAAATTGCAATAACGATGAAGTCAATCACTGTATAATTTCCCTTAGGTTTCATGGATAGTGAAGTCTCTGGATACCTGAGGAAACTTTGAAGTACTGGGAGAGCATACATTCAAGGGTTTGTGCTCAGGAACTGAAGTTGTATGGAGGGGGGCATGGGTTTGCTTGTTAGTTTGTTTTTTCTTTTTCCAGAGAAGTTGAAAAGATTACACCGATTACCTTGTTTGTAATTGATGTGTGGCAGCCCATTTGCTACCAAATAAAACACCTCAGAAGAAAAAGGATTGCTCCTTTCTTACAAGCATAATATTAAAATCTATTGAACTTAAATAAATCCATTTAATTTCATGGCAGAAGAATAACTTGTTTGAAAAGTTACCTAAGCTGACAGTAACCCTGTGCTGGGAAATGAAGTAACAGAACCAAATTCTGATTTCATTTATACTGATGTAATTAAGGAAGATTGTAGGCCCTTTGGTCTTTGAGGTGGTTCTTGTGCATGAGTAGGGCCAATGGGGGCTGCAGTAATAAAACCAATATATCTGAGAAAATCGCTGACACTGGTATAAAGCTGCTGTGTGCTAAGAGTAAAGCTGATCAAAACATAAAAGTATACTCAGGAGGTTGTTCACATGCACTTGTAATACACATACAAGTGTGGGAATGGGAAGGGTGATTATCTTTCACATTAAAGTCTTGTTATCTCTCTCTGGAATATAAAGCAGCTGTGGGAAAGATTTTACCCCTACATTCAGCATTCTATGCATGCAACACAGTGGACAGACATGTATGAGTGGGAACAAGGCCCATATGTACCATATCTCAGTGCTGACAAGGGTCTTCTGCTTTGCAACAGATATAGGAAAACTAGAATCATTGAATCATAGAATCATTAAGGTCTGAAAATATCACTAAACTCATCTAGTCCAACTGTGAGCCCAACCCCACCATGCCCACTAACCATGTCCCTCAGTGCCACATCTACTCTCTTCTTGAACTCCTCCATAGACAGTAACTCCACCACCACCCTGGGCAGCTTGTTTTATCTGAGCACAGGTGTTCACCCATATGAATTGCTCTGGTGCCTTTCCTTGGAGTGAGCTCATTCAACGCAATACAACCTATAACCCAGTAACCTCACTCCTACTGCAGATGGAGCAGAGAAGGTGGCCTCCCTTTTTTCTGCAAGCTATTCAGCCCTGCAGAGAGGGATCTGGGGTGCTGTGCTGCCAGCTGCTCCTGCTGCAGGTGCAGCCAAGGATGCTGCAGGGGAAGGAGTCTGATTGAGGCCAGAAAGTGAGCATCAGGCGAGATAGCTTCTGTGTGTGCCATGTTGGGCAGCTGGTGTCACTGGGTCCCCTTGGCATTTATGTCTCTTGGAGCCCTATAAAAAAAAATCTAATCTATTGTGTTAAATAAATAAACAAATAATTAGTCTATGATGTCTGCAGTGTTTCTACCCAGAGCAGCACTCTGATAGCTACTTCACCCTTGACTTCTCTAACATGGCTAAAACAGTTGTTTCCACTTTTCTTAGAAGAAAAGAAAGAAAGAAAGAAAGGAAGAAAAGAAGGGGGGGGGGGAGGGAAGGAAGGAAGGAAGGAGGGAAGGAAGGAAGGAAGGGAGGAAGGGAGGAAGAGAGGAAGGGAGGAAGGGAGGGAGGAAGGAAGGGAGGGAGGAAGGAAGGAAGGAAGGAAGGAAGGTAGGAAGGAAGGAAGGAAGGAAGGAAGGAAGGAAGGAAGGAAGGAAGGAAGGAAGGAAGGAAGGAAAACTGTTTAATTGTCATTATTTAATTTTTGAAAATTAATTGTTTTAATTACAGCGTGGCAAGTGCATAGCATATGCACCCAGTACTTTGGAAACACCTCGTTTTTTGGAAATAGACGCTAACTATAACTGGCCAATTTTGACCTGATTTTTCAGACCTTCTGAGTGATTGTTGCTTTCATTGATCTTTAACAGGAGTGGATGGTCAGAGCATCTGAAAGTCTGTGAGGCAGGCAGATGAATGTTGATGAACCAGAGGGAGAGTGGGGAAATGCTTTGTTTGACATTGCTAATTGTTTTGTTTTGGCAATTAAGTATTTTTTGAAGCAAGTGATTGATTTGGTGAGTGATGAAAAGGGATTAAGTGTGACCCACTGAATCTCATTTCTAGCCCTAGCTGCTTATTACAAAATTAGTTTTTGTTCCAGAATAAAACACACAGACAGATTTGGTGGTATGGAAACTAACAATTAGCTGAATATACATACAAGTGCCCTTCTGTAAGATGTCATCTTCTCATGTGACGGTCTTCTAAATATATTCTTCCAAATATATAAATATATCTGAGAGATTTAATTATTTGGTGATGTTTTTAAAGAGTGCTGATAAGGAAGGTAGATTATGATGAAAAACAACTGAAAATGTTTTCTTTCTCCTTCATTTTCCCAAAAGCAATCCTGAGCAACATTGCAACACTGGGCAACTTCAAAATAAAGCTGTTGGTTTGGCCAAGGGGAATATAATCTTCTGTCGATAACTTTGTGATACTGTTACCATGAAGTATAAACTTCAGTGCCTTTGAGTTAAGTTAATAATACCATATTGTTTGCTTCTTGCTTGTCCCAGCTGAGGAGAACTTACTAAAAAATTAGGTGATAAGACAGAGACTCAAACAGGAAAGTCTTAGCATTGCTGTGGTCATCACATACACAGCATGAACATAACAAGACTTTGTGCAGTATCCTGCCATTTTCTTTCCATGCCTTTTCTGCAGTAAATGTCTGCATGAGATAATCTGATACATCTATAAAAAACAGAGGCTTAATTTTCCATGTAAAACAAAATTCAACTAAAAATCTTTCTCACTTTATACGGTATTTATGTTAAAGGTATGACGGAATATTGAATGTAGCTAAATGATTTAAGGAAGAAAAGAGAAAGGAAGGAAGGAAGAGAGGAAGGAAGGAAGGGAAGAAGGGAGGAAGGCAGGAAGGGAGGAAGAAAAAGAAAAGAAAGAAGAGTACTCATGAACTAAAAATTTCATAACTGGTCTCTAGGAACATTTCACAAATGTTCACATTTCACAGATGGCATTGCAATGTATCTCTGTGTATAAGGAGCAGGTGGGTTCCCAGCCACCAGCTCCAGCCCCATCATTTAGGAGATTATCTTTCTTTGTTGCTGCAGCTTTCAATGCAGAGAGGAGCAGCAGAAGAGCACGTATAGGAGGAAGCAATGAAGAAAGAATAGAGAGGAAGGGAACAGGGCTCTTAACAGTACGGCTTGATTTGATGTTTTGCTTGAATCTGCAGAAGTGTAAATATTTGACTGCAGTTTTGGTGCTTTTTTTAATTCCCCTTCAGGTAGAGTATCTG
This sequence comes from Alectoris magna, assembly GCA_030625065.1. Classification (NCBI taxonomy): domain Eukaryota; kingdom Metazoa; phylum Chordata; class Aves; order Galliformes; family Phasianidae; genus Alectoris; species Alectoris magna. The sequence continues at coordinate 192,379,117 of CM060560.1, read as the reverse complement.
TTTACACAGTATTGAATTTCCTTCTTCCTTTATTCTGTGCCTTCACTCCACGAGTGAAAATGTGCAGCTTTTTGGCACAAGCTTAAAGCCGATAGCAGCGAGTGGGAGCTCCAGTTGCTCTTGAAATTGCATAAATCGTTTTCCTTTCACTACAGGCTCATGTGGGAATGGACATTTGAGCTTTGACCCTTTTACTTTTTCTTAAGCTTCACCCTAGTAGAGTTGAAATGGGTTTGGACAGTTTAGTTAACAAAATCATCAGATTTTTAGTCCATCCAGGCTTCAAGTTTTTACTCAGGTGAGACCTTCTGTATGAGTGAAGGGCAATTGAGGAGCCAATGCTGGAAGTCTTGTACTTCACTGCTATCTACTCCATTCATCTGAGCTGATGAACAGTGCACACAAGAGTCAATTCAAGAGTCCTACCCCCAGAAAAAAAACAACATGATTGTGTTCCTATTGTAAGAATCACATTCACGATTTACTGTTTCACCCAGGCATGGTTGCCTCCAGCATATGCTGCCTAACATGCACGTGACAAGATTGCTAAAATGTATGAGACTTTATCTTCTTACTGGAATTTTTTGGAAAAAATAAGAGTGACTACCATAGGTTTCTATCTGTGTTGTTTTTTTGGAGGGTGGCAACAAACAGCTAAACATATGTTCTTTCAGATGTGCATAAGCAAGGACATTTGTTTATGAAACTTGACTAATGCTGTATGATGGTTTCTCCTAAATGCCATACAAGAAAAAAAGAAAAAAAAAAAAAAAAGGGTGCTTAAAAATCCATAAACAAGAACACGTGTTGACATTTGGCAAGTTCATACCCCATTCCTGGGATCTGGAACAACAAAATAGTCACAAAGGAGAGTTATCACTGTAGCATCTCTGGCATTAAAAGTCTCTCTCTTCTCAACGACTTTGCTGAAGTAAAGCAGGTAGCTGGAAGATCTAAAGTAGCTTAATTCAAGCATATTGAAAACTGATGATGGAGTGAAACAGCTTTTCTTAATGAGTACCTTCTTTCCAAGATGTAGAAGATGACTTGCGATTTTTCTTAATGAAAATGGAATAGCAAGGCATTAGGTTTCATAGGCCTGTTTCAGAGATGCTAGTGCAAAAATCTGTAACGAAAATACAGGTGTTTTTGCTGTGTAGAAGAAACTTGCTGGACACCTAAAGACTGACAATAACTGGTTTTCAAACTGCTAACAATTTGAAATGTTTCATTATGAAATTATTTGGCACTTAAATACCTTAATAAAATTACCAGGTTTACAAGACCAGCATGGGAGAGTGTAGAAGATGTCATGCTGTCATCAGTGCTTGTTTCCTTTAAAAGATTTAATCTTGTTGATATTGATTAGTGAGTAAAGGTCTTTTCTAGAAAGCCTGCAAACACCTGGCAATTAGTTGTTCACTCTCATGACATCTCCAGAACAGAAGGTACCCCCGAGGTTAATTATTTTTCTTTCATATGGTTCTCATATTGCTTGACATGCAGAACAAAAAATGATTAAAGATAGTAATATTCCTTTAAATTACACAAGACTGGCAAAATGCACTCATTTGGGTAGCAGGGGAGAAGATGTGTTGATGAAGAGTGTAGTAGAGAAATGGGAACAAATGGAAATTATTTAGGAATGGAATTCCTGACACCCAAAAATATTATCTTGAGCCTAACTGTAGATGTCACAAATGTTAGGAGGATTCGTTAAGCTATATTTGGCTGTGCTGACACAGGGCCAGCTATCCATGAAACACTGTTCTTCATCTGTGGAGACAGCGATCTTTGAAAACCATATTTGATGTCCTTTGTTTTTTCATACTGAATTGATCCTTTGGGTGGTGTTGTCATACTCACTTCAGTTCACCATCTCAATCCTTGGGAATGATTTCAGACCATCAGAAGAACTGAATCCAACTTCTCTAACACTGACGTACTTGATACTGTATTATCTTACATAAGGACTGCCTGGAAAATAGTCTATAGCTAGACAGAAAAATGGACAGTGTGGGTTCCCATTAGCTGGAATACCTAAAGAATTTGTTATATTTAGAATTTTGTTCGCTTATGCTTAATAGAACTCCACTTTAAGTTAGGGAAAATTGGTTTCATTTTCTCTTCCTACCATTAATAGCTATTAGAGTTGAAAATAAGGCTTTAAACATATCATTAAAGTTCACTTAAGTAACTTGCAATTGACAATTAACTCAGCATGGTAATACATTATCATAACATTTTCCTTTGATAGATTTGTCTCTTAAAATATACAACAAAAGACAAAAGATGCCTTTGTGTGATCCATACTGAAGTTATTTCAGTTTTAATTGTCTGTATCTTGTGTATTTTATCAGTAAAATGAATTCTACCATATCAGTTCAAAACCCAAGTATTTAGTGTTTGATGGGGGCGCGTTGTGATAGGTTGTGTTGAGGGGTGCCTGGGTTTTCTTGGTTTGTTTCTGAATTCAGATTCAGTTCAAGCAACATGTGGCTTTCAGCTTTTATTAAAATTCTCTTCAGCAGAAGGCATGATAGGTTCTGGGAAACAACCTCTGATTACCAACATTTCAGCCATGTGTGTCTTTCGGGACAACAGTAAAATACAGTTCTGCACTTAACCTGAAAGCACAGTGTGTCCTGTCTTTTAAGACGTGGCACGGTGCCCAATGACTGCCGCCTCCCAGAGCTGGGTCTGAACGTTACTATGACAATAGCAGCACTGATGACATTCCCCGTTCTTTGCAGAGCCAATGGGCACTGACCTTATCCTGTCAAAGCATGTAAAAAGCAATGTGGGCAACACTGGCTTTGTGAAAATTGGACACATTTATCTAGGACGTTTCATCACATTATCATATATGGAGTTGTGGAAGTGCAGCTAAAAGAGCTGCTGTGTTGTAAGTTTTTTGCCGAGAAGCTAGAAATGCAACAAAGGCAGCCGTAGTCTGAGCCAGTGTTTCCCTAATGCTTTAAAAGCAATGCCATCATTGCCAGCCATGCAAAATCCCATCGGTTCTATGCCCCAGATCTTTTCCTCACCTGTTTACTTGTAAATCCACTCTCAAACATATCAGTTTGAAAACGGTACATCTTAGGGCTGCGTAGCCCAGCACTCTCAGCAGTTTGTTTTATTTTGAACACTTTCTGCCATGCTTAAATCTGCAGAACTTAAAGAAATCAAACTGTTTGCATGCATTCTTCTGAAGTCAATAGCAATGTAGCACTCAAGCGTAGTATTTCCTAGCTCCCTCTCTTCCCTCTCCTCTTCAATCATTTCTTGAAAATTCCTTCATAATAACCTTATCCAAACCATAAATATGAAAGTCAAATAAGCCCAAAGGAGATTTATCATCCTCTGACTCGGCACTCCTTTTATGATTAATAATGACATTGATTCCTTTAGAAATGAAACAAAAATTAATTTAAAGATTCTGATTGGTTTTAGTATTAGGTAAACTTAACATATTGAATGAGCGTAAAACAATTATCAGTCTTATTAACAAAATTAGCTACAGCAAATTTACCAGAAGGAAACTGTTGCTATTTAGCTTCCTAATTATGTCGGTATTCTTTGTGACCAAATGATATAATGAAAATAATTTGATCTACTGGTGCTGCATAGAGAATTTCCTAGGAGCAGCTGAATATCATAATCTATTTTGAACGTATGTTTTCCTTCTCTTCTTCTGTTTCAGAAAGTAGAGGTCAAGGGCTTCAAAGAACATCTCAGTGAAGTGAAGTTGAACTGTGCTGGGAAGAATATGGAATAGATTCTTTACTATTGTAAATTATTAGAATACCCTTTCTTTGAGTCCAGAATTCCTTGACTTCTCCGACAGATTTGTGGTGCATGAACTGCAGGCTCAGGAAAAGCAAGGATTGTCTTATTTATTCTGTCTGGCATGGAGGCCAACAACCAGTCTTCCAGTTCTTGCTGTTGCCTGCAATTTCCTTGCATTGTGTCTCAGTGCCTCAGCTTAAACTAGGCAACTTTTTCTGTCCTGAGAGTTAATGCAGCAGACAGCTGTTGGATACTCTCTAGTCACAGGAATTTCAGCTCAGAGGGCCAGCCTTGAAGGCTGATAGGCAGAACTTGTTTTGGGTGGCTTTCATCGACTCTGAGTATCATGTGTTCATGGGTGAGTGGTACCATGGAGCAGAAGCAATGAGAGATGATGAAGAAATTGAAAGAAATCATTGATTGTCTTGGAAGACTTCTCTTTGCTGGTATTGCTTGTACCTCCGTCCTAGCAAACATTTGAATGCTGGGGTCTCAGAGTATTTCCTTCCTACTAGACCTGTCCCACTCCCTGGCTGCATCCTGACTTTATCAGGATACGGTTCTTGTATTAAATACTCACATTTCTTTCTCTGGTTTCCTGTCTGTATCCCCTGCATCACCATTAGTGGATGACTTGGGTTTAGGCACATTTCCTAGCACAATGCCTCTAACTGCTGTTTGGGGAAAACGGTATCATTTGCTGGTAGTCTCTTTCCCTGACTCTCTCTTTGTGTAGCTTTATGAACTGGAAATAGAAGATGAAGATATTCTGCTAATTATTCAGTAAGAAATCTGCAGAGCTAGAGTGAGCTGCACATTGTAACATTGTCTTAGACTGTGACAATGAACTTCAACATGATCAGCTCCAATACTAAAGTACACTGAAGAAGTGAATCGGAATAGAAACTCCCTGAGTGCATCCTCTGGCTGCTTAACTAACTCCTAAGAATGCTCTGAACTACACAACTTGCTTTCTTGCCCAAACTACAACTTTCCACCTTTACCGATTGTGTCCTCAAAAAATAAAATAAAATAAAATAAAATAAAATAAAATAAAATAAAATAAAATCTACTTTTGTTTCATTATTTAAAGCAAACCTAATATTGATGATGGTGCGGCTGTGTATTAAAGCACTGTGCTACCAATCCACATCAGAGCATATATTTTGGCTAGGCTTTCTGCGTAATTTAAGTTCGATGGAGCGTATGCTGACAAGAATTTGGGGATTTAATCATGCTTACTGCTGCTTGCAATAATTGGATCATTTCATCCTGAAACAACTAAACAAGTATAGCAAGGTGGGCCTCTGAGTAACTTAAATTTCTACTGTTCTTTGTAACTGATCAAACGTAAAGAGCTTGAAATGTGTTTTGTTGACTGTTCTTCCTCTAGCATCATCAGAAAACCTAAATGATTTAGAATAAGATATGTGAGTACCATCAGATGGACCACTGGCAAGAACCAGCTCTCAAAAATCATGTCTGAATCATAGGGTTTGTCCAATCATGCCTGTATCTCTTGGGTGTGTAAAACTTCCTATGGTATTTCCTGACAGAGTTGTATATCAGCTGTGTTAGGCCTCAGAAGATGTTCCAAACATCAGGCGATCACAAATTGTTGACATTTTCAACACTTCTAAACATGACTGGAATAGAAAGGGCTTTAAATGAGAAATCGACTCCACACATGCTTTTGTTAACCTCTGGTTTGGCACATTTCAAATCACTACACACATTTCTATGTGCTGTTCCTTCAGCCACACTGTGGCACCTGGATAAAAGTGTTTTCCCAGATATATATGGCTCAAATGGATCAAGAAATAAATTTGTGGTGTGCATGCATTCAGTGTGAGGAAGAAAGATGATTATCGGGGAACAAAAAGGTAAGAAAAGCTCATAGGTGGATATTTCCTAAAATCTAGTATTTTAAGTGGAAAACAGACATTTTTTTCTTGGTGATAGATTATGATATAATCATAAGAAACAAATTCACACTCATGCAAGCTCATGAGAGTTTGCAGAGAGCAGCATTAAAAACTTCAATTTCTTGAACAGATAAACTGTAGCAATGTTCGGTCCTTTGCTTTGGAAAGCATTTTACAGCAGTCACTTGTTCTTATGGTTCCCTCTCACCTTCAGGGTCTGTCATCTAATATTTGACATCTCATCCAAAGTGGAAGGCTCTTAAATCCAGAATGGCTCCATCCACCTTTAGATAACACCAAAAGTTTTAGGTAGCAGAATCTGACCCTTAATGTAGTTTATCTATATAAAGTTTATATTCCAAGGACACAATCACTATGAGAGGTGATGCTTTCTGTCTAAACAAGTTCTGTTGTTGGGAGTACAAAGAAGGACCATAAAGGAAAGCAAAAATCTGTTATCTTCACAGGTTAGGAAGAGCCAGGCTGGGTCAGATGAACCCAATGTTGAGACAGGCTGTTTTGAAAGGAGATGTGGACAAGACTTTAAATTGTTTATACAGATTGGAGAGAAGAAAGAGTTTCCCATACAATGAAAGCATTAAGTTTGGGTGCTCCTTGGATTTACTGAATATCACTTGTTTCCTTCCTGAATTTGACAATATTTACTCCTATTTTAACAACTTTAGTAGCAGGTCATTGAATCATAGAATCATTAAGGTTGGGAAAGACCTCTAAGAGGGAGACAGTGTCAAAGGTTTACTAAACTCTAGATGATAGACTACATCCACAGCCTTTCCCTCATCCACTAGGTGGGTCACCTAGTCATGTCAGGAGATGACACTGGTCAGGCAGGACCTACCTTTCATGAACCCGTGTTGGCTGGGCGTAATTCCTGCGCATGCTGTTTGATCACACTCAAGATGATCTCTGTAACCTTCCCCAGTACTGAGGTCAGCCTGACAGGCCTGTAGTTCCCTGGATCCTCCTTCTGAACCTTCTTATAGATGAGCATCACTTTGGCAGGTCTCCAGTTGTCTGGAACCTCTCTGGCTGACCAGGACTGGATGGTGGAAAGTGGCTTGGACAGCACTTCTGCCAGCTCCCTCAGTACCCTCAGGTGAATCTAATCCTGCCCAATGTGACAGTCTAGATGGAGTAGCAGGTCGCTAACTGTTTTCTCCTGAGTTGTGGGGGGTTTATTCTGCTCCCTAACCATGTCTTCCAGCTTAAGGGGCCGAGTAATCTGAGGATAAGTGTTCTGACTACTAAAGGCAGAAGATTTCCTTCACCTTATTTCACTTTAGATATCCTCCTCCATGTGTGGGAGGTGGACACTTGCTAAGGTGCCCTTTTGTGTGGGTTGGCTTGGGATGCCATTTCTGAAAGACGGATGTTCACTGGTATATGCTACAGATTTCAGAAAAGCCATCCAAAATCAAACAATCTGTAGCATATACCAGTGAACATCCGTCTTTCACTTGCATCAGGATATAGAGTCTGCAAAAGAAGCCATGACTTGATTTCGCATCACTGATGCAAAGTGATTAAGAAAAACAGAGTTCCTGCATATGTTACTCCTGCATTTCATTTCCATTTTGTAGTTATATCTACAAGTGAAATGCATTCAAATGCCAAAAATATGTAACACTTCTGAAGCTGATTGTTATTAATATTGTTTTGTTTGGGGGTTTTTTAGCTGTAAGCTTTTTTGAACTGCCTAGTGAACAGCCAGAAGAGCAGCTTTGGAGGGGAAAGACAACTTTGAAATATACAGAGCAAAAGCTTTAATCTCGAGTTGTGACTGGCATCAAACAGAAGTGCAAAAAACTCCCTTTGTTCTTGAGCACAAAAGGTGTGTTTGTTGTTTGTTCAGGGTAAGTGAAAGGCCCCCGTGAAGTCCCAGTGAAGATGTTTAATGAATCTGGCGGCCTCCAAGCTCTCTCTCCAACACAGTAATCCTAACGACAGACCCAACACACGTAATTTAACAGCATGTGACACGACAGTCTCTGCTCAGGAGAGACTTTGGAAGGGGAATACTTGTATTACTCAATGACACAAGCCCCTCTGGGTCAAAGTTGTAGAGCAAAGCTCATGTTGGTGGTGGTCACACTTTCAACTCGGAATTGAAGAGATTTGTGTATGCGGGTATCTGTTATTAAGCTTCCCAAAGGTAGACTTTGAACTCGTGTTTTAAGCTGAGTGAATTGTGCTGCTGTGATTATGTAGTGTGGGTGGCCTGAATTTTGGCAGCTTTAGCTTGTAGTAGAAGTCGAAGTCAAGAATATCTAAGAAAAGGGGTATGCTACCAAAACCAGGTCAAACAGGGACACGGGTATAACAGAAAAAAGGGAGAAACAGTATTAATTAGTAGTAGAATGATAATGAAAAAAACTATTACAAATCATCTTAGGAATCAGGTCATTTTAGGATTACCATATCTATATATGTCATCTTTTTATCAGTTCATCCTCCTTGATCAGTAGGATGACTAGGCAGGAGACTTCAACATTCTTGTCCTTTCTATGGTCTGATGTTTATAGCCTTTTGTACTGTGGGTATTTGGCTCTTTGCTGCCAAATCTCATGTTTAGTTTCTGAGGTAAGGACATTTTGTGTGGCTGGTAGCATGTGGACTTGGTAGTCTGTGTGTATTTGGTCTGAGCATTTATTGGCCATGAATGGGGCAGAATGGACACAAATACTCTAGACCTGAGTGCTCAGGCAGGAGTATAAAATGAGTGCATTGCTCTTCTCTCAGTAAAATCTGTTTTCAGCTCTGTGTCTGCTGCATGCGTAATTCTGAGCAATTCACTTTTCTGTGTCACAAATTCTTCTATAAAATGGGCATAATCTTCTTTGCCCACTTTGGGACAATGTATGGAGGGGAACACAACTTCACTAGAGCCTGTGAAGAAGAAACTACTGTGCTCTTGAAGAACAGCACCTTGTTTATTCTTTTTCTCCTGTTTCCTCATGACATAAATCAAATTTTATCCCCACTGCTGGACACAAATACAAAATGCATTTGTACTGTAAACATCAGCCACTCCAGGGATGGCTGAAGAGCTGAGCATTACCTGCTGTTGCATTTGATCCCCCATGCCAATTGCCAAGCCGAGCCTCAGCAAACCGTCACACATCAGGTCTGATGACCAGGATTCAATTTCAGTGCCAAAACGACACTGATACCCTGGAACACAATACACTGCCCCTTTCTAAGAGCTTCTCTGCCTCGTATCACAGTCTGAAATAATTCCTTGTTCTCTTGAATTGCAAGAATATTGTAAGATCTATCTAAAATAGCAATCCTTGTTTCCCTCCCTACTTCCCCCACTCCTTATCAAGTCAGACGTCCAAAATCAAGTGCCTGTGTACTCTGCTGACAAGCGCAAGGGGATTAGGGAGTGACGGGTTTAACAAAACTGGCTCAAGGTTTTGTAAAATGCATCTTGGAGCTTGAGCTCCGAACGAGCCATAAAATTCCTCCCACGAGGTCGAAGTGAGGTTTCTGCAAGACAGGATCAGAACTTAATAATGCTTTTTTAGTTTATTTTAGTTTTTTTTTTTTCTTGCTTTCCAAAAAGTACTACCAAAAAAAAGAAAAAATCTGATTTTTGAAGATGCTGCAAGACTAACAATAACTTAATACAACCGTTGTGTAAAAATCACAGATGTGTTTTACCACCAGCAAAAAGATCTGATTTCTGGGCTGCACGCAAACCATTTGGGGCAATTAGCATGTAATTTAATTTGCATTAATCAGCACAAGGTCAGCAAGAAATTAACTTTGGGTGGAGATTTTACATATAACAGCATGTGAGAAGAAGGGAGGAACTTCTTTTACAGGGTGCTAATTTAGAGTTAAGTGCACTCAGCAAATTTTTCAGGATCTGGCCTTGCAGAAGACGTAAATGATGTAGATTTCAGAACACTGAAAGTGAAAAATGATGTGGAGATTTACCAAGCATTTAATGTTGCAATATGTAAGTGCTTTAACAGATTTCTTGGCACTTGTAAAGATCAGAGCGCAGGTTTTGCTGAAGGTTTTGCTAGCACTGAAGAGCTGCGTGCAGCTGAATGTGGATGGGATCTCACAAGACTGTGAGCACTGACCATGCTTTGAGCCAAACAGTCCAAGATGGTTGTCCCAAAAGCATGGACCAGTGTTAGAAAGAAGTGTACATAATGCAGCACAGCACTTTTTGAAATAGAACATGATTGCCAAGCCTGAACCTGTTGCTCAAATATTCTTGAGGAAGCAGGATTTGTGAACAAGACGGACTTGGAGACCTCTCATCCAGTCATGGATAGACATGCTAAGGTTGACAGTAGTCACCTGTACTTCTTGTGTAATCAAAAAGAGCTCTTTGGTGAGAGAAACTGGAAATACTAGGGGAGAAATCTGGCTTTGTCTGTAGAGTGTAAAGGGAGCCAAAGGTGAGTATACTCTCGGGCTTCTCCTTTAAGTGCCCAAAGTTTAGAAGGAGTAATCAGGCCAGACTACATCTGAAGAAACCAGCTGTATGAAGAGTTTGGTCATGCAAAGTGTGGTCACCTTGGGATTCAGAATAAGGATCCAATTTGTACATGTTTGTGAGCTGGGATCATATCTTCATCAGATAACTTGGGTTAGCTTGTACTTTCCTCCCTCCGTGGCTTAGGATAAACAGACATCTTCCACTGAAGCATTCAAGCTGGCAGACACAGTCTACCTTTCACAGGAAAGAGCTGTTTGCAAGTGGATATATGCTGCCTCTTACACTGTCTCCATTAATGTAGCAATTTTGGCTTTTAGCAGTGTTTTTCCTGGTTAGGTAGTTCACTGCTAAAAAATAGGTATTTCATTTAAAACTTTTATGTCAAGCTAATAAAAGCAACTTCAAACTTGATATCTTTCTCTTCAAAATCTTACACTCTGATGTTTTAAAGGAAGCCTTTAGACTAGAACCTCAGTTTGGCCAGGTTTTACATCAGAGAGTTTCAAATGTCTCCATATTCAGGGTGCTATCACAGAGTCCGATTATTTCTTCCTCCACACAAATTAACATTCTAACTCTGAAGCATAGGCTTTATGACTGTCAATCTAGAGACTAAAATCACTAAAAATCACTATTTTTGAACATCTTGCACAAAATTGTCAAGTGTTGGATGACATGACAAAGGTCAAATGATGTACTCAATAGTAAACCTAACTGAAGATTTTTGTTCCAACTCTTTCTTTCTAATCAATGCTAACAGACTTTTGAAGAAAAAAGAAGTGAAAAGGAGAAGAGCGTCTTCTGTATATAAAATATTAGGTACAGAATATAAAGTATGAAAGAAGTGACATGATTATTTTTTTTTATCATGCAATAAAGCTAATTATGGAGGGTAAAAGCTGCAGAAACAAGTGTTTATACTAATTCATTTATAAAGTAATGGAAAGTATATTGTAGCTATTAGTTTCATTTTTATGGCAATTCCCTTCTGAGAGTATGTAGAAGGAAATATGGAATTTGTAAATACTCATTTCTTCAAAGTCTAGCACAGTATTGTTGGGTCGAGCGTTCTCAACCACTATTTGCAACGAAAGATCGCTTTTGTGATCTAATTTCCCTTACGTACAGGACAATGCTACATTAGCTACCTTTTCAGCCAACTTAATGAATGATGAGTTGACATAATAAGCATACATTTCATGCCAGACAGTGTAGGAGTAAGGTTGATTTCTCACATCGCATTTATCACTAAAGGTTCTCTTGGTAGATGCGTCCACACATCTAGACACCAGATCCAAGAAATTAAACCTCTACTTCATTTTCACTTGTGCAACAGCTTATGCTGAACTTTGTTCTCTCTCCAGATACCTTGTTTTTAAATATCCATGGTCATCCTCAGTGCTAGATGTATTTTATGGATGTGTGAAACGCTCCCTCCACACAAAGCACCATAAGGTCATTTTAAAATAGGCACAATAGAATTGTTAAATGTGGTTTTATTTCTAGGTGTAATTTAAGAGGATGAATAGCCATTAAATTCTCATCTGTAATTATTAACATCATTCTCATTCCTTCATGCATGTGCACATACACAGCTTATACATCTGTATATATCGTGGAAGTTCACTTTCTTTAGCTTTTGCTCATATGATTACAAGGTCTTTGATTTTCCACATGGCACATCTAAAAGTGATGATCTTGGCATTACTACAAGTCTGAAATAAAGATATTCCTGTTTAGACAAAGCAGGTTCTACTTATACCTCAAATAAATGTTAAATTAAAGCAGAAAATAAATGATTCTGTAAGCATCTGTGTTCATTCTCTCTGCCGTCTTTTCTCTCTCTTTCTCTCAGATCTGCTGCTCTGTTGCCTTCTCTGTTTCTCTTTGCTCTTTTGATCAGCTTTCTCCTCCTTCCCTTTAGTTGCTGGCCAGATGTTCTTATGACATGTAGAGCTTTCCAAATAAATTATTTGCTTTGTAGAGTAGCCATGTCTGCAATCACAACCTGGCCAGTTGTAAGTTGTTTCAAGTGATGTATTGTCTTAAAAAAACACGCTGATGTTCGTTTATGTGTTCGACTCTGTGATTTGCACAAGCTGCAATTTTTGTCCCTCCTTTGTCAAGGGTGGCGGAAGCACCAGAGCGGATCGTTTAAGTAAATAGAGGATTTTGTTCCTTCTGTGCCCCTGTCTTCCAGATGCTGAGATGCTCTGAGTCAGCGCTGTTGAATGCTAGGGGGAGGCAGCACACACCTTTTCAAACAGAGAGAGGCAGTGAATACCAGTCTTGCTTCTGCTTTAAATAGGAAACTTTTATTTCCCTGCTGCCCAAATATTAATCTTCAGCATTTATACAACATTTTGAACTTCTGTGTTTTCTGTCTGTGATATTTTATTTTCATGATGCTCCATGGATGCTGCCAGGTAGAAAAAATAAGGCTAGAAAAGACCTCTTGCATCATCCAGACTGACCTGCATTTTGTAGGTCTGCAAGTAATTGCTACCCCCACGACTCAGATAGGAGAGCTAGGCATATCATCTGAAAGATCTGCCAAAGCAGACAAAAGAAGATGCTGGCAAATGTTAGACTGCTTTTACTGCATACCTAAAACAATAATAATAATAATAATAATAATAAAAGCCAACTATGATTTGCTGCATCTTTACTGCAGGAGCTTGAAAATAATTTTCCTTTTCCTGTGCAGAGAGATGACACCTCCAGATACCGTGGGCATGATTAACACATGCCATGCATACAGTTAGTATCTGTCCAAAAGACAGCATGATGTGCATGCATGCAGCTGCCCCTAAAATTGATCAATATGTTTAACTAAGATATTATATTAAGATACATAGTAGTGAGATATGATGCCTCTGTATCTTTTGTTATTCCATCCTATAGCAGTAAAGAACACATGATAACTTGTTCTAGATTAAAAAAAAAAAAAACAAAAAAAAAACAAGTAAAAACCTCAAGGAGAGCAGAGGGGAAGCTTAATGTGACATGGCCAATGGAGTTAAAGCCCATTTCTTGCTATTCACATTCTCTGGCAAAGTTTTTGGAGTGTTCTGGTTCTTGCAACAGTGGGTCTCGTGTTCAGCCATTTCTAATAATCTAAGAGCTGCGGGTGATGAGTTGCTCATTTTGTTAGATTTTAGAAGAAAATGTCTAAATGAACTGACTGCACATTGGAATGATCCCACACACTCCATTTCTGAAGCTGAGGCAGATTTCCTTTCTGCTTCAAATTTCACCTGGCTGTAACATATAGGTCTTCAAACCCCAAAGTCCCAAAAGTCAAATCCTTAGCTCCAGTTTGAATGCCGTAGACACCCTGAAGGCAAGTTGCATCCACGTGTGCCAGATGTGCTCAGGGTATCAGGGCGGTTGCAGCACAGGTCCTTGGGTTCTGCTTGGTGATGCTGAAGCAGAAACATGGGATTTCTCACCTGCAGCTTTCAGCACGTAGGTGGGCTTCATCTTGTCCCATGTGTGTATCTAAAAGTTAGGTATCTAATCCCATGGGAGTCAATGGATAGACATGGTAATGCTCTTTAGAACAACTAATCTACCTGCACCAACCATAGAAAAACCCCATATGACTTGCTTGACTAATTTCTCAACGTCAAAGGTGGGATTTAACTATCAAAAACAGTAAAATGCTATCAGATTAGAAAAGCAGCTTTTCGCACCTATACAAAACAACAATTTGACTGTAAATAACCACATAGAACATTAGATAACTGGGACATAGACTCCTCTTGTGGGGAGAAGACACATCTTAAATATTTGTGTGACTCTCAGTAACACACAGTTTTAAATAGGTGTTAATGTTCTGTGTATTTATTGTCACAGTGCTTTATGCAGTTCATTGGGTTTTTCCATTGTAAAGATGGAGATGTGAGTAAGAGGTTAATTGACTTGCACAAGATTTGATACAGGGACATGTGGTAAAATGGGAAAATGAATCAAGGCTTTCTATTACTCTAATGATTGCATTCATTATTTTCAGGCTGTTGTCCCAGACACTTGTCCACCATTTTTCTGTCATGAAATGTAGTTCATTGCTTGGCTAGAACTATTGCTCACTTAGTGTAGCAAAGAACTATTGCATTTTAGACTTCCGAACACTTTACAGAATGGCCAAAGAATAGTCTAAATTAGAAGCAGAGTGCAGAAGATGGATTTTTAATTGATATAAATCGCTCATGTGGCTACTGATTGCTACAGAAGTTTTAACTATTTTCCTGTAAATGACTGGTATTCCTGTGCTCTTTCAAGGTTTTGCAACCCCACACAACTAGTTGAACAAACTCATAGACCGTATGTAGAAGTCTTGGGTTTACCTTAAACACAGGGCAACAAAACTATTAAACTTCTAAGGCCCACCACTGTACGTAATCCGTGTATAACATTCTGCAAAATATACGTATCAGTTACAAATCTACAATCAATTTTATTGTTAAATGTTGTATTTAAACTCCACAGCTGGACTTTCATCATGAAAGAAGCCAGATAGCCCCGTGCATCTGGTTTAATCTTCCCTTAAGCCATATTATTTTAAAGGCACTCCTGTGATCCAGCTGTGATCCCTCTGCAGATGTTGCTCTGTCAGACATTTCATTATGTGTGATAGAAAACGTAGGTTCCTTTTGTCTGCCTGTGTTGCCGCTTTGTGGGTTTTCTTTTCTTTTCCTTTATTTATTCCTTTGGCCACAGATAAGTCCTTCCTTAATACTTCACTTTATTTCCTATTGCTGCTGCTTTGCCTTCTTTCTAAGTACAGAAACGATGGAGAACTTGCAACTGTGCAGAGCTGCCCAACAGAAGCCCATTGATTCCCCACCAAAGGGCTCTGTGGAAGCCATTCTACTTCAGCCTGAAAAGAAATCTTTGTCCCTGCAGCCAGTAGTGCCTTAAGATGCCGATACTTGCCATATTTTTGGAAAACTGTAGCAGTTTATCAGACTGTTTGACACTTCCCATTCAGCTGTATATTCTTGAGCATTCTCTAGTGTTTGCTTCCTCTTCTACATCAGTCTCATGAGTGTGAAGCTGGTCGGGAGCAGCCTGAGCGTTGTGGTGAGTTATGCTGGGCGAAAGTCATTCGGAGGCAAATGGTGAAGGAGGAAAAAATCTGGAGTGCCAGTGGCCATGCTTGAAAACGGTAGTAATGGATTTAGCACTTGGGGCAGGAGGTATGGAATTAGTATTTTCCTGGCTGTATTCCAGGACTGTTCAGATATTTTTAGTACGAAGTACAAGCAATGTTGTCTCAGTTGACCTTGGAGCGTGACATTTGAACATGGCATTGGTTTGAATTGCTAATCATTAAAATGATAAGTCATATTTTTTTATTACAAGAGGAACTAAAATCCTGGCCATGTTTTGCTGATGAAAAGCGAAACAAACTGAAACCTGCATTCTCTTGACTTGCAGTCCTTTATGATGTTCATGTTTCCTAAACTACTGTCTTCATCTCTTTGTACATCATTAAAAGTAGATACGCCTAGCTTTGTTTTTGTCACTTGTCTTTTGGTCATTTGACAAATATTATTCCAAAATGACAGAAATTAATCCCAGGGTCTCACAGTGGTAAATGAGAAGCATAGAACAAAAGGATGGTTTCTGCTGAGAAAAAAAAAAAAGAAGAAAAAAAAATGACCTTAATAGATGTTTATAGCTGTTATCTGGAAGGCAAGAAGTTGCTACCAGTACATTTACACCAGTGATTTCTCCCTCTTTGCCTCCATTCCCAGAGTAAAGTTTACCGGAAAGATCAAGCCTCTAAATGCCAAGTTCTGTTCAGCAGACAGAAGCAGTAGCACCACATCAGGATATCACAGTAAGACATTTTAAGACACTAATGTAGAAGGAAGGAAGGAGGATTAGACCAACCATAGATATAGCTGAAAGTCTATGAAAGTTTGGATTCAAGTTTTTCACGTCCAAATCTATTTCTAACTTGGTATCTTTGGCTCCTAATGGTCTTTTTGAGTAGGTTTGATTTTTGGAGACTGTGTTCATTGAGTCTTACATTTGCCAACGTGAACGGGACCTCAGAGAAAATGAGAATCATTGTTAAGATGCCTTTTACTGCCTCAGTGGTGCAGAAAAGCCTTTGGCTGAAAAAAGCATCAAGGTCTTGTTGACATTTTCTGTCTATTAAATAAGCACCGACTCAAGTATCTGATGTGGATTCAAAGCAAACAGAAACACAGACACAGAAAGGGAAAAAAAAAATAGAAGAAGAAGAAGAAAAAGAAAAAAAAAAGAAAAAAAAACAACCCTTCTTGCATGATTTAAAGATTCACCAAGCAGCACCAGAAGCTAAAACCAAGATGTGAATATAAACCTCTCTTTGACTGCCCTGGCAACTGAGAAGTCCACAACCAATTTCTAAATCACATGGCAGATCTCCCAATTAGGGCCCAAAAGGCTGTTTCCTTGAAATCAGTGTCACGCTATAGTTCCTTTCATACATCGGAAGTGAGTAAATCATTGAATAATGCAACCCCCTTCCTGTCTGCCAGAAGTCTGCCAAACCAAGCACATGGGGCTGGGTTCAAGCAAACTGTTACTTCTTAAAGCAACGTAAAGGATTTGTGTTTTGGAGGGGTTAAAATTGCTCAGATAAAGGGAAAACTTACAGAAGATCCCCAGGTGCCTGCATGAATACTCCCCAGTCTCTCTGATGTGAGCTGGCAGGTCCCATAAAGCCACTCAGCCTTGAACAGGGAAGGGAAGGGAAGGAGGCAGGGAGCAAGAGCTCCAGCTGCAACACCAAAGCCCCAAAAAGAGCCTCTAACCCAATTCCCTTCAAGTGCACAAGCCTCGCAAACTGCAGCATCTGTTTGCCACTGTATTCACTGAGTTCACAGGGCAAACAAAAGATCCATATCAAGCATGCATCCTTCCAGGGGGGGAAATCCTCCCTTCCTTCACCCATATATTTTCCTTTCTTTTCTTTCCGTTAATTTTTATTTATTTATTTTTTTTCAGGGGAGGCGAGGAAGGGGGGGGGTTGTCACTAATTATTTTTTCTGAGAGTAATTAAGAGAGCTAACACCAGCTAGGCTAGAGTGAACGCAAACAAGACCCCTATAGGCAGCACAGTGCATTAATGTAAAATATGCCCAGACAACATAACTTGTCAGAGAGGATTATTTCTGCTTAGTGAATCTGCAGGGGCCCCTTTGCTCCACCACTCAGCGTCTGCCTAGAGAGAGAAAGAGAGAAAGAGTAGCCATTAGTGAGTAGCTACTGTGGCATTGATGTTTGAGCGCACTTCTGAACTGGCTTTTGTTGAGAATATCGGTGCAGAAAGCATGCGCTGTCCCAAATCCGCTGTTACTATGAGAAATGAGGAGCTGCTTTTAAGGTATGTTGTCTCCTTTGTTTTAACGCGTGCTTTCGAGTTGCCTGGGCCCGCTGCAACTATAACCGTGCTGGGTATTAAGTAGTTTCCCTATTTAAAGGAAAAGACAGGAATTGCTGCGTGCAGGGAGCGTTTCCATGAGTTAGAACCGCACATTTCATGTATGACGACAAATGTACGGAGAGGGCAAGGAGGGAAAATATAATATTTATATATCATTCTCTTTTTTTTTCTTTTTTTCTTTTTTTCTTCCCCCTTAAATGAAAGCTGGTATTTCTTTTATCAACCTCCTTTGCAATATTTCTGCCTGCTTCATTATTATGCACTGGGCATGGAATAAGCATGGAAAAAGCTCACGGAGACTCCATATTAGAGCTAGTGCCCTAAATACCACTTTAATTTTCACTTACCCTATGTAAATAGTTATTAATGCTCCACCTCGTCCTCTCCACTTGAAGATGTTTTAAAAATACGTAAATACTTCTGCATGTGGGATTATACATATATTCTTTATGCACCCAGGTTTAGCGGGGGGCCAGCACCGAGTTCTCTTTTCAGAGACACACACACAGACACACACACACACACACACAAACACGCAGACACACACACACGGAATTATGCTGGAATTGGCACCCTGCTTTGAAAAATGTAGCCTTTTGTTTATTTGCTAGCAGACATCATAGCATTGAATACATCTTTTGGTCTGACAATGGGACAGCTGAACAATGGTGCTGTCAAACTAGCTTAATGTATGTCTGGCGATGGGGTGTTTTTGTTGTGTTTTTTCTTTCCTTTTCTCAGCCCCTTTTTCATTTCCCTTAATCTTTCTGTGTATGCAGTATAATATGAAGTCTATTGCCTAATTTGTGAAGGTTGTTTCATCTGAGATCCGCTGCTAATAGTGCAGGGAGGGGGAGGTTTGCATCTTAGAATTATGTCCATGGCATTAAGTTGGAGATTTATTGGTACCAGCCTCTCCTTTAACTGTGAAGAGAAAACTTATTGATTCTGAAAGCTTACAATACCGCTGTCAATCTGGCGAATGCACAGTTGCCAAATGTGCCCTTGCATGATTTTATGCCCGATCATATCAACTTTAACTGCTGTTTTGAAGATACTGCTTCTAATTTTGTTTAGGTAATGAAAATGCAATAAAAATGATAAATCAGATCTCAAAGTGGGAGCCTATGCTACTTTCCATTTTTATAATCCAGCTATTAGCATATGTTAGAATTTTTAAGGTCAGGCAGAATAATTTACCTGGATGATTTCTATTCGTATCCCAAAATCTAACAAATTATTCATATGACATTTCATGAATTATCTATCTATTTTGACAGCCATAGTTTAGGATCCCAACAGTTAACAGTTTTTGTTTTGCATCTGGAAAAATGTTCACGGACATTATGCATTAGGAAAAGAAACTGTTACAAAGCTCTTCAAAAATTTGGAGTCGTTACTTGGACAGCAGCCTGTGCCTTAAATGAAATGAATTGTCATCAGTCTCATGGAGTTTCTGAAGCTGTTTAAAGCCTTTCAATAGTTTGCATCTTAAGTAAATGCATAACTTTCAGTGTAACTGTAATCTTTATTTCCGAGAGAACAGGTAGATGGTTGTCAGTGGGGTTTATTTTTTGCTTGGGACAATTAATCATAAGGGCTTCGTGATTTTTTTTTTTAAGCCAGATTCTAGTGCATGATTTATACAGGGTCAGGACCCCTTAATTTAAAACAAAACAAAACAAAACAAAACATGAAAGATTTATTGGTGTGGATCAGAACTTTCTAAGCATGTATTTTCAACAGCAATGTTTTATGGGGAGACTCTGAGTGCTTGTTATGCTTCTTTGCATTTTTTCTATTGTTGTCTCATCTCCTTCCCTTGTGTGCTGAGATAGTATAAATCAATAGGAAAGAGTTTACATGAATAATAAGGTAATATCACATAAAATACGCCTGAAGCGTAGAGGTTATGGATTATCAGGTGGTGCCTGCATGCCGTGTGCTGTGCATAAACACGAAGAGTGCACGGATGGTGTTTAATACAACGGGACCATGCAGTAATTCACTTTCTTGGGAGAACTTCTTTGGAGCCAAACATTAACTAGTTCACAACTGCTCTCCACTGCCGGCACCGGGTGCGTTATGTTTTACCAAGTTATCCTCCCGCAGCTTGTGCTTTCTGGCAGCTGATGCCCTTTGTGCTGGGAAGCCCAGCGAACAGCTCGCTCCGCTGACACGGAAATGCCCTTTTGGTGACTGCCCAAAGTAAGGGTGGGTGCCACGTCTGTAGCAGACACCCAGAGACACCTGGGCAGCACACCCACCCTCCACTTACAAGGACTGTTCAGTACTAAAACTCTTTCCCAAGCGCTCTTCTCACAGGTGAGTTCATACTAAACTTACAGTAGCTCCCGTGTTTTCAGACTAAATGCTGCATAAAATCCATACAAGGCAGATTTTTTGTCTTAGATTGCCAGTTACTTTGTATTTTTCCAAAGGTGTTTTCTGACATTCCATTCACATCAAAGACTAATTTTTTAATTAGTCTGTGTGAATCCTGCTAAAAACAAAAACAAAAACAAACAAAAAACTATGAATATTTACTGAAATACTGGTTTTTGAGCCATAACAACTATTATTAACATCAAAGAAAGTGAAGCAAATCTGTAACATACGCTATTTCTTAGCGTGCCTGAACAAAACTGTTGGCTTTTGAGAGACTGTATAGGTTTAGAGCTCTCATGCATTAACATCACAGGTGTCCTCAATGTTACCTATGCTGAATCTCACCCATTCACAAAGCAATGTGGTGCCTAGCAGTTGTCAAACTTGGTAACATCTGTTTCCATAACAGTGCTAAGAGAGCTAATACAGAGACTCTGCGTGAGTTGTTATTTGTTCTTGCAATGACCAGGAGTAATGCCAAAAAGAAATACTGTCCTTGGTCGTACCTGGCAGAGCAAGGTGCTAACCTGGGACTTGGCTTTCCATTCTGCCATGGGAAATGGAAATGAAATATATTTATTTATTGGCCTGGAGTCTTTGTCTATATTTTTTCCCAGATTTGTGAAGGAAAATCTGCAACATCAACATGTTAATATTCTCTTTGTTAAATGAGAATAAAACTGAAGTGTTTCTGTTATCAAATTGAAGTATATAAGATTGCAAACTATACCTTTGGGGCTGAAAAACAAAGGAGAGCATTCAATTAATATTCATATCTAGAAGTTTTACTGCAAGTGTAGATTGTGCTTGAATACTTAAGAAGTCATTCAGAAGTGAATCAATACTAATTATTGTAATCAGGAGGGTTAATTAGCTGAAGATGCTGCTGATGGAAAGTTCACTGCTTACAGCCCTGAAAACACCTAAGTTGATGAAATCTGAAAGCAAGATGTCGAGGAGGACTTTGTATAGAAAGAAAGGCTTGGCTTTCCTTTGACGGTTGTTCCAAAGGGGAAGTGTGCCTTTTACTTTGTCTTTTGCATGTTATTTATTTGGGGAGTATTAGAAGATGCAACTAAATCTGCCTTGATGATATTTTGTGGTAGTTTCTCATTAAATGCAAGTACCATTTTGGATAACCTGTACCGTCTCCACAGCATTCATTTGCAGATTACCATAAATTAATATGGATAATCTTATGCATTTGAAATCTTGTTCCAGCACTGTTATGGAAAGCAGTTATTTTTATTTTATTTTACCATTTATATGCAGGCATGGGGTCCTTCCATGTTCTGTGTACATAAAACGCACATGCTCTCTGTCTAACATGCAGGTATACATCGGTGCGTATGTACACACATGCACATGTGCACACAACTTTAAACTTTTGTTTATTGTGGCTGTTTATTTCTATAATCCTCTTCCCCTAGATCTCCCAGTTAGTTTTCATCTGCAAAAAATTATTCAACTACACATAATTCAGGGATGAGCTACTGAACAAGTAGTTCAGGAAATTTAAGTCAGATTATAAGGGATAAAAGCTGAAAACAAACAACAGAAGAAAACCATTATCTTTTCCCTTAATTAGAGCAGTTGTGTTTCTTAAAGTGAGCGTTACTGAATACAGGAACATCTAACTATACCAAACCATATCTCACAGGTGAATTGTGACAAGCTGTTTTCTCTAATGATGGCTAGATTTTTTGTGTTGTATTTTTTCCCTCTAGTTACATCTACTAGGGTTATAACCAAGATGAATGTCTGGACTTTTATCTGAGCACACTGTAAAAAAAGAAAATGAAATCTCTCTCTTTCACACACACGCTCATGTAAACTCCCTGATGTAAAGTGATGTTTTTAAAAGAAAGAAATTCTGCTTCAAAACATATTCTTCTTCACTCTCTAATACGTTACAGATTATCATGTGCAGGTGCTATTTGTCTTTGCAACTGCTTCCCTATGACTGTTTTACTGCTTCCAACACGTTTACTTGTATGTCAGCCATATAAAAGGTAACTGAAAATGGCAGCTGTTGAGAAAGCATGTCGCCATGCCTGGAATGACATGCATTATCAGGGCAGCAGGAGTTGCTGGCTCCACAGCCCATTCCGACTTGACCTGACGAATGATTGGCTGCCTGGGATAGTGATGAATCGCTGGAGTTTATGAAACAGGACTGCTGGCATCCTCACAGAGGAAACAAAAACTGGATTTTTCCTCTAACACTCATGTCATGGCAAAAACACAGCTTTTCTGTTATTGTTTTGCTTTTGTGTTATTTCACCCTGCAGCGGAAGCAAATGCAGCAATTAAACTCACTTTAATATTGGTCTTGGCAAGTAAATGCTGCACTGAAGATTAACTCTCTTTCTGGGATGGATAAAGGCAGTGAATGTCTAAGTAGGAATTTTCCCAAATTTAGGGAGAATCTTGATCCGGACCCCAATTTTTTCATCTCTCATTCCGATCTGGAGACTTACCTACCCTAAGTACTAATGAGCTCAAGCAGGATGCAAAATGGATTTTAGCTACTCTACAACTTTATTCTCTCTGCTGTGCTAAGGAGCAGTGACCATTTCATAGGCTGATATCGGGCAGATGCGTCTTCAGGCTTTCTCAACTAATGACCAAAGTGACATTGCTCAAAGCATCGGCTCTCAAATTTGCACTCAGATTCTATGTGGTTCATGAAATTATATTATGCATTAAGACCACATTACTGGATTAGGCTCTTAAGAGTCAGTACTTGTAGGAAAGTATCGTGGTCTGTAAACCTGCACCGGTGCACCAAGGATGACACAGTGTGGATCACAAGCTGCCCTGTAAAACGCAACCAAGTAAAAATGATCCTTGTATTTCAATTAAAACACCCAAAATTGTGTTTGGGAGTGGGGAACAGAGAGGATTACTTGCTTGTCTGTCCATGCAGCAAACTTGGTGCTGGTGTACTAGCCTGTGTCCCTCATTCTGGTAGAATAAACTAATTTTAGGTCAATTCACTGATTCAAAGGAATAGGATTACTAAAAAAAAATTGCTTAGGAAGTTTTAAATATGGCACTTATATGAAGATAATGCTTTCTGCTGTTACATTAGAGAGGGTTTTTCTCAAGTCTTACGCTTTGCTGCCTAAGCTTTTCTCCACCAGTTATAAAAAGCAATTTGCATGCTTGCATTCGCTATTAGACTTTTTCACCTTCCTCCAAATAATTCAGCAGTGGCTGCTGCTAGGTGCTGGATGCCAGAGAGGCTGAATCTCTTCTGTTATTTAAGTCACAGCCTTCTTGATGTCCCTGCAGTGATTCTGAAACAGAGGAGGGCAAACTTTTACCATACGGGAAGTGGTGGCATCAGGAACTGTTGCATGTGCCTTTGGGTGCACAAGGGGGAAACACTGTCCTTGCTTCCAAGTTCCCATGGCAGCAAATCAGCAGGTCATCTTCGAGAGCAGCCTTTGAGGATGTCAGACAACAGTCTGTCACGAGGAGGAAAACGGAGCAGAGGGCTGGAGGGGAAAAAATTATAGAAAATCAGAGAGGAAACGTGGGAATTTGCTATCCCTTTTAGACAAATAGAGGAGAGAAAAGCAAGGGCACCCTGACGTAGATCATCTGGAAATTGAACCTTGCAAGTGTAGATAGCTGTGGATGATGTGATGGCTGTGCTATGGAATGAATTTAAGATTCAAATCCTGCACCTGCTCTCCCTGGAAGCTGCAGGTCAGCATCTGAAGAATTGAGGCCCTCTAGAAAGGAAATGGTGAATTATCAGAAAACTTAAATTCTCAGAGACTCTATTTTCAACTGTAACAATCTCTGCGTTTCGTTTTCCTTTTCTTCTGCCTAAAAAATTATCTATTTTCAGTTAAAATGAGAGGAAGAAGCTCACTCTAAAGCTTGAAAATTTGCCTGCATCATTTCAGCCCACATTTAATTTTAATGAGAGTGTTATATAACCCCCTTTAAAAATAACAAAACACTAACAGAACTGCATTGGCAACATCAGGTGTTCTGCAGAACTGCTCAGATGAATCATATGGAGATCTGCCTGTGCACGGCTGATGAACATACATTTAACTTAGTTAACCCCCACGCCTGAATGTAGCAATCCAAAGTGACCAAATTGTTTTCTGATGAGTTGTTCTCACAAAAGGATACCAAAATAGTTGCCAGCCTTAGGAGCCTCATGGCTAATCATTTCTGTGTTATTTAATAGATTCAAAAGTTCCAGATGAACTACTGTGACTGTACAAAAGTGAAATATTTTATGTTAAAAACTGACCTAGCTGGTTATTAAGGTCATGCTTCAGAACAGGAAGCCAATGTTCCTATTTGTTGTACTGAGCCTGAAATCTCCGAAATTGTTAAGAGCATCCCATTTAACAGGCAGCTCTGGGAGAAATAAACATTTGACTTTATAAATGTTCCTCTGGGAGAGAGAACTCAGGGAAAAAAAAAAAAAAACACACAAAAAAACCCAAAAAAACAGAATCAGTGATATTGAACCTGTTAAACATCTTGGTCTGGATTCAGTCTTTGACTTCAGAATGTCCTCAAGCCACTGGTTGCTGAAAGATGGAAAGGATGACAGTACACTTGCCCTACTCATTCTCTATCTCTGTGCATCCATTACAAGCTATTATCAGTGACAGGGCATGGACCAGGTGGACCTTCCGATCTGACCTATGTGGCAATTCTCACAATGTAGGTTTAGAGAAAAATAAAAATACAAACAGGCATGGTGCAGTTTTCTGCACGTCTAAATGCCTTACACTTGCTGAAGGAGCCTTTCTTTCTTTCCTTCATGTCTGATTTAATGGATTCTGTCTGCAGGAAATAACGATGTCAAACAAAGCTAGTTACTTTACATATTATCAGAGTGATTGTTTGTTATTTCTGAGGACCAAGATGTATGCTAGGCACTTCACGAATAAATGAAAAGAGACCTTAAAGATGTTGCAAATTGAGTGTAAGGCGAGGGCCAATTGTTGGCGGTGAAAAGGAAAGAAAAACACGTAGCAGCAGTGAGTGGGAAGGAAGACAGAGGTTAACGTTATGAAGATCCTGCAGTTACTCAAAGGTGCATGGCAGTAGGTTAATTTAGATCCTGTAATAAACCCCACAGATTTGATTCCATTTGGTTTTTAATAAGAAGTCTACTTCTAGCTTCCTGTCTCTTTTGATGTCCCTTATCCATCCTCTTGCAACTGCCTTTGCCTGTTGCTTTGGGAATTGCTTCCCTTAGCATTAACTCCAGATCCAGCCCTCATCTGTACCAAGCTTATACCACCCTCTTCCCCTGTCTCTCCCACAACAACTTGCCCCAAGCTGCACAAAAACCTTCAGGAGTCTCAAAGTGATGATAAAGTGGGGGAGTTTTTATTGTCTCCTAGTAGTCGTCACAGTGGATTTGGGCTAGGATAAGAGATGTCTGGCTAGGCTGGGCTTTTCCCCTGCCATTATTAGTGGGAATGGAGCTCCACATATATGAGCACCAGATGTGTGATCCCTCCCATCTTGTCATACAAGCTTATGCTTCTTCTCCTGAAAATACTATACAGCCAAATCCAACCATATGAAGTCTCCATTATAGGTTGCTCTTCTAAGGTTGTCTGGAAAGGTGTTGGTTTTGGTTTTTTTTTTGCTAAAGAGCCCGTTATCTAGAAGGAAATCAGATTAACCCAAAACATGCAGAACCCTTTTTACTTTACTGGTTGGGTTGTGGTTGGTGCTGGAATCAGTGAGTGATAATATAGTTCATAAAATATAAAATAAAATTAAAAAAAAAAAAAAAAGAGGAAAGGGGGAAAAGGGAACAGGAAAAAGAAAAAAAAAAAGAAAGAAAAAGTCAATGCCTGTTGCCAAGTTTGCGAGAGGACTGGGTTGGTCTTGTGTACCTATGCACAAGGCACTACACAAAGGCAACACCTATAGATCAAAAGCAGTGCTCTTCTATAGGGTTGTAAACAAACAACAGGAAGGTGAGGCTGGGTCCCAGGTATTTAGATTGCCGTGGAGAGACCAAGTGGAGCACATGGGACTGGCCAGATGCTCAGCACCAGACCTAAAAAGGATCTGACTCCATTAGTCATAAGTGACCATCCCAGGTATTTCAATGCTGTAAGCAAAGTCGGGTGTTCCTTCAAAACTTTGTAAAAGCCCTCGGTAGTCCAGAGTGTCCACCTTGTGCCACAAAACCTTGCCTCGGTGTTTCAAGAAGATTGAGTTATTACCTGCGAAAGGAACAAAGGCCTCATATCCAGAGTGCGATGAAATCACCCCTTCAGTGGTATAAAATAGAAAGGGGAAAAAAAAAGAAAAATGAGTAGGAAGTTTTACTATAGCAACCAAGTTTACATAATATCAGTATGCTTCAAGTGAAAGCTCTAGAAATGCTTAATTTGAGGTACCTTTTTTCCAGGGCTAATTTTAAATGACGTTTATTTCTGAAAATTACTGATTAGCTGCCACTGAATAGCCCATAGGTTCCTCCTCACAAGCAACTAAGATTTCAGTACTCAAAATTCATTCATCACTTCTAGCCAATAATTTAATTTTCTTTTAAAAGGCTTTTGGTTATATGCAAAATGTTTTGTATCTCAAAACACGATGAAGGGAAAGATGGTATGTGTTTTGTTTCGTTTCAGGAGAAAATGTAAGGCAAATAAAAATTCCTTATTGAAACGTTAAGGGTTTTTAACGCAAAACTTTATTCCAGTGTCAGACCTAACTGCTAAAGATGGACTTGTTACAAATACTCAAAATACTTGCAAAGGGTAAAATTGTACAGAATTGGGTCCATTACTTCGGTTGCTCAAGGAATTTTACTGCTTTTCACATTAATTGCTTACTTTCTTTCATGCAACTGTGCAGCTCTGCACAGATGCTTTGTTCAATTTGTGCTTGTGTGCTTTGCTTTTTTTTGCTACTGCCTTTCTTGAACCTCCAGAAGTTTAGCCCATAGACTTCCTGGCTCACTGATAGGCAGGCAGGCTCATTTCCTACCACAAAAACAAGATGCTCTATTTTCTTCTATTAGCCATGCTACTCCTTCCCAGCTCGTGGCTTACCCAGGAGGTTATTTCTTTGTGGTTGATAGCAAACACCTGATTTGCATTCACTAGTACTATCTGGACCAGAATTCTTTTTCCACTTGCATTAGTGCAAGATCCTGAGTTATTCCACCAGAGTCATTTGAGCCTGCTCCCAATTTGCACCACCGCTGCTGAGATCTGATTCTGCCTCCTCTCCTAGAAACTTGCTTTGATGCCAGAGATAAGCTGAATCCAGAGCATGTTCATTGGCTTAGGGGAGAATAAAGCAGAGGATTTGAACTCTCTTCGTGCTGCCTTGCAGGCTTGGTGGAGAGTGAAGTCACACGGAAACTTTCCCTTGAAGTGATTCCAATGGTAGCATTTCCTTGGTGCAACACTGGGGGGCAAGTTGATTAAAAGAATGGCAGTTAAAGAACGAATGAGGAGCAGGGTTTGGAGAGGTGAGCACTATGCTGGATTTGGCTGTGGTGCATGGATGGCAAAGGATGAGAACGGTGGTGGTGATGTCAGAGTGAGCTCATATACTTCTGAGTGATCCGACAAGTCCTTTGTCTTTCTCCAGCCCTACCTCTACTGCGTGGGTTTATTTTTGCTTTGAAGAGGTGTTCATTTTCAAAGGCTGAATTGTTTGGAGAATTGCATCTAACATTATCAGTTTGAAAAGCCATTTAAATGGTGACTAATCTGCAAATGGGAGGTAGAACTGCTCTATCTGCTTTGTTAGATGCATGGAGAAACTGAGGCACTGAGAGTGCAACCATGGGACAGATGGGGTCTGGGCCTCTGAAATGAGGGCAGGTTGTGGAAGAGGCATTTGTAGCTGGAACTGAGTTGAGCAAACTGCTGGTTCCAAATTCCAGGTTTCTTCCTTAAAATGGCCATATGCTCCGCCAGCTGAAAATGCTGAATACCAGTGGACAGTGGCTGCACAGCAATAATGAAGCTCCTCTAAGCTCCTGTTTACCTCTATTGTCTGATATATACTGTGAAAATTAATGCAGCTTCATTTGCTATTACCCCTCTCCATTTCCCTCTGTGCTGTAGTAACAGACCAAAGCTTCATTTTCTTTTTTTACCTCAGCAGTGTTCCTTCATTTTTAATAAAAGTTGCTATTTTGCACACTGGTGCCCGTCAGGAATATGGCAATACCATTACAGATAACAGAGCCAATGTGCAGATTTTTGTTGTTGATTTATTTTATTTCTCCATGTTTGAGACTTAATTCATACACAGGCACTACATAATTTATGTTTGAGAACCATATGATCTGAATGTGGTTTCTCCCTATAAGCTTTCCTTGAGTCCTATCTCAGTATCTTTTATAGGCTGGGTTTCTTTTTGCATTTGACCCTGTTCCTGCCTCTAACTTTTAAACGGCAAAAGCAAATGTGCTTTGAAAAGTGTGTTACACTGTAGTTGTTAAATAAAGCAATAACCTATGCACTTGTAATGCTTTCTCTATGACCTACTTACATACTACTTCACCCTCCTTATAGTATGATTAAAAGCTGCTTTGAATCCACTATTCCCTCAAGGGATTTGAGGCTAGAATTTAACAAACTGCTGAGAAGGCTTAAGTCAGTAAGAGGGCTTCCCTACAGCTTCTTCCAGCTAATTCACATGTAATTAAAAGGAAAATAAATATTTCAAAAGAACATACGTTCTAATGAAGCATTTTTAAGCACTTACACCTTGTGAAATGGTGAAATGGCAAATTTATAAAGATCTCACTATCTCATAGTCAGATTTCTAACAAAATTATTTGTGATGCTTCCCCCCTCCCCGTCCTTTCCATCCTATGACTTTTCAGCCAGCAGCAGTGGGAATGCAGACCTTGAAAGTGGCTGGGGAGAGTGATGTCTCTCAGATGTAGCACCAGCAAAGCGATGGAGAGGTATGGATCCAGCCACACGGAATGAAGGGAGGGTGGAGACTTCTTGCAGGAATATCTTCATCCTCGCAGAGCCGTCTGCATTTCTCCCAAGCTAAAACCTGCCCCTTCTGCAGTGGCAAGATTTTGAAATTGAAAGTTAATCCAACTCTGCTCTGGGCTGGATTAACCACCATGGAGGCCTCAGATCAAAACCCAGGTGGCTGCATCCAGCTGGAGAGAGCTGTGCTGGTTTCTCCTTTTATTTCCACTTTGCACTTATTTTTTTATCCTCTCTCTAGGCCCACGCTCTGACGGATGGCTGGCGGAGAGGAATTGCGATCAATGGAGTAAAGGGGAGGCATAGCTTTGCTTTGTTTTTCTCTACAGAGATGTTTAGGTGCCACAGTGCTGAGGACAGTATGCAAACATATAGAACAGAGCAGATTAATAACACCATAGATATCTGTGCAGGACTGCAGCTGTCCTACGGGGATTACACTGAGGGCCAAGTGAACCTTTTCTTTCTTTAGACTTGCAAAGTAGGCAAAAATTTTAGCAGCCTGAGGGGTTTTTCTTCCTTTTAACTGTTTAAAATGGAGAAGTACCTTGAAGAGTGCAATAAACCGGACTCTGAAAACTCGCCTAGTCTGTATTTTTATCATCAAATCGATGGTGGTCAAAATTTAACTAAAACTTGGTGCGATTTATAGCATATTCATGCATTGGCCTGCCTTAATTTTATTCTGAAATACTACTTGAAAAGTTTAAGTGTAGTAGTGCTTAATCAGTGTTTGTTGCTTTTTTCGAGTGCTGATTATCTGGAACAAATGGAATTATGAAACGTGGAGAGAGATTCAGAATGAGAAGCAAATACAATGCAGATAAACATTTTGTCTGTCTAGACTGCTCAGATCTTTCAGTAATCTTTGCAAATATGCTAATATTCTTTCGCCTGGAGCTGCTATGTACTGAAGCAAGGAGATTTTGGAGAGGCAGAGGAAAATTTATACAGATTTTCAGGGGGCGGAAGCGTGGGGGGGTGGGGGGGGAGGGGTGGAGGGAGGGCGCTTCTCCTGTTTGTATGTGTGGAATTTGGTGTACGTCTTAGCAATGTCACTTCTGGGCCTTTGCTGTGGACAGCCCTCAGTGCAGCATGGCTGGGAAGGGGCTTCTGGCGTGTTATAGATGTGAGGGCTTGCTATGTAAAATCCACCGATACCTACTGAAATCCTGTTTTTCCATCAGGTGGGGTCACTGCCCCAGCGTCACCTCACGAAGCAGTGCCCCCAGTTTGGGCGCTGAGGTCTGAACTGTTTGGGTGGGCAGAGCCTGCCGATACATCCCCTGTGCCCTCTGTGTGTGGCGAGATGCCTGCACCTTCCTTACCCTCCTACCCCACATGCCCCCCTGTGACAAACGGTGGAAAGGGGGGGGGGGGGGGGAGGGAGGGCAAACAGCGCGGGGTTTTTTAGGCATTCAGGATGAGGGCTTCCCCTCAGTGCCATCTGCAGCTCCAGCAGGGCAAGGCTTGGCGCGACCTCTGCGCCGGAGGAAGGGGCAGTCGGTGGAGGCCCCGCTCGCAGCCGCCGCCCGCCTCAAACTTTACGCGGGTGCTCGGCGCGGCTCGTGCCCTCCGCGTGTGCCCCGGGCGCGGCGGCGGGGCTCCTGCTAGGCCTCTCCCCGGGCCGGCGGGGCCCGCCGGGGGCTCAGGGGTTAACGGAGAGCTGCAGCGGGGAGGTGGCTCCGCCTCCCCGCTCAGCACCTGGCGCTCCACCGACAGTTGCCTCAGCAGTCGATTTCGGAGGGGATTGGCGGAAAAACCAAGAGGGGGAGAGAAATGTGACAACTGCCGGGGCTGGCGGCTGCTGCGGGGAGGCCTCCGCACCTGTGCCTGCCTCTCCGCCGCCCGGCGCAGTTGTGGGATCCGGCGAGCCCCGCCACATCCTCCCTGCAGACCGCCGCCGCACCCGGAGCCCAGCATGACTTCTTCGTTCAAGCTGGATTTCCTTCCGGAGATGATGGTCGACGGCCGCTTGCTGGTGTCTGACAGAATGTAAGTGGCACCGGCTTCTTCCCTCCTCCCTGCCAGCCCAGCCGAGTGCCTCGCAGTTGCTTTGTGCTCCCCAGAGGGCCGGGATTGGGGCGGCCGAGCGAGTGCTGGTCGCTGTTGGTGCGAAGGGGGGAAACGTGAGCATCGCTGCGCCCGGGCTGCGTGCTGTGGAATCAAACCCCGCTCCTCGAAGCCCGGTCCCGCTTCCCACGTCCTGATGGAGCGGCAGCATCAGCTGCGAGCGCACGGGACCGAGAGCAGGCAGAAAACAGGGCTTTTTTTCCTCTTCTCTCCCTCTTTATTTCCTAAGTTCCGACAGCTGTCTGATGCAGGCAGTGTTAATTAGCACGGGGCTGTGCTTTACGTGCAGTTGGAGCGATGATAAGGTTTATCAGGAGGTGCCGAACGCTGGAATTTCAGGCAGAGAAGCGTTTCCCTGTCACCTGCCTCTGCTCTATTAATCTCGATCTGAAAGTTTCACTGATCATCCTCTTGGGCTTTGCCAATTGACAGGAATTTTCAGGTAATCTCAGCCTCGTGGGGGAAAAAAAAATACAAGCTAGGAAAGGGGGAATGCCAAAAGATATGAATGCTGAGCGCCATGCTGCGTTTGTACCATTTCTAGAATGCCTTTTATTTTGTCGCTTTTTCTTCTTTCATCAGGATGACAAATGTGGTTTGAGTTGCATGAGAATGAAGCCAGAGGCTTTAGCATTGACTCTACACTGGAGTTATTCCGGTTGAAGCAGCGCTTAAGTTACAAATGTAAATAAACCCGGGCATGCTGCAGACTGTCACCTGCAATTTGCACAAAGCAGGTTGTGTACTGTGCCCCCATCCAGGACGATTCCAACTTTTCTTACCTCTTTTACTGGCAACAAACTTTCTGCTGCTCAGGTGGAACGCTTCCCTTGGTGTCTGAGCAGAGACATTCGGTTGTAGGCGGTTGTTTGGGCAGCTGGGATTTAATAAGTGTGATGGAGAGGTATAAGGGGCAGGGGGAGAATCTCCTTCGTGTGAATGACTTACAGAATTTTAATCTTTGGAAGACGGCACAGTGTGTAAATTCTGCCCATTGCTTCTGGTTAGTGATCTTAATTCAAATGAGTTCGCTGCTGTCTTCCCCCTCCCCCTCTTTAAGGTCCGTGTTCTTATTGGCATCGGTCAGCTAGGCTGAGTCGGAAAAGGTGCAGTATTTCTCTCTTTTTGCATAAAAATAGCATAGGTTTGCCTTCTAGGGCACAAAGTTGCACTGAATGTTCAGTTTGCTTGCCTTGCAGCTCTCCATAGGGACTTGCCGCAGCCACACTTTCCCTTGTCTTCACCGTCTCTGCTTTGATTAGACTTCCTACCTGCTGTCCTTCCAGGCAGTGAGAAAAGCTGCCTCTAACAGACATCTGCAGGCTCAGAGGCATTATTAACTGCATCTGATGATGCCATGTTATTACTTGGGCTTATATAACTTTATCTCCAACTTGCCCCTGGAGGGGGGAGTACCATGTCAGACTCTTGCTTCTGCACACTGTCTGTGATCTTCTTCTCTGGGAGACATTCACGATGTATTTTAACACAGCTTGAAACACGGTTGGTGTTCATCAGGCGCAAGTCTTCATGTGTGTCCAAACAAACAAAAATGACTCTAGATCTATGTCAGCTTCAAAGCAGATCTGTGAATACTGGGGTGGGACAATGAAACTGAGGGGGAATTGCTTCCATGCACACGTCCTTGTTGGATTTGGTGATGGTTCCTCTTATTTACTGCGGATAGCACTTGTAATTTCTTGAAGAAAAAAAAACTTTACCTCCTGCATCTTCAGTGGTTGTGTTGTGTTGTTCTGGAAATGCTGCCTCCTTGTATTAGCCAAGCTTTGCTTTCCTGCCAGTCGAAGTAATTGTGGAGATTGTATGATTTCAAGGGATCATGTGTCATGCATACAAATTAATGTTGAGAGTAAATTGCTGTTAACTAAGGGAGCGTCCATCCCGAAAAAATCTTGAAAATGAATGCTCTCAGCGGAAGCTTTCCAATGCCACCTTTCTAAAACTGTGTAATTTGCTGTTTAAAATGTTATTTCGTCCCTCTAGCAACATGCATTTATGTACCAGTCCCCAGCTCTCTGGACTAATCAGTGCTGAAGAGAATGCAGTTTGATTACGCATTAAGGGTCAGGGGCCATGTTCACACCTTGCCCTTTGGCTGGCCCACCCCAGACGTGCAGTGAGACACCAGCAGCATGCTGTGCTGTGACAGTACAGTGCAGAGCATACTTGAAGTTATGATGCAGCACGAAACTTTTAACCTCACCATCTGGTCTAGCCATTGAGTATAGCTTCGCTCGGTCTTTAGCAGAAAGGAGTTTCCCATTTTAGAGTGAGGCAATTAGCGAGATGCGTGTAAAAATCTCTTCTGTTTTGCAGTGAAAATTTGCAGAACTGGATTTTTTTTCTCTCTCTCTTTTTAATACCACTGGCAAATGAGGAGTTGGTGCCATGCAGTATCACTTGCGCTTCACGTTGTTTACACAATCAAAGGTTCTGTGCAAAAGGAGTTATTTACAGTACTATAAGTTCTTTCAATGTGCAATAGGGAAGGAGAGTTTTCCTTTTTTTCATATCTATTTTGAAAATCCAGTGCTAGCTTGATAGTGAAAATACCTCTCTTAAATTAATTCCTCTCAAATGTTGCTGCCTTCCTTGCTTTGCTGCTGCTGCTGCTATCTAGACAAATATAAGTGAAACAACATCAGACACTTTGAGCATGATTATTTACTGTAATTAAACTATATGCATAGCATTACTGTGCCTGATTAGTAACTGATTGGCAGTTTTACTGAAAAAAAAAAAATCATTAATGGAAAATAGTGTTGGAAAATAGACACTCCAGGATATGAAGCATGAACTTCTTGTTCTTGAGGGTAGATGGCAAGTTGGATGCTCTGTCCATCACAAATTCTTGCAGAGATCATTTAATGCTGTAATTGAAAGATCAGAAACTGATGTTATTCATAGCTTGCACGTGTTGTTTTTGAGGAAGAACCAAATATGAAGATACAAATGGAAGTGAACATGTGTGTATTTGGGCAGGTTTGGAGAGGGTTAATGGTTCCTAAATACAGTTACAAAGCAAGAGTTCTTTGTAATTTGCTTAGTAATTTCACTGAGTTACCTGTAGATGCCAACGAGATGGTTGTAAAGTGGTTGCTTTGAGAACTAGCTGTTCATCATTGTAAATCCCTACAATTGATTCGTGCATTCCTGCAACACCACAAAAGATTTTTGGTTTTATGATGCGCGTTCTGCTGCCCGGGATTTTCTTTAATGTAAATGAGAAATAGCCCTTTTTACTACCAAGGCAAACTCAGATTTTACTTCAGCAGTTCATATCTGGGTATCGTGTCAATAAAACATGATACCCTTTTTTTTCAGACGGCTTACAGCAGTTCACATGCAGCTGCTTGGGTTCTGTGGCAATTATGCATGAAAGGTATTCACTGTTGAATTCCTCTTTTTTTTTTTTTCCCCCCCCAAGATAAGTCAAAATCAGATAAGTGCAGTGTGCTGATTTAAAAGGCAGTAAAGATCAATCTTCGATACTCTTTGCATGTGTTGTTTAATAAAGAAAGGATGTTGTCATTCATGGGTTGCTCTTGCTCTTAACCAACAAACAAAACCTTTCCCCACTAAACGTGCAAAACAGGGACTTTCCCAGCGTAAACTGGAGGTCATAACGTGTTTTTTTTAAAACTTCACCTCAGGGGAAGCTCAGCATACTGTCAGAACTAATCTATCAGCTACCTGTTCCCTTTGTATGTAGAATGTCGAACCATGAGTTGCTTACTGAAAATGGATATCCTGCTATCAGCTGTTTTGAATCCATAGCCTCACCTTTGTCCTGGCATTTCGCTTTAACTTTGGTTTAGCAGTAGCTTTATTTGATGTAGTTATTTGAAGCTTT
Source organism: Alectoris magna (assembly GCA_030625065.1). Lineage (NCBI taxonomy): Eukaryota > Metazoa > Chordata > Aves > Galliformes > Phasianidae > Alectoris > Alectoris magna. The sequence goes on along the minus strand of CM060560.1, from coordinate 192,344,160 downwards.
ATTTAAGTATTGTGGCTTGTTACTTAACCATAGCTTAATGGACCATGATTCCCTGGGTCATTCTTGAGAGACAGCGCGGTGAAAGGAGAGGAAAATTCTCGATGGTTGACAAGGAGCTTCAGAAGGGAACACAGATCTTTAGGTATCAGTGGAATGATTATGGTTCTGGGGTTCCTTCTCCCCATCCTCCTTCCTGGTAGCTGACTAGAGTCGCATTCAGTATTTAGCCTACCATAACTCTTAGCACATTAATATTTAAATATATCTTCCACTTCCTATGATGTGATCTCACAAGTTTTTAAGCCTCCCCCACATGTATTCATCATCCAAATTAATCATCACTTATGATTGCTTTAAAAACTTTGACAAGTCTAAATATTTCATTGGCATTTTAGGATGTTTGATATTTTATAAGCATATGGACTATTCAAATTTCATAATTAATTCATAGGTTAGTATAAAAATACTTCACCCAACTGGTATAGGAGAAAGGTGTACAAAATTCAATGGTTTCTAAAAACTCCTGGAATAAAAGGAATACATTCTGGATTCCTGTATCAAACGTAACCCTCTGGAGAGGATCTTATAACTTCCTCATAAAAAGTGTTTTCCATATAAAGCAGAAAGATGAATTATTTTATTATTATTATTTTTTTTTTTTACTTTCTTCATTTCTACAGACAGTTTCCTCTAGTGGATTATTTCTTGTGTGTACATATAGTTGCATCTTCTGACGCTGCTTCTTTTGATTATAGCAAACTGGTGGCTGGGTAAGGCTAACCAGAGGCTCAAGCCACAAGGTACAGAATGCATATCTAGAGCGAGGATGAGCTTTACTTAGCAAAGATGTGGGGAAAACAAGAAAAAAGCCTTCAAAAGTACAGAAAAATGCAGGACCTAGGATGCTTATTTGGAAAATAAAAAACTAATTAGGGCAATAAATGTAATGTTCTCAAATAATTGTGAAATAATTATTCCCCTTTAGAATCTTTGTACTTTAATTGCTTTTCCCCCGCATTCTGCATTCCTATGTAAAGGAATAGAAGCATTCGTGTTCCCTCCAGGATTTCATTTTTCATTTGCAGTAAGCTGCTGGCTTTCTCATAAAGGTTTTCAGAAATATGTTGCCTTAAACGGTGTTGTTCTTCCATATGGTGTTAAATATTATAGGTGAATGGCAGCTGTTGAAGTGGTAAATTCTCTCCTCTTGTCCAGATAAAGCACCTTGAGATTTAGTTGTGTAGTTTATCCATCCTCTGTATCACAGATTTATAATCAATTCCTCATTTTCATTGAAACTGTAGTGCATAAATAGGACACTTCAGCAGTGTATTCTCTTTGCTCACAGCTTGATCCTTGAAAAATCAGCTGACAATAGTTTAAAATTATAATATTAATAAAGAGAAGATCATCTGGCCTTCAAAATGACATCTGAAAGCGGCTTCTGTTTTGTGTTAAATCTTAATTACTGTATTTAAATGAATGCCTAAATGAGCCAATTCACAGAGGAGTTGCCTACTGTACCAGTAGTGCCTGTTTTGGTGATTTTTTTTTAATTATTTTTTTCCTTTGGATTTAGACCAATTTAAAGAAAAGCTTATACTGAAGATCTGTTTTCTTGCGTCCTACAACTCAGACGAAGATGAAGTAACCCGAGTCTGGTCCCTGCTATGGGACCGGTTTCTCTTGAATGGACACCCTTGCCCATAAAATGATGACGGTGGTACTTGAAGCCAAGGTCAAGGCAGTGCTTCTCAAGAAACACCAAGTTCAGCAGGAAGGACTCTGTGTTGGCCTCCTGACCATTATTTTTTGAGCTCACCCATTGCTCCCTGTAAGGGGCAGCATATTTTCTCGCTAGAGGGACAGATATTTTTGGCTTAGCACTGGGGAGGGGCTTCTATGCCATGCCTGTATGTGCCCTGCTAGATCCCTCACCCTGGGAGGAAGCAGCTGTGTCCAGCTGTTCTCCACTTGTCCTTCCTTCTGCTGCCACCTGGGATGCTCCATCTGTTGTGAAGAGGTATGCTGGGAATCCGTGTCCTTTCTTCCCCTGTTGTGCTGCAGAAGTCGAGCCGCTTCACTTTGCCAGAAGAACAGCAGCCCAAGTGTTCTGTTCTCATTGTTTTTGTGTCCTGGTTCAGTTCTTGGATTGTTCTCTGAATCTTGTTCTGAGGTTTTAAAATCTATCGCATTAGTTATTTTCAAAAGTGCAGCCCTTGATCTTTAATGAAATTATGTTAGTGATCTACTGATTTTTGTTTCTATTTCCTTTCTCAGTGTAAATTACCATGCTAAAGCAAATAGAGCTCTGAAAGAAGGGCCTACCACAGAACATCTCCCAGCAGTGTGATAGCAGGTCATCACAATGCTAACCTACAGATTTTTCAGTTTCTTGCCACTCAGATACAACGGCCTGTATACAGAGGGGTTGGTGTGTGGGTAAGATCTACCCCTGTGGCCCAGGTGTGTGCGGCTTATTACCCCCTGGGTGTAAGAGAAGCCATTCCTACTGAGCCAAACTTGAGCCTTTCTGCCCTAAACCACACTGCTTTTGTTGCTTTCAGTGTTCTTGAAAGTGGTTCCAGACTGATTGCAAGTCACAGCTGACGAGCTATTTTTTGTTTCATAACCTTGAAAATGAATGAAAAGCCTTCATCCTCCTAATCCAAAGGCATGATGCTGTCTTCTTGTTTGATACACGCTCGCTCTTTCTGTTTCTTGCTTCTCCGTGGCTCTGCACCACTGACTCACTCAGAGATGCAAAAAATAAAAATAAAAATCAGCAGCTCGCTTGACCCACCACTCGTGCCATTGACTGCAGACCTCGCTGGCACTTGGTCCAGTGGCACTGGGTGGCCTGGCGTCACATAAGTGCACTTCATTTCCCTGAAACGGACCCAGGTAATTGAAAATTATTAACTTCTGGCAGAGGATAACTGTGTTTGAAAATCTACAAAATGAAGAGGTCTATTCTGTTCTTCTCTTTATTTATTTATTTATTTTTTTTCTGGCTCATCCAGTTGCTTAGGTCTGTCAGCTTTCTTCTGTAATTCATTGTTAACGAGAGACATCTGGCTATGCCCTTTATCAATAAACGCTTTTATTTTTTCTTAATATTTTACCACAGATGGATTGTAGAACAAGCGTTGGGAGTCTGAAACGTTGTCAAACATGCTGCATGCCCAGTGGCTATATCTTAAAGAAAAACCTATTCAGTAACTGGTTTTCATACCGAATGCTGTAGAAAATCCAAGTAGATGTCTGCATGCCTGCTTGATTTCACTACTCTTTTAAGTAAACTTGGTTGCCACATGATGTCTTCTAGGGGGGAAAGTAATCCGTTGTTTCTTTTCTGTGGTGTATATGTAAAAACGCACAGAAAAGCTGATTTTCATTAGTTGGAAAATGAACCTTCAAAAACTAAAATTTATACTAAATTTCTTCCAAGATCTTATTGCATGGGAAACCTTTCCTCCTATTTCCTTTTCCTTCTCACCCCCCCCCCCCCCCCCCCTTTTCTTCATACTTTAGCTGCCTTATTCAAACTACTTTTATCCCCTGGTGCCCAAAAAATATATTTAAAAATAAATAAAAGAGGTGGGGGTAGGGGGAGGGGAACGTTTGGGGGATTACAGTACTTATTTGAGATTTGTTGTGGAAATCCCCAGTCCTTTTGGATTTTTTTAGTCTTAGGTTCTGTAGAACATAGTTAGGTTCCTAACTATGTTCTGGTTGGAGGCTGTTCTGGAGATTTTTACAACAAAAACCTAAGTGCCCAATTAAGGGATAGCTATAGATTTAGATGATCTCTAGGGGGGGAAAAATACAAACATCATTCCCGTTGTCCTAAATTGATACATGTAATGCAACTTCTTCCTTTAAGCAGTGCAGTTCTAGGATTGCAACGTGAGCATTGGCTGTGGCTTCCACAGCAGGTTCAGAGTTGCCAACTCCTTCTGGAAATGAGCATTGAGTGGGAGGTGACCGGGGGAAAAGGAAGAAATAAAATTAGTGTTTAATTTTGCAAGATGTGGAAAAATACATGACAAGTGGAGCAGTTCTTAGAAAAGGAGAAGAACGTCTCTAGACACGTAAAGCAATATTATCTGATATTTAGTTACAGACTATAGCCTGCAGTCTGTGTTCAAGCCAAACTTCCAGTGGGTTTACAGGAGCTTGGCTTGAATGAGGAATGCATAATGTTCTGCTTTGCTTCCAGTGCCAGGCTGGCAAGCTGTGAACCAGGAATTGCAGCACTATAAATGTTTTTTGCATTCTTTTTTCCCCATGCTTCACATCAGAGCAAGCTTCAACTCAGAAACCAGAGACAACTAACCTAGGAGACACTCTTGTTCCTTGCTAGCCACGCGTGTTGCTGTTGTGATAGAAGGTAGTCGATTTTAATTCTTGGGAGGGATGCTCACACAGCTCAGGTCGGGGTGGAGGGGGGTTCTTTTGTTCATGCTAAGCCTTTTCACCTTGGCCAGAGAGAAGGATTCCTATCGGTGCCTGAGGGGCTCTCATTTCTCACTGATGTGCATCTCTCTCATTTGGCTGCAGAAGACAGAATACAACTCCTTTTAAGTTGCTTTCCTGCCTGTGAAAAAAGACAAAATGCAGCAGCTTCATAGCTGGGCTCTGGTATTGCAAAGGGAAGTTTCACAGTGTATTACTGACTTTTAAAACAACTGTTGTTGCCTGATTTCATTACTGCTTAAGTGTAGCATGCTGAACCACATTTATTTATCATTAAGACAAGGCAGCGTAGAATAAGTCCTCAGAGTTTCAGTATCTTCTCCTTACTGTACTCTCATGCCTGTGCAGTTCTGCAGTGTATTACTGGAATGGAATGAAGGTTTATATGCCTTATTATATACTGTGAAGTGTAACGTCTTTGGGGCAGGTTCTCTGTATTTTTGAGCTCTTTTTCCTGCAGTGACTGTTACAACAGGGCCCTGTAGACCTTGACTTAAGGTTCATGCATTTCACAGTAACTAAGAGAAGCAACTTTTCAACTTGGTATATACAAACCCTTCATTTGGAGCAAACACACAGTAATTCATAGAGGAGTGTGTTTTTCAGCCAGAAATATTGTTTACAGTACTTAATTTGGCCCAAGCAGTCTCCAGCAGCAGTGACCCATATCTCTGTTTTCAGCGTGTTACTCCAGGCTCTTTTAGGTTATTTCTTTTTCCCGTGTGTGTACAGTTTATCGGATTTGGGAAAAGGTCCTTCAGCATCGCCACTGCTTGTGTATCTTTGCTCAGGAGCAGCAGGCTGCTTGTAGTGAGAGATCCTCACAGGGATTCAGAAAGGAACAATTTTCAGCTTGCCAAGATGCCTGTATTGCTACCTGGAAGCTCTGCAGGAGCTAGACTCTTCTGGGCTGCTTCTGTGCCTTTTTGCTCCCTCTCTCCTCACCTCCACATCAGGGGACACTTAAACTTCTTTACTTTCCTGGCCTTCGGGGGATTTGAAGGTCTCTCAGCATCTCCGTGCTCTTGGTTCTATGCAAGTGAGAAAGGAAATGGAGAGGACTGAAGCTGCCTTCTGTCAGTCAGGTCTTTGATTTTCCTGTCGGATTTGAAGACATAGATATGGAGTGAATTTGGAATTGAGAGATGCCAGGCCCCCATCTGGAAAATTTGGGGAGAAAGGTATGTTTTTAAGTAGGCTTTCATAAAAGATGCAAACTCAGGATTACTTAGCAGAGAAAATCATTATTTAAAATCAATGTTATTTTTAGAAAGTGGAGCATCGTTTATGTTAACAGGAATGGAGATTTTATTTTTAAGCCAAGCAAAGCCTCAAATCTCAGAAAATGCAAAATTACTGCTGATAATTTTTGAATGCAAACCTGGAAGGCTTTGCTGAAACTTAGAAGGAAATAAATCAACTCCTTTCTCCTTCTTCAAAACTCTTTGGGCAAAAAAAAAATCTGTAAATATTTAACAGCAAATAATCACATTGCCAAGAACCAGCAAACAAAGCCCTTTTATCCAGTCCTATAAAACGTTGTAAATAATGGAAAACCCTCATAGATTTAGCTGATTCTTTTTTTTCTTTTTAATCAGTGAAGAAGCTTAGCATCTAGCACTTTAAAAATCCATCAACATAGCTAAGACTCTTTTCCAGTCTCTTACCACCTCATGTCATATTTTTGTCTGTCCTTGACACATGCAGTTTGCCCTGCTGATACCTGTTTAAAATGCTGGGAGCCTTCAGCATGCACTGCTACATGTTGTGTGCCTGCATGAAGACTTCCCCTTTTCTGCCTTTCAAGGTATGAACTACCCTGTTATCTGCTTTTAGCTACTGCTGAAAGGTTGCCGTGACCACTGGTTCACCCCGTTATCACCATCCATTAAATATTCAAACAAACACCTCTGTGCTTCCTACCCAGCTGCTGTGGTGGAAGAAGTTCCTATAAATATCTTTATTTTCCTTCTTATTTGATAAGAGAGGTAGGAGGAACCTACTGAACTTAGAGATCCACTTATAAATTATATCAGAACTGTTTAATGATTTTATAGTCTTAGTTTCCAGCCGGTGGCTCATGTCTTGAGATTCCCTGGAAATATGACCGTCCTGTGTAGTCATCGCTCCGTTACCCAACATATTGCAATTATCAGCACTGATGATGTTTTTCCAGGTCTTCAGGAGATATGGATTTGTGCATTGCTGAAACAACATTTTTTATAGGGAAAAGGCAGTATGTTTTCTTGCATTTTTATAGTGGCTCTTTTGCTAGCAGGTTCTTTCAGCTCATTTTTTTTTTTTTTTTTTTAATAGCCTCATATAGGAGTAATCAACCAAATGCTGTTCTGTTGTGTGGTAGCTTTTTTTTTTTTTTTTTTTTCCTCATAACCACAAGTTGCCCTACTTACCCAATGCAACTCATTGTATATATATGTATTGTGCCTTTCCAAGGGCATCTGTTAATTCCAGATGATAAGCTGCGAGTTTCAGCCAGGAGTTCTTTCCATTGAAAGAAGACCTGGTTAAGCTCAGTAGGACTTTGATGTAATCAAATGTTAAGGAATCTGCTCAAATCAGCTGTGACGGATTTTCTGTCTTGGTAGGTGCTTCAGTGTTGAGGTGTTAGTGAAATCTGTCGTTAGAGGGAGTGGTATTCCTTGATACAGTAGATGCATGAATTTGGAAGTTAGGGGACGCAGCAGAAAGTCGTTAAGGGGCTATAGTAGATGTGGCCCTTCTTAAAGTGCTTGAGATTGGATACAGTGAAACTGGTGATAAAACTTGGCTAGTATGAGTGGTTTGGAATCAGGTCAGAGATGGTGATTCCAGAAAGACTGGTTCTTATGCATAACTCGAGGACTGAAGCCAAGGCTTGCTGAAGTTGATGCGCAGGCCCCCTTTAATTTTAAAGGTGCTCTGTGTCTGTAATCCAAATGAACCATGTATAAAGACAAAAATTTTATGTGACTCGGACAGATTCAGCGTGACAAGTTTGGTTGTTCTTTTTGTTTTGCTTTGTTTTCCTTGCTTATGAAACACAGCTGTATGCTTCTCTCTGGGGCCACTGAATGACAAGTATTTTGGTGGCTGTATGTTAGGAGTCCCAATTAGTGCAAGTGCTGGCTCCTACAGCTCAGAATCACAACACTTCATGAGATGGAGAGGAAGTTACGGTTGATGGCAATGTAATTTGATGTTGTCCTGATTGGTCTTCAGGGCTTTCATTCCCTCCACTTTTTTTTTTTTTCCTTTTTTAATATAAAGTTATAAAGTCATCTATCTTGATCTGATATGTTGGTAAGTTTAATGGCGTCAAAAGACTTGCAGTGGAACTGTGGGCTACAGAGAGATGAGAGTCACTGCTTCGTTTCTGTGCTGGGTGAGGAATACTTTGCAGCACTGAGAGTAATGGAAGTAAAAGCAGAGTGTATGTATGGGCTAGTATTAAACACGATCCTTTTCGTACTGAATGTTAGGTTGTTGAAATGCCTCTACTCTTGGCAGAAGACAAGCTTCATAACCTAATAGGATGTGATTTGAGTGGAGTTTTCATGCCCCATGTGCTCATTGTGTTCTTGCCACTGATGCAAACATTATCTATAATTACATTTTCAAGAGACTGAAAATTGCAGCCTTTGTGGAACAGAAATGCAGCTGAAGAATGGAATGTATATCCTCTCCACCCTCATTATAAGGCTTATAAAAATCAAACTATAAGGCCCAGTGCTGTAGCTTTCAAATGCAGGAAACCAACACAGTTAGCCTGTGTTACAGCGCTTGTTTTTTTCATTGAAATTTATGACCTTTTCATGATAAAGCTACTGTTGTTACTTCCAGTAGTGCGTGGTTGAAGCTAGTCAAATTTGTAATTGAGATTGAAATAAATAAAATAATTGGTCAGTTGATTGTTTCTTTATAATATTATTTTCATGGATTTGCGATTTTGTTCCCAATTGGTAGTGTGGACTATTATGTAAGCCCTAACATGGGTGTTGAAACTTCCTATCATGCCATGTTGTGGAACAGACATATTTTTCAGGAGGAGAAAAATGGTATGGAAAATGCTATTTTTTTCATGCTTTTTTTCCTTCACACAAAGGATTTTTAGTGTTGCAATTTATTAACTAAAGTACCTGTTCCTCGCATCAAAATGTTACCAGTTTGTGCTTCAATTGCTAAAGAAATGGGGATCATAACCCAGTGGGGAGGAGATAAATGGCCTTGATTTCCTAATTATACAAAGCTGGCACTGGAAGCTTGGCCAGAAACTTTTGAGGGTAGATGACCAATCCTGAATTGTTGCAATGTGCTTTTTGGAGTAGAAATCCACGGAATCAAAGTATATCAATTCCTGGCATTAGCTACAGTTTATTTTCTGCCCACCTTGAGTATGTTGAGCATTGGAATGATTTCTGAAAGTGGAACTTGCCCCTACAGAGATGACCTCAGACTGTGTTTGAATAGAAAATAACGTACAATTTTTGGTCCCATGATTCTCTGCATTGAGGAGAGTGGGTAGAGATGTTTAATGATCACATGAATTCCAATAAATAAGTACAGGATGGTCCTGAATGCCTGTGCACCCATGAGCAATTAATGAGTGCATGTGGGTAGGTCAATGAATTTGTTGCCAGTAGCACAAACAGTCTGGACTAAAATTAGTGTGTTCTTACTGCTATCCTTTCATTCTGGCTGTTTGGTGTGGTTTTTTTGGTTGTTTGTTTGTTTGTGTGGTGTTTTTTTTATCCTGAAGAGAGAATTTGGATGCTTCTTTTACGTTCATTGTTTTTTTGTGTATTTTTAAGCAATTTTTAAGAATAACTTGGGGAAAAAAAAAATAATAATGCTAGTCTCATTATATACATTTTTATGGCCACCTAGGTTTCTGTGGAAGGGCTCCAGGCCATGTTACAGCCAGGGGACACAGTAAGGGCAATTAGATCCCTGTACTTCATGCAGTCACTGCCCACATTGATAATTCTGCCTCCAAGTTCTGCTGCGTGATTGCTGCGAGTTATGCACAAGACCACCGTGGTGATTGAGTGCTGGAGATCCCAGGACAGCTTCTATTCTTAGTGGTCCAGCAAAACTTATTAAGAAAAGTAATTAGAACAAAGCTCAAGTACATTAGCCTCCTTAATGCCCCTGAATTCTCAGAGCTATCTTCAACACTGGCAACAGCTGTTTCTAGTAGCAAAATTGAAGTAACTTACTTTGTTGAAGTTAAACCCCCATTTGGTCTTAGAGTCATGACAGAAGTATCTTCCTATATAACAGTATCAAGGCCCAGACAGATGAAGGGATGGTGGCGTGCAAACTAGTGAAATGCAGCAGTTCTCTATGGAGGTGCACAAGAAGCATTCAGAATCACAGAACATTACATGGTGTGCTTCTGTGCCATGTCAACACCTGAAGTTCAGGAAGTACAACGTGGCTAAATAACTATCTGTTTCATTTTCTTCAAGATTCTTTCTTTCTTCTTTTTTTTTTCTTTCTTGTTTGTTAAGTCTGGTGGTCTAGAAATGTTTTCTCTCTGCTTGTACCACTACCCAGTGTTATATTTGTGCAAGAAACAGTCTCTGCCATCTTTCCAGAGATTTGTTTCTCTATTGGAATCTGAAAGGCAGTCTCAGAACTATTCGGTCTTGTCTGATGAATCAAAATTTTGTTTCTTCAAGAAGTTTTTGAGGGAGATTTCTTTGGTCTTTAAACTACTTCAGAAATGCAAGAGGCTGTCTTCCTGAGATGGGAATAATCAATAGAGATGATGACCTTCAACAGAAAGATGTGCTCTACTGAAAAGACTACAGGGAGAGCTCTTCCTGAATTTCCTCATCGTATACCCGTGTGCATTCAGCTTGCATACTTACGTCTTTCAAAGGAGCTCTCTCTGCTAATGCTGGTATAGGTGGATAAGGAGTTAGTGTCTTTTGGTTGTAGGATGCTCAGTCAGGTAGGTATGGAGAGTTCAAACCAGGCAGAAAGATGGATTTCTGGGTTTTACAGGCCTGAACTACTCAGTCACTTACTGAGCAAACAGTGTCCCTTCTGTAGAAGGAACTGCAAGCTATTTTTCTTTCCTTTTGCCAATTAACTAACAATTTTTAGGTCTTCTGCCACACTGAGATTTTTTGTCTTTGTTCTCCAGTTGCCTTAGAGAGGTCTTTTGACTGTACTGTTGCTCAAGGTCAGGCAGTCTTGTCTGATGTCAGTCCTGGCAACGTGCAATCTGTCCAGTGAATTTAATTGAATAACACGCATTTGTTCTTTTTAAAAGAAATTCCCTCATTCAGGGAAAGCTGATGAATTGCAAGGGTTGCATAGCAGCTTGTATGTCTGTGAGTACCTGGAGGACAGGTCAGAAGCCCCATGGCTGTGACCCACTGGTGCTCTGGTGTTTGATTTCCCTTTTCAGTCACCTTTAGATCTATGAGAGGGGTGAAAAATTGTTTTCAATAAGTTGGATTTTTCCTGTGTTGCATTAAATGTGACTCATTTCAGATCTTTGTGTCTTAGGTTTCCAATGGCACTGAGAATACCACCTTTGTTAATTCTGGATTTTCATCCACACTGTCTGAAAGATGGAGAGGAATTGTCCCAGTACTCCCAAAGCAGGCTGGCTTTTATCTGGTACTACAGACATGAAGATTCATGTTAGTTTCGCAATCAACTTTTTAATAAAATACGTTGTTTAAATATAAATATTACAGTAGTCAGAAAAGATTCTGCTGCTACATGCCTTAAAGTGGCTGCTTCCCCATGCTGAAGAACTGAGTTCCAATCCTCAGGCTATTTTATTCTGTAATGCTAATAGCACTAATACAGTATCATTGTATTTGAGGCTTCAAAGATACTATACAAGCATTTTCTTATGATTCCCTGATCTTTGCATTTATACCCAGCTGTTTGTTATTCAGTTCAGCCATCAGCATCTAAGTCTCAATGGACCATGTAATATGCAGCTGTAGCCAGATGTAATGCTTCCTATTCCTAAATGTTTCTGTTAGAAGCTAAGAGTGGCAGGCTAAAGACTACTGATAACAGCGTTGCTTGCATTAATTTAAACTCTAGAGCTACACTGATTCTGTTTGGCAAATTTATTCCATGGCCAACAAGCAGAGCAATATTTCCAATCTCCACCGTTGCTAGCAGTGTTGACATTAAATACATCGAGTATGTCTGCGCTGATACAGAATGTACTTATAGTGCTAATTCAAATAGGAGAAGGATGTCCAATCTGCATAAACAAATATATTTTCAGATACAGTTCTATTTAAAAGTGATAAAGACAGAAAGGAGCCTGTTCTAAACAATGACTCCCTATAATGTACAACAGCTCAACAAATCTTCATGCTCTTTAATTTCTCGTTTTCTATGGATAGCTGGGAAACCCCTACAATGGCTTGTTCAAGCTGTAGTCACAGCTTGCTCCACTCAGCCTTTTTGCCTCGGGTGCTGGTGCAGTAAGGAAATGGTGTTCAACTTTCCTGCTGTGGCTCACTTCGAAGCATTTGGTCGGCTGTTTTAGTTGGTGATGGGGCTTGCACACCGGCTCAAGAGGTTTTGGTGCAGTCCTTGATGTTAGTGTATGAGGAGCTGTGAAATGCCTGTGTTTTGTTTACTGCATACACCTCAGGACACCGGGTAATCCTCCTAACCCAGCCAGGCTGCTTGGGTGAACAGCGGTGTCTTGCTTTGGGCTCAATGCATGCCCAGGATGCTGCAGAGCTGCAGTGTTCTGATTCCATACGTGTTCGTGTTTGGATTCCAGAGCATCGCATAAAGGATTTGATGCGATTGTAATGAATTACATAGGCAAAGTGTTTGTTTGAAATCAACTCCATTAACTTGGAGTACAAACCATTGCAAAGTCAACAGTTTTTCTGAGTGGCTACCGCCAGCCATCTCTTTTGAAAACACTAATGGGCTGTTTAATTAGGTGATGAAAATTGTTTACAGTCGGCGATCTCAAGTTTTGTCACTTTAATAATGCTAAAATTCAGTCTCTTCTTTGATTCTTGGTGACTCTCTCCTCGTTTCATAACCTGCTTATGTCTGGCTTAATTTATTTGCGTGTATTAAAATTGAACCTCTCTCATGCAGCAGTGTTGTTTACTTAACTGCACTGTCATTGGAATAGGTGGAGAATGCACAGTGATGGTTGTTAAACAAGTGTAACATTGCCAGAGAATATTTATATTTGTGGAAGATGAATAGTCAGCTCAGAAGGAACCAACTACGTGAGACTTAAAGAAAATCTTGCCAATAGCATCTGATTTTTCAACTGTTCCTCTGCATCTCTTGATCTTGGGTTGTGCTAGCTTCTGTTCAGCTGCTGGGTTGCTAATATGTCACTGAGAATCTGAGAAGGGACAACATACAGAAGCATCCTTATATGCTTGATTTTAGTTTTGGTGGTTGCTGTACAGTTATGGCCAAGAGTTGGAAGTTTTCTTTTAATTTTCTGATTATTATTATTTTTTTTATCCTTAGAGAGTGCAGCTGGTAAAATAGGAGAGGCTGAACTCACTGTTAATTTTTTGAATGTTGTCATCCAAATGTTGTCTAAAAAAAAGAAAGAAAAAGGAAGTGAAAAGTGAACTGGAAGTGCACCAGGAGATGCCTGGATCCCTTTCTTCTGGTCCTGCACCATCTCAAATGATCTCAGATTTTGGTTTGGTTTTCAATAGCATTTGCTTTGTGGCACGTATTTTTCAGGTGCTCCCTGACAAACGCAGGCAGATAAACAAAGTGGCAGAGGCTGTAGGAGGAATGTCTTTTAGGGTTGAGTTATTTTGTTGGGTTGGGTTTGGGAACATGATGCTTGGTTTATTCAGAAATCAGTGTTGATGCTAGGTTGATACAGGGATATGAATTCCTTCAGCAATTCTGACCCTCTCATGTGTGACCACAGTTAGGTAGAGGTTGTGCTTCAAGAGACCCAGTCCCATTTCCAAAATGGCTTTTAAGTCCCAGTTACTTTCAGCAAGTCCTAATTCCTGAGTATGCAGCTGTGCGAGTATTCTTTAGCCCTGAAAGTCAACAGATAGGGCAAAACTTCAGCTGTGATTTTAGGGCAGACGTTATTGTAGCAGTTGTTTATGAGTGACCACCTAAGTATGTGAGAACAGGAACAGTAAGAAGGCTGTATGCAATGGAGCAGGCATTTTCAAGCATGACATTACTCTTTTAGGGTGTTTTCCACTGCTGTCGTGTGTATTTAGCTTTCTGAAATGGAGGTAAATAGTCAAGCTGTGAATAGTTTTACTCCTGTTTCTCTGACATTCCTGGATGTCTGGAAAGCATTGTGATGCTGGTGTAATTTAACAGGTGGTTTACTGTATAAATAAAATAGGTAAGGAAGAAAGAGTGTTTATGTTCAAGGATTAGGATTGCATAAATAATTCAAAGGAAATGTGCATTCTTCCATCTTCAGGCTGCTATATTCTTGGGAAGTTCTCTAAATATGCATAGAAAATGCAAGCAAAATGTTTTTTTTTTAAATTTCTAACTGCATTTGCAATTTTCTCCCTAGGGAGCAAACAGATGAACTAAAATAAATAAGGTTTATTTTACAGCTGTAGTGATAAAGAAGCTTGACTTGAATAATAGCGGAAAGCAACGAATGCCGAAGTTTGCAAGAATCTGTCACATATCTTTATTATATAATCAAACCAAACCGTTGGGAATATGTTCAAATGCTAATGTCACCCCCTACTGAAATGCTATAGTTCACCATAAGCGCAGTTTTAAGAGTAGCACTCAAACTCATTATAATAAGGGGATGTTCTTAAGAACCTTTTCCTCCTTCCCTCATGTCTTAGTTGCACATCCAGAAAATTTTCTCCTTTCTTGAAACGTTGTTTACCAAACTGCATGAAAACACTTACTTTGTGAAGTTTCTTTTTATGGCCGATGTAGTCTTAGTTTTGCTATTTTCAAAGCTAGAAAACAAAGGATGAAAAGGAGACTTAGTATTTCTCTATTCCCAAAACAGCAATTAAATTGAAACATAATTTTATAAACACTACATCTGAATAGCATTTTGCTTTACAGGATCTTTTACCTCTGGGACACTGGCTTGGATCAATTTTTTTTTTCTTTGCAACAGCTGTTCAGGGCATGAAATAAACTAGTGGATGTGGTCCAGTTTATAGTGGGAAAGTGTCCATGTCGAAACCACCATCTCAGTTGGCACTGAGTAACATCCTTGTCTCAGCAAAACGGCCAGAAATTGAATGAGCATGAATAATGAACCCTTTGCAATTGTCCAGGTCAGGTTGACAGCAATTTTGCCTCTGTGTATTGATAAACTTGGCAAAGGCTCTGCGTTTCCAGGAGAGCAAAAACCTTTCTTGATGATTAATTCCTTAAAACAAAATGCAGCAAGTTTAAAGCTGCATTGGTTCTACTGCTGATGAATACCGTGATACGCTTTTGGAAACATGCTAATGCAGAGAAGATCTGCTTCTTACCCTGAACAGTTTTCATTTAAAAACCACAACTGGAGGAGCAAAAGAAGGCAGCTTTTTGTTGCAGCAAGCCAGGATATGGGATTTGAATAGTCTAGATTGTCACATGACCTAAATTTTCAATTTTGGGTATCTAAAGTTAGACACTGAAAATCAGGCCAATTATTTTAGTCTTGCTACCCATTTTTTGCAAGCACAGAAATGTATTGTAAAGCCTCGTACTCGTTTTCTATGGAAGTAATCATAATTTAGTTTTAACTTTGTGCTTTTTCTCTGAGGAGCTCTGAATATTTTTGTGAAGTGTGTCAATGTCTTGGTAAAGGAAGAAAAATTGATATTGAGACAAAGGGAGGTTGAATCTCTGTTCCCATCTTAATGTATAACTGTCCTTTCAATCCAGCATGGAGTCTTTGTTGATATTTGCAAGGAGGATTATTTTTCTTGGCTTCTGTGATTCATGGAGAGTGAGCAGCTCGTTTTGAGATGTGCTGTTGGAACCAAATGTTGATGCCTTATATAAAAGGCATGAGCAGTTTTTTTCTTTGGTGTACGTAGTGAGAGTGTAAGGTGTTCTCAGTCCTTTCTTCTGTGGGATTAATCAAGTGTAAGAGGATTCTTCCATGGTTGCAACCTGGAGGACTTTCCTCCTTTCAGGTGCTGCTTTTTTTTCTTTTTCCTCTTCTTTAATTGAATTCTTGAATCAAACTCTGAAATCCTCAGGTGGGGCTGCTTCATCTTGATCTTGTCAAGTATTTTTTCACTTAGAACTGAACTTTTCCCATTGAAGGGCCAGGTGGGAGATCCTTCCATTGTACAAAAACAAGGTGATATTTTTCCATCAGGTTTGTCTTCACGTAGTCCGTCTTGATCTGAGTCAAGTTAGGTGAAGAATGCTTTCTGATTAGGTGGTCCCATGTGAGCCATTTGTCCAGGCTGAGTCCCCATCCAAGCCAACCAGCTGAAGGCAGTAGGTTCAGAGAAAGCAAAAGAGATGTCCCAAGCATAAGCCTGTCTTAGAAGCTCTTCATCAAAAACTTAAAGGGAAGACAGAGATCTAGCTGTCTGTGGTTTGGGAAACTTCCAGTGAAAATCTTTTTATTTGCAGATTCTCGCATTTTTGTTATTTTGGTTCATTTAATAGAAGGATGTCAGAGTTCTGTCAAGGAATAGGCTTTTGCTGAGCAGTAGAAGAGATGAATTAGAGAGCTACCAGCTGGGCCACCATTTATGTTGACCTGATTCGAGTGAGGAATTTGAACACTGATAACTTTGGTCACTGATATCAACCGAGTTCTCTGCCAGCCAGCTTGGTTAGTGGTTTTCTATGTGGTGTTGAAAAGCCAGAACCCTTCCATCTCTGCTTCTGAAACTGAACTCACGACTTGCAAGGACAGCACACAGTCAATCAGACCTTTCACATTAAATGTTTCCTGGCCTGTAGAGCTCAAGTAATTCTTATGTGTGTAACTCTTATCCCATATAGTTCCCATCTACCCTCACTCCAGAGTATTAGCCGTCTTAGGATGTCCAGCTGTTCTGTTCATGTCTTGACTAACTTAAATACTGCTCCATTAAAGGCAGGCTGTAGATCCACTTCTGCTCTTCCATGGTGATTAGTAATTATCTTACTATTTATTTACATGCTATACAGTTCGAAGGCTGCTTTGCAGTGCTCAAACATAGCCACAGAGGATGGCCTATAGACCAATTGCTCACAGTCAAGAGTTTGGCTCTGTCTTGAAATCCTATTATTGAATGAATTTGCTTCTCATTTCAGACTGTAGACTGTGCAAGATCTTTAGAGAAAAGACCTTTTCCTTGTACCATGCTCTTAGGAAGCCTTATTCTGGAGACCCTGATCCATGAAAGTTCTAAACAGCTTCTGCAGTGCAAATAATCATTTGGGAAATACTGATTTAACCCCTACAGAAACGAAAGTATTTGCTGGTTGTTGAAAGGCAGAAGGGAGAGGGGAAAAAAAATGCGTGCATAAAGAGCATGGCATGTGGTAGGCTGCTGGAAAATGGACCTATCTATTAGGAATTAGTGCTAACAGGCCTCTAAGTTTCTTTCATCAAAATTACTGCAGTCAAAAAGAAAAGAAAAAATAAAAACAACTAAAAAAAACCCCACTTCACATTTGTGCTTAATTTCACCTCTGTTTATTCTCTCCTCCTGTTCCCTGAAGAATGTAGATGAGGTTTAAGTTAGTCTTAATAGTAATAGGTTTGGAATCTAGCACACTTTCACAAAATTAACTTTGCTTCTGTTGATCTGGGAATTAAAATGCTTCATTAATTTAGCAAGTCCTGGTTTGACAGCCAAATAATGCATTTTGTGACTTGTACTCTTAAGTCTAAAATTCTTATCTGCAGTTCTCCCTGGATGTCTGTGAAATTCAGGGCAGCTGGAGAGCTGCATGGCCTGGAAAGCAGGAAAGTGTAAGCAGATAAGTACAAGTAGCGCTTTACAGTTCAGTGTGAGTTACTGTGCTGTGTCTAAGCATTTCTTCATAACTCTGTGAGTTGCAAACCATCAAGAATTCCTTGTTTCTCCCTGCCTTTACAATGCATGTTTGTTATTTTTTTTTATTTTATTTTTTTTCCCCTCCCTTGCCAATGCAACTGTTGATGTTTTTGGTGAAGGGAAAAAGGCTTCGAGGCATGATGGGTTGCTGCAGTGTACACTGGCAAAGGGGGAAGGGAACAAAAAACAAAGATGCATCTCTGTATTAAAGAAACATATTTGTCATCTCCTTCATACTGAACATAATGTGGTACTGACTGCTGGGAAAGCAAGGAGATATCCCTCATAACTGTATGCCTGAGAACTTGGTGACCATTCAGAGTGTTCTTATGCTGGTAGTTCCAGCCTCTCTGCAAGATGTTCTTGTCCTAAAGACACTTTACACTAAAAACTTCCAGGAGCTATAAAAACCATGCTATGATCCAGGCTTGCAGACTGTGCTGTTCTGTCATACACGCCTGCAGAGGACTGCCGTGGTGCTTTGGAGTCTTCCCTCTTAAAGAAAAAGTTCTGTCTTCACATCTCTCATAAATATATATGGTGCTCCAAATCACTTCTGTTTGTATTGTAAATTCTCATGAATTACTCTGGTTCTGAGTTGTAGGACTGCACTCAAACTGCTTGGGCACAACCCAGGCAAAAGGCTACTAAACACAACTACAAAAAGACCCCTGGATCCTCAGGGCTCCATAAAACTAGTCGTAAAGAACTGAAACATAAAACAAGGAGAAATAGTTTTGTTTTATTGGTGTCTAAGAATGCTCTCTTCCCTTTTGTCTCACCTTAAAATTGAGTGGTCCAGCAGCTGTGCAATGGTACGATGTAAAAGTAGGTACTGGTTTCACAGCACGTGGCATCTCTGAATTCCGGATTAGGTGAAAAGGTTCAGGCAGTTCAGTAAGCCCCCTGGATGAATACCCTTTGGTGGATTGTTAGTATGCCAAGCGTTCTGCGGTATGCCAAAACCCAGTGCAGTAGATGCAGTTTAATTTGCACTTTGTTTTTCTGCAAACTCCTATTTGTAAAGTCTTCCCCACCCCTACTAAAATGTCACACAAAGCTGATGCACTGCAAAATTCTGTTTGTGTGCCCTGCTAAGGAAGAGGGATTTTTACCCACGCTAAATGGGTGGAATTTTTCAGATTTCTTTTCTATGTTCTGATTATGACAAGATGAGTCTGTAGGCTCTGTAGCTGAAGCGAGTTGTGTTTTGTTTTGGAAAGGACGTGGAGTGTAAGGCAAGGTATGTTTTCATGACACAGCAGCATGAAATGTGTTTTGCCATGCATTGCTCTCTCTCTATATATAAAATTATATTAATATATGTATATTTAGCTATAGCTTTTCTTTAATATGTTTCTGTTAGCAAAATCAAACATCACTGCCTGTTTTGGAAGGGGTGGGAGTTGAGTTAATTTTGCTCTCCTGTTGTCTAGGAAACAGTGGTAGTACTTATTTCCCTTTTGAAAGTAGTGAATTCTACATTCAGGGAGCAATGAATAAGATAAAAAGCCACAGATTAGAAACTTGAATTAGACACCATTTGAGAGAGCACAGATAAGTTGGTGCTCAGTGGAAACTTTCAGGTTGCACTGATGTAAGAATGGGGCTAAGATCAGTTTTTAAAGACAGAGCTCAGGGTTTTACTGCTCTGGACATTAGGCATTAATTCAGTGAAGCATTTAACTGTATGCTCGTTTTCATGATAAAGGTGCTGCCTCCACAACTAAGGGTGTTGCCCGGTTTGTGTGTTTAGTACTTTGTCTCCCATCACTCAGACAATTCGGCTCAGTGCACGAAAAGAGGAGAGGAAGAGAGACCAGCAACTGCATTTGGGTGCTTGCACTGCAAACACGCCATCTATCTAACTCGGGGCTATAAATACTGATACTGGAGACAGAGTTAATGACTGGGAACAATGGATCAGGATTTTAAGAAGTGTTGACAGCTGATGCGATGGGCAGTAAATGACAAGTGCATTTTGGTGCAAGACTGAATTGCTTGGAATTATACATAAGGAACTTGGAGTAAGGAGCTAAAGCATGGGGCACGAGCTGAGGAAAAAAATCTCTTCAATTCAGACGGGGTTTGCGCTGTAGATTTTTCTGACTAAAAAGCTCTGGATAATTCTTTTCTTATGTATTATTAATAGTTCTATTACATTAAATCTTAGGTGCTCAGAATGATCCTCTGGAGGTGTTCCTCCTTCCCTCTCTTTGCATTGTTCCCAGCTGAAGTCTGTGCTCCCGGGTAGGTGAATCTGGGCTTTGAGAACAGGCAGGCAGAGGCCAATGAGAAGCACAATCCATGGGACTAATTTCTGGTGAGCCACTCAGCAGGTGTGTTTTCAGGAGGGATTTTAGCATAGTCAAGGAGGTGCTGCCCTCCGAAAGGAACAGTTTGAAAAATTACCGAGTCCTGGGAAATAAATGCTACAAGAAATGAGTGGAATGGATGTTCTGAATGTGTTTGAGGGTGCAAAGAAGGACATTGTCAGAAACTAATGCAGATGAGAAAATAAATCTCCTGATGCTGTTTGCCATTGCTGTGTTGTGATTAAAAAGGAACTCCTCCCAAACCCAAGACAAAAAAAAGTAATGGCAAATCATCTTGGCTGTTCTTTTGTTCTGCTGTTAATGAGCAGACCCTTGTGACAGTGGTCAGTACTGTACAAATATACATGCCATGCTTCTGACTAGTAAATTCCAGTTCATCACGAGAGATGTTTTGGAAAAATAAGTGCAAAATTAAGAAAATAAAAAAAAAGGAGAATGCTCGAGACGGTTTGTGATGGGTTTGCGGAGTGGAAATAGGATACAGGCTCCTAGGTTGGACGAAGTTTGTGAAATGGCGGTCAATTAAAATGATAAGTGATAGGGAACTGACAGCCTGCATGTTTTCAAATCATCGAGCTATAGCTTGGAGTGCAGTGGTGGTGAGCTGCAGCATTTATTTGGATGTCCTCCTATAGTAGTTGTTAGCCACCTCTTCCCTATCTATAGAGCAGGGAGAGCCCTAATGACAGCGAATATAATGATGCCTTCAGGGATGCTTAAGGAGGAACATGGCTCCTGTAGCAAGGTGCAGCCTGCTTCCCTTCATCTTCTCTGTTTTGGCGGTGTGCAGAGCAGCTGAGGACATGCCTCAGAGGGGCTGTCAGCCTCCCCAGAATCCATCTTCCCCTGAACTTCCCAGAGCTGATAGACAATTAGCAGTTGCTCCTGGGCACAGGGAGGGAACTCCACCACCTTGGATAGGGCCAGCAGCCATTTGGCCTTCACTATAGAGAAAACAGAAGTGTGTGTAACCCTTAAGGACCAGCAGGGCATTTCCCTGCACAGGGTCATGGAGCAGGTCCTCCGCAAGAGGCATCCATGTCCATGACAAGCTTTCTCAATGCTGTTCTTGCATTGTTTCAATCTGATGTCAAATTTCTTGGGCTGCTGCAACCTTGTGTTACTGCCCCAGCCATTTTTCAGGAGAGAGCTGCTGATAGACCCTGCACCCAGGTTCAGCAGCGCAGCTTTGGTTGGACAGCACTGAATTCCTCTCCTGGGCAGAGCTGGGAACGGCAAAGAGATGGGAAGAGGCTGGAGAGTGAGGAAAGTCACCCTGCGGCATCTGCGTTTCTGCCTCTCCCTTAGAGATGCTTTCAGGGAAAAGACAAGCTTGATGGATGGTTGTATTTGCAAGAGGATGGAATGTGAAACAGGTAGTACCTGGCACTTCATAGACACTGTTTTTGAAGTAAGGCTCCCGCATGGATGTACTTGCAGACTTTCTTCCTTTCTGCCACAGGTCATGCTAACAAAACAGGTAGGGCAGCAGAGACTGCAGAATGAGCTGCCCGCATGCAAGGTGCATGCCAGTATTGCCACCCTTCTGCTGTTGTAGTTGATGTTGTGGTGTTAATTAGCAGAACTAAGTGCCTTCCCCAGCCAAAATGCCAACTCCTACAGTGGTATCAGCATTCACTCTGTGTAGTTTTCAGTTATGCTACAGCAGAGGGTTTCAATCTGTGGGTCCCTAAATATCAGGTTGGTGGGGTTTTTTTTGTTTTTTTTTTAGAGAGAATTAAAACAGGAATTATCCACCTTGACTCAAGCACTCTCAGAAATATGAGGTTGCACCCTTGCGTGTTTGTTTCCTCTGAAGGGTAAGTGGGCACCAGGGAGTTATGGGGACTATCTAGCTCTTTTAGATGCAGATGCAAGATCAAGCAAATAGCCCTGAGGTGTCTGCTTCTGTTCATTTATTACAGGGACCTATTACACTGAGACTTATATAGTCTGTGGCACTGGGACATCAGACATCTGAGATGGGGCAAGGTGATATGTGGAGATTTCTAATGCCATAAGTAGACACCAGAAAAGAGAGGCAGTTTTAAAATGCGCTGCTTTAATGAAAGGTTTCAAGGCAAACTAAAATTGAAGTCCCTGAATGAAGATGCTGGCTTTCAAAAGCTCCGAAGGAGATGCACAGTTGTCTGCATACAAAAAGGGCAATGTATAAGAGTGCAGTTTTTTAAAAAGACTTTTAAAAATTCAGAAATCAGAGTCAAAAAAAAAAAGAAATAGAAGGTGAGCAGAGAAGGAACAGATTAACTTCAGGATTTTCTTCGTTTTGTTTATATTCCAGTGGTCAAAGCTTCGTTCAGGACATCCTCCATCCCCTGCCTTTAAGACGCCATCCCATACAGTGGCTTATCTCACAGGGATGAGCTGTTTGTTGTGAGCGTGCTAATTTCTGGTGATAGTTCTGAAAGATAGTTTCCATCCACGTTGGTGGAGACTCGATTAGCCAATAAGAATAATTAAATTTATATTGTCCAGATCTAAATGGTGATTATGCCCTCTAGGTAGGAAAGAATGCTTTCTGATGAACATAAGCCTATATCCTCTATTCAAATGAGTAAATTTCTTTAATTTCTGCAAAAGTGGACTTATGAGGAGTGGTATCTGCTAAGCCCCCCAAAACTGGGCACCAAAGCCTTTTCCCAGAGTAATTTATAATATGCTTCTCTGTATTTTGCCAACTCTAACAAACTCTCTTCTCCTTTATGGCTAAGCATGACTGTAATTGGAAAGCTAAGTGACTTATAAATTTTTAAGAAGTGGTGAACATACCTAATCTAAAGGAATATGGGCTCTTTCGACTTGTGCACCTGCTGTCTGGGCAGGGGCAGTGCTGCATCATGACTTGCTCATGATTCTACTATCAAAACTGAAAAAAATCTGTCTGCCTTTTAGGGCAGCTCATTTTAAGTTAGTGTTGATGAGAGGTCATCACCCCAAATGCCAATTGCTCTTGATTTATTCAAAAATTGGTGAAAGCAAAGGTAAGGATTTTGTAGCAGTGCTTAGCATTGACCTCTAAATCTGAGCATGCCGAGTGCTGGTTCATTTTCTTCCTGTAAAAGGATAAATCTCCATCTGCACAGGGATGCAGAATTTGTTCTGAAATCATGGTAGGTTTTAGTTAGGTCAAACTTCCAAGTTGCCTTGCATCCTTCCCCTGCACCCTTTCAGCCTGGAAAAAACAAAGTCATTCTAGGAAACAATCTGCTGATAGCCTCTTTCCTTCCAGCTGGGACTTCTGGGCAGCAGGGAGCTGGGGATGGAATGCTGCTGGGTGCATTCGTCCCATGGGAGTTTGGTATCCTGAAATGCAGGGACAGGGTATTGATCTCCAAAATGGTACAGGTGCTCATCAAATTCATAGAATCGTAGAATGGCCTGGATTGGAAAGGACCATAATGATCATCTAGTTTCAACCCCCTGCTTTGTGCTGGGTTAGTAGGTCAGGCTGCCCAGAGCCACATCCAGCCTGGTCTTGAATGTCTCCAGGGATGGGGCATCCACAACCTCCTTGGGCAACCTGTTCCAGTGCGTCTCCACCCTCTGGGTGAAAAACTCCTCCTAATATCAAACCTAAACCTCCCCTGTCTCAGTTTAAAACCATCCCCCCTTATCCTATCACTATCCACCCTCATAAACAGTTATTCTCCCTCCTGTTTATATACTCCTTTCAAATATTGGAATAAATTGAAAAAAGAAAGGCTTCATGTGTGGATACTGATTACAGGAACGTAAGTTGCAAAATGTGGATGAAAAGAATTTCATGCTAATCCATTCACCCATAGTCCTTGCCAATGTTCAGATAAGAATTTCTGTGGTGTTCTTACTTCCCTGGCACAAATATCACCTGAAGCAGTAGGGAGATTGAGGAGGAGCTGCTCTCTGTCCTGCTTCAGTTGTGTGTCATCGTTGCTAGAGAAACACAAATTCTTGGACTGGGATGCTGGCAGAATAAAAGCAATTCATATTTGATCACATTTAAAGGAGAGAGAAGGAGGGACATTGTAAAAACCCTGTTCATCCACTAGAGAGCATATAGGCAGTGCTTCTCCTTGGAGAAAATAAAAATGTCATGCTCTTACCTTACTATACAAAATAATGCAACACAATTAAAATGTTTGCTGTAGTTCTACCATTTGCTGTCACGTATGTGAACAGAATATGTGAAAACTGAAAGAAGGTTTGGTAAATAATATAATGTCCGTGTTCCAAAGCCTCTTATCTCCTTGTTAGTGTTTAATATCTTCTTGTTCTTAAAAGCTTTCCTATTCTTCCCATGGAAATAGTAAATCATTTACGAAGTTCATGAGGAATCCAGGAGTGGGCTTGAGAAGGTGCAGAACAGATCTTAGCAAGGGCGGTTCATAGCTTTTAGAGGATTGGTGTTTCAGTTTGAGCAGGTGTGGTTGGAAAGAAGCTCCTGAGAACAACCTGGTGTGAGCACTCACTCTAGAGTTGAGCCTTTGAAGTCTCGTGATATTAATGTTGATTCTTAAATCTTTCACTAGCTGTTACTCTTCTGTAGTGATTTTAGTGTGCCTGAGTTATAGAGCACAGGTTTTTCTCCCTGATCTGATTTCAGTTTTTATCCTCTAAATTGCTGCTTTATTTGTATACAATACAAGTATGTAACTTTAAATACAGACCTTAGGGTTTTGCATGCATTAAATGCATGGTGGTAGACCCTACTAATTAAACTTTTTTTCCCCCTTGGGTATCAAATCTACTTTTTCCTGAAGCAATAGTACTGGTTGTTAATGCAGTGCATGTTACAGGCAGTTTCTTCCAGTGGAATAACCTGCTGACTTTCTCTGTTGCCCTAGTTAACCTTATTCCAGTTACAGATCACTTTGCTTACACTTGTAACCTGTCGTGAGAGCTGTGAGAGCTAGGCATGAAAAATAGCATATACCAACAAGGTAACTCTTGTGACACATGCATTTTCCTGTTTTCTTTCTGTGTGCGTGTCTTATTTTGTAAATGGTAAAATCTTCCATAGCAGGTTTGGAATGCTCCTACAGATCAGCATGGTTTTGGTGCAGCACAGGGGTAGGTTCATTCCATGGCCTTTCCTACTGTATTGGAAAATGTTACTCTTTACTTTTTCACGGACCTCAAATCAGAGCAAATACTTTGGGTGGTATTTAGACTGTGAGTGGATTTGTACTGAAAATAATTAACGGTCTGGTCAGAACTTTATAGATGTGGTTCGCCCTCAGCATCAAGCAAAACTTTGCCTTTTGCAAGTGATCAATTGATCCACTTACATTATAACCTGGAGTTAGGAGCAGAATTGTTTGTTAATATCTCTCACTGCAATAAAATGACTGTTAAAGTCCATTACTCTTCTGGGGGAAAAAAAAAAAATGGGATGTATTTAATTTTATCTGCTTCAGTAGTGTACTGGTGCATATGATGAATGAAATCAAACAATTAGGACTGGAAATGAATAACACAAGGCATGCACTCATTTCAGAGTTTGCATTTTGATTCTGATTGATATTTCTAATATTTGCTGTGTGCATGTATGCCAGTAAAGGCTCTATATCTGCTTTGCTTTTAAAATGCCGTCGTGTTGACTTTGTGGGATATAACTGTTATTTCACAGCATATTCTGATTAAATTTTACTTCTCGGAAGAACTGCACCGTTAAAACAGGTGATGTAGAATTGAAGTATGTCTGTTTACTCTTATCTTCAAGTTTGTTTGTTGGGTTTTTTGTTGTTGTTGTTTGTTTTAAATTATACTTGATTCCTAGCACTGCACAGTCAGTTTACATTTCAGACAAGGATACTTTTTCCCTTTGAATGACAGCAAGCATTTTGTGTGCATATATACAAGTGAAAATGTGAAGATATCTGCCTTATAGTTGTTTTTTCTCTTGTCGTTGCTTTAATTGATATTTGGGTGATATAAAGCAAGCGTATAACAATAAAGTAGACCAGCTTTCCCAGCTGGATGTCATATTTTACAAAGTATGTAACCAGAGAAACTGTGAATTATGTAAACTGCTAAATAGGATTCTGGGTGTAACATATTACCAGGCTGACTGGAAGATACCCCAGATCACTTGCACTTTCTGAAGCAGCGTTACTCTGTCTGTTTCTCAGAAGTGCTAAACTCTGCTACTGGGGGGAAAAAAAGAATACAGCGAGTGAGTGTCATACTTCTGCTTTCCTATGGCGAAGAAGTGGGAAGTTCAGGAAGGCTGAAAGCAAGTGATATGGAGTGCAACTGAGCAGCTGGTTGCCGTGTGCCTGCTCTGCTGCCTGCAGGTAGAGACAGGGTGAGCGGGCTGGCCTGGGGCTGCTGGCAGGCACAGGTGCAGTTGTCCCAGGCTGGTGAGATAAGCACTTGGTGAGTCAGTTTGGGGTGGTGGTTTTGCTTTGCGTGCTTTGTTACACCACCAGATAATGCAATTTCACTTAAAAAAGGCTTTCTAAATGCTGTCCTTGATACAAATTTTTTTGCTTTTCATGCTGTGTCTATGTCTCCTGCCATGCTGGCCCTGCTGCTGAATCACATATAGCACATTGTTGTTTATTGACCACTCTGAGTGTGTTAGGTGCTGTGTGAAGGAACTTAATGCAGCAGCACTCAGGTTCTGTCAGAAGATTGTATCCATTGGAGGGTGTGCAGGTTGGTTTAGTTCTAGGAGGAAAGATTCCTTGAAAAAAAGAATCAGATCTGGAGATAAGCTTTGCTCCTGTTCTAAATGTGTTGCCACGTAGTGCATTAGGCTGTGCTTGCACAAAGCTCTCTGCTCAGAGCAGGTCTGTTGGAGTCATAGTAGGTATGAGATTAATGTTTGTGAAAGGTATGCATGTCAAAAAACATTCATATCCGTATGTTTTAGGTATTTTGTTAAGATGAGGCAAAATGTGAGTTAGGCTTCCTACTCAGAGGTATTTTATAATTCATGTCTACTGTGTGAGTGAAGAGCAGTCCCAGAAAACAGCATGTAGTGGGACAGGGCAGGCTGAAGTGTGTTAAACTTGCCAGGCCTACTGTTCAGATTTTACCATGGATGTTTTTCCCTTCCAGAAGGCCCGATGTACCCGGCCCAATGCCTCCTTCTTTGCAAAACCCCATGGCTTTCCTTCCCCATCACTGTTTCTCCTTGCTTTGGATTAGGACCCAGGTCTCAGCAAAGCTGTCATGAAGAGGCAATAGGGCCAGTCCTGGGACAGGTCTCTGTGCTGTCACTGGCCCTGGAGGTGGGGGACAGGCTGGGGGATAACAGACAGGCCTCTCTGTCTGTAGGCAGTCCAACTTGCTTGACTCTTCATTAACTGGAGAGGATACAAGCTGGTTACAATACATTTGTGATTCTTTCCATCTCCTGGGCTTTGGTTCCCTTTTCATATTTTTTTGAGTCTCTTTCAAAGTTGGTGATGCCAGGCATTGTGATGACAGCTCTCTGCTCATCAGACCTTTACAGCATTTTCTTTCTAGGACATGGTTCTCCACACTTCTATATGTGTGCAGTAAAGAAGGTACAGAGAGAAGCAGCCCTGCTCACACCTTAGAATCACAGGATCATCAAGGCTAGAAAAGACCACTAAGATCACCTGGTACAACCATCTGCCTTGACCTCAGTGAATGGCAAACCTCCTTTTCCCTACAGAGCAAGCCAGAGTCGCTTGCTCTTTCAACTAGCCAAAGGCATGTCTTTCAGATCTTTCAGATCTTTCAGAATCTCAATTGGAAGAACAGGAAAATAGCCAGAACTAGAAAACACCTGCACCATCCCCTTACAAAGACCTTCCCAGCTTGCTGACAGATAAAGGAAAGACCTGATTCATAGCTCCAGAAAATTTTAGATTTCAACCCATTAGTGCTTTCCTGGTGAAAACCTTGTTTGAATTGTGTCTTACAAGCTTACAGAGGAGGCCTGTTAGGTACTGTACGTTGGGAACTGCTCTTGCCCATAAACGTAAGGTATGATGAAGAAAAAGGACAGTGCTTTTGCAGTGGTGAGTCACGAGAGTCTCGTGCTTCTGCAGGCCTTGACCTTTGCATGGAAACTCCATTACAGCATGGAGATCGAGCACACCGTGGTGTGGGTGTTTGTAGCTGTGTATATATTCCAGTTCTAAGCTGTAAGGTCTGCATAGCTTGGCAAAAGTGACAAAAGAGCATCTTCAGTTGGTGCTGGGAGGAGGTCTGCTTGCAGAACCCCTGCAAAATGAAAAACTTTTGCTTCAAAATCTTGGGAACCTGAAACCTTGTCTTCTCTTATCCTTCCTAGAAATCCCTTGCTTTTGTTTGAAGCAACTTTTTCCTATTAATACAATTATTTTCATTTACAAGTCTATCATTTTCATTTTTCTATGGACCTAAATCTTGTTTTAATGTATGGAAAAACAATGTAATAGTATTTAGGCACTGTGACCAAGTACTTGAAAATCCAGAAAGTTTGAAATTAGCGTTGGAGCTTGTATTTTTCTCTCAGTATTCAGGAAATATGGAGTACCAGTCATTGTGCACCAGGAATTGCTAGGCAATGAAAAGCCATCAGGCTTAGCAACATGGCTTTAAAAATACAATCAACTTGAATTTTCAGTTGCTTGCATCATTTTTCAGCTGTTAGGTTCAAAGCACAGTATGAATTTAAGTATTTCTGTCTAGGGCTCCTCATGTAAAACTTTCCTTCTTATAAATGTAAGAATGTGTTTTCACATATTCATTTCACTGTAAGATTATAAGCCATTATTTAAAAGCAAAACAAAAAATAAGTCTGAGAGGTTGTGGTTTTTTGTTTTTTTTTGCTTGCTTCCAGAATTTGGGCTGCATCAAAATTCAGCCTTCTCAGCTTTTCCAGATTTCCTTTCCCAGTCGTGTTCTGCAGTGAGTTCAGTACCACCTTTCCAAATTAGTTAACCCTTTGCCCTATAAATATTCTTTGATGGAAATTTTTGTTGTTTGGCTTGGATTTCTGATTGTCAGCAAATGGAGGCTGATAATGAAACCCTGCTGCCAGCATGCGGAGGAGAGCATTAAACCCCAACTGTACTCCACACCGCTCCCGTCTTTACCTGCTCCTATCGCATACTATTACACTCTATTTATCCAATGTAACGTGATCGTCATGCGAAGCCAGACCAGGCTGTCATAAGACCTTTCTTTTCTAGCTGCCTTTTCACCAGTTCAAGAAATATTTCAGATGCAAAGCTTGCAAAGTGGAGCCAGCACTCAGTGTGGACAGTTTGGGTTTGGGTGGGATAGAAGTGGATTTTTTTTGTCCTCCTACTCTTCAGACTCTTGTTTTCTGTGTGCCTTTACATAATGTTAGCGGTTGTGGTTATCTGAATAATGGAGGAAGCCAGCAGTGGCAGCCAGGCCTGTATGAGCGTATCCTGTTGTCTGCATATTTCTTCATCAGCACGTGAATGCTCTGGGACGCTGCCTGCAGCATCTCAGGCTTTCTTTTGGGGAAGTCACAGGGGAAAGTTGTGAATTTCCTTGGAGCTTATTATTTAAAAGCTAGGCAAGATATGCGTACTTTTTCCATAGTAAATCCCACTTTCCTCTTCATGAACTCTGACGTAGAACAACTCTTATCATTAATCTTTGTGTTTTATCAGGCTTACAGTGATAAAGCAAAGAAAAATATTCACAGGATTTATAGAGTACAGTAAGTTGCGCCATTGTGCTGTTATGTTCAGGTCATTAAAAATAATACTGTACCTGTAAGATACAGAAAGATAAGAAAATCGATTGGGAAAACTTAAGATTTCTGCGAAATACCTAAACCTAAAAGATGCATTGTGGTTTATCTCAAGATCCACCAACCTTTAGCACACTTGTTTCCTGTTTTAAAATTTTGACTCTGAGGATGAGGAATCCTCACCTCCTACTTAAACAGAAAAAAAAACCAAACAGGAAACTACCAAGTTCTCAAACTGTTTTGTATTCTTTCAGTTTTGATTTAGATTTGTAGTTAATGTTTTGGATGCATCAAAAGCATGACTTGCAGTCAGAAGGCAAGCGTCCTCGTCAGCGTTTCAGTAAGTAGAGGTCAGAACAGAACATGAGAACTTAACTTACATATTCATAATTGCATGACTTATCCCAAAAGAAGGTCTCCTTATTATACATTATCCATTTACATGCTTAGTTATAGTTTGCTGGGCACCATGAAGATGGCAGCTGTTGAATATTTTTTTTCCGGATGAGAGTGCAAGCGTAATCTTTTCTGTGTAATAAGGGACGTGGGTTTAATGCCTGAAGAAAGGATACCAACATTATTTATCTTTTGAAAAGGAACAAATCCTAGAAATACTCCATCCACCTGTGCACATGTACTGACCAGAGATGCAAGCGGTCCTCCAAACACAGGTGTCATTTTATATTATCATCTGTCAGTCTGTGAGCACCTGCCACCAAAACAGAGGTGGTGGGAAGGAGGAAGTTTACAAGTTTTAGAAGGGATTATGGAGGTATTTGAAAATGTGGAACAGCTCTAAGCAGTTAGAGTTAGCATGTTAGATAGGTAGTTACCTTACTGAACGTCAGGCAATTTCGTAATGGCATGGGGAAAGGAAATTGAGCAAGAAAATCAAACAGAAGCTAATGTAAACTTAAATAAAAACTTGTGTTTTTCTTGAACAGCTTCAAACCCTACAGGAAAGCAAAAATTTGTGGTAGGGAAGTTCAAAGAAGCAGCCATCTGAAGATGAGGTTAATAAGTTGTGATCCACTATTTCCCAGTTTTCAGCAAGACCTTTTTACTGATATGGGTATGATAGGAATGTTTGAGACTCTTGGCTCTAATCAGCTCCATGTTGCCCTGAGCACAGTGTTAAAAATGCTCTAAGTGGCTTAGTTTAAAAACAGCAAAGCTTGGCCTAACGGGTGCAGCAGTTATTCACGTCTATTCCTGAGAAGAGATGAAAGAGTTGCAGAGAAGACAAAATTTTGGAGGTGGAACAAAAAAAACTTGGCTGCTTCCTAACGAAAGCCAAGCTGGAGGCTTTGCTACCCCTCTTTGCTAGGATGGGGTTCAGCAAAATTGCTTGACCTTTGCCACCACGTCTGCAGAGGTGATGAGCCTTTGTGTGCTGCAGCGCTTGCAAACAGCTGAGCTGCACCAAGAACGTTATCATCTACGCAGAAGATGATATGCAGTTGCTCTGGGGGGGAAAAAAAAATCAATCCAAGAAGCAGCGTGTAACTACCGCAGAACACAGAGTGTATGCCAGACTCCTGTGGCCCCAGGAGTGCAAACAAATAGGTCAAATGCAAATTCATAGGAAACAAGGGGCAAGCACTGAACTGGGAGCGAGTGGAAGCCCGAGGGAGGGGTGTGGTGGAGCCCACCAGGGCTGTGTCCTTAGGATGTTGGGCATCTCAAAGCTGCTGTCCTGGGCTGGTGGCTCCCTCCTCCAATGTGATCTCCTGCCAAAGGGAGCTGTGAGGTTTATGAATGCCTTGAATTGCAGCCAGGTAATTACCTTCAGGAAGTTTTCATTTTGCTAAATATTAATCCAGAGAGAGAAAGAGGAGGAAAAGGGGGGGGTGGGGGGGAAGAAATTTAATAACATGATAAACAACCATTTCTATTTGGAAGCCTTATAAAGGAAGCTCTAGGTGTGATCTTCAGGGAAATATTTCATTTCTGTAAGTGCTAATCCTAGGAGGATACTTTCACTTTGGAGGATATACACAGTGTCCACATAAGAGACTAACACACTGCACTACCCAAAATTAGCTTTGAAGAGCATTGACTTGCTGTAACAGTGCTGCTTACACGATCATTGCCTGCGTCTTTTAAAGAACCGAAAAATAGCATCTCTGCTGGAGAGGCAGAGTTTACTTTCCAATTTATTTCTTTTACTTCTACTATTAATTTATTTGCTGCATTCTGTTAAAAGTGGCGTTTACAGGTCAGGGAGCATTAAAAAGGTTTCATTTGGAAATCAAAGCAAAACAAGCACACACCACAAACAGCAGCGGCAAACACCTCTCAGCCTTTGTTGATTGTGTACTTTACCAAAGATATACGTTTTTCACATCTGCTGACTTGCCTTTGTGGTTTTGATCTTGCATGCAGAATTCTCCTGATCTGGTGCAGGAGATGGTAACATTTCTGGTGTTTTTTTCTCTTTTTTTCCCCAAAAGAATACTAAAACAGTCTTTATTTTTATGATGCCACAACTAGTGGTGAGTTTGACATTATCACATTAACTGCTAATGTATAAATGCAACACTAATGTACTAGAATTAAAACACTGTATAATGACCTTCCCTTGGTTCAACCATTAAAAATACATTAATATGCTTTCTTGCAAGTTGGACCTAATGCAATTTATTCATCAATAACTGTTTTGTGGTTTGTTGTTGTTGTTTTTTAATTTATGAATATCTGTTTATTTTCTGGAAAATTATTCTGACTTCGTCTTTTGCAAAATAAATGCCATCAACATATCAGGCACACTTGCATGGCCTTTATTTTATTTACAAGAGCAGTAGCCAGAGTAAGGAAATGAAGTCTCCCTCCTTCTAGCGTGTATTTAAGAGCTCATGTAGGCCAGCTTTCTCCAGTGTTGTGTGGTTCGACCTACCCGTTTGTAAGATTAGGATATTACCTATCTCACATGCAAATTGAGACTTAGTAACAGATGTTTGTAAGCGCTTTCACATCTCCTATGAATCTGATGCTTTTATTTGTTCCCCTTTTTTTTTTTTTTTTTTTTTAGCTACTTTTGTACTTCTTTGTAACTTTTTGTTTTGAAGTGGGTGGGGCGTAAGATAAGTTTTTGTTTGGTTTGGGGTTTTTTTTTGCTATCTCTCATATAATAGCTGCTACTTCACGTCTTCCCTTCTCCGCCTCCCATGCACCGAGGTTTTAAAGCCTTAAAAAGCAAGCTCAGAGTTGAACAAAAGGACTGCTGGTACAGCAATAGGCATGTCGCAGCACACTTGAAGATAGCAGCTGTCAGGACACGGGAGCTCAAAACGCAACTACATATGCAGGCTACGGGAAAGCTTGGCCTTGGGCGTTTTGCTTTCACTTCACTACTGGTAAGACTTTGTGTGCTGCAAATGATTTTTAAAGTTGGGGGAGCACAAAGTCAGAGAAAATTCTTTATGAACTATTTCTGGAAATAGAAAAGCAACTGGTAATAGCTGTATGGGTCACAGTTGTGGAGTATGAGCAGCTCTGCATTTCGGCAGCTTGGCTGTTATCTGATTGTGAGCTTCCTCAGATGGGAACTGCTGCCGACCCAATTTTAATCAGTTGCAATTTTGCCTTTACATCTAAATTAGAATAACTTGGATTGCACAGGAAATGAAATGTCTGCTCAGAAGTGTTTCTGTAAAGCAGTAAATTTCTTGCTTTAGTTCCATGGAGCATCTCCAGTCTGACACTCCTCATTTTACCCAGATGTCGCAGGGGCTGTAACTCAAATGTATTTTACGTCAGTCTCCTGATTGTGAAGTTAAATAAACAGTCCACAAACCATATAAGAATGTCTCCCCAAAGCCTTCTCTCTTTAAAACATGCAAGTGCAAGTATTATACAGGAGTTTGGAGATAGAGTGGAAACTTTCTCTTCCATTGTCTCAAAACCACCTTCTTTTGGGAGCAACCACAGCTCACCCTTGCCAATGGCTGCTCAGTGGGAAGGAGCGAGAGGAGCTGGTGTATCAGTTACTGCAAGTAAGCAGGCATATATTTGGCACATCTCAGCACAGCCCAATATACCTCCCAGCCGTGCTAAGTTTCGTTAGAAAGATGGGGCTTGATTTGTGGCTAAAATCTGATCTGAGACCCAAAGTGCCTCTCCTCTGCAAGCTGTTGCTCCCACACTTTCCACCTGTGTTAAATCCATTTAAGACGCAAACAACTGTCTCCAAGGTTCAACTAACATCTGTTTGCATGTTTGTTGTCTGATACGAAGGCTAATTATCACAGCTCCTTCTTCACTGTTTTCTTCTGACTTCACTGATTGTCCACAGTCTTGATATCTAGAGCATAAATGCCAAGGCTGAAACGTGCATTCAATTAGAAGATGACTCTTGACTGACCTACATAACAGTTCATTCATGAGATAATGTGACCTGCAGTCATAGAGATAAAAGTCAGTTGATTGAGCTGGGCTGGCTGTGTATACTGCAAGCTCTCCAGTGATTGAGGAATCGTCTAAAATTAGACTTACACTGTACGTTATCGAGAGCCTTTCAGATCTGACTCTGTTTCGGTAATATTTCTTTTATGAGATGGGCGTATAATTTGTCACATTGTAATCCTTTAATGCTTAACTTTATTAGCATGAAGTACTTGGGCATCAAATAAAATGAGCAATTAAGTGATTTATATTTAAGGTCTGCTCTCGGTTCAGGGCTTAGGTAGTCAGCCTCCCATGAAGAGGAGAGATTGAGCGTTTCCCAGCATTTACCACTTCCTTCAGAGAGCCACAAAATGGTGCTTTCGTAGTCGAACCTCCTTGTGTGCGTATCCCAATTGGCTGCTGCCACACCGCAAGTTACTATGCGTGTTTATACCAAAGGTTATTGATGGTCTGTAGTAAAATCTACAGGGCATTTTACCCAGATTTTGCCAATTAGATTTACAAAAGGGAGAGCTCACTGCAGAAGTAAGTTCACCAGTGAGGAAATGGTTTAAGTGTAACGGTGAAGTGATGCTGTTTGTATTGCTAATAACCACAAAGAAAGCTCAGATGAAGGTTGTAGGTCTGACGGAAACCTTCCTGCGCACGCTCACAAAGTAAGACAGTTCAAGAGAGAGCGCGGCTGTCTCTTCCAGATCTAAGGGACTGTGAGGTATTTCAATCCTTTTTTTTTTTTATCCTATCCATCCTATTGTCTTAAAGATTCATTTACAGAATAATGCAAAAGTATCTGTTGTCCTCTAGGGCATAAGTTCCTCTTTTTTTCTTACCCTGTAAGTGTGCTAGGAGAAGCCTGTGCTCTGTTACACGGGCCCCCAGTTCCTCTCCGATGAAGGCACTCCGGAGCTGACGGCGCATGTCACAAGGAGGAAGAGGGGACATTTTGTGCAGGAAACAGTGTGCTCTTACAGAACTCTGTAAGCATAGGCTTAAGGTTTTCTCCATTATCTCCGGTGGTTTTCTTACCACTGTGCACATCGCGTGCCATTTTCTTTCCTACTCATCGGTGTGCTTTCGTTTGGTTTTTAGCTTCGTGCCGGTGCCGTTCTGATCCTCTTTTGCAAAAGGTAAAACTAATCAAAAAGCACGGGAACTTGCTGTTGGTTTCACCTTCAGGAGTGTCGGCGAGAGTCTTTTGTGAGTTTATTTCTTTGTTTTCAATGTTTTTTGCTTTGAACTGCTTAACAGAAAATAAGTGGTTACCTGTACAAGAGTAAAAATTGATTTAATTTAAATTTTCACTTTGTACATCCTGCAGGGCTTTTGTCTGGCCCAGTCTTTCTGTGCTGAATACATGTAGTTTGGCTTTACTAGTGAAGGAACCCTTGGGTAAGCTGGCGGAGGGAGGGAAGCTCATATTTTTGAGGCAGTTTTGGTGGTGTAGCCAGACCATTTGATGTAAGATGTGACTGAAAGTGCACAGGACCCAATTAGTGCCCATTTTCTGTTTTCTCTTGATTGGCTGTAGAGTCAGCAGTTTAATTAAGCAGAAATGGGAAAGTAGAGTTAATGTTCATTATAACTAAAACCAAAACAGCTGTTTACCTTGCTGAAGCCTTGTGAGCTAACATCTATAAATCTTACCCCAAGGAACTCTCTCCCTGTAAAACATGCCTTTCCTGCTATCCTCTGATATCATTTTACATACTCATTTTCACAACATTTCCTAATCAGATTAATTAACACATTAGGGTATAATTCTTATTGTCTACAGAAATTACTTCAATTAAAACTATTAACATATTATCATAATTGTTGTATTATTACATCTCGCTTTGTTACTACTCAAAAACTACTCTAGCAAACCCAAATGCTTGCAATTAGCATAAAATTGTCAAATCTGCACTTCTCATCTTAACTGAAGGAAAAGGTAATTGTAAACGTACTGAATAATTTGTATTTCTGTGCTGGGGTTTCTGCAGTGAGAAGAGGTGAGAGGGGCAGTGTCTGTCCCACACGATGAGGCTAAAAAGATTTTGTCTTGATTGGGCCCTACCATGCCCAACAGGTGCAGGGACATAGGAAGGTGTACAGAGGAGCACAAAGCAGTGATGGGTATAAAATGGCTATATTAATGCTGAAAATCAGTATATCTTTCTGAAGGAGGGTCAGTTTTTGGAATGGTTATCTTGTGTGAGGAGTGAAAGCAAGAGGCGTAGCTAGCTTTAATGTTGACCTTTGGTGCACTCACAGTCTGCTTACAGGCCAGATGAAATAGGCTGTCTGTCTAAAAGCAAAAACCTACTGTTAATGTAATTAAAATGTTTGCATTTTAATCAAACAATTATTACCAGTCCAGATTTACTTCTGAAAAGAAGAGAAAGAATAGCGTTCCAGGTGTAGCAATAATAATAGGCTTAAAAACAATATGCACACACGTCTAAGTTTCCACTTCCTTTTGTCATGTTTTGGTCAACCATACTCCGTGGGTAAGTAGCTGGGGAACTTTTACAGCGAGGTCTCAGGCACTGAGGCCCACTCTGGGAATGGTATGTTGATGTCAGGGCTTCTTCCTCTATGCTATAAAAAGCACGATGCTGATGTGCTGATCTTCCTCACTCTGGGCTCTACTCAGGCTGTTTGGTGTTGTTTTTTTTTTCTAACGTGCTTTTGCAGCTTGTTTTCTTTGTTGGATTGCAATACTGCCTTACTCCTGAATACAGTGTGGATGCAATGCCGTACATACTTTTTCTTTCTTCTCCCTAAAACCAAGGGCTTGCATTTGTTCAACTCTCTGGGGGTGAATTTTTGTCGCCGTCACTCTGTACTCCATCTGATACCATCCCATGCCTTAGCTCTTCTGTGCTGCATCACATGTCACCTTTCTGAGGCAGCTATACTATATCCATGCTCCTCTGCACTGTGTCATTATAAGGCTTCGTAAATATTTCATCCTACACAGGCTAACTACTTGTTACTACTGTCTGTATCAAAATTGCACTGAAACCACATGATTATGCGAAGATAAGCAAAAGTAAAATAAATTAGGCATCAGCCACCTGGTCATTAGGAAAATTGCTGCTACAGCTAAAGCAAAGCTCCAGGCTGGGCTGCACAAGTGTAGGCAAGCCTGATCCCAAGGCTGTGCAGGCTCAGCACAAAGCCTGGGGCTATTTCTGGCAGTGGCAATACAGTATTTACTGGGCTACAGGGCTTGAACTTGATGAATGAGATCATTATTTGGGTTTACCCATTTTTGGCCAGGGACCAAGCTTGGTGACACAGAATGTCCTTTTTGGTCTTAGGATCTTATTGACACCTTGAACTGCTGAAATAGAAAAGGAACACTTTACAGAGCCATTTTATATTGCCTTACCAGTAGTAGACAGGTTGAACAAAAAACAAGAAAGTTGATCTAACTGAGGTAGGTAATTGCTGCCATTCTTCTAAGCCATATGTATTCCATTTGTCTTCATGATATTGCTGTGAAAAAGCTGTTATCCTCCTTTGCAGATAGATGGTATTTATCTACAGTTGCCCTAGGATGCCTCTCTAGTCAATGGAAAGACATCGCTGCCTCCATTTTAGTCCACCTGAAGTCTGAATTGCCATCTAAATTGATTATTTCTTTTCACAGGCTAAATAGGGAATCCTGGACACACAGATTTAATAAATCTGAGCCAAAGAGATTAGAGATTTGTCTACAGCAGATGAGTTTCAGAGCCTGTGCTTTCACAGCTGTTATGGGTAACTAGCTTAGCTTAAATTTGTTTCATGTATGTTCTGTATAGGCAGCTGACTTAGTTTAGATTGTAGTTTTATTGTGCCCCAAATGAGATGTGTCCACAGGAAGTCTATGGCTGAGCCTAGAATTCAATGCTCGTATTTTAGATGAGAAGATAATGCCCTAATCAGTTCTCGTCCATGTAATGTAATGTCAGTGGCACTACTAAATTCTTTTCAATTTGGCTATCACTCCAAACTGTTAAACCATCTGCTGGTGGCAGCCGAAAAGATGACAGTATAATAAATTACTAGAAAAAGTTAAGATGCCTAACATCTGCTCACCACCAAGCTCGAGCATCTTCATGTATTGATGGTCTGTCATCTCATGACACAGTCAGAGAAGATGCCTGCTCTGAAGTTCTTGCACATTCAAATTGCTTACACCTGGACCTGCATTCCAGGCATCCATCCTTTTGTTAATTCTAGGTCAAAATAGGCAATATCAGTAGAAAAGGGGCAAAGGTGGAGGGAGAAAAACAAATAGTTTCTTAAAATATCCCAGAATGTTCCTGGCTCAGGTAAGAGTCTTTATCTACTCAGTTTTCATTATGATTGATGAAGAAATATCTAATGATGGCAAGCAGAATTTTGCAGGACAGAAATAGAAACTGCTGCTTCTTCAGAGCTGCATGACTGTGTGTCCTGGAATTATGCTCTACATAATATTTTAATCAAATAACAGTTTGCTTAGTAGTGTGGACCACACCAATTAGTGCAAACAGAATGCAAACGTATTTTAGGTGAGATTTTGCAGTTCTGAAGGTGCTGGTCGGCAGGCACAGTTGAGAAAATATACATGTAATATTTACTTAAAACATTCCGGGATCCTCCTTTGGTGTTATTAGTCTGTCTTGAAAATCTGCAAACACACACTTAACAAAACTCACTGCAAAACATTAGGCGTTTAGTGAAGTCAAATACAGAGTGGTGGATGCCACAGCAGAACACAGTTAACGGTTAAGCTGTGACTTAACTTACATCCAAGCGCAAACATAATTAAATTAGAAGAAGTCCTGAACCAAATGTAGATGCGGCCTGCTTAGAATGCAAAGAAGACTCTGGCTCCCATCCTACTGCTTCAGTCTTCTGAAACAAAACTGTAGGAGACAGAAGTCCAGAGCTTGAGTGAACCAGCCTAATGGTTGCCATGCTGTGGATTGATAACATTCTGCTCATTATTGTGACACAAGCTTGCACAAAATGGCGTGCTCTAAGAGATAAGACTGTAGGCCCGTGACACTTGGGGAGGTCGGTATGGCACTAATTTAGGGAAATTTCCTTACATTAGGTGAGCAATATCAGTTGCTTCCCAGTTTCCTCATCTAAGTTTATTCTGCTCCTCTTTAAGACATAATTTCTCCAGGCACTGTAATTGATTTCTTCTATGTTCTGAACTGCTCTCCCATGAAGTGTTAGGCTCATGCTGTCAGGAGAGGGGTGAGTACCCAGCGCACATCCCTCCACAGCAGACCTCCAGACATGTTAGGCTAGTTCAGTGAAATTCTACTGGAGCTGAATCCACTTCCTTACATTAAGCAGAAGGATAGTCCTTGTCAATAAATTGGAAATAATACCATTGAGTTGGGATTACTTATTAAAGAATACAAACATAAGTAATGCAGACACCTACATACAATTGTGACCACCACTTTATTAGTAAAACTACTAGATTTGATCCTGGTAATATCTGACTGGAAATGATCTTCTAGACTGTGTTCCTATGAGTCCTGTGCTGGCGCATTTCTCTTTAATAAAAATCAGTTCTTGCAAGTCTAGAGTTAGAAAGTATTCTTCCCTGTTGTTTTTTGTTGTTGTTTTTCCCTTTATCAGCAGCGTGCGTGTTTTGCTCCGCTACTTCTCCTTATCTCTTTCTATCTTGTAGGTAGAGCTTTGAATCTGTGGCTTTGTGTTCCCTCGGTATAGTGAGTCAGCAAGCTACATTTTAGTTACCATGTTTTGGCAAACACCAGCTGAGATGTGGTGAGAGCTGAAATAAGGAGCCAGCAGGTTAGCTGTGCACTCATAACCTATAGACAGCACGATGTGCTATGGTTGAACTGAAATTCCAGCAATCACTGGGACAGGAAATGGGCATTCAAGGTCCTGTGACTACAGAAACGCTGGGGGATGCTGAAACATACTCAATAGGCTGCCTAGCGAAGTGGTGGAGTCACCATCACTGGAAGTGTTCAAGAAAAGGGCAGATGTGGCACCGAGGGACATGGTTAGTGGGCATGGTGGTGATGGGTTGATGATTGGCCTAGATGACCTTAGAGGTCTTTTCCAACCTTAATTATTCTGTGAAAGGGTGGGTGGGCAAAAGACACCCCATATAGACTTGACTTATGTATTAAATCTGCAGAAGCAGAAAAAGAAACCAAATCTGTAGTGGTCAGTGGCTCATCCCAGCATGACTGGCTCACAGTTTATGATAGGCTGTTAGTTAATGTTTCTTTATTAAAGGAATTAGTGTGCCTTTGAGAAGAGGGTGTGAGCTGGTGTATTTGGTGGATAGGACTGTCAGTAGGTACATCTGCTGTACAGAAAGGATAACGTTTCTAAGTGGGGTGGAATGGGCCTTCCAAGAGGAGTGGGCTGAGGTTGCTGAACAGCTTAAAGGATTTGTTCAGAACAGTCATTAATCTGTCATTAGAAAGTGATTGCAAATGCCA
Organism: Alectoris magna; assembly: GCA_030625065.1. NCBI lineage: Eukaryota > Metazoa > Chordata > Aves > Galliformes > Phasianidae > Alectoris > Alectoris magna. The sequence goes on along the minus strand of CM060560.1, from coordinate 192,303,788 downwards.
TTACTTTCAGTCCATCTATAGTGTTTCTCAAGCATGCCCCTGAAAGCCAGACACCATTCTGGAGGTTTAGCAGTAATTTGAATGCAACAAATTGTACCTGGAAAGCACAGATGTTGAAAGCTGAAAATCTGAAGGTGCCGTATGTTTCCTGTAATTGAAAGCAGGTGCCCTGAAGGAAGCAGAAATTCTGTTTCACTTTATGAAGTATCTAGTTGGCAGAGCTGGCAAAAAAAAATACCCTCTAAAGCTTCATTCACAAGGACTGGGTAAGGCAGATTAAAGCTGTTATTTTATGATAACTCTAAGGGGCTCCAGCAAGGGATTTAGGTCATATAGCGTTGGGCACCATAGACAAAAGGAATAAAGTCCTTGTCTATAGAGTTCAGAGCGGTGAATAAATTGAGCTGAATGTATTTAAAGGGTGGGGTGAGTAGGAAGACTGTGATAACCATGCCATATGTAGCATTGAAAACTTAGACCAGCATCTCCAGCAATTTGTGCCTATTCCGCCTCACCTCAGGACAGACGCTCAGTCCTAGGTCTGCAGCAAGAGATACACGTTAAAGCTATTCCACTTCTGACTGCTTCACAGGTTGCTTATCTGGTAGGCTAGAAATCTTTTACTTTGGTCACTGTATACAAAGACCCCAGTCCTGATAATGAATAAAAGCTATGAAAGTTTGTCCTTCCAAGTTTGACTCTTTGGGAAGCTGTCTGTGATGTGAAGCCTGCAGGATAATGAATGGCAGAGCGCTGCCGGATTGCCCTAACCGCAGCTCTGTCTGCAGGTTGTACAAAGCTTTAGGAAAGCCTTTTTATGTTATTAGTTTAAATCTGTGCCTCAGTTTACCAGTGGATGAAGAAAATGCACCGAGGGTCCTCTGCGGATTATTGACTGTGTGTTTTTGGGTTTTGTTAGTGGGTATTGTCATAATCCTAAAACAGGGAAGAAATATTAGCACCCCACTGAAGTTAGTTGAATTGCATTCAAGCTGAGTACAGCCTACGGGTGTAGGTTGTATTTTACTTAAGGAAAAAAAAAAAAAAAAAGAAAACAAAAGAAGAAGAAGAAGAAGAAAACACACCAAAATGACAGGAAAGCACCCCAAGCCTTCAAATTTATTTACTGCTTCCAGCCAATTTTGTACTACCCCAGGTTTGCAAAGCCAGGGTTATTTCCACTCACAGTCTGCACTGTTGCAACTGTAGAAAAGAGAAAACAACTTTGATCAAAACATTTTTCAGCTCTTTCTCCAACATTTCATTCAAGAAACTGTTTCAGCTACTGCCTGGCACCCTGTCCTTGTGCAGTTATTTCATCTCCCCAGAAAAACACACGTCAGGTTCTGGAAGTGCCGACCTGTGTGTGCCAGGCTCACAGCTCTCACTCAGAATCTCCAGCTGCCCTTTCAAGACTTCGCTGCCCTTTTACAATGTTCTTTTTCCTTTTGGATTCCCCGCTATTTTTTTGTTTTTCCTCTTTCAGTAATGGCAGACATTTTCTAGGAATTTTTTCTTATCTTTGCCTGTCGAGCCACCTGAAAGAAAGAAGAAATGTCTTTTGTCTGCGGTGTGACAGAGATCATAAATTTTGCTGAGAAAATTGAGAATTATGTTTACCGCCTTTAACTAATGGACAAGATTAGATAAGAAGATTTCTGCTTCCAACAACTGAAACAAAAGGCTTGATTTTCAATGGGTATTAGTTTTCCATTCTTTCTTGTTTAACTATTTAACACTTTCATAGTGGATCTCACTCCTTGCCATGATTTTAAAAACTAGGAGTTCAGTGTGTACTGAAATGACCGTCCCCACCATTTCTCTCTGCATAGCTTCCTATACAGAAAAGGTCAAAAATGTCAGTCAGATGGTACCATTTGGCATGAAGATGAATATAGAAGCTAAAGAGGATTTAAAAAATACATGATCTGGCATTTGAAACAGAGGGCTGGCAGCTGAGTCCTGCTTTTATTCCTTTATCTGCTGGTGACCTAGCACTTTGCCTCTTACGGGTATATTTCCAGATTTAATAGTCTTTTTGTCTCAGTGTATGGCAGTGGAGAAAGTTCTGCAAGGTCGAAGTCAGACTTCGAGGCCATGAAAGAGCCGTCTGGGTGATGCTAACTCTCTCTGCAGAGGCATCTGTGTACACTGAGGGCAGAAGATAGGGTTTGTGCCCTCCGTGCCTCACAGATACTGAAAAGTTTACCATAAAGTCATGCAAATGTCAGAGGAGAGGTAGGTGTCCTTGAGAGGGCAGTCTGCTCCCCTTGTTTCTCGTTCTTGATAGTAGAAGGAATAGAAAGTGGCTGGGTTACTAATGGGACACTTACTGAGGGCTCAGTGAAACCAGCCTGAGCTTTAGTGCCTTAATTTTCCCATTTGTGAAACACAGCTGAGGGCTCACAGAGGAATCACAATCCATAACACTTCTGTGTTCAAACAGCCTACAGAAAGAAGGCAAAATTAAAAGAGAAGGCCGTATTCTGATCAGTGTGGTGTTTCCTCTAAAAACTGTAATATACAGCATGAAAGTAGAGCACAAATACTTACTTGGATATATGTGGTATGAGAGTGGAACAAAAAGACTTTCAGAAAAGGAGTAGTAGATGTCTTATGAGCCATATTTATCTGTGCAGTAATGCTTTTAGGTATTGTTCTTAAGCATCTCTGGAAAGCAGTTAAATATGAGGGCTGTTCCAAAAGGGATGTGGGGCACGGTGATGAGTTGGTGGTCAGACTAGATGGTCTTAGAGGTCTTTTCCAACCTTAATGACTCTATGTTGCTAAGTAATGACTCCTGTTTTGTTGTGTTGACCCATGGCATTGGCCCAGAGACAGGTGTTGGTGGCATGGCAGTACAGGTTGAACCTTCCCACCAACATTCAATTACGTTTTGTTGCCGTGTGACAGATGGCGGCGCAGGGGTAGTCTAACAGAATGGCGTCTGACTTCGAAGTATCTATGAAGCAAATTTGTGTCACTGAATTCGTCTGTAGGGGAAAAAAGTGCACCCATTGACATTCTACACTTGCTGAACGTTTGTGAAGGCCAAACAGTGGATGTGGGCACGGTGAGGTGGGGGGTGGTGTGTTACTGCAGAGGTGACAGTGGGTCACCTCCAGGGATGTAGATTTTTACAAGTGCAGCATGCAGTCCCTTGTTCATCACTGGCAAAAAGGCATAGCTAATGGTGGTGCCTATGTTGAAAAGTGGTGGTTTGTAGCTGAGACTTCACTCTATCAAGTAGTGTTATTGTGCTCTTTGTATCTGTTGTAGTTTCCATGAAAATAAATGAGAGACATTACTTCTGGAGTATCCAGTTGATCTTGGAAATACCCATTTTTTAATGTGTATTGTAAAGGTCAGGGGACCATTGTTTAGGATGTGACAGTTTACAAGCAATCGGAGCTCTATGTCTATTCCCTGTCTATTCCCTCTGTATCTGTTGACTCACCATTCTCTGGTTCTGATTGCTCCCTTTTACTAGTTACAGTAAAAATATGTAGAGTTATTGATTAAGCTTTGTCAAACAGTCAGAAGCCATCAGCAGTTAGCCAGCCTGCCGAACTGACCGTCGGTTGTTCTTACAAAAATGATAACAAATGTCAGCTTTCCAGCCTCCAGAGCTTAGAACGAAATGAAGTCAGTTTGAATAACCCATGAACATAACATGAATAATCTTCATATCAGCTATTTGTCTTCTTCTGGAGTTACGCAAAACCCCCTTCTGATGGGTATGGGCTTTCTACACTTTTAGTGCCACGTCTTTTACATTTTCATCTTGCCAGCTCTGTAGTCTCATCTTCAGATATGAATTGTAGAGAAAGCATTAAAATAGTCAAATAGATGGCTTGTATCATGGTGATTAGATTTCTGTGAAATCTCTTTGAGGACATCCAAGAAGTATTTTATTATTTTTTTTTTTAAACTCTTTTGACTCATATACCTGGAGATTAGCTGTAATTTTGAGGTATTCACTGAGCTTTTCTGGATTTTGAAGCACATCGTTTATTATATCAGTGGTCTGGTGATGTCTGATCATCTCACCATAGCGCTGAAAATATGGAGAAAACTTTGGAATTAAACTGCCAAACAGCTACTAAATTGTATATTTTGTTCCAGGTTGTTTATAATTTGGTCTCAGTCTTTCAAGCTGCATTAGGGCAGGAAGTGGTTCCTAACTACATTTAACATTCACTTCTGGAGTTTTTCTTTCTCTCTGCAGTAATTTCCCTTACAGAAGCAGAGCTGAGGGGTCTGTGAATGGCTGACTTCAATGACACTTACAGATCCTCCAGAAAACTTACATTTTATACATTCAAGTTTCATCCCCTATCTTAGAGGGTGGGGAGTACTGTTGTGCAGGATCTTTTCTTCTCAAGTGCAAGTTACTTCATTTTTATGGTCTTTATTGTGCATATGTAATATCAACTCTTATGTAAAATGCAGAAATAATTTCCATGTATTTTAAATATGAGCTGAGTTTGCACTATGGCGTAAATTATACATTCCTTTTTTATTCTGTTTTCTGTACAGAAAAGTCAAGTATCTGCTTTTCAAGGATGCCTAGGTCATTAGCCATTATAAACTGTCCATCACTCATTTCTACATCCAGTGTGTTGCCATACGCAGAGAGCAAAAACCTCAGTCCCTAATTGATGTAAATCACCAGTTGTAGTGAAGCAGGACAGTTTTTCTGAATGAAATCTCAGACGTGTCAGTGACATTTTGCCTCTGCATGGAAGTTGCTCTCTGCTTACTATTATGTGGTTCATAATTTATCAGAACCAAAAGACCTTGATTCTCTCTATCCTGTCACATGAGACTAAGCTGCTGCTGTGCTGAACAGGTAAGGTTATGCTGACCCTGAATTGACTGTTTACATATGCTCTGATATTTCATTTTCTTCCCACCGTGATGTTAAGGCTCTCCACTGTCAGATCTCATTTTTTGAAAGTATTACTAAGTGCTCCTGCAGCCAGTAGTAATGGGACAAGGTGATAACTCAGGGTGGAAGGTCCTTCAGGAGGTCTTCAATCCAACGTGCTGCTCAGAGCTGGGTCAGCTGGAAGATCAGATCAGGTTGTTCAGGGCTCGGTGTAGGCAGTCCTTGAAAGCCTCCAAAGATGAAGAGGGGAGTCTTTCTGGACAGCCTGTTCCAGTGGTTGACTGTCCTCACAGGGAAAAGTTTTTCCTTCTGTCCAACAAAATGTCCTTTTTTTTTTAACAGTAAAAGACACTTATTTTAACTTATTCATACTGCTTGTTGTCTTCTTGGTTTTGGGCTATGTGAGGGACTTGGGCTTTCTCAGCCTGGAGAAGAGAAAGCTCCCCTCTTCACAATGGCCATGGGAGGCTCTTGAGAACACAGAGCCCAGCTCTTTGCATGGCAGATATTCCCTTGCCATTTTATCAAGGATGGTTGGTTTGGAATTATCTCTGAAAAATGTTTGAAAGAAGATGTTTTAAAGAAAACAGCTATAGTTGTTGCTGTTATGTGGGAACTGAAGGGATTCTTGCCCTCCTTTTAGCCTTTGACTTGGGGTATCTGGCATTGCATGACATCTTGCCTTTTTGGTGTTGCCTGTGTGATCGTGTGATATTGCCTTGGTCTTTTGGACATCCATAATTCTTTGGCTGTTTGCTAACGGATGCAGGGAGACTTTCTGTGCTCCATTTTCCCTTAACAAGTATAAGATGTTTTTCCCCAACTTGCTAACATGTACACAAAAATAAGAACTGATTGTCTCAGTTTTTGCATACGTCTGAATCTTCTCTCCGTAGCTGCCTCACATTAACTTATTCCCTGAAGTTATATGAATTACTGCTACAAATGGTTAACACTTAAGGAAATGGGGAAATTGTTGTTCAGACAGCACCTATCAGTCTGGCTAGCAGGTATACAAAAACTTATTTCGTTGCAGAATAAAGTAACACCCAAAGGCAAAGAATTGCATCCGTGTTCTCTAGCTGCTTAATAACACATTTTCTTGTTTAAAAAAAAAGAGTCTTCCAATAAATACACATCTATTTGAGTTGACTTCTTAAAAAACATTTGGGACTGTGCTGTTATTTCTTTGTTGCATATCTGCAGGTTTTTGCATTTTTTTCCATAATGTTAAGAGAAATAAAAGCAGATTACTAGTCAGGATTCAATCCCTAATTTGTATTTCTAAATCCTGCACGACTCCGTTCCCCCAAGAATGGCAAATTACTTGAGCACAAGCTGCAGACCTAAATGAAACAAACTTCTATATTTGATTTCTCATCAGAGAAAAAGCGGGTGCATGTAGTTATTTAATGAAAAACATCCTTTTCAGTCCGATCAAAGGAACTGCTACATTTATCATTTTGGGGTGGTTGTTACTATTGCTAATACTACTGCAGTGCCTCAGAAACGTACTTGCAAAGACAGAGGGAGTTGGTATGCCTTCTGAATATGGAGAATCATGGAAGTAAGAAGTGGGGAGTAGGCAGAGGGTGTGGGACTTGAGTTTTTATGGTAAGAGTCAGTGAGTTTCAAGAGTAATGCTGACTAGACAAGCTACGATCTCTTACACCTTAGCATATGTATTTAAAAAGAGGATTAAATCTTGTTTAAAGCTATTTAAATTTCAAGGCTAGCTACGTAAAGGCATACAAACAGCTTAGCAGAACCAGACCGAATGCCCATCTAACCCAGTGTCCTTTCTTCCACAGAAGCCCATAGAAAATATGTATGTAAAAATAAGTGCAAGTATGGTGAAAGAGCTCAGGGATTTCTTTTTTTTTCTGTTGGCTCTCCCAGGTTTTGTTGAACTCTAGCAAGGTGACTTCTGAACCTGAAGTTGTACACAATTTGTCTTAACTAACAGCTTTTATTGGATTTCTTTCCCACCTGCAAAGAATTTGGTGGGTCATTCCAGGTCCTCACATATTGTGCTTCTTTGAGAGAGAAAAGCTCCGTTTATTCTGATGATATCACTGCTTGCTGCTGTGTTATTACCATTATTATACCCTCCTGTACATTAATAGAGCTGAGCTATTAGCATCATCCCACACATTCTGTGTTTACGCCAGCGTGTTAAATCAAAAAAAACCATCTGCCTGGAAGGTAGAAATGTGTTTTAATGTATGAATGCGTCGACATAAAAACACTACAACTTCTGCTGTGTGCTCACACTGGAGAGCATGGAAGAAACCCATGTTTCTTTCCATGAATGTCTGTGGTTAGGAACTGGCCCTTGTGTAAATCCGACAGGAGAAAGCTCAGATGTCGAAGGTGCCTGTCCACATCAGTGGTAATGAAGAAAGCTGGCGCAGTGATCGCTTCCCTCAGGAGTAAAGCTGCAGACTTTGTGACACAGGGATGCACACGCTGTGTATTTCGTTGGCATCCACAAACTGTTTTGTCATTAATTTAGGTCAATGTTGCATTGCTTGAACTCAAGATTCAGTGCAGGGAATATTTAAGGTAATACTGCTGCATGTGTTGTTTGTTTGTTTTCCATAAGTTTTTCTTGAATTTTTGAAATCATTTAAATGTATGCTTTTAGGATGAGTGGTATTTGCGAAGTGTGGTGGTACCTGATTGGAATTCAGCTTGAAGAAATTGGTGCAGTGATACAGTAGAGGAAAGAGAATACACTCAACTTCTACTGAATAGCTTAATGGACTGAGGGGTCACAGTGATCCTCCTGTTGATACCATGGAGTTTGGCAGCGAATGCCTCTCTGGATAAACAGGAATGTCAGCCAGTGCAGAACTATCATCCTGACAGATGCGTGTCATAATGGCATCCACAGACAGGTCTGATAGCAAAACAGAGCTCACGTGTTTCCTAAGAAACTTATCTCATTTCACAGTAATCGGAGGTTTGAAAAGTCTTGTTTTGTAATGCACCTATGATAAAATGAGGTCTTCTGGAGCTGGCTACACAGCCTTGCTTGAAAAGCCCAGGGATCTCTCAGGCCATTCTGTCCATAACTTTCATTCTTAAGAGTAAGATGACACAGAATTCCCATTCCTCTTTAATCCCTCCCACCCTCTTTATGTTTTTAGGCATGAAAAAAACTTGCAATGAATGCCAAAATAGAAAGTCAGAAACCAGGCAGATAAGGAATCTCACGGCCAGTGAAGATGCTGTGGGAACAGCAGAGTTGCAAGTATTTAGTAACATCACAGCAGCCTTGTTCCACATTTGCAATTAATACACGTCTGTGTTTGCATTTGTTATAGGACTCTTGACAGCACCAACATAACAAGAAAAACGAACAACCTGAGTAATAAATCTCTGGAGGCATTCAGCAAGTGCCATAGGGCTCATTAATCTTGATTATTCCCCATAATAGATAACTTCACAAATCAGCTATTCTCCCCAATCACGCACATAAGGATAATGTATATATAATAGCCTCCCGTACTGTAAAACCCCAAATAGAATTTCATTTTTTAAATATAAGTCTTGACAAATGCAAGACAAATATTTATAGAAAAGAGATGGGCATGAATAACAATGAACTGGACTGAAACAAGTAGAACAGAGACTTGTGAAAAGAAGGTGGCATCTTTTCTGATTACGTTTCTGTTTTGCTGTGTTTCTCAGCATTATGATGTCTCTATTTGAATCAAGAAATTCATTTATTTATAGCCTGAAGTAGATGGGATTTTCTTCCTGAGAGTTTTGGCCAGGGAGATGAAGGAGACTGCAGCTGCAGCCTTCATGCATGCTCTGTAAAGAACATAGACAGGAGAAAATAGAAGCAGCTGAGAAATATCCTGAATCCCAGACATCTTAGTATTCATAATTTATGCTACTAATTCCCTCTTTTTCTTGTAGCCTTCCCAGAAATTTCCTTTGAAAAGTGCCAAAATCATCAGAGGAAACACAGTTCTGATCTGATCTGTTTATCACTTTTTCTCAACTGCACCTTAAAGATGCTATCAAATCGTAAATACATCTGTGAAAGACATTGTATTTGGAAGAAGAACGTGTGTGATCCTTTCGATAAGAGTAGCAGAGCTGCTCTAATACCCAGAGCGGGTGCTGGACTGCAGGCTGTGCTTCAGCTCGCTGATCAAAATACCACGGTTATCTTGAAGCTAGTTGTGCAAAGAATTAAAAAAAGGAGATATTTTAACTCTTAAAAAAAATGTGTAAAATATACTGTTTTGAATGCACTTGATATTAGAAGAGGATAAGCAAGGTTGTGGGAGGGAATAGATGAACTTAATTTTGTAGAAGACCAGTACTTTTATATCTTCATAATCACAGTGTTCTGAATTTGCTGCTTAAGTGTAAGTTCTGCTGATTGAAGTTTCGCAGTTGTAAAGCCATACTCACAGTTGATTCTTCCTCGCATCCAGGATAAAGCATGAGATTTGATTGCCCTCATCTTTGCCTGCAACTCCATTTCGCCTCCTTTCTTTTTTGTCCCCTCGTGTCCACATGCTCTCAAAACCCAGGATTTTGTTCTGTGACCTGGGGCACCAAAATAGCAATTCTGTGTGAGCGGAAAGAATTTAAAAGACTAACAACTGAGCTGCTTTAGGGAGGGTTTTCTCTTCTTGTTCACAGCCTTCATTCCACTCCTTATAACGAGTCCTGAGGTTATATTTTCTTTAATAGAAAAGAGAGTGCGTGTATCGTCTTTCAGAGTTAGAACAACTTGAGTTTTGGATCCTGCTTTGCGCGCCGCTCCAACGATTCTACTTCTTTAATTCTTTTGCATGTGAATGCAAGACATATCTATGAAGTATCACACGCATTTAATAGACAACGTTGCACTCCAGTGCTCTGTCTCTGTTCCTAAATCCGTACACATTAATAACATCCACAGGCAAAATATATTCTGGCCCAGAGGTGAAGAATGAGTTTTAACTCATTAATGAGTTTTAGAAAAAAACTGAGTGTCTTCAACTTCTTTTAAGTTTGATTGGATGGATTCGGGATCTTGTAAGTTTGGCATTTGTGTTTAGGCACGTTTGTCTTCTGCAAAGAACTCACTGAGTGTCAAACAACAGCGCCTTTTGGCTTGAAAATGTTCACAGAATCACAGAATTATAGGGGTTGGAAGGGACCTCCAGAGATCATCAAGTCCAACCCCCAAATGTTCTTTGATATCTGCACATTCTAGTAGTTTGAAGCATGGTTTTGGAGTAACTGAGGATAACTGAGCTCTATTTCTAGCTGTCTGACAGAAATTCAAGTAACTCCCTTAATCTCTCTTGGACTCAGTTTCTCGCTATATAAAACTATACTATTAATACTTCACTGTCTTTGTAAAATGTTCCACAGTCTTTTGATGAAAGGAATTTTTTTAAGTTCAAAGTGTTTCTCTTAATGAAAGAATGAACTTGCTTATTCTTGAAGAAATACATTATATAAACATCAAAGAGCTGTTTGCACCATGTGGTAGTCTGCCACAAGGTGCTTCTCTGTCTCAATTAGCAATATTTTCTCTTCTACTTTTCCATGTAAAAGAACGTGCGTGGTGATTCGGATGCCATGACGTACAATTCCATCAATGGAAATGTGTGGAGTTGAAATACCTACAGCGATTGGCATCAGCCCTTCCTGGCTTGTGGGCTGATTTCTCCAAGGATCAAGGAGCCAATGCTGGAGAACAGCTTGAGTTTCACAGTTCAGTTTGCAACCGAAAGGGTTCTTGCTGATTTCTTGTTTAGACTTGGAATAATCTCCAAAAGTAGGGGTATCCTTATATTTTGTTGGAGAAGTTATTAAACTGCAGGTATGTTTCTTAGAATGGAGTCGTAGAATAGAATCACAGAATTGTAGAGGTTGGAAGGGGCCTCTAGAGCTCGTCTAGTCCAACCCAAAGACAGTTTAGGTCCCATCATAGACTGGTTTGGGCTGGAGGAGACCTTAAAGATCATCTGGTCCTAACCCCCTGCCGTGGGCTGGGCTATCTCTTACTACATCAGTTTGCTTAAAGCCCCATCCCATCTGGCCTCAAACACCCCAGGGATGGGACATCCGCAGCTTCTCCGAGTAGCTGTGGCAGTGCCTCACTGCCTTCTGAGTAAAGAATTTCTGCCTAACATCTAATCTAAATCTCTCTTTTTTCAGTTTAAAGCCATTATCACTGTGTGCCCTTGTCATAACTCCCTTCTTTGGGAGTTAATGCAAAAAGGCACCTTTCCAGATGATGATTGACGCTTCAGTCAGCCACTAACAAAAAGAGTTTAACCAGGTGGAAAATATGATATATCCTTAAATGGTTTAACAGTCATTTTTATATTTGTTTTCCTTTTTGTAGTGCTTTTTTTTTTTTTTCTTTTTTTTTTTTCTTTTTTCTTGCAAGTCTCAGTTCTGAGCTTTGTGATCTTGGTTGCTTCTCCCATTTCTGTTTGATAAACTGCAGAGTGGCATCAGTCTGTCCCCTTGCTGTGATAACCCAGCACAGCAGACGGCAAGGTAGTGTTTTTTTAGAAGGCAGTTGAAGGAAGTTCTGCATTGGGAAGTTAAAGTGCCACCAGACAGGAGGGTGGCTTACAAGGCATTGCCAACGCAGTATCCCCATTACCCACAGAGGTGCTCAGCATTTGAGCAAGGTGCCTGCTCTGCTGGGAGAAGGGACTGTGCCCCTTTGCCTTGCAGACACACTCCCAGTCTGATTGCTTCTCCTTGAGGTACGGAACAGGACAGGGATATGAAAGGCGACTAATACAGCAGAGAAGTTGTCCCTGGTGGAACATGCACCTCTGGGTTAGAAAGAAGTAAACCGAAACACCAAAGAGGGTTTGTAGTAACCTTGGGCAGCACAAGTCCAGAAGGACAACACTTGTGTTTCTTTGAACAGCAACGCATCTGGTGCTGGTACTCTTTTCTTTGTGCATTATGTACTTGGAAAGGCATTAGAATTTTTTTTTTTTCTTTTGAGGTATTGAAGGGGTGTTAAGGGATATTAACCCTTCTGGCTTAAACTGGAATTGCTGAGTTAAAATGGTAAGGAATAGAGCTAGTCAGTGATGGAATATGAATGTTGGGGCATTTCAACTGGTGGCAGAAAGAGAGGACAGCACCGTGTTAAGGTATTTTGAGTTGAAGGTTTACAAGGACAAGCTGATCATCCACACCCCCTCCCCCTTATCATCTAGTATTGTGAGCAGGCAACACTGATCTGCTTTTACGGGAGCAAATACCTCCGTGAGCCAGTGAAATATGTCCGTGAGTCAGTACTCCTATGCCTGTTTCTGCAAGATTGAGTGACAAAAATCTGTTCCCAATGTAAATAGAAAAACAAATTAGCTGGTTTATTTTTAAGTTGTTTAGAAACTTGACTGGTGAAAACAGTTCCGAATGACATCCAGTTTCAAAAACGTGGCTTTGAGTGTCTGAAATAGAACTTGTAGTTGTGACAGTGCTCCCAGTGCTCACATAGCTGGAGCTCGGGAGATGAGAAACATGTGTTTAAACCTAGATGTCCAATTTAGAAATAAATGCATACAGTCTCTCAATCTCTAGGCTAAGACCTGTGTTATGGAAAAAAAAGTTTATGTAACGCCGTTTCCATTATAAATAGAGACTAATTTTCTCAAAAAGACTCTTAATATTAAGCAAACAAGTAAGTTTGTTACTAAAAACATTCTCAGTGCTTCATTGCCTTGGGTTTACAATATCATTTACACGTCAAATTACATTTCATCTTATGATTTAGTAATGCCAGAAGAATAGATCTAATTCTGTGTCTCATGATACCCTTAAAGATGGAAGATTGCTTTCCATGGAGTGTGAAACTCAATTTGTAGTCATGTGTATAAAACATGACTTTATGGCAGATTAGCTTGCTGTAGATTTAGTTCTCTCTGACAGTGAACTGAAAAATATTAGCATTTCACTGAACACAATATTAACAGCAAGAAGAGAGTATTACTGTGATGTAGGAAGTAGAATGACTTTTTTGAAAGTAGAGCCAATAAGCAGAAGAAAATGTATTTAGAGATTTGCAAGGAGTTTAGACAAAGTTGGCCTAACTTTTTTTCTTTCCTCCTCTTTTTTCCTCCCCCACCATGGGTCATTTTAAGAAACGATTGTGTTTGCAGTTGTCAAAGTGACCACTCAGTGATGTTCAAGAAAGCAGCAATTGCAACATAGAAGGAGGCATCTGGATGGTGCATGGTTGAGATGACTGTAGGAAACATGAGGGTGGTTTTTGTTGTCTTTTTAAAGGCTTCCATTTTTGATTTGCAGATGTGTTACTTTGCGGTCAGATGTGTTGTTTGCTTTTTCCAGTACAAGCAGAGGATCAGAGCATGCATTCATGTGCAGCTCGTTATTTGCACGGTTGGGATGGTGCTGGCATTTGGCTGAACCATCTCTCTCTGAGTGCCCATTGCCTCTCGGGTGTGACGAGGCTGTCCCTCAATGTGCTCAGCACGTGGTTAGAATGGGCTCGAGCCCGTTATATCCTGCTGTAGTCTCTGCATCCCTCTGTCACACGAAGGGCTTGACTAGAAGAGATGGGAGGAGGAAGGGAAATGAAAAGAAGCAGACACTGTAATTAAATACTGTTCAAGAAAAGCATGCTATATGGAGATTCCTTGTTCTATTTTGTGTCTTGCACTTGAATTTTTGTGGCCTATCTTGTATGTATCTGCCAGAGTGATGCAACACGTTTGCACATTCTGCTTTTATAATGTGACAGATAGTAATGTGATTCTTTGTTCCTGACTCAAAGTTAATATATTCAGGATACAAATGATATATGAGGGTGCAGAAAGAACTGCAACATTTTAACTGCAGTTGTAGGAACGTACCCCATGCTTTTGTGCTAACTGGATACGTTTTGTTTATTAATTATGTTCATTTGTATTCCTAGAGTCAAATAATGTTATGTGAAAACAGCATAATGATTCTTGGATATTTCTGCAAAAGTAATAACTGAATTTGACCTGCTTTTGATCTTTCAAGCTACTCATTGCACCTGTCCCTTATTCCTGTAGTTATCTTTTTTCTCATTGGGCTCTTCATTGATTAGCAGGCAGCGTGGGGCTGCTTGCTTCCCTGGGCCAAGCACACAAGCTCTACTTCTTTCTATAAAAGATTTCAATGTGATTGCTGTCCCTTTGTTTCTATTTAGGAAAGCATTTAAGATTGTAAATGATGTGCTCAATTGCCCCATTCTCTTTAGAGCATTTTCCACATATTCCAGAGGTTGAAAATTATGACAGCCTGTTTGTTCTTAATTATGCATGCTTCTATTAATTCAGATTTTTACTAATTTTCTTTCATTTTTAGCTACAGCTTATACTGCATGGACCCAGTCCTACAAATAAGCATACAATTAATTCTGCTCGCAAGAATTATTGTCATTGCTGTTGCTTTTTGCAAGCTCTGTAGAACTCACTTTACAACATATACTGCATACAGCAGTGCACTCTGTGGGACGAAGGTTGGCACACAGTCACAGCATAGGGTGCTAAAGGATGAGAGAGGAAGTTGGCTGTCATCTCCCCACATTGACTGGTTTGTAACTGGTTTGTAGCTGAACTGTTGGAAGAGCAGGAGGATGCCTAGTGACACAAGGGCCAGCACAGGTGAAGCTCTCAGGAGTTTGAGGGGATGCTTCTCTGCAGATATGCAAGTAGCTCTTGAGCTTGCAGGTACCACAAAAACACTGTCAGAACTGCTTGGTGGAAGCCAAGCCCATGGCCAAGCAGCCCCAGAGGAACAGAGCAAGTTGCGGTGAGTTGGAGGTAAAGGGCACAGGGCAGCTTCCTAGGGTGCCCTATGGTGATACTTCTTTTAGAAGCTGTTGTTAAATATACTTCTAGTAGATGGATTATGAGGTTGTATCATCTTATTGTGGTCTCTTTGGTGGTACTGTAAGAGGATAAGTAGATTTCTTTGCTCTAGGAGCCAGGCTCTAACTAGACTGAGAATCTGACCCTAGAATTTTGTCTTTAAAATAGTTGTTTTTCTGCCAACCAGTAGGAAACTTGTCATTCACCATTGTAATTGGGGAGAAATTCTGGAGGGCTGATGGAAGCTCAGGGACCTATCTAGTTCCACTTCTTTCCTCTGTCCCCTTCTCTGTCCCAGCAGCTTCTCCTCCATTTCCTCAAAATAAAATATACCTGTTGTAGAAGGAAGTTATAAACTGTTGGGTGCACATCTTGGGCAGCCCCATTGCTTTGGTGTGCAGTGCACACATTTGCATCACAGCCCTGGGGTCACACTCCAGATGTGTTACCCAAATACTACAAATACCACTGCAGCCTTCCACACCAGCCTCCTTCACGTCATGTTTCCACGATCGTGTCACCTGATTGCAGTCAGAGAATTGCAGAATCATAGGGATTGTGAGGGACCTTTGGAGATCATCAGGTCTGGCCCTTCTGCTAAAGCATCCTTATGCCCAGCACAGTTTCTCCCTTTGCATCCATTTAAGCAGCATTGTGTACTATGACAGTGGTAAAAACATTGCTAAATCAAACCGAGCCAAGAAAGGGTAGTTTTAATACATATATATAAAGGGAGCTAAAGAGTTAATGATATCTTATCCTGGATGGGACCGTAGTGATATCTGCTGTTAAATCTCTCAAGCAGAATATTACTTGAAATACTGGATGGGAGAAAGTTGAGAGCAGACCAGGAGAAATACAGAGGGCTGCCTGTGATTTTTCTGCCTTAGAGACATGCTCAAAGTGCATCAGACAAGCCTACCCTGGGACTGCAATTAGGTGGATACATCAAAGTACATCTTATGTCAGTGGTGTCTTTATCCCTCAGCTTTACATCAGAAAAGCTTATACCAGTAAATACGTTGCTCTGTGTTGCACAGCTTACCCAGAAAAGTTGTCTTCAGTTTAAAAACCGTGCTCTGCAGCGCAGGAAAAGATATCAGAAATGGTTTATCTGCCTACCCAGAGTGAGGAAACCTCACACAGTCCTAAGAAGAGCAGCTTAGGTGTTGTTTTTGCATGGTGCAACTTAGCTGTTGTTACCGTGAGTCATTTTTTTCTTTGAAAAATATGATCCTCGCATGCATAGCGATATTTATAAATGCATACACATACACGTCAGGGGTCTTACCATGGCTGACACCAGCACCTGTCATCCTAACCATGAATGAAATTTTGGCCTTTTTGTTAAGCACCTACAGATCCCTTGAAGCTTTAAAGGCTCTTGTTAGGAATTGCAAGAGGCCTTCCAAATGCTTTATTAAAAAAAAAAAAAAAAGGCATGGGGTTTAAATAGTTAATGAACACACATCATTTACCTAAACAGTGTTTTTATAGATCTTTGCAAATATGACATTAATTAAGAAAAGTAACTAAAGCTGAAGTGCCACAGAATGTTAATCTTCAGCATCAGTAATTAGCTGTGGATGAGGATTTTTTTTATAATGTTTCCAGTTTATACCGTTTTGTTTGGGAAGAAACACAACTATGCGGGTTGAATTATTAAGAAAACAAATGAGCCCTGAAAAACTCTTACAGAGTGATTGTGTGTGCACTACTGCAGTGAGCCTTTGCTCATCCATGGTTGTGTTGCCTCTGTGTCAGAAAATAAATCCGGGATACCCCTGCCACATACCCTTCCTACTCATTCTCTCCCTCACCCATTGCACAGTGTGTCCACTTGTCATCACAGGGATTGATGGCCTGGACCAGTTGCAGACAATTGTGTTGAGTTCTCATCTTTGCCCATGGCCAACAAGAGCAGGTAATGCAGACGGCCACTCCGTCATTAGCTTGATTGTGTTTTTAACACCCTAGTAAAGGCAGCTTTTTGAATCCATCCCTCCCGCATGCCCTGATAATTGTTTTGTTTATCAGAACAATTTTGCGCTCTGCAGCGGGCAGTGGAAGGTCTGTCTGTGTTGTTTGTCTTCCTAAGTTGTTAAATGAAATGACTCAGAAGATGCAGGAAATTAATTTTGGTCGCCTGGATTTATGGCAGAAAGGAAAGCTTTGAAGTGGTGATGTCAGTGTAGCCGCTCTGAAATTCATGAATGAGCCTTCACAAGATTTTCAGAAGCTTAGAAATTGAGGGTTGCTTTTTTTTTTTTTTTTTTAATAGTTGCATCCTTTTTAGTTACCTATTGATATCTGAACCCTAAGAATTCGTGTCTCCGAGCCTTTATTCAACAGGCATTTCCTATGAAAATGAAAGCAGAAGATGTCCATGTAAATATGACTGCAAGAATCAGGGCTTTTAAAATAAAGCATAGGCTTATTGTTAGACTCGTATTAAAAGTGCGATAATCGCCAGCATTACCCATTCTTGGCTCTCTTTTTTAGGATAGTTAATTTAACAGCTACTATTGAAATAGCCATAAACAATTTAATAAACCTGGTAAAACTTCAGCTGCTTCTTTATTACACATTCAAATAGGGTTCTCTGCCTCTTGAGTCCTACTCTACACCCTTGAATGCTGTTAAATAGTGCCATTAAAACAGCAATACGAGGAGACCATTCTCATTTATAGAGATTGTAAAATAGGGATGAGATGCTGGTTTTTATTCAGTTCAAGACATATTTCCACAACAAATGTTAGCTAAAGTAAATAATATGGATATAGTATGGATAGATAAAGCATAGTGTCTCGTTACCAAGTTTCACTGCCCTGATGACATGCGATATTCTATAGCTGGCTTTCTGATGTTAAGCTTGAGTACGTGTTAGCAAGTGGTAAAAATGGATCTTCGTACGTCGAAGACAGACAGAATTTTGGCTGAAAAAAGGATGTTGTCTTAATGAAATATCATTAATTCTTTAGCAGTTGACTTCAAGATTGGCAAGGTGTGTTGGCTGAGATCATGTTTGGGGGAAGAACATTAACACTGATATTTTATATTGTGTGCTTATGAAGGAGGATGGCTTCTCGAGGTTCTTGAAATTTATAGTTTCATCTGTGGAAATCTGGGCCTCAAACACATTCCTCTGGTTGAAGCGCATTATGCAAGTCCTTACACATTTTGCTCTCATTTCTGTGATTTATATTTTACAAGTAATGACTTAAGCTGTGTGACAGCTAGATGAAATGTGTGCCTGTGGTTTTCTCCCCATGATTTAAAAAAAAAATAAAATAGTGAAGCAGCAAGCCTCCACTTTTATGGTTGTTAGAATATGTAGATGCAGGTGCATCATTCAGAGATGGTATTTCCAGCTGTAGAGATTAGCACAGAGCGTGTCCTGTAACTGAACTTTGTACTTTGGGGACTAAGGGCAGAGTCTACTGATGAAGAGCCATTGGACGCTGCTTTTCTCTCCAAGATGTCTGTGAGTCCTTTCTACCATCTCCAGTGTCGCTTTGCATTTTACAGGATTTAGGGTTGTTTTTTTGTTGTTGTTTTAGTGATGCAGCCGCTCAGCACATTTTGTAATCAGAGAGTGCAGTACAGCCACGGGCTTTCTACTGCCCAACAAGCAGGTCACGAATTGATTAGGTCTTCATCCAGAAGGCAGATTTTGAGAGATGGTTCTTGTATATTACTTGTGTCTGCAAAAGTAGAGTTCCTTTGTTATGAAACGTGATGTTCTACGCAGTGACAAGCTGATTAATAGCAATTTTCTAGAGAGGAAATAAAGCTACCTACTACTGTAGGTGCAGAAGAAGAGAAAAATATTGGGCTCTTGTGTAAATGTTCTTATGTCAGTGGTTGTGCTCCAGTAATTAAATTCTGACAAATAGATGAACAAACAATCTCCGGGGGTAATGAGGCTCAGTCAATGAACCACAAGTGTTCACAAGTACTAAAAATCAGAGAAAATACAAGTGAAAACCCTGCATATGTGTTACTTAAAAAGCAAGTAAGAACTCATTAAAGGGATTTCTGATACCTCTGCATGCTCTGCGTTTAGAAACAGATGTACAGAATTTATTCTCCAAACTCCCAGATTCTTTGATACACACAGGACAGTAGGTTTTATACTTCATTTTAAGAGGAAAATTCAATAAGTGCAATGAACCCCTTGACAAAAAGTTGTCACTAGCATTGTAGGCTTCTTTTCGATGAACCTAAAAGCCTGTAACCAGAGAAGTGAAATCCTTCAAATGTACTGTACTCACACTTGGCTCAGAGTGCATGAAATGCAGACTTGTGAAAATGTGGTCGTAGAAGTTGAATACATTTCCTTCTAACTTTGATGACTGCTTATTTCACAGGCCTGAATGTAAGTACCTTTTCTGCTCTTCAGCAAAAATGGTAACAGATGCCATCACCTTAACTGTGTGGTAAAGTAACTCACAATAGCCGTGTCTGTATAAAACTGTTCTGTGTCGTATGGTATCCAAATTTCTAGGATTTTTAATGTCCTTTTTCTTACAACGCGTAGCAGAGGATTCTCCTCCCCACCATCAGAACTGATTTTTCTTTTTGAAGTACGGTTTCTCACTTCTTCAAAATAAAAAGGATTGGCAAAACGACAATTTCATGTGACAGCTACGGATGGGGAGTTGACAGTAAATATCGACTTCCCCTTTTGCTGCTGCTGTTGGGCTGAGAGAGTTAATCCCATCAATAATGACAGTCATGTTAGTCTGATTGATATTTTGTAATCCGTCTTTCCTCTGTCTCCCTGGTCTGCTACGATCCCTTCTTGGTTAGTAACCTGCCGTATGTTACTTGGTTAGATAGAAAGTATATTTTTCCTAGCTCTCTTAGTGAAGCCTGTGTTTGAACTGTGGTCATGATGCTGCTGCTCTCTGGTTTCTATAAATGATGGGAATCGGACAGCTGAGCTGCAGCAGTTGCTGCAGTGTGAATGACAGAGGATATGGAGATATGCTAAGATGTATCTGTAGCCACACAGGAAGCCATGGTAATCCTCTGTCACCAGCAAGGAATCTATAATGGCTACAATGTGGGACTTTGTTTTGTATTCCTCTTTTCAGCAGATGGCCATACCATGTACCAATGCCTCTAGCAAAAAAAAAAAGGAAAGTCTTCATGGAAAAAAAAAATAAAGAAAAAAGCCCAATTGAGGTTGGTATGCAAAATGTCAAATGCAGTTCTGACATCCCCGTCCAGAAAAAGATCAGTATCTATGGGGTAGTTTCATGCTCATCCTCCCTCTCTGTGAACAGGAAAAGTACCTTGAAATGAAAGGGAGGCTGCATGAAGGTTGGCCTGCACGTGTGGTGGAACAGAATAAATGGGCTCTTTTTTCCTCCATGCTGTAATGAAAGGCCTGTCTTCCTCGGGTGGAAGATGAGAAATTTTCCAGCAGCCCTACACCCTCTTGAAGACTTCAGGCACGCTTTCCTTAACACCGTGAGAGCTTTTGTAAGCCTCTTTGAATTGGAATGATTCTGTCTTTGGTAAGAACAAGGCACTGAGAGGGGCATTATGATCAGTATCTTCATGTTTCCTCTCCTTTCATCCAGTGATGGCGGAACAGAAGAGAAAAAATTAGAGCTTCTTAGATGAGACTTTTTTTGTTCTACACTCCATTTTAGGCCTCTTTTTTATATGAAAGGGGAATAAAGTCTAATGTTTATAGGTAATTCATTTACACAGGAAAAAGATTACAATGGATGTGATTTTGGCCCTGTACACGATCACTGATGATGTATACAACATCTGAAATCAGTGCTATTCCTAACCGTAGGTTTAAATGTTATCACTGCATTGTGGGCTGTGGATTCAGGACATGGACAGATCTGGTGGTGCCCAGAGATTTCAGAAATGCAGAACACATTTAGGAATGTGGTGTTCATTGATCCAATCACTTTGAATTTCATTTTGTCTTGAGGCTTTCTGCAGCATGGAACATTGCCAGAAAATGAATTTTTAGAAGCAGTATATAACTGGTAATAATGACCTAAGATCTGACAAATTGAATTAGTGCACTTTAATAGAACCTTACATTTTAAATGTGCGCACTTGAGTAACTTGTAAACTTAGCAATAGTTACATTTTTAATAAATGATAGTAACTGTAGTTGCACGATGTTCATAGTTCAACTACATAAAATTATTCTTTAATTAATTTTAATAATACTAGTTGCTATTGTGATGCTGTTCACACAAGAATCTGAAGCCCTTCATTAAATATTAACTAAACCTCAAAAATTCCCTAATGTGGTTTTGTAGTCATTTTTCACGTTATTCTGTTGTGGCGCAGGGAAATGAAGTAATTTTCCCTTCCTAAGAGCCAGAAATAGAAGTAGGATTCTCCAGCCACCAACCACTTTACTGATGCATTCCATCAGTTAAAATATGATTGTGTATTGCCTTTGTGTATTCTAAATGTTTTAAGTTTCTTCTGAACTGCTTGCTCTCTAAGGATTTAATTTTCCGCTGCGTGGTATGGTTATGAGTGAGTATTTCTTGATCTGTGGAATGCTTCTTCCCTTTCCATTGGTTTATTCTTTTTCCTGCTCCCTTTTCTTGGTCTTATCTCACAAAAAGATTGTAAACATAAGTCATGTCCACGTGTTTGTCCTCTTGATATTTTTACAAGGATTTTAATTTGGCAGAATTCATTCAGAACAAAGTATTTTCATGACTTCTGTCTCCTATGCAGGCTGTCCCCTAACCTACACCATTTTATCATCACTCGGAAGATGCGGACCTGACAGATAGCTATCTGAAGTCTATATGCTGGTGCTACATATACCATTTTTGACAGCCAGAGAAACAGTTTGACTGTAATAGAGCAGTAATTTATGTACAAGCAGATCCCTCTCTCGTACCTGTCAGTGCATGCAGGCGCGTGGGCACAGGCTCCTTTACCCTCCTGTCCTCCCACTGCATTCTTCCTTTGAAGAGCTCTCTGTAGCTCAGAAATTAAGCCTCATTACCTTACATAGTTCTAGTCAATCCTGTTATCATTAAACTCTTGTTATGGGATACCTAAGCAAACTAGCTTGTGTATAACATGTTGTTTTCTCAGCATTAAACAGTCCCATTTGTGTGGTTTTTTTCTCTCTTGGAGCCATAACCAAGAAAGACAAACCTCCCTCCTACAGAACAAGAACAAAGCATTGTTTCCTCTTTGCCTGAAATTATTTTTCTTGAGATAGTCCTACAGGGACCAAAGCCACTTTGCCATTACCCCTTAGTGCTACTTTATGTGGGATTTATAATGAAATTGCTTTGACAATTTGGATAACGATGGAGCAACACAATAACTGATGAAACACTTTGGGGCAGAAAAATTTCCTTTGGGAGCCATCAGCTTTTGTGTTAAAATTACAGTCCTAATGTAATACGCTGAAACTTTAAATAATAATAATTAAAAAAAATAAAATGGAAAAGTCTTTGACTGCATTACTTAGTGTCTCTCACTGATTTTGGTTTCTGATAGTACTTAAAGGGAAATTGAAAATTGCTCTGGATCAGTAAAAGTCACACAGCTACAGAATTCTCTCTCTGCTAATCAAACGATCAAGGAATTACCTCGTTTCTATTAGTTCCAAGATGGACACTAATAACATGAGTAATAGTTTTCTGGGATTTTCACTAAGCCAAATAAATTAGCTTGGTGAGACAGTTTTCCATTATTCTAACAGAGAGGGAGAGAGTTTCATTGTTTTTTAATAATTTTCCCCCAAATTCTTAATTTAAAGCTTATTCCCTAGGATATTAACATTTTACAATGTCTGTGTGCTTTTTTAATTGTCCGTCTAATAACTTTTATTGAAAGATCTCAAAACATTTAACTTCAGTTGCTTTAGTGATTAGCCTCACCGAGCTCTTAATATAGATGACAGTGACACACGCAGTTCCTGGAATATGGTTTCATTCATTTGAAGATCCAGAAAACCAAAGTATGTTGTTCTTCTTAGATCCACCTTGCAAACAGGAAAAGAAATTCAGAGAGCTTGAGTGCATCAGCGAAGACCGTAAAACAAGCCATGAACATGATCTACACTTGCAGTATACATTAAACTGTAGCCACTTGGTTTTGCGTTAGTAGAACAGCCAGCCTCTTTCAGTTACAAACAGGATAAAATAGGACTGTTTGCATGGATGGATTTTGCCGTGCTGATTTCTAACACATCCTTTAAGATAAAGTAGACTGATCAATTGCTAACAAAAACCTTTTTACTTTTCCTTAGAAAAAAATTTACTATAGCTCAGCTGTGAATTTCTGGCAAAGTAAACAGTTGTTGGGAAAACAGCAGCACAGCCCAGGATAATTCCTCGGGCATGCTGCTGTGGGTACCTCGAGTCAGACCAGTTTTGCCAGGAATGCTTGAAGAAGCCTGAACTTCAGGTGTAGCTTTGACACTGTTGTAAAAGAGATGTTGAGTTAAAAAATGTGACATTACACCAAACAGATATGTTAAAAATTGTACTTAAAGGTTAATATAATAAAAGTGTAGTTCATGTGAGAGTGATAGAAGTATTGATCATAAAAATAAATAGTGGCCCAGAAATTCAGCTGAAAAGGAGGAAAAAAAACTAGTTGATATATGAAGAATTTGAGTTGTGACACTAAGATCAATGGCTGTATTTTCACCCAGTGAAGCATGAGAGCTTCAGATAAGGGCAGTTAGTCAGTGAAATACTGACTGACATACCCTTTTACTGTTGGCATTTGGTCTCCAATATTGATCTCACCTGTCACTGCCAGCAAAGTATACTGATGCTATGTTTATGTTCAGATAATGTTGTGGTCGGTGTCTTACGAATGATGTCAAAATCTTAAGGTAAATAAGGGGTTAATTCAAGCATCTGCCTGCATTTGTTTGATTGCATCTTTTATATTACTATAATCCATTATAACCTTTTGCCAATCAGTCGGGAAACAGCATGCTATAATCTGCACAGCCTCAAAAGCCCAAGATTTCCAATTCTTTTACTGAGCGATAGTGTACAGTAAATGATAATACAGCACACTTGCTCTTTGACTGTCAGGAGTGGGAATATTGTTCCTGAGTGTACATACGGTATCAACTAAACTGGTTAAAGAATAAATCTTTAAGAGAAATGCCTTTATTGCTTCTGTCAATTTGGTGGAGCTGGACAAATTAAATTCATAGCTTTTCAAAATAATAGTGATATTACAACAAAACATGTTTGCTGAGAGACTTGCATCAGAAAGTTTTCCCACTTCATTTTCCTTTACCTTTCTCTGCTGGGTCCAGCAGAATGTTATGTGTGAACAAAATACTTGCTTCAGTTCTGTAAAATCAACAACTTGGCCTTTGAAAGGCTGAGACAACTGGGAGCTTTCATGCCAAGCGTGGTGGTTTTCAGCTTTGCTTCAGACACTTAAACCAGATCAAGGGTGAAGCTTTTGCTCCACTGCAACCAGGAGCTTTTGCATGCTATGAGTTAGTAGTTGGCTGCTTCAAAATGATGATGGAGCAAACTGGCTAGAGAACAGTAGCTCCATCCAAATTAAACCATTTTTCTGTCTTTCTCACACCATCATCCACAGAGCTGTAATTTCTGGTTTACTTCTTCTGCAGTTGGCTATAGCTACAGGATCTCCTATTATTTTATTTGGCAGAATCAAGACAAGTTTCTGTATTTTATCTTGACGAGTTTAAGCTCCAAGAGGCAAGGAAGCAAAGTAGGGCCTAAACAAGAGGTTTCCTGACTGTGGTGTGAATATGGTGTGCCCTGCTCCAAGGTAGACTGGGGTGGGAGAGGTGACTTTATCTACACAATGACAAATTATTTATTATTAGTGTTAGCCTTTGATATCTCGTTCAAGTTCTTTCGCTCTCTTCAAGCCAAAAGCAAATAAAAATAAAATTAACAAAAAAATCCAAACAAACTTTCTAGAGCAGTCGTAGTCAGTAGAATAAACATCACAAGGACAATTTGCATGCAGAATTTTACAGCAGAAGTAAAGAATACTGGCAGATCACCTACATACTAATAATGAAAAGGTGGTTATGCTGCTGCTGACTGCCAGCTTCACTTACTTCTCCACAGCCAGTTAGAAAGAAACAGTAATTTGAAAATAGAAATTTGGTGTTGTTTCTATGTATGTCTTTCCTTCAGATTTTGTCTTCTATGCCCCATAAAATTTTGTGCTGAATACCAGGTAGTGTCATCACTGGTGGTGAATTTTGAGATGACAGCTGCTTCCCACTGAGCAGAGACTGCCTGGTTTTTGAGTAATGGCTGAGTGTTCTTCTGATGGGGTCTTTGAAGTTATTCCTCCTGCTTTGAAACTCCAAGGCTAAATAGACTATATTAGTTCTAGAGATGCTGAAAATGCTGAAAAGCAAAGCAAATAAATATATTTTTTTAAAACAATCATTTTATTTAAGTAGAATGAGGTACCACAATTAAGATGCAGCTGGGATTCTCAAAGTGGGTTGTAATGGCATTTGATTCAATATAGGTGTTGCTAGCATTGATGAAGGTAACTAACCTTTGAGCTTGAAAATGGTGAATAAACATGAAGATGAAGTGCAGTGCACCATATTGCAGAGATGAAGCATCCCTAGACATTGGATGAAACCAGCTGATACTCCTTTTACAGTTGGGCATGATGAAAAACAGGTTAAAACAAAGAGTTGTGATTCTTTACTCATTACAGCTTTTGCAGGTATGATTGAGTTCGGGGTTACAAGGGATGTCTTCTGGACCATCAGAAGCAATTCTTAGCACTTTGAAACTTCACCTCTTCCTGGAATGAGGAAATCATTTATGCATATTACCAGTTGCATCGTAAAAGACAACATGTTTTTCTGCAATAGGCTTGAAAAATTAGACCTTTTCAAACTTTTTGTTTCAGTCAATCAACTTTGATTTTAAATTGTGAAATTGCATAGATATGGGTGAGCAAAACCAAACACCTGTGAAATGCATCTGTTGATGGCAGCCAATAGACTCGTAGTGAGTTCAGTACTAAGCTAATGCCTCACTAATGTGAGCCCAAGTCAATCAGGATCTGCTGGTTGTCTGCTTAGACCAAGCATTTCTAAAACATTGAGTTTTATATCCAGAAAAAAAGATGGTTTTATTAGAATGTATATTCAAGAAGGATTTGGACATCACTCTCAGATGTGGAGTTTGACTTTTGGGTGGTCCTGTGTGGATCCAGGAGTTGGACTCGATGGTCTTTGTGGGTCCCTTCCAACTTGGGATAGTCTATGATTCTATGACTGTTCTTTCTCATCACTTTGGTATCCAGGCATGCTCCTGTTCTCCCAGATAGTTCTAGCTCCCTGTGTGCAGCAGCAGTGTCACCTGCTGAAGAGGTGAACCACTCTCCCTGCTGGTAACTGTGCTCCTTGGTCCCTGAACATGGCCAGGCTTGTTCTACTCCTGCCGCAGTACCACCTCCAGGCACTCCAGCCAGTGATCACCCTCTGACTTGGCCCTTTTGTTGGGTGAGATTTTGAGTGTTTGCAGAAGTCTGTAAAGCCTGTAAGTCACAGGAAACCCTATTTCTACAGATAATAATGCTTTTCAGGGAGTACTTCGTTTTCAGACAGAAAAGGGGAGCAAAGGGGTATTTATGTGGCTTTGATTTGTGCATCATTTTTCAGTAAGGGCCCTTTTCCTTATATCTGTTTGACACTTTTCCAGGCTCCTATGCAGCAGGTGCATCTATGGACTTTGTTTCATTCTCTTTCAATCCATCTTTGTCATGATTTACAAAAAGAACAAAGGTGGCCATGGGTGAATGAAGCCAGGCATCCAAAAAAAATGAAGGTGAAGCATTACTTAGTAATGGTTTGCAGCGATATGATCAAACAAGCTCCTACACAACTACTGACATTAACATGATGACAATTTAAAAGCATTAATGATCTGTATCAGCATTTTCATCAGCCTGCTGAAAAAAAAAGCCAAAAGCAAATATTAACATAGCGTGTTGCAAGCTGAATTCTTTTCCTGTTTCCCTTTATTTTGGCATTCTGTGGCCCACTGTGATTGTTTGCTATCATCGTACCAAGTCCATTTAGACTTCAATTCTTTGTTAAATGTTGCAATATAAATAATTCTATTCAACTTTTGGAGGGTTAGTGGTTGTTTCCATTTGTGTATATATATAAATACATGTTATCACTGTAGCCAGTTCTAATGACTGTTTATCTATTTTTTTCTTTAGATCCCCTGATAGATTTTGATGACTGTCATGTTAGGGGATAATTGTATTGCCATAATTTAGAACCTGGGTCCTGGTGTAAATGTATATACATACACATGTAAAATATGAATGAACATGTATACAGATATACTCAGAGTATTCCACGTCTCCCATTCTAAGTGGATCTGGGGATATATCCGTACTTCAGAACCCACCATTTCCATTCTCCTGGGCAATCTCAAAATCATTAAGCTAAGTAAAAATGATAAATTATTTGCTGTTGTTTGAAGATACAGAAGTGTATGGGTTTGATATTGGCTCTTGTCCGTGTTTCTTAACTGAGCAGCATTGCCTCATATTAGAAGGGTTGTGATTTCAAAAGACTAATACAGCAAGTCATGTTACCTGTGTGTATTAGAGTGTAGCAAAAAGCCTTTGTTCGTTTTGACTGCAATGTAACTGACTTAATGCCCTATTTTGCAGCTGTTCTCTAACTCTCACTCCACTAGTTTTTCCTTGCAAACACCAGTTTTGCCAACGCCATGGGTTGGTTTGAGGGTATTTGCAGTAATGTCTTTGGAGGTTTTGCTGGCTTGCAACATGTCTAATGAAACAATTGGATACTTGCTAGTATTTCTCCAGCTGAGAAATATTTTCTGCAGATGAACTTAAGAGAACAGCAGCAGTTTTACACCAAGGTTTGATAGATTTTATTATTTATGCAGGTCAGCCCTCAAGGTGTTTAGAGTGCAGAAGCATTCATGAGTTTACTCTTTGCATCTCCTGCTCCCTTGTTACAACTACAGAAATGTCACATCATTTCTCTAAGGGTTAGAGAATGAGACTCAAAGGGCTTGACTTCAAAAGAGACTGCCATTTGATAGTTTGCATTTAGGCATCTAAATAAGCAACCTAGCATTGCAGATTCGATTGATCTTGTTGGGATTGTTTGTGGTGAACACTTCTGATAACTCGACTGCATCTTTCAGATGGCTAATTGGGAGCTGAGTGCTCTGGATCTGTCCTGGGCTAAGAGTGCTTATCACCACGGAAAAGCCATTCCAGGATCTCTGTTTTCCAAATGCAGCTTGTTGATGCTGCTGTCAGCATGCCTGGCAGGCTTCTGGGCTTTGCACATAGTCCTGCTCACCATCCACCTGCTCAGCGGGTACTCCTAGCTCAGTAACTGATAGCAGAGGCTAAAGGTGAAAATATGCTTAGACCTTCTCCTTCTCCCTCTTCATATGCTAAGCCAAGCTAAGTATAAGCAGCTGGCAAGGAATCTATCATTTGTCCTGCGTCTGAAGCCTATAAATAGGTTGATCATTAAAGGTGTCGCTTACAATAAGCCTTTGTCCAGAGGCTATTTGTGGTGTGGGCTTTGGCTCTGCACCATTTTCTAGGGGTGCTAGAAGCAATGTTAATCTACTTGTGGCACTGAGGCTGGCAGAGCTGTTACCTCTTCTCCTGTGCATGGTGCTGAATCTGGGTCAAATTTTCTCAAACCTGTGGGGTAATGATAAATTCATCCAGGTGTAAAGGAGACCAAAATGTGGCCACATAGTTTTATCACAAAATAGAAAACGGTCCGATAACTTGAAAATTATCTGTAAGAATATTTTAGATGTGGAGATAAAAACATTCCCTGAATTTTTAGTGTTCTTCAAGGGAAAGGAAGGAACTGAACTTTCTATTTTAAAGATTTCAGTGGGATCACGCTTACTGTCTGGGGAGTGGAGAGTGCCACAATCCAAAGCCAAATACATGCACTTTAGATTAGCTGTAATAGAAAGATATAGGTTCAGAGTGTTTTGTGGTTACTGGGCTATTAAGAGACTCAGCAGACCCAGATTAATTCCTTTCCTCTGCCACAGACCTACGGTATTACCTCGGTCAGGTCACTTCATCTGTAAAGGGAGAATTATACTTACTCTTCTGTAAGGGTAACACCAAGATGAACGAATCAAGCTCATGAGGCACCAGTACTGAGCTAATGAAGGCCATTTGGTATGGATATGTGAAAATGTTTCAGGGATGTGAGCACCAAAGGAAAAAGAAGTAACAGAGAACAAAATGTAGGGCAAAGAGTGAGTGCTGCAGTTCTTTTAGGGATGGAGTTTCAGCCGGGGAAGCCCCCAGATATGATGGAATCCTCCAGCGTGCTCTCAGAGGGATACGGATTAGGGGCTGCTATTATTTCCCTATCTTTCTCCCATAATTTCTCTGCAAACTGCACAAACATCATTTGCCAAGGTTCTTTTCCATTCGCCAAAGCCAGTTAAATTGCGAAGATATTCTCTTTTTAAAAACACAGAAAGAAATGTTGCTCCAATCAGTTATTACCGAAAGAAATGCTTTGCTAATTGAGTTAGGACAGGCTCTGCCCACTCCATTGTTTCGGTAATTCATTGAAGATGACAGGCTGCTGTGACTGGAGTCAGCCCATGTGTGTGTGTGCGCCCGCGCGTGTGCGCAAGCACAGCTGATGCTCGCTGAAAGCTTCTGTGCGGTGAACCATGACATATTAATAGTGAAATCAAGGTTCACTAGCTGACAGACATCAATTTGCCGGAGGCCTTCCCTCTTCTCCACCCTCCCTGGCAGATTCGGGTGCTCACACACACATGTGTATGTATAATCTCCTCCGCTGTTTTTCTGGCAGATCCTATGGATACTCGGAATCTCCGTTCTCAAGAAATTCGCCAGCCAGCCTCTCATTCATAATGTCTTGTGTCTATTCCTGCAGGCGGGAAAAAGAAGTGAGAAGAATTACAGATGATTCAATTAAACTGATGTTGTGCACAACAAAACCGAGAGCAAATGCAATTTGGGTCCTGCTCATGTGACTTAATTATCTCTTACCTCCCCACTCCACCCCCTATTTTAGAATTTAAAAACAATTATGATATAATTGCCTGTCTGGAGATCCCCAGATATGCAGTAAATACCCTTTGTCTCACTGAACGCTCTTTGCCTAGATTCAGAAATGGGACTATATTAAAAATTCACACACTCACAAAAAATTGCATAAAGTCATCAAATGACCTTCAGGAAATAAAATTCTGTAATGCTTTATACCCAGAAATGACAGAGCCATATTAAGTGCGTGAATCAGCCGAAGTCATTGAAGATAATTAGCTGTGTGCATTTATAAGATGCGCACACTTTCAGCACTTGAGGCAAATCCCTAGAAGTCAATTGAGACCTTCTTTGATAGAGGCTTGGAGGTGCATTTGAAGACCAAGCATGCCTTTCTCTTCTGGAATTAGTCACATGTTTCAAAATTTACTAACGGCTTTTTAATGTGTAATCAGCTTGACGTAATGGGGAAGAAAAAAATCACGATCATTAAGAAGCCCATACTGAGCTTATATATTCACACAGTGGGAAAACGCCTTGCAATATACAGTAGTTTGGAGTAAGTAGGATCCATTACCCCTATCTGCTGAAGTGCTGTCAGATAGGAAGTAAATTTAGAGACCTGCTTGTCCCTTCAGCTATTCGTCACCGCTGAGCGGCTCCAGCAGCAGCCCGCGGTATTTTTAGAGAAGGAGAACGATATGGAATTTCTTCATGTGCCGAACATTCTGAGCGGCTCTGAGTAATGGGATCAGATGAAGTCACAGCTGACACTTTGGGTTCGTGGCAGAGCAGAGCAGTTCGTTCGTAAGGCGAAGCACAGAAATGTCCGAAGCAAGCACAGTGTTGGGGAAGCTGGCCCAGTGGTACTCGTTGGCCTCCGTGTTGTATTGCTTGAAGTCAGCGAGAAGACACGAGATTATTTTTGAAATTTACATTTTCTCAGGATTCAGTACCGCGTTGCCCAGGCGTGCTTTCACGTGGCGGATGTAGTAGATTGAGCAATAATAACAACAACTGTGAGCTGAGGGGCGCTAACATTGAAACTGGTTTGTCCTGAGCTTGGGGATATTTCCAAAATAATATGGGCAACAGACTATGAATAAGCTATTTTGCAAACAACCAAAGTTGCCTGTGTTATTATTTATCATTATTTCATCAAAGAAAATCCATTTAGTTTAATATTCATTTGAATTGCTTCTCTTTAAGACCTCCAAATCCTAATAATGCGTTGAACGCACTCCAGAATGTCAAAATAGTAAATTGTATGTAATTTTCTTTGACAGTAAGTGGATGAGTCCTTGCCAGAATTGTTCCTCTTTACACCCATTGTGAAGTCATTGCTTTTTTCATTAAGTGATATTTGACTTTTTAAAACCCTCTAACAAGATCAGCGCTGACCTTCACGTAACAAATCCAGCAGAAGGTGAGCGGCGTTGGGAAGCCAGAAGTGCACGGCTGTTCCGCTCCAGCCCCAGATCCACTCCATCCAGAACTGAGGGTGGGCATTTGTGCTGAACACTTTAAAAATGGACGATTCTCTCAAGAATGTGCTTTTTTTTTTTTTTAACTAGCTCTAGTTCTGACCCCCAAGCACTGTGATACTGAACTTCCAAAGCTTTGGGCTTACAATGAATAGCATTCATCTTCGCTTCTGGTTCTGATCTTGTAAAAGCTAACTCATGCATGCACAACATGATAGACCATGTTACGCCTCAGAGCCTTTTTCAGAGCTATCATCTAATACATTTTTTATAAGCCAGAGTGCATTCATAGAATTCTGCCTCAAAAGGCATTCTGCTTTAATGGCTACACTGAAATGTCTAGTCTCAGTGCTTGTGCTTTTTGGAACAAAAGGGTAATGAAAATGTTGAATATTTTTTTTTATAGTAGACTTTAAATTTCAAGGTTTTTTATTAAAGGTATGATGTTTAAAGATGGAGAGATGTCTAGAAAAAAGCCGGTTGCTGCTAGTCCTGAATGAAAAGGATAAGAATTTGGGCTGCCAAGAAGGTGAATGTTCTTTGTGGAAACGTTTCTTCTGTATATTTTATAACATACAGGCACATATGCATATGTGTATCTGCAGAGAAGCTGATCTTGAAACAAATTAGAATAGAAGTATGAGGAGAAGCTTTCTGTTGTTTTTGATGCTGTGACTTAGCTCAGGTTAGCTGCTGGCAACAGAAGTGAAAAGCAGAAATGGTTCCTGGATGTAATTTTGTAATGGGCATCAAAGTAGGGGAAAAAAAAAAAAAAAGAAAAAAATCGATTGAGAAAATGATATTTCAAAGTATATATTTATGCTTATTGGGTTCATTTGTAGATTCGTCCTCTCACTGAGAAGTGAGATTTCCTAAACTTTTGTAATGTGAAGTAAATAACAGTTCTTTTGAAGTTCTGCAGTGCTTCCCAGGCAGCAGGCTGCTCTCTTGGCTTGCGTTGGCCCATTTTGACCATTTCCCTTTCAATCAGAAATTGGATTTCGCAACTGCAGTTGCTCTCGGATTTGTCTGTAACTGGAAAATTTGTTTATCGTTACAAGGTAGAAGAAATTTACCTGTAGTGGCACAACAATTGTGAAGCTTTCTTAGAGTTCCAAGATAAAAACTCTATTGAAGTATTTTTATTTTTATTTTTTTTTAAAAGATAACAAAAAAAACCTTCGTCTTTATTTTAAGATACTTTTGAAAGGCTTTAAGATGAAAATTCTGCTAACAGTTGGCTGGGTTTGAGTGACTCATTGTAAAAGCTGAGCTTGGATCTGTGTTTGTCCTTTGAAAATCTGCAAAGATGGAGTTTGTCAGAATCTGGGCCTTTTGATTCACATGTGTGTAAGAAATGGAGAGTGTCTTTTGCTTTGTCTTAAAAAAGCATAAATTGCTCTGATGCCTGGTCCTCAATAGAATGGGGGGGGGGGGGGGGAAGATTTTATGTATTTCCAAGTCAAATTGGTGCTGAAGACAAGAAAATTGGGGTGTGTTTGTTCTGGGCAAGGGTAGGGTGTTTGTGTGCTTTTTAAAAGTTATTCATCTGTAGCCCTATTTAGCCACTAGTCCTGTAGGTTTGCTTTGATTCTAATAGTGATTGCAGTCAGTCTAACCTCATGTGCGTGTATGTCTTTTCATGGGACTTCAGTATCATTCACTTTGCAAGAAATGAGATGGGGGGGGAAGGGGCTCTTGCTGGACAGCACACTGCATAGGAGTCAGCAATAGGTCCTGCAGCAAAGAAGGGCAACCAGGTCTTGAAGAGTGCTGTTGAAAGGGTCCGCAGTGAGCACAAGTTATAAGGAAGGAAATGCACACACTGATTAGATTTAAAGATTTTCACTGTGGTGGTGGTCAGTGTAGCACACACTCAGAGGGACTGCGCGGTCTCCATTCTTGGAGAGACTGAAAAATCAGCACAACCCTAAGCAACCTGATCTAGTTGGCCCTGCTTTGAGAGTGGCTTGACCAGGTGACCTCAAGATGTCCCTTCCAACCAAAACTACGCTGTGAATCTTACACAAGCTCACTCTTTTTAACACTGTAGTCGTGAAATTTTAATGCTGACAGAAGCGAAGAAGCTTTAAGAGCCATTCATCTGAAGTTAAACAAACAAACAAAAAGGCATTGTGCACAACTTGTGACCAGCATTAACCTAGCTAGAGCTTTTGTGTTACTTTCTGCAGAAGCAGAAACTGCATAACAATGATGTTTTCTCCAGTGATTGCAGTAGTAATTCAGAGTTCTTGCACCAAATTAGTATTTGTAGATCACTTCCACTGCGCTTTGATTTTGTTGGAGAGTTGCTGGCTATTGACAAGGAGGAGCTTCTTGGATCTCATAAGGCATGGGATGATCCAGGGACGATGTATGACTTCAGAATCAACTAAATGCCCACCTCTTTTCCTTCTTTTATGACTGCCAGAACATCTAGGTGCAGATTTAACATATCTAATCTTTTAAAGCTATAATTAGCATTAATTTCTATTGCAGCAGTATTCAGAGAGCTCAGTGACGGTCAGTTGCTAGGTGAACAAATGCATAAGAAGCTGCCCATGTGTCTCATGACGAGATCCACCCTCTGTTAAGGTAACACATCTGAGATTCTTCCCCACAAAAGGACGTGCTAAAGACCAAACTTCTCATACAGGACCAGGGCATGGAAAAAGACCCAGGTCGTCTTCTGAGTCTCACAGTCCAGTATGTGTTATTTTTATTTTTGGTCTGCCATGATCCTGAAGATATCCCTCTGCCTGCACCATATCGTGCTATTTCATGGAATATTATTTGGTCTGTTTTCTTCAGAAAGTGTATTTTGCGCACCTGTATTGCTTCTGAAGCAGTCTGTCATTTTAGACATTTTCAAAAGCAGCCTGCAGCAGCCTTGCTCAACATTTCTGCAGTAATGATGACAACCACTGGAATAATATAAACCACTTACTAATCAGTTTGTGAAGGCAGGACATCTGCTTTACACAATACAGAGGCAAATTAAGGAGGCTTTCACAGTAGTCTGAAATTGTGTGTTAGAGTTTAAAAAGAGAAGAGAGAAACAGAAAGAAACGAATGGTAAATAAATTGAACCATGGAGCTAGTTTTCATCCAGCTGTACGCTGCTCTAAAACAGCTATGTCAGAAAGGTTCCTGCTATTTATTAATTCAAGATGACTCCAGAAAGCAATTCCTCCATACATTTTTTCCAACTTTCTAATCTCAGTAATTTGTTGGCAGACATTGTGATCAATCACAGTCTTCACTGCTGTAGTTCCAAAAGTCACTTACCTGTAGACGGTCAGCTTTCAGAACATGCAATTTTGCATCCAGACTTATGTATTAGCTGTGGAATCTGAACTACTCAGTCCTCTCTTGCGTTGCAGACAAAGAGGGATTCTGGCACTTGTGACATCCCATGTTTCATGGGTTTGGTTTGTATCTCTTGATCAAGGTTCCCATTTGCACCTGCTTTTCCATCATCCTCCTGGTAGTAACTCCAAAGCCAGTTTTCAGCATCTCTGAGAAGCTCTATCCATCATCTCCAGAACTAAAACTTTTAATGTTTTTCATGCACGGAAGGCTGTCAGCTTGTGTTCAAAGGTCTGCTATCTGAGTTGTAATATGTGAGTGTGGGAAAGACTGACTCAGCTACCTTTGGGGATTGTTAGGGCCAGGAGTAAGACAACTGGGCAAAATGTAGATATAGATTTCATTTAGGATAGCCATTGAGCTTCAGCTTAGGAGGAGATCTCTCTTTTTTATTTCCTTCCTTGGGCATCTATGTCTAGCAAGGTTTAGAATGAACATGGACTGAAATCCTAAGATTATTTTTTATCACTGTCCAGTCCATGACAGTATGCCAGTTCAGCTTGTTCCCTGCTCACTCTGAAGACTGGTGGAGGGGTTGGGATCTCAGGTTATTCTTTAAGCAGTTAGCTGCATCAGCACTGTTGGGTATTCATTTAGAACTGGGAGAGCACAATTCTGAACTACATCTGACTGCATGGAGAGTCCAGTGGTGGAATACATCCAGTACTGTGCTTTGAATGTTTAAGGTGGCACAGCATGTAACAAAAGTCTGACATTCTAGAGAAAAATGATTTCTTTGGGGAAATGCAGATGTTAAAGATTTGAACACTTGCAGCCTAAAACTAGGAGAAAAATGCACTTTAAATTCATCAATATTTCCTTTTTTTCTTTTTCCTTTTTTACTTGGAGGGAAAGTACTCATTGGCTAAACTTCTGTAGAATTTGATGTATTTGCTTATGTTAAGAGAAATGCTTCCCCACATGACAGGGAGGCACTGAATCCAATTGTGGAACCCATGTACATTTTTCCTTTTATTTTTTCCTGGATATACAATTCCCACACTCCTCTCAGAGCTGATACATGTGAGAAATACAGCAAAACGTAACAGCATTACAGAAGACATTTAAAGCTCTTAAAGAGTTGTTTCTCATTAAAGTCCAAAGTGATGTGCAGGTTTTCTTTCATGCATTTATTTTTAAAGGTGATGAAATATTTAGTGCATAGTGCTACACTTTTCCCCTTTCGAAATTAAGTAATGTAGATAGCATCTCTCAACTGAAATGACACAAGCAGTAGTGAAGTGAGACTCCATCTACTACAATCTTATTCCAAACCCAAAAATGTGAATAAGTACAGATGTGAGGGAGCTGCATGGTGTTTCTTCCAGGTGATCCTTTCATTAAGGATGACACCGAGGACTGGGTTCCTCTGAGAAACTATGGCCTCCTCTGATATTCTTGAGTTTCCTTTGTCTACTTTTAGCCTATGATGATAGGTTTGCTCAAGACCAGAACTCTTAGTACTGCTGGAGTTAAGCAAAAATAGGAGGTTCCCTCTCTTATTAGTATAACAGCTCACTTGAATGTTCTGTTGTCTCATGGCTATTCTAGCATTCGCTTAAAAGTGTGGTTTTGTTGGATCCATTCAGACTTGTTACTTACATGAAATACCACTGGTCTGGCACGATACTGGCTACAACTGCCTTAGGACCTGCTGCATAATTTAGGCTAATGATTCTTTTTATTTCATTTTGTGCAGCCCTCTCTTTCTGCCTGGAAGCAAAAAATACTGAAGCACTGCAAGAGCATCTCTGAGAAAGTCACCATTCCTCCAGACACTCGTAGCATCCCTATTTGTGAACTCTCAGGTGCACAGTGCAAGATCAATACCTATTTTTAGACTGAGGTTCAGAGCAAGCCCCTGAAATGATATTTTTGTAGTAATACAAGACTGAGCTCTGCGTGGTTGGGATGCACTAAGATATTCAAAAGATGGCTGTGATTTGTGCCTTCTGCAGAATGTTTCTCCAACCTCAAAATGTCTTTCCCTCAGCAATTTAAAGGTTGCTGTTGGTTGAGACTGCAGGCGAAAAGGCATTACTGTTTCCGTGAAGAAGTTAGTTGTAAACATTAGAAGAACTTCAGTAATTTCTCTAAGGGGAGGCAACAAGCCTCATAAAAATATTGACTGAGCTTAGGCATAGCTCTTCTGAACCATTTTCATTATAAACAAATTCAAGGCACCCGGATTGCATTTCATGGTAGAAGAGAGGTGACCTGAAAAATTTATAAAGGTAAGAGATAATTAAGAATGATAATTTTCAGTTAACATTTGAACAACATGGCTCCATTATAAACTATTTAATGTAAGATGCTAATGACTGCATCTGGAAAGAGAACATTATATCTGTTGGTATATTGCAACTGAGTGCAATATGTATTTGAAGGAGTTTTTAGTAGGAAGTACAAGTTTAAGGCTAAATATGTCTCTTTTTCTTGAAAACCCCAAAACTTTTTGATAAGCTAGTGAAAATGAATAAATAAATAAATATGTGCCTTGCAAGCCATCAGCATCCATGGGAAAGTGATGCCAACATGACCTAACCAATGCAAGACTCAAAGCAGGCTCTCAGCTTGTCTTTCCAGAGGCAGTATACACGCTATGTCTTGTTTGCTGAGATCAAATTAGTATTGTTTGAGGGACAGAAATGGCACCGATTGCCTGCAGGGCTGCTGAACAGACCAGTGAACCTAAAAACCCTTCAGAAGTGCTTCCGACAGCAGATGAAATCAAAAGGAATGTAAAAATCATAGAATCACCAAGGTTGGAAAAGACCGTCTAGTCCAACCATCCACCTACCACCAATATTTCCCCACTAAACCACATGTCTTAATACCGCATCTATGCATTTGCTGAACACCTCCAGGGACAGTGACTCAACCACTTCCCTCAACAGCTCATTCCAGTGCCTCACTACTCTTTCGGAACATAATTTTTACTAATATCCAACCCGAACTTCCCCTGGCACAACTAGAGGCCATTCCGTCTCGTCCTATCACTAGTTATGGTGGAGGACAACCCCCACCTCACCACAACCTCCTTTCAGGTAGCTGTAGAAAGCAATAAGGTCTTCCCTGAGCTTCTTCTTCTCCAGATTAAACAGTCCCAGTTCTCCCAACTGTTCCCTGTAAGACTTGTGCTCCAGACTGCTCACAGCTTTGTTGCCCTTCTCTGGGCATGCTTCACGGTCTCAATGTCTTCCTTGTAGTGAGGGTCCCAGAACTGAACACAGTACTGAGGTACGGCCTCACCAGGGCTGAGAATCAGGAAGAGCAACAGGCCAGAGCAATGGGAAATTAATTAATTAACCTGACAAGTGCTATTCAGAGACAGAAACAGCACTGTCCCTCCTGCTAGGTGAAGCTGGGAGATAAATTTTGCCCTGCAATAGGGCTGTGTAAAAGCTTCTGTTGGCAGATTCAGTGAGAGTACTTCAAATCCAAACATTTGTGGGGATATATTTAAGTGCCAGTGCTTTCCTCCTCTCTGGGAGAAGACTGAAAATACTATTTTCTAGCTCAGAACCACTAAGCAGATGTAAGCAGTTGCAATCTATTGCTATTATATGTTAAAAGATATAATCTATATCAGGCAGATGACTAGAGATTTTAAGGTGGATATTATTGAGCTAACGGAGGTAAATATACAGGAACGGATGCTTTGGTCTGTAATTTGTATTCAATTTTAATATCGTTTAATTGATTCTAAAGTATTTTTGGAGCTTCCATATAATTTGTAATGGTCTGCCAGAGCTTTAGATACAGTGCATCATATTTTCAATTAAATAATCCTTATTTAATTAATGCGGCTTGGTCAAGTCTTGATAAATATGGGCACTGTCAGAGTTATTTTTATTTCCTGATTCATTTCTCGATCAGGACTGAGGAAACACTGCCTTGAACTGTGTCTTTAATGGTGAACTAATTTCCTGCTGAACAAATACATTGAAGAAAAACATTATTTGCATGTATTCTACTAAGGATTCCTTTGCATGATACAGAGATAAATCATTGCACTATATTTATCCCCCTAAAACATCTGACTTGACTTTACTAAGCAACATACCATACAATAGAAAGTCCAACGCTGAACATAATACTAAATATGTAAAAAGAGGAATAAGAAAAGAGTAAGAAAAATATTTTTTGCTTGCTTTGGGCTGTACTGTTGTCGTAGCATCAAAACCAGCCTTTATTTCTACTTGACTTGTGTGCTGTTTGGCTGTTAGCATTGCTGCCATTCAAGGATCTCTCCCTTTCCTTCTCTCTCCTCCTCCCCCCAGTATTTCATTTTTATACCTGTCATGAAATGGTTGAGGTCGAAAGTCAGCACAGAGTGCATCATTTGTACATTGTGTCTCTTTTCCTTATGTGCCTTCGCTGCCAGAAAAATTGAACTTTTGTCCATTAAAAATCCATTTATTGTGTCTTGACTTCACTGAACTAAGGAACAGGACATTTCATCAAACAGTACAGTTTAAAATCAAATTAAATTGTACTAAGGCCCAGAAGATGTGACAGGATAAAGATCCCAGTCATTTAAAAAATCTTTGTAAAGACCTCCCTGATTGCACTTATTGATACTTCCACATGTCCTGTAAGGTCAAAACTGGTCAGCGATGTGAGGACTCAGCATGGGACAACTAGGACTTTTTTTCCCCCTCCCCATAAAACAGTTGGTGAATACTTCTTCTAAATTTG
This sequence comes from Alectoris magna, assembly GCA_030625065.1. NCBI lineage: Eukaryota > Metazoa > Chordata > Aves > Galliformes > Phasianidae > Alectoris > Alectoris magna. The sequence continues at coordinate 192,264,414 of CM060560.1, read as the reverse complement.
TGCTCACTCAGGTTTGACACCCGAAGCCAAGGTGCAAGTCATCATGTTGTAGTTTTCTAAGAGCTTGGGTGTAAGTGGTCCCCAGCTATGACGTCCTTCCCTGTCCTTCCAGGTGAGCTTAATGTAGGACATCTGCTGCAGGGCAAGGATAGCACAGGGCTGCCATCTGCAGAGGTGTATGAAGCACGTGTTTCAGTACACAGCGCAATAGCTAAACCCGTGGAAATCAGAGGGAGTGTGTTAGACCAGTACACTTACCTCATGGCCTTTCAACTTGGTTAAACGTATCCCCAAAAAAAGGGGGGTTGAAGTATATGCTCTTCTGCTGACAACCTCATCTCTTTATTGCCCTATGTAACCATAGCATGTGGAGGGGAGCCTCATTAAATGTTTCTTATCCTAGTTACAGCTTCCAGAATGTTGATGTGCCACTGGAGTCAGAGAAGTTGGAGTCTCACAGATGGACTGCAGAATTAAATCATGCACTTACAGGGCTACATATGTGCAGAGTCTCTGGAAGTCCAGAAATGAAACAAAGGGCAGAGAAAGCACCCTTCTTCCAGACCCAATCACATGGGCAACAGCTGGATTTTGCACGGCTCTTTATTCAATTAATATTCAGAAGCAACTATTGCATTTTCCCGAGAGCAAGGAGACAGTAAAAGCAAGCTGCCACATCTAGCTCCACTATTTGTCCTCCCCCTTACACAGCATTTGGTTGTCTGGTAGGTTGTTGGTAGTGTTTTCTTTCTTTTTTTTTTTTTCTTTTTGAATTCTTATAAATCACATTACTTTCGGCAAAGAGGAAAGGAGGGAATGAGGGGAGAACGGCAAAGTGGTGTTACAGAAACCAAGAGAGAAGCACGTTTAAAGTGAATTGCACCAGCCTTTTCATTTTCATGTGGGAGACACTTGTATTGGTTTTTGTTTGACGTGCTTCAGTGCATAGTAAACTGCTGAGATGCAGTATACAATTTAAGTCTTTGTAAGGTATGGTTTGGCTTTACATGCTAGCCAACAAGAGAAAGGTTTACTACAGTAATAAATATTTATTTGGATATCATGCTAAGAAGGATTCTAAAATTTATGCAGTTGATTAAATGCAAATATGTTTCCAGCACAGTTCTTTTTTTTTTTTAAATTCGGTATAGCCTTTCCCTTTTGGAGTTTGCTTTATATTCTAAGTGGAACCAGATTACATACTGATATTTGGAAACCATTTTTTTTCTAAAGCCTTCTTTTGTTTGTGTATGCGTGAGCGGTGTCCATTATTTTGCTTGTGTGCAGGAGGAATGCAGCCAGTATGATGTTTTCCTGGCTCCCAAGATGCTCTAATAGAAGAAGATCAGGCCATGGAATGTATTCCCTTAAGGTGCTGTTTCTGGTCTGAAGCACGAGCTGGCCCTCGAATTGCTTGTACTGCACAGGCTGCAGAAGAGTAGATTGTCTGGCAGCTTATTGTTTTTCCTGCTCAAGGCAAACACTAGAGAAAAGGAGGTGAAAGAGAGTTGCTAAGTTGCATAAGTTATTACTTACTGGTATCAATCTTTTCACTCTAGAAATCGTTCATCGTTTCTTGTGAAATACTGACAAATGACCGAGGTTGGGGAAGGTTGAGAAAGTCAAGTTTTTTAGCTTGCAATCAAATCATAGGCTTTGGGGAATCTAGATTCCCTCTTTATCTGACCCACTGATTTCAGGGCAGTGAGAGGTGGAGCGCGGCTATATTCTGTCTTATGCTTGGTTTTCCAGTGTGTCAGCTCAAATACAACCTTTTAATCTTTCATTCCAACACAGGCCTATCCTGTATGTATCCTACATACAGGAGATGTAGATTGATCATCTTTAGGGTTCGGCTTTTTGATTTCAGGATTTTGTTGTTCAGTTGCATCATCTCAGCAGTAAACTAAACTACTTCTCTTTGGGTACCCCATCGTAGCTTAAATAATTGATTTTGGTTTAATTTGTACCATTTTTTCCATTTTAACAAATTACGATTATAGTGTACAGCTTTGTCATTGTCTCATAAATGATACAACAACTGCTTGTGAATGCCTGTAAGATTTTATTGTTGTGTGTGCATGTTAATAACAATATTGTGGAATGGCACAGAGATATTTTTAGCAGAATGATGTTTGCATTTTCACTAGTAAAATACAATACCATAGTAGAGTTGCTGTATCATAAATCCACGTAATCTCTTATCTATCTGCACAAGATAATGGTACAAGTACAGAGCTTCTAAACAGAAGGAGTATGTAACACTGGTGATAAGGATAGATAGTTTGGGTTTGAAGCATTGTTGCTGGGATGGAGGGAGCCTTTTCGTTACCACCTTTTGTGGGCAGAACAGTCATAATACCATCTGTAAGGGAATAATACATGTTATAAAGAAAGACTGATGTTAAGCCCTATTGAAAAAGGATGGGGAATGACTCCTAACTTGGTATTTCAGAGTTTTCTCCAAGGACGTATAATGCATTTCCTAAAACATTTCCTCCAGTTCCAGCTGTTTTTCTTCTGAGTACTGATGTCCAGGCCAGAGAAGACCTCTTACCTCATTTGGACCTCTGGGGTCATCTGCTGTGCCCTTTACCTGAAGCGGGTCCCATTGGGTCAAGGTGCTTAAGCAGGGCCCTTGCACACAGAATTCTAAGAGTGAAACATCAGCATAATTCAAATTCCTTCTTTTTAGTTGTCCTTCACTTCTTTTCAGTTTGAGAGAGTATCAGTGTGTGTCTAAATGGGATTAAACTTATAGAAGCCTTGCAGGGACTAGTGTTTTAGGAAATAATAGTTGTTTTCTTCAGCTGGAAGCTTTGGCTCCTGTGAAATGCGTCTAACATTTTTTGAAAGCTTTGCCAAAAGCTCAGAGCTAAAATCAGAGAGTGATGTAGGTTCTGCTAAAAATTTACCCGACATTGATTCCAGCCATTTTTCAGAACACCAAGGCTTCCGTGAGACTGCTTAGCAGAAGTGAAGTAACCACTTCAGGCACTTAATGTGTTTAAATCGGCAGATTATTTTGCTGCGGGATGGCCGACGTGGGACGAATGAAACCTGGCTTAGGAGATGGGCTTCAATGCAGGATATGAGCCAAACGTGTCTGACCCTGCAAGCTCTGCATGGGGACCAACGACTGCATTGCTGCTTTCCTTCCTCCTTTCCCTAGAAAGCAAAAGCAGTGATAGTGCAACTTAAAAAGCAAAGGCACAGGGGATGGCACCCTACCTGTCACCCAGGCTCCTTTTTGCTTCTCTGGCCAGCTGCAGGTAGAGCAGAGTCCGGCATCAGGGTGTTGATTTCTTTCCTCTCCTCGGAAACCTCAGCTGTCTGGGAAACAATCTTTGTGCTTTTAACACTAATGAAAGTTGAAAGCAGTAAACAAAATCATGGACTAAATCATCCAGTGCTGATATGTCTTTTGGACAGCAAAGAGCCTTTTGTTCGAAGACCTGAAATAACAGTTCTGTCATGTTTTTGTTAGCATCGTAATTAGAAGTGATTTAGGATAGCAGTGAAGGTGCTTCTAATGGGCACCTTGTGAGTGTTAATAAAAGGAAGAATGCATTAAACGTAGTGATTTGTGATTGGGCTGATGGGGTTAATATTTTCTTAGAATATAGCTGGCCGTTTTTCTTCCAAGTAACAGTATAATGTAATTATAAGTACCTTAGTAGATGGACTCAATTGCTCCTATCATGAAAATTAATTTCGAGATCATGCTGAGGCTTTCTTTTTCTTTCTTCTTTAGCTTCTACGCTATGCAGGGGGAAAGCAGACACATATGAATGAAATTATATTTGAACAGACCTACTCATAGCAGCCTGTCTGATTCCCGTGAACTGCTTAAATTGAAGTCTATGGGAAAGGAGTGCATTTCTTGCCGTATTCGCTCACATTTTCTGTACCTACACCAGTCTCAGTTTGCTCACATGCTGTTTTAAAGTGCTTGACAAACGCAGACAGATGTTTCCATTTTATAGGAGAGAACAGTGAAATATGCCAGTGTTCCCAAAAGTTAACCAGGCTATGATTAGAGCTTTTCCAAGAAGTTTTGCAAAGCTTTATAGTCAAGCTGCCCCTTCAGCACAGGTAAACATGCTTGCTGCAGAGTTTGTAAACACTGAAACAAGACCAAGAATTTGAGCTTTTGTGTTTTTCATTTTTTAATGCAAGGCAAGATACAAAACCCTAGAAGTTATAGTCTCAGGACGTACATTCCTATTCTTTTGTGTAATAAATGAAAATCCATTATACAAAACTACTGCAAAGGTTTTCAAGGAAAAAGACCAACATCTGACACGAAAAATCTATTTTTAGTGATATTTCGAGCTCTTGCAAGTAACTTTACCCTTGAAGATCGTAATGGAATTGAATCAAACAGGACTTTCAGAAACAGCTCTGAAAATATACACAAATTTAGAGAGAGATCAACAACATGAAAGTGTTGGATTGCTGCTGTGTGGTTTAAAAACTTAATTACCAATACTCATTAGCAGATACACATCTGACCTATGATGTTGATTTAAACCAGCTGAAAATAAGTCCTACACCCAGAAAGGAAGAAGAATATATAATACGATGAAGCACTGAATCCTGGTCTCTTTGAAAGCATTTTATTGCATGCTTTTAAGCCCAAACTAGGTACACACAAGATTTAGGTTTGTAGGAGTGAAATGGGGTCCCAGTGATGCAAGGTCCATACTTTACTTCAGTTTGGCAGAATTTCATTGCAAGACTTTATACAAGTTGTTGACCTTCCAGCTACAGGGAATCAGCTGTTGTATGTGTCTGTGCTTCCTCCCCTGGTGTGAGTATTCTGGCTTGCCCATAGCACAGGCTAGGAAGAGTTAATGAAAGAACAAGAAAGGCTGGAAATTCCTTCCCTGGGAATCCTTTGCTTGGTGAAGGGGGGAGAAGCACGAATGTGCTTGCAAGTCCAAGCAGAACCTACACTGTAGTTCATCACTCCCTTTCCTTCTGTTTTCTGGAGAGGTACTTAATGGTGTTTGAATATGACTGCATACTCCCATTAATGTAACAATTTTTATTCGTACAGTGCAACACCAGAAAGATAATCTCTGTGTTAAGTACTTTTCCTTTCTAACCCCTGGAGAGTCAGAACTCTAAAAGCAAATATTGTATTTACCAGAGACTGCAAAAGGGAAGAAATTAGGTTAAAATGCAAAGCAGCAAAGATGAAATAGAGTTGCTTTTGGATGTCTGCAATGGCGCTATGAATATATACATGCATGTTGTTGTGCTTTTTATATTATCTCTAATTTGAAAAAAAAAACCACCATGATTACAGATTAGATCAATCATGGCTTCAGTATTTCTGGCCAAAGCAAGAAAAGACTCCATGTGCCAGCTAACCATATAATTGAAGCAGAGATTGTTTCGCTGTTGGTAATTTGTTTAAGGATTTTAATTTACTGTAATGGGTATTCTTTGCTGCGTTGTAACCTGGCTCCCCATGTCTGCCTTTGGAAAGCAATCACTGCTCGCATACGCCACTAAAAGGGTGATGCAAGGCACTAACCACCAAAATGGAGCAGTGGCATGCTGCTGCCTGACATCTCTTCTTCAGGCTGTAACTGAGGGAGAAAACTGTGGGCTGTCTGTCTAGCTCTTGGTTTGCACGGGAGCTCTATTGGGAGCTCAGCCACTGTTGGGAACAGGGGAAATGGAAGTGGAGTCTTTCAGCGGTCGTCAGGTAAGCGGATAACCAGCGCACCCCAGAGGACAGCGCTGCCTTGGCTACTGGAATGGCCAAAGGATGAATTTTTTCTACATCTGACCTGTGTGTTTCTTACTGAGTTAAGCACAAGAGCAGCAGGCAGTGGCATCTGGAGAATGTCGCAGGTGCTTGAAAGCAAGTTGTCAGAAACAAGAGTAAAATAAGTGAACGGCCTACACAACATGTTTATTTTTGTGGAGTGGAAGTGAGCTGCTGGGCAGCCAAACTGTTCCCAAATGATAGAAGATGATAATGCTAAGAGTCCTGAATTCATACGCTTCAAAGTTGTTGCTCACTCTGCTTTTAGAATACTGTCCAGGAAAAAATTGGTAATGAGGGCAACTACCTTTGCCGCTGTCCTTATTTATGTGTTTGATGCATGGTGAAGTAATGTGTTTAGTCAAGAGCAGATAAGCTAAACATAAAGAAAAGGTGCCTTCAGGACAAAGGAAAAGAAAAGCGGTAGGAAAAAGGCTGAGTACAGAGGGAAGTAGAGGAATAGAGTATACGATTACGAAAAAAAATTGGTCAAGGTTGTAGGCAGTTATTTGAATGTCCAGAAAGCACAGGTTTGGTTGCCTGTTTCAGGTGGACAAATTATGACTTTTCCTTTGGAAGGGTGCCTTGTCCCCTCTAGGGATACTATCTGTGCTTTCTGTATATACGTAAGGAGTTCATGGGACACTCTTTGGGGTGCTTGGAAGCTTAGGTCGTGTGTTGGGTCTTCTTCTGGGCAACTCAGTCAATATCGAGAGTAAAAATCTGTTCAGTGGAAGCTAATGGCACTGTTCCTTTAGTTCAGAAGTGGAGATTCTGTGTCTCAGTTGAGGAACTCACACGATCAGCAGGATTGTTGTGCTTTTTTCAGGAGGCTTTTACTTATACCACTCCTGCTGGAAGCTCGTACTTAGTTTGCTCATGGATAGTTCAACAATAGGAGTATTTATTGTTCATTTTGTTTGGATACTGAAAACTAATTCTTCTGTAGTGTCCGTGGTACAGTTCGGCTCCAGTGTATGGATTCACCATTCTGTTGTCTGGATAATCCCATCACAGGTGTGATTTATGTCATCTGGACAGGAGTTAGGAGGATGCATGCTCTGGATGTGCCATGGAAAAAGAATGGGTTGTATGCTGTAGAAATGTGGATTGTGACCAAAGCCTCAACTTTGTCCATTCTGTAACAGTAATTTAAATGTGAATCTGTATAGTGAAGACATTTATTGTACTGTATACATCTAGTTGCCAGAAGACCAGAGCTGTTGATTATATAAGTCAACGCCAGTGTGGTGCATTACTGGGAAGTGTAATAAATGACACAGAAAGCTGAAATCTTCAGGGGAATCCGAGTACCTGCAGCGTTACATCCTCACCTTTAACTTTTAAATGAGACACTTGGAATGACATATTTTCTTTTACAAATGCCAAGGACAAGGATTTTATCAGAAAACACTGCAGAACAACGAAAGTTTTCCCTTCCCCAGACTTTTGCACCAGTTAGGAATACTTGCTGGCTTCTCCAAGAGAAGTAGAGCAGATGAAGGAAATCTTTCCTTAGTTTCTGTTGAGGCTCAGCAACTGAACTTTAATGCTTTTAAATTACATTCCTTAACCTGGTTAGTGAGAGGGGTTGTATTAAACCACAAATACCTTAACATCTGGGACTTACTTGTTCCAAAATGAGCGCTGTCTCCCCTAATTCCCTATTTGTCTCTCTCTGCTCTTATAATATTTGCCTTGTACCGATTCCCCTTGCTAATTGCAAGCCATCCAGCGCTGTATCAAAAAAGCCATTTTAGTTGCATGATTTAATGCTTTTAAGTCATCTTGGCTTTGCTGATTCATTGGTCAACCTTGAAAAATCAGAACAGTGCAAACAGTGCAGTGCCATCAGAGGGCTAGCAGGTTGCGCAGGGGACTCCTACTGATTAGTGTCGTTTTTTTTCTGAGTTGAAAGAGCTATTGTGTTTAAGGCCATGAGATTTAGAATTAGGAGTAATTAAAAGCCAAGACTGCTGCCTTTATATTTTTTTAAATATGAAGGGCCCCGGGAGTCTCTGTAGTCATTAGAAAATCCTATTCTCGTGCTAAGCTTGTCCTTATAAGCAGTTGTTGGCTTTCCTGAATGTAAAGCAGGACCTTGTTCAGAGTGGATGCTGAGAGGGGGGAAAATATCATAAAGGCAGGGAGAAGAAAAGTGTGTATGTGTGTTTGGGGGGAGATAGTGGTTGCGTGGTGGCTTTGTAATGCGTCCTTAGCAACTGGCTTACCACTCTGAAGGGAAAATAGGTGGTGGGAAAGCATTCAAGGAAAGTGGGTTGCATTTGATCCATGACCTAAGAAAAAAAGTGGGGGGAGGGGACGATCATTTCAGATCATTAACGTGGTCAAAGCATATCCCTGTAAAGATCGTTCATCAAACTGAGCAAAACTGCTCCTCTGGTGACTTGGTTACATGCTGGAAAATACAGCTCCTGCTCTCCCAAACACAATTGCTCCACAGCTTTTGTGTCGTTGTTTGTGTTTTGTTTTTTTTCCGAAGGGAAAAAAAATTGTTTGGTTTAAGCACGCTGAAGTAACACAGTGATTAGACATGACAGTTTGGCTGTGGGGCCTTCCTTTCAGTTCAGGAAAATATAGAACACAACTGAGCTGTCCTTTCCTGGTAAAAATGAGGTCATTTGTAAAGCTTTGTGTACATTTCTGCAGCGCTCACACGGCTGAGCTCGTAAAGCGCTTCTGCTCAAGTCCAAATCTCGCTTTTACCGATATGCCCATTTTTAAGAAACACGAGCCCGTTGACCATGTAAGATTAGGAATCACAAGCTGTGATTTAGGCTTAATGACTCCTGGAGGATGCATAGTTTGGATGTAGCTGTCAGTGGCCCGGCTGCTGCAGCCTTGAGTGTGCTGCCTGTGCTGACTGCGAGCTCCTCACAGCTCCGTGCGGATAAGGGAAAGCTTTTTGTAATCCTCCTTCCTTTTCCATGTGAGCTGCATATCTGTTCTGCTATATACGAAAGTTCACTGTCAAGGTTGATTTTTCTGTTTATTAAACATAGAAATGCATTGTATGTATTATATTCATTAATCCCTGTTGTTTGCAAAAATCCCCCGGGCAATTAGAATTTATTAAATTATTTATTGTACGTAAAAGCTGATAGCAGTTTTCATATCCAAACTATTTTTATTACACCAATCAAATGTTACATAGCTGCTAATATTTCAAGGTAGTTTTAATTAGCATCGCAGCCTAACACAACTCTGTCCCAGAATGCATCGTCGAAATAAATAGCAAAGGATAGCAGAGGGTGTCCTGGATAAATGACTGGGAAACAGGGAGTAATGTCAGATGTGAACTGGCACATCGGATTTGTGCTCCCATCCACCTTCAAACTTCATGGAATATATGCCTATTCAGACAGAAAACTCTTGATACTGACCTCCAGATTATCTATTTTCAGTAAAGCATTGACTACTTCAGTCAACTGTGCTGGCATTCAGTCCAGTCATGGAGAGATGGAAATACAGGAAAGGAAGAAGCATTCAGTATGTTGAGCTATATAATGAAACTGCTTGGTATAAAACAGTAGATTAAATATCCCCGACTTTATAGCAGAAATGAATTTAGATGCACTTTGTCTCCTTCTCCCCTTTTTTTCCTTAACCACCTATTGAAGTCCTCTGGGATTGCATTGTGTTTCCTAACATACGAAAGTAGTAGGAAAACATCTGGGCTAACAAATAAAATTAGGTCTGATACTTAAAAAGCAGCCAACATTGTTTGGGGCCTCAGAGACACTCCTGTAATGCAAATAATAATAGTGGCTTTGGAAAGTATTCAGTTCTGCCGTGTTGTGTAATTTTCAAATACTGCTTTTAAAAGGGAAATTAGAATTGCATGAAGTTAAAAGGAAAAGCATATCATGGAAGGTTGTTTTTAGGTTGTTGGGTTTTTTTTGTCTTTAATAATATAACAGTTAAACTTGTGTATAGCGCTTTCCTCTGAATGCTTCAGAGTACTTCACTGGCATGGGAACATAATGCACTTATAATAAGGTGGGGGAGATGAGCACCACAAGAGGAAGAGACTTATGAAAGAGTGTGACTGACAAACCAGTTTTGTTACTGCATTGTCCTCTGTTCTGTACCATTAGAAATGCTTCCCAGTTTAATTCTTCTAAAAGATTTTGTGACCTCTGAAGGTGGTTATAGCCTGGAAACAGATGTGCCTTATATTGAGCTCTTAGTAATATCCTTCTAGATGAATCTGAAATCGTTCGAGTGCAGCTGACCGGCCTTGTGGGCGTGAGGCACAGACATCCCTGCCTGTGTTCCCCCAATGCAAGCATGAGGCCTCAGCTCTCTGTTGTCGGGATTTGGACTAAAAAAAACAATCTTCAGGTTTTTTCTCCATTTGTCTTATTTACGGCGACAAGCTCAGCAGGTTCAGGCCTCGAATTATTAAAGCAAATGTTCCTATATTAAAATCCCATTTATGATGCTTGGATTCCCCTGTGTTTCCAGTATCAAGCAGATGAGACCTGGGAGCTTTGGGTCTGTGTTCTCCCTTCAGCAGTGTCCAGGTGCCTCCACCTGCCCCAGGGCAGGTTTCTTCCCTTGTTCCATCTGCTGAGCGAAGGTGCCAATGTCTGTGCAGAGTGGGCTTGTATGGAAAAACAGTTGGAACAGGGTTAGAGATGTTAGGCATCCACACGCCTTTAGCAGTCCTCCAGCTTTCCAAAGACTTGTCATCACAAATAAGAGCTTTTCTACTTTCAGGAGGAGAAGGAAAAAAGAAAAAAGAAAGAAAGAAACTAACCCCGTGGTGTGATGACAGAGATTTCTCTAAATCATACTGCATTTCACACTGGTGCTAACAGCCAACCAGACCTGAGATGGCCCAGTTTCCACAGGTCGAGAACACTACAGTGAGCTTAAAAATACAGCCAGAGGTCTTTAACTACCTTCTCTATTGCACTAAACTGTTGGAGTTGAGAGGCTTTGTACATCACAGGATGGCCGAAGGGACGGGGATGGTATTCCCATTTTTCCCATCTCCTTTTCCGTGTCTTCTGAAGAGTGCCAACCAGTCCACAAGACCTGGATTCATTTTTCATTTGTGAGTAAAACCTCCACGGAAAAAAAATAACCCAAAAGGATAAGCTTTTGTCCAAAACACGCTATTACAGAAGTTATCTCATCCTTTTACATATCTCCTCTGGCAAGTATTTGCTATGACCTTACAACAGTTTTCACCAGGATGTGTTTTCCTGTTGGTTTGGCAAGAGGCTTTGGAATGGCAGTGCTTGGATGGATTCTCACCACGAGGTTGCACAGAGCTCCCTGGCAGCTCACAACTAGAAGATGGAGGTCTGCCTTTGAAGTCAGCAGTGACCCCATAAATGACTGCCACATGGCTTCGGAAGTGTGCGTGTTAGGGTGCGGTTATGTTGGGAGTTTTTATAATATGTTTATTAGGAACAGTTAAACCAGTTTTCCTGAGGCTTTTCATTACTTTGAATGATGCCTTTAAAAGGAGAGTGGCTCCTTTCTGATTTATATGTAGTTTATTTTTTTGTAAGCCTCAAAAGAACATTGTAGCCACGTAAAGCAGGGAAGCAAAACAACTTGGTAATATGAGGGTAGATAGAAGAAACTAAATATCTTCCACTTTAATATTCTCTATTGACTACTTGTGTGCTGGTGCATTTACATAACCACTCTCTTTAGCTTTTAAAGAATATGCTGGCAACCCAAAATACACAGGAGAACAAATCATGTTTTGAAGAGTGTAGAGCACACACTATAATGGGATGTAGACCTTTCAACAAGTGAGAAGTGGAGACAGTGTGACCCATTTTGTTACATGCACAGAGCAGCACTTCCCATCCTGCACGCAGTGTTTTTTGTATTAAAAATTGCTTAGCATTCTGGATTTGAAGCCAGTTTCTCTTTTGTAATCTCCACGTCACAGTTGCATGTGTTGGTAATGGTGAATTTGGTGGGACTTGGTTCTGGGAACATTTGACACTAGCAGTACTGCATAAGACTTTCCCAGCTGCAGTCGAAGCCAGGCTCCAGCTTAATTTCTTGTTGTCTTCCATGAAGTTATCATGAGGATTCATGCTGTAACACAGAATCAACTACCAGGCATAGTGAAGATCTTGGTTTTTTGGTTCATCTGTGGGGTTTTTTTTTTCTGTTTTGTTTTTTCCCACCAAAAAATTCACTAAAGTGGCTTATAATAAAGGGAGCTGTAAGTACATTGGAAATCGCTGGGGAAAATCACTTTCTAACTGTTGACATTTTAGCAGCAACTTAATGAGGTACTTAGGTTTTTCTAGTATGTAGTATGGAGAAGTGGTTATAAAAGATTCAGAAGTCTGGATTTTTTTAAACTTCTCAGTAATATGACATGAAAAAAAAATATATACATATATATATATACATGAACTTTGCTGTTGAGCAGTCTGATCAGAGCTGAGGTCAGCTCTACAGAAAGACTGGGTTCTTCTCCAGCTCCCTTTTCTGCTCCCACAGCCTGGCTAGACAAAGAGATTTCCATACTCCTCTTTGAAGAATTGGGAAGCATTTCCAAGACAGCACTCACAGTCTCCTTTACTAAACAGGCAGAATTTAGAAGAGGTGGAAGGAACAGAGGACAAGGAGCCCCTCTGCCCCTGACCCAAACCCCTGCTGTATTTTCCATTTAAATGGTAAAATCATCTTGTTTCCTGCCCTGCACACATGTTCAGAGGAGCTAGATTTTCAGAAGTTTATTCATAAGAGTAATGGTTGAGAGCTTTCCACAATGTGCACAGGTTTTCCTGCCCGTGTGCTTTACCATCAAGCCTTGAGAGGGATAAAGATTTTCTTTGTTTGCCTATAGGTTTAGGACTTCCCTCTTCTCTGCCACTAAACCAAGCCTGACCCTGATTTTCAATGTCATCATTTTATCTGTTGCCTCTCTAACACTCAGCTAATACCAGAACCCAGTTTTCCAAGACACTTCACTCTTAAACAGGATGGATTCCATCTGAAGAGTTTCAAAGGCCAGGTAGAGATGTAAGAAGAGACAGAACAACCTCTGCCACCTCTTGTCCTTCCAGCCAAAAGCAATGCCACTTAATGGATAGGCAGCAAACATCTTGGCACCTCTCATCCATGTGCAGAAGCTGTCCTAGAGATCTCCAGGACAGGACTGCCTCACTCCTGCCACACTCCTCTTGGCTTCTAGCAAATTGCCAGAGTGAAACCTTAGGTACCATGGTAGGCCATCCTGCAGCACCCAAGAGCTGTGTTTGTGTAAACACCGTTGGTGTTCCCACCAAGGTCTGCATCTTTATAACTGCAGCTGTATTTGTGCACTGTGAAATTGTATGCTTTAAAGTGCCTGGCAAGACAGATCCTTCCAGCTTTGCATGGTAAGGAAACAAGTGTCACACCATGCAAAAGTGCATCTGCGCATGTCAGCTGAGCACTTCTTCACCGTGATACGTGCAAAATATTTCAAAAGGAAGCAGGCAATTAAATTTCCAACCAGCATCTCTACAGTTTGTTAGGAATTCATCATTTCACATAGATGCGATGTTTCATTGTGTGTCATGTGTCTTATATGTACACAATTTCATTTTAATTTTTTAATATTGTCTTTCCCAGTTGTTGGGAATTTTTCTTCTTCTTCCGGACAGGTTATACATATGCTAATAGAAATATGCCTATTATTTGAAGCACAGTTCTGCTTGTCAATGAAGCTTCATTAACACCGTTATCACTGCCTGACATTTATCTTATAATTTTCCTGAGTTGACTGTTACATCTCCATGGAAACCCAAATTGCAATTGAAACAAGTGAGATAATAAAGGCATACGTGGAGGATTGACAGTATGCGAGCCCACAGTGTTTGCAGGCTACATTTGTTTATAACTCCTCAGATAAATCTATTGCAGTGGAGATTTTTATTACCTGTCTCCTGTCTTTCTATGCTGTTTATTGCAAGGTTTAGAACAAACCTATTTTTTATTTTGCTTTTTAATTAGAGCAATAAATTTTATTGGGCTCATCAAGGGAAGTTAGAGCAGTGGCGATATAAATTCTGATGTGATTTTTTGGGGGGGTGAAATATGAATGGTTTCAGGAGATTTTGACACTATACAGACTAATGCATTCTGAGGTTCATTTGGGGGGTTGCTCGAAGCAGCAAGAACTTACAGTTGCAGACTCCTGATTTGCTGACTCTTTCAGTATGCAAGAAGGATCTTTTTCTTTTATACCTAAGGACTTGAGCTCTTTAAGTTCATGACTCTAAATCAATTTAGATGGTGCCTCAAAGCATAGAGTCATGAAACTGGAGTGGGTCCAGAGTGAATTAATCTGAAATTAATTTGATTTTGAAAGGCTCCATCTGGCTATGTTTGGAAAAGGCATTTAGACAGATATATAAACAAATGATCATCTGTATTCTATATGCCAGATGTGGTGTCAAAAAAAATGAAGAAATGGTTTAAAAAAAAATCAGCTGAGGGGGGATTTTGCTATAATGATGCTCAACTTCTTAAAATTAGAATTGCATCATACTTTGGACAATAATCTTTTCTTATATTGTGATTCGTAGATGGAGGCAGGAAGAGCAAGCCTGATAGGTTATTCTGTTTCAAGTAAGAAAATTGAATGTCTCAGCTTGCTTTATTTCAGATCTGCCATAAATGAACAGCTGACTGAAACTAGCTCTACCCTTAGTACGGGCAGAGCTGGGATCTTCCATTCCCTTCATAAAGAAGCTATTTAGATAGAGCAGCCATGTTGGACCTGAACTGCTGACCTCCCTCCCTTTTGGGCACTATGGAAATAGCTCTGTGCTCTGTGAAGCTCGGCAGTGAACGGGTACCAGTGTATGCGTACAGATATGGGTGCCAGGCTTGAAATATGTTGGGTTATAAAGTACTTCCTACAATAATTGTTTGGTTTTAGTCTGCCAAAACCGCTGATGTGTTTCCGCACAAATGCTTGGAGGACTCCTGCCCATCTCTTTCATCCCTCCTCAGCTCCAGGATGTAGGTGGCCATGAAGTAGGCAAGTCTTTGTGAACCTCGGAACTTGCAGATGATCCAGGCTGATGATAAGAATGCTGAAATGGTCACATCATCAATTACTACATTGAAGTTTTGGGGGGAAAAGGAAGAAGGGAGTTGTGCAGCAACTAAATAATACATTTTGAGCAGCGTTTGGGATACGGAGAGGGAGGCTGAGGTTGTTGACAAGAAAACAGATGGTCCTACGTGTCCTGAATTTTAAAAGCCTGATACTGTTCTAATTTGATTGTTGGCATGTCACAAATATGTGCGCATTTGGGAGTAATCAAATAGTGTGTTTTTTTAAAGTAATACCAATAAATGTTTTCTGCCACAAAGAAAAGAGTATGCTTCATTGCAAATATGTGTAATCAGTAAAGCAAAGCATTAATAATCCACCTCGTTAATACCGAGCAGTCTGCTACTTCAGATGCAACTTCATAGGAGAAATCATGTCAATCGGTTCTCCAAACCTATAATGTCCTTGTGCAAGTGCATGAGCACTCTCTGTGGAATTGTCGAGCTTTCGGTAATAAGGAGTGGGCCCCTCTGCAATTTCAGTCTATTTTAGATATAACACAGATATTTACACAAAAGGACAGCCTCTGCCCAAGGAGATGACGATGGGAAGACGCAGTGAGGAATATGATAGGAGTGAAACACAAAGTCACAGTCATTGTTTGTGAGCATCATAGTTGTGGTGAACTGCCAAGGTTCTCCTCTTGACAAAGCAGAAATGCAAAAATGATAAATGAGAAGCCTTTGTTAATGCCGAACTCTTGAGGTCAAAAGCAGATGTGCAGATATCCACCTGTGAGTTGGCCAATAGAAAAAAAAAAAAAAAAGATTTTTAAAAATCACGCCTTTGATATTTATTGGTAATGTTTAAACTCTTGTGTTATTTTTTTTATTGCTGCGTGGAGCTAGAAATGTACCAACCTTACAGCTGAAAGGGGCAGACCCAAGTTAGTCTGAAGGTTCAATGTACAGTTGCCTGAGCAGAGCTCTGTCTTGCAGAGCGGTGATGCCCGGAGGACCTCATCCAGACTTGGATTAATTAGCTCCCAAAGCCTGCAGGAGAGCCTAGAAGACCAAAGCTGGGGCTAATACACAGCCTCTCCATGAAGATCTCCACGCACTGTTAGTCATTCTTGTCATGTGTCCTTAGAAATCAGTGATCCTCGTCTGTAGGAGGACAAGATGGGGATCAAACTCAAGAAAGTAAGGGGGTGGGCTCAGCTTCCTTCAGCCATTAAGGGGTGGCTGTTTTCTACTGAACTTCTCCTAGTTCCAATTCAGTAAAATCTACAGGCCAGTGTAGGCAAATACTTACAATACTTACAATATACTGAAAATAGACCATTGTAAGTTTTATCAGCATAAAAAAAAAAAGATACTACCCAGTTCTGACCTGTACAGATGGTGCATTTAATTGTTTGCTGCCACTATTGGATGAACCAGTAATGATATTTTAATTTGTTCCTAAAATAGAAGACTTTATAAGCAGCTCTTCCTCTCCCTGTTTATGTTCCCTTCTGCACACATTCTTTCCCATGTTTTTATACATCTGCACGTGCACGTGTGTAATCTAAAGTAGGTATTTTAACTTGTGTGAGTTACTCCACTTTCATCCGTGCACAGCACAAGCACATCACAAAGCACTCCTGTGTGTTCTACAGAATAATTTTCTAGCTATAAAGTGGGTCCATACACCAGTGGGAAGAGTTGAGACAGTTTGAAGGCACCACATTGAATATCATTTTTTTTTTCTTTGATTTTTTTTTTTAAGATAATTTTGAATGTGTTTTTGTTGTTTTTTTTTCTGCAGCAGATATGCAGAGCTTTTGTGACGTTGCTGCTGCTTGCCTCTACGGTTCCAGGAAGTGTTACCAAAAGTACAACATTAAAATAAAGTCATTTGCTTTTAAACACGTATGCAAGGGATCTTCACGCTTTGGTTTGAAACCCCACGCTTAAATCAAACTGTTTTGGAATGGAGGTGATGCAGCGACCCAGAGGCCAGAACCAGAACAGCCAGAAGCCTCTGGAGGTACATAGTTAGCAGTGAGCAAGGGGAGGTGACAGCCAGGTCACGATCTCGTTTGCTTTGGTGAACACAGCTCTTAGGGCTTCTTTTAGCAAGGCAACAAGCCTCAGCACAGTGGAGTGAGTGCATGTGCTCTACCATGCACCGCAAGTGCATGCAGCAAGTGCATGCATTTTAACACAGATATTATGATTTCCTTTGTATCCTTGTTTCCTTCCTGTAACACTAATGAGGAATCTCTGAAGAATAATTTATTTTATCTCAGGTGCGCGGTGTTTTTCTTGTACGTGTGTGGTTCACTACTGTACCCAGTTCGTGTTACCCTTAGCAGCACGCATTCTGACCCACCTGTTTGAAATAGGACATCCCAGTGCATCTCCTTCTCCCAGCCTGAATGTATTCACTGTGAATTTTTTTTTCAGCATAGGAAAAGGTTTTTTTCCTCAGATTATCAAGAGTCCTCCTCTGTGACATGGTGCTACTTCCCCAGCCTACCAGAAATTTGCATATAAGGCATGAAAGTGATGGCATGTACTAAATTTGGAGCTTATCGGAAAGCAAGTAGTCCTTTCTAGGACCTGTATTTTACCATGGTTTGTTGTACACAGAGAGTTAGCAAAGCTGAGCTGAACACTGACTCCACCAGAAAACAAATGACTGTGAATTTAAATTGCTTGTCAGGACAGTAAAAATGCCTGTGTTTTCTTAAGCAACATTATGCTTTTACAGATAATTTCCACAGGCATAAAGGCAATGCAAGAAAACACCTTTGCATTTACCATTCAGTGCTTATGTGAGCACTTGAGTATTATTAGCTATTGACAAGAATAAAATCTCAGCATTGGATGCCAGGTATTAAAAGCCATCAGAATTGTTTGTGTAGCTCATGTGTGTGAGTGCAAGTGCTGTTGCTCTCTGCTGGATGGATGAAGAATTACTTGTCTCTTTGTTGCAAGGCTCTACCAGTCTGCAAGATGAAGTGAAGAAGAATGTTTTGCGAGCTCAGAGCTTTGGATCCCTCCTGAAATTGCAGTTGGCCTTCAGTGTAGCATGAAGCCAGCTTAGCAAGTTGTACAGACAGTAAAAGTTGCCACCTTGCCTATGGGCGCAGAGAAACCTGTCGAAAATTGCTTTGTAGACATCACTACAAACACAGGACTGGTCCCACTGTGTGCTTCTACATTAATTGGGTATGATGTCAGAGTCATTCAGCAACTGCCAGTATGGATTGGTGTAACTTAATAACAATTAGTGGTAGTGGTGGTTTATAGTTCAGCCAAAAACTGTACAAGACATTACAGCAGGTGCGGTGAATGATTTATGAAACATCCTTTCCTCCGAGCTGCTGTTGAGCTACTGCTCTGTGAATACTCTTCTGGAGGTGACTTTTTTTCCACCCCCAAATACAGGTATTTAGTCATTCACAGCTTACAAAAAAAATAGAATGGCTTCTATTTTATGTTATTTATTTTTTTTTTTTTGTCAGAGGTTCTGGCCCTTTTTTTGCTGGCCAAAATCCAATTTAGGTAATTACATTCTGTGTCTCTAAATCCCAGCCCCCTGCAGTTTCCAATGGAGTATGGTATTGTTCTACCCATCCTGCCTGAAATTGTTGTGCGATAATGCTCCATGTCATTAAACAGCTGCCGTCTGTCACCTTACAATGAAGTCATTCCTCTCTAAACAATGAGCTTATAAAGCCCTTTTGAGTCCTTCCAGATAAAATTTGCTCGTAATCCAGCAGTTTGGATTTTCAAGCATGGTAAGGTGATGGTTTTTCATCTCTTCTGCCAGCAGTTGAAGTCCTTCAAAGTGATGGTGTCCCTTTGGTGCTCATCCCATATCCTGACAGTGATCACACAGCTCAAATGTAAATATTTGGTACTGTAAAACCCTGATGCCTGCAGATGTCTTTGTGCTAGGCTGGATTTAGTAATCTTTACACTTCCAGCTTCTTTGTCATCGTGCTCTTCTTGTCTTTTGATGCTTAGGAGTTAAATGTTCTTCCAAGGGATGCTGTTTGGTTGTGTATTCTTAAAAGTGTGAAAAGGGAAAATCTCCAACAAAACAGCAAAACAACCAAAGTAGGGTGAGGACTGCAAGAGAAACTGAACAGGAGACCGAGAAGCAATTTGACTAGGACTGAAAATGGGTTTGAAACATAGCTTTCATGCAAACCTATTCAGTCCTCATAACAAGAGTTTTTCAGCACCTGGCTTGGCATTTTGTTCATGAATGGAAGTGAGCGGGGATTAATGCTAAATATATTAACAGTGATGAATGTAAGAGGGTTCCTTTTGATTCAGATTTTGTTCTTTAAGACTGCCCTCCTTAGCAGTCATTGCACTCTAGCAGTCTTGCCATAATGACAGATATGAATGGGAGAGGCAGAGAAGGCGTCTAGTGGGTTTTGCCTGTGCCCCTGCTTAAGCAGCAGTGATATTAAAACAATCTCTAGCTCCTCAAAGAGTGGCCCTGTCAACTTGCTGAAATGATGGAATGGTAGTTAGGTTATTAGAAAGAAAATTGGCACAAATTGAGAGAGACGATGCTCTGGCAGCGACCACAAGCAGCCAGCAACTCGGTGGCTTAATCTCTGCCCTCAGGCTGCTCTCTCCGATACAGATGACACCTTGTCAGCAAGGATGATGTGCTGGGTCATCCCGGAGTCCAACGGGCTAAATTGGCCGCAGAGGGAAGGGTTGCTGCGGTGTAGAGACAGCAAGCCACATAATCTAATTCTTCCCTTTCTTTATGTATGTCATCATTTGGATACTGACAGTAATTGTCAAGGGATTCTCTTCTTAGTGTCTCCTAGGCACAGCTATCTCTACACTCATGCTTGCAAGAAATGGTCCTAAGCTTTCACAAAGATTGCTTGAAATCTCTTGCAAAGTTTAATGTGTGATTTCTTTTTTTGTGTTGTTATTAAAGATTGTCCAAAGGAGGCGTATGGAGGTGGTGAAGGGCCTAGAGGACAAGGCGTGTGATGTGTGGCTGAGGTCCCTTGGTTTGTTTGGCCTAGACTGAGGCCAAGGGGGCTGAGGGGAGGGCTCATGGGATACTGGGATATTCAGTGGGATACTCTACGGTTCTGTGATTGTTTTTCCTGGGTAAAGTGAGTGAGGAAGATGGGGGCAGGAAGGAACTGCTCCCTCTGGGAGTGACTGTGGCAGGGAAAAGTGACAAAAAACTATACGGCTGTTGGCCACTACGAGGTCTTTGTCCAGAGAAGTTCCTGCCAGAACAGTGAAGATGGAGACTGGGAGAGAAGAAGGGAACTCATCTCTAGCAGAGAGAGTTTGTGAGGGGGTCAAAAATACGTGATTGGATTTTGCATTCACTTGAACATGCTCAGTGAGAGCTGAACTCTCAGTCAGGTGTGCTTTATACTTACTGTTCCTCAGTGGATGATTCAAGTATGCAGAAGGGATTTAATCCATAGACTGTATAAAACTGTTCCGTTTTGTTGGATGTTTTCTTCTTCATTGTTATCTCCCTATTATCTGCTTGTTCAGTTCATTCGAGTTGGTAGCCCTCTACCTACTGTCAACTGTGGATGAGGGTGCTCCTGCAAGTCCTGATGCCCTCCTTAAAGCCTCAGCAGAGGTGGGGAACCATTCTTCCAAAACCCTCAGTAGCATTCATTTGCACTGAAGTCAAACGTAACTTAATGAGGAGCCTGACTATGCTGGCACAGCTCGCTGCCCTCCCTATGGGCTCAACTTGCCTGTCCAAAACGTTGGCAGCTCGGTACAATTCCAACCCTCTGGTAGGAAAGAATTATAATGAAAAATCTTGAAGTTATGCTTGTGGTGTTTTTTTTTTTTTCCCCCTAAATCTGCAACAGTTAGCAGACTGGCAGGGCTGTCAGAGGATGGTGGAATTAAAGCCGGAGAAGTTTTAATGACTTGCCCAAGTTAATTCAGGCAGCGAGTGACAAAACCTGTCCCCTGGAGCGTTGTGTCACAGCATACCGTAGCCTACACCTGCAGTCAGAGCGTTCAACCATCTTTATCCAATAAAGCATTTAAGGAATATGATCAATGTAATTGCTCTTCAGCCTCACCAAAGTAAAGAAAGTGTGTAAGCACTGTGTTGAATTAGAAGAGATCTTTGCCTGTGCCTGCTCCTTTAGCTAAAAGCAGGAACTTGATGGTAATGGAGCAATTAACCTGAATAAACAGTTAGAAGTGTTAGGTTTTGTGGTTTCCTCAAAATTGTCTTGTTAGCAATGGAAATTGTAGTAGTGCTCTCAGTGGTAAAGGTGGTTTGGGTAAAGGACAAAGCAAAGGAATAAACTTATTCCTTATTAAATACGACCTCTGCTGTAATTTGGGGCTAACACAGTAATTACGTGTGGATTTCTTAAAAAAGAGATCCAACAGAGAGAATGGATGAAGGGCATAATTTAAAAAGGAACTCGGCTCATTTTTTAGTGTAAACAAAGCAGAGAACAAATGAAGTGAAAAGTGAAGTGGATTTCTGAAGGAACACGGTCACCTGAGCACAGCACAAAGCTGCACAGCGCAGCTGCTGCCTTTTCTTGTCTTTGCAGGTAAAAAATAGTGTGGGAGCATCTTCCTCCGCTATTTTAAGCTATAGGTCAGGGATTTATTTTTTCTTCCTTCTAGGGAGGTTGTTTTATGCATTGCATAAACAAATAGGAAATCTGAAGGAACAGCAGAGTGCATTTTTCCAGAGCTCTGCATGTCACGTGGGTGCTCAGCGCTCCATGGCAGCCTTGAAAGTTGCTCCCATTGTGTGTCATTGGAAAGAATCAGGAGTTTTTTGTTTCCTAGAGTCTGAGGTGGGGATTGTTTAGGGTATCGATGGAAGTGCCTATTAGGTCTGTGTAGAAAACACAGCTTCTAATGGAGAAATCATGATGGCTGCGTTGGTGTTCGTGGGACCTGCAGAGAATCTGCAAACAAAGAGCATCTGTAAAACAAGAGAGGGCATTTGTGCATGAAACGCGATAGAAAAGGCTGGGCCAAATCCTTCAGTCTGTTATTCAGGCAAGACTCTCACTAGGATCAATGGGAATTTTGTCTAATTAATGAATGTGATAAATCCCATTGCCTGCTGGTCCGTGTTAAAGGCATTTCAGAAGTGACGATGCAGCTTCTTGTTGTTGGTTAACAGTCTAATATAATTTTCTCCTTCCTGCAATAAGCAGGGCAAGTGCAGAAGTTATTAGGGACATATTAATACGTTCAAGTGCCATGCACTTCCAGGGAGATGAAGCACAGAGGACTAAATAATCTGTCCTGGCACGTGTACCAGCTGTGATGCAGTGGAATGACACAAAGTAGTTTCTTCCTTGCCATTCTTAGTATTTCTTTTTTCACGCGTGAAATGATTTTGGTCTGGTTGTACCGATCTCGGGCTCTTCCAAGCCTTCCAGTGGTCATTTTCTCCTGAACAACTGTCGAGTGAAGAACGTATAATTGAAGCCAAGTTTTTCAGTAATGCCAGGTGGCTCTGAGATGCATGAAGGTTGGGACGATCAACTCTCAGCACTGCTGAACGCGTGCCTTCTCCCCACTTCGCCCAGTGGGAGGATGGGAGGAGTGTGCTGAAAGTCACATCTCATTGGTGTTCCTCCTTGAAATTCAAGCATCCGAATCCCATATCACTTACAGAATCTCTAGCCAAATCGAAATTATCATCCTTAATTATCAGTAGTAGCAGAAGAGTTGGGGGTTTTATTTTTACTTTCATTTAGTATTTAAAATTCTGTGTTTTCCTTACAAGGATGGACTCCTCCTAAATCGTAATACGTCACGTCTCAGAAAGCAGGGGATATTTTGGTTGCTAAGTTCTTTTCCCCAGCAGAAGTGTGTAGTTGTTTTGAAGTTAGCTGTACATCTGGAGATCAGATAGGGGAACAATTTACAGGGTGTGAAAAATTTCAAACGCTTCATGTCCTCTGCATGGAGAAAAACTTTCTGAAGCAGCATTTTAATTTTCTGAGCAATTTTACCGCTGCTTTCTCCTTTTGAATGGTGCATTTCTGTGTGCCAGGCCGCCATAAACAATGCGCTTTAGACTGGCACTCTCCAGACTGCTTTTCCTTTTTAAAGAGTGTAGGCAACTAATCGGCAGCAACCAGCCGCATAGCTGGAGTGTTTTCCATTCTAGGCAATATCATACTAATTTGATGCACACATGGATGCTTCACACAATCTGCAAATTCATCGCTGGCATCTTGCATTAGTCATCTGACAGATTGCCAAGTGTTTCATATTCCTTTCATGTGACTTTATTACAAAACACGCACACACACACACACCCCAGCACAGCCTTATTTCTGCCAGTAGCCAGTTCAGTGAGAATTCACAGCAGTTCTGTTTACAACGGCCATGGAGAGAAATCTGTACTTACTTGCCACTCTCTTCTGCTTTAAAATGCAAAAGTACTGGCTTGCGTTGTGCAGCTCTCTTCTTATATAATGACATTAAGCAGCAGCCTGCAGAGAAAACCAGACTCAATGAAAAATGTAATCGCATTGTTTTTTGTACATAATACTTATGCTATTAATTAAATACTGATTTTTTTTTTCCTGCTCTGTGCCAATTGACATCATCTTTTGCATGTAGTGCACATGAAAACTGCGTAGTCTCCTAACTTGCCTTTTCTTTTTCATCTCTTCTTCCACTTTCTAGTAACGGCACAGCTAACAAGATGAATGGAGCTTTGGATCATTCAGACCAACCAGACCCAGATGCCATTAAGATGTTTGTTGGACAGATTCCCCGTTCATGGTCGGAAAAAGAGTTAAAAGAACTTTTTGAGCCTTACGGAGCTGTCTACCAGATTAATGTTCTCCGAGACAGAAGTCAGAACCCTCCCCAAAGTAAAGGTACGGTAGTTGTACTCTGTTTGCTTTCACGGATTTTTTTCAGTGATCTCGCTTGCCTTTAGAATTTCCAAAGAGGCTTGCATCTGGGCTGTCTGTTTTGAAGCATACTGTGTTGAGCTATGCAGCATTCCTAAGAGGAGAGAACTCCTGAATACCTATCGATTGCTGTCTTCCTCTTCTTCTTAAATTGCAGTTTAAATGTCTGTTATCTGGAAGCGAGCATTCCAACTGTGCGAAAAATAACAAAAGATTGCCATCCTTGTTTAAATTATTATTGCCAAGAGGCATGGAAACCCGAGCGGTCACTTTCCTAGGATTAGCTCATGAAAAATATAATTTTCTACTTCCTTTTGTTTCCTCTCTTTGCACCCCAGGTGGGAATGATTTTCAGGATACAGAAGGAGAGAAAGAATAGCAGTGGGCTCTTGCTACGTCATTGCTCCAAAGGCAATAGCAATTAAAAAATAGAATTGCCCTGCCCTTTCTCAAAAATCTGATTTCTTATTTTTGTGGTCATGCTAAAGGATTGATTTTTGGCAATGGTATTTTTCTAAAAGAAAAGGATGGTTTTTTACTTTCTGCAATTTTTCTGCCACGTACAAAGCTTTTGTCCTTAACTGCATTGCTTTCTTTAGCTATGCGTCTATGCATATTTAGGCATGTGACAATTCTGTGTATTATGTAATTATAACAAGGTGATGTTAGCCTTAAAGTGAATATTTTGTCTCACAGAATGTGTTTTTTTCTCTGTGTATTTTCACTTACGCTTTGAGATCATCACGTTTCATATATTAAATTGTAGCTGGCATTGCAAATAATTGGCACCACTCAGAAGCATTTGTGCTTGGTTGTGAAATGAGTCGATAGTTACTCGTTTTCGGTCCTCTCCTACCACTGCATTTAAAATCCTTTATGGGGAATCTCGCAGAGTGATTCTGTGGGCTAGCAGCTAGCTAATGGTGCAGAGCAGCACCCTCGAGATTTCCAGTTCAGCGAGAGGTGATGGCTGTCACGTGCAGCACACAGCACAACTCCGGGTGCTCCCATGCTTTGTGCGCAGCGCTGCCCAGGCTCAGCATTTCCACCTCTTTGCTGTCCCAATTTCAGCAGTCTGGTGCTTTGAGTGGTATCTTTTGATATGTTGTTTCTGGTTAAAAGAACAGGTATTTTGTCTCAGTATCACAACGACATCGGGTAAAGGGCTCATTGGGGTACCCTGCTGCTTATCAAGTCCCATACTAGATTGCTGTCTTCCACCAGTACTGCAGAAGCAGAAGATATTTGTTATTGCAGTGTTTCAGTTCTGCTTCCACCTCCTTCCATTCCCTAGAACTGATGCAGCTGAGCGTGCAGCCCCCCCTGCTCTGTTAGCCCTGTGCCCTTACCAAATATCTTTTCCTTGTAACACTGCATAGAAGGCAGCATTAAAGGGTCAGGCAACTGGATTTTCAGCAGTCCGGGCTGCTATGGATGAGCAAACTCCTACTTAGTTTAAACCACTAAAATACTGAACTTTGAGACTTGGCCATTTAGGAAGAGCTGATTCCTGGGTCACAGAAATGCCTTCCCACTAAAGCAGTAAATGAACTGAGAATGATATTGTGGTTAGACAGAGGAAAGCCATTGATTCCCGCTTCTGTAGTGTTTTCCATTGTACGGTGCCTGTCCATCAGGCATCTGGAAGGCATATGGATTAAGCACAGGTCAAGCAAATCATTGTAGACTAATTATGAAGCCTTGCAGTCCCCGTATTCAGTATTCTCTTTGAAAAGCGTTTTGTTGTTGTTTCACTAGGACTCTTTTCAGCCACTCAGACATGATGCTTTTATGTCACTTCAGGCATTATATGTTTTAAGAGTAAATGAAATTAATCCCCCAAAACGACAGAACAACCTTCGGACTTATATTTCCCTGACACAGCAGTGAGGTCCTCCGGTGGTCAGCTTTTCCCTTGGAAGCTGTGGAGCAGCCTATGATGTCCATGCTTCCTCCTGGCTGAGGCTGCCAGCAAGGCTGCCAGATATAGAAACCTCTTGAGTTTCATGGGGGTATCCCTTGACCAGGAACGATCTTTATTTTCTTAATCCAGTAGCACAAAGGATTCTGCGTGAGAGATTAAGAATCTGTTACAAACAAACACACAAATAAAAAAAAAAAAAATCACCCTGAAAAACATCTGATAGTCTTGTTCTCCTCACAGTGCGCGAGAAATGATTTGCCTGTGCCGTGTAATCGGTATTTAATGACATGAATTGCGATGATGAAAATGCAAGTTAGTGTTACTACACATTTGGGGTTGGGCTTGGCTCTTTTCTTTGAAGGAGGACATTCTGATTTTTAGAAGATTTTTCTCGTACCGGATGAGGGCTGCGTGTTGTTAGCTCGGCCAAAGGGGCTTCTGCCATTTGCACAGACTTTTCCTCTGATGAGCTGTTTATGAAGCAGCAATCTGAGTGTCTCCCAATTCTGTCAAAAATAACCATCGGCTGCTTCTGTCTCTCCTGCTGTTATTAAGACTGCCTTTCATACCCTCGAACGACAGACGGCCTAGTTCATTGCTTTCCTACTTCTTGCATTCCTTGCCAGCTCCAAAAAGCTGAAGCTGAAGGAAGAGAGGTGGAAAACCAAGTTTGATGGATTTGGTAAAAATAGAGAAAAACTGTATTACATCCACAAAAATGCTGCTTCTGTGCAGCTTTTTTAATTGGGTCTTATACCACAGGAATGGCTGCATTTCAGTGGGTGATGCCTGGAATATCCTCCGTAAGTAGGAAACTCCTCACTGTCCAGAGTTTGCAGCCTTCTGGTTCTTTTCAGATGCGCGAAAGAGCTCAGCAAAGTAATTTGACTTCATGTGTTTATCCCCTGTTGTTTTGTAAGACTTCTTCCTCTTTCTGCAACAAGAGAAATCCAGGGGATTAGGCAAACACTACACACACACATACAGAATAAAATAATTGTCAGGAAATCCTGTAGCACTGAAATAAATGGCACTTTCAGCTTCTGAGGGCTAAGGGGATTGAAAGTCTCAGCAGATCAGCTGTCTCTGCTCCCAGTCCATCTTACCTCCTTTATATAATTTATTCTGGGTGGATAGATGACTTTTTCAGACCAGTTGTTAAAAAGAGCTCCTGTAATACCTCCACCTCCAAATCGGCGAGCTCAATATGAAGGTAGCATCCAGCAGCAGCAAGGCTTCTCCTTTTCCCCACTGTTCTCATAAGATGGCAATATTTCTCTCACTGCTTTTGGTTCAGAGTTGGAGTGCTGAAGCAGGCAGATGGCACAGGGCTGCTTACGCTCTCTGAGATGTAGCAGAAGAGTCTTGGGTTGGATCTGCAACATCGTTCTTGTACCTTGCCCCCATTTCCATACCTGTTAATTCTTGCAGGGCTCAAGGACCCACGAGTCATGAGGCTGAGCCTGCTCGTGCAGGAATCTCTCTCCAGGAAGCAAGTGAAGGCACATGTGACTTCTTGCCTTGTAGCCTTTTGCATACCCGTTATCAGATTAGAGGTAGGATGCTGAGTGAACAAGGACGTGCTGTAGTTAAAGGCCAGTGTTTATTATTATCCTATTTAACATGGTAATTTAAGTCTCCCAAGAAGCGAGCAGGGGAATCTGATAATGAGGCATTCATCTGCTACGTACAGGCAAGACAGGATGGGCAAGGCATATCGAAGGCTGAAATTATCTGATTGGTTGGGTGTAGCTGTGGCCATAAGCTCTTCAGAGATCCTCCTGCCTGCAGCGCATCCTCTGCTCCATTGAACCCCACATTCCTGCTCCGTGCCCCCTTCCCTGTGGGGAAGGAGGAAATGAGGGGACTCGGGCAGTCCTGCACAGGAGTGGAGCAGAAGCACCCTGCTTGGCACACAAGCCCACCTTAATTATTAGCAAAGATGTTAACCAAGTGCTCCTTGCCTACTCACACCACTCAGCTAATTGCACTCTGCCTGCACCCAGGAGCAATTTCAAAGCATTGTGTTTTGCAAAACTATTTTAGAAGTTCAGCCAGCACTGCAGGAGTCAGGGTTTCTCCACATATTTTCCACTGACATACTTTGAGTTTAGGATGCTCTCACAGGTTCCCATGAATGTTGTTTAGCTTTTGAGATCTGATGAGTTGTGTCCTGAGCAAGTACACTGCAGGACTCAGAACTGCAGCCATAGTGCAGGCATGTTTTAGACTAAATTTTAGTGATCACAGCTGAGAGATCTTATGTTACAATCCTGGGCTTGAAATCTGTCATACACTGCATGAAAAAGTATTTTTTTTTTAGCTGATGCTTTGTACACTGTATAAAGTATCATGCAACTAAGACTGGCAAAAGCCAAATGCAGCTGTTAGATGCAAGCACAACAGGGAGGGAGAGCAGATGATAAAGTTGAGTTTTCGACTTTTTGGTTTCTGACCTTGGGGTGTTTAAATTTAATCTTTCAAGAGCCTTAATTCTTGAATTTTATATGGGTTATAAGTAACGTTATAAAATATACTGTAGATGTGAGCTGATTTTTATAAAAGGTAATTCTTATTCTACAAATCTGCTGGAGTTTTCAAGAGGTTTTTCTGAGAGTGGACAGGTGTGAAATTGTGTATATAATCAAGCTGGATTTCCCAGGGGCATTTCACACAGCGTCACACAGGAGCCTAATGCACACGGCTGCCAGTGAAGCAGGGAAGGGCCCGTTTTCATATGGAGAAAGGAGCTGGTGAGATGATCGAGGGCAGATTAGAATGGGGGAAGGTTACGGGCCAGGGGAAAAAAAGGGGATGATGATTGGAGAACCACAGGGACTGGTATTGGAGATCGATACTTTTTCACTCTCTATGTAAATGGCTTTGACAGAGAGAACCGCCAAGTTGTTATCCAACTTTTTGGATCGCGCAGAAGGCGCTGGATGGGGGAGAAGGTAACCTGGAGCAAACAAACTCATACAAAGGAACTCAGGTAAAACGAACCGTGGGCAGGAAGAGTAAATTTGAGTTTTGAGTGATCACAGATGCCGAATGAGTGTCTTTTTCAAAGATTCAAGAGCAGGAGAGGATTTGAAGAGTGCACATACCATAAAAGTACTAACATGATGTTTTGTGTCCGTGTGGTCAAAAAGGCACTGAAAATGTGGAGCTGTATAAATGGGAGCATTGAATATAGCTTTCAAGGAAATACCGTACCACTTAAAGAAGGATTTTTTTGATCATGTTTTAAACTACAGTTACCAATATTTAGCACCGTTCTATAGAAAGGGGCAGAGGTCCAGAGAAGAGCAGCATGATTTTGTATGAAGTCGGGAAGGGTTAAGCTATGGTGAAAGGTCTAAGAAGGTTAACTTGTAAAGGGCTTCAAGCACTGACTTACAAGAAAGCTAAAAGAGAAGAAACTGTGGAAGAATACAGGATTGTACCCTGGTCTGGAAAGAAAAAGTTATAAGGGGATATGATTGAAGTATGTTGAAGTGCATACCAAAGGCAGGAATAGATCAGCTCTTTCAATTAATATTGAACCCCGGGACTGCACAGCATAGACTTAAGATTGAGAAACAGCAGGCCAAAAGGAAAAGATATCTTCTTAAGTCAAACTTTCTTCTTCCACATGCAGCGTAGAGAATGGTCTTCCACAAGCAGCAGTAAGAAAAGTTCTGAAATAAACTTTTTTTTTTTTTTTTTTTTTTTTCTGAAATAAAGCCTCCATTTCGTGTTTTGACATAGGCATGCCTGGAGTTATGTTGGACGTGACTGCTCCCCACATCCCTGCACAGTTTCACCCCGTAAGCAGGATGGGCTGCCAGGGCTGTGTGCCTGGGTTATCTATGCACTGCTTGAAGAGGGGCTGAGGTTTCTGGTGACCCCTGATATTTTTGGATGGCTTTGAAGAGAAGGAGCAGATGAGGTTAATGTCCAATTGCATACTTGATTGCAAACCTGTTCTCCGCATAAATCAGTCTCACTGTACGTTCCCATCATTGACTATGGCAAAAAAGTCCTCTGCTGCAATAACAAAATGTATCCCAGCAAATCCCATGTAGTCAGACTGCAGAAGTCCTGGAAGGTCTTTGTGCAGATCCTGTAATGAGAGCAGGGGTTTTGTGTTCGTGTGTTTGCAAAACAGGAACAATAGAGGAAGTTGGGAGGATTGAGTAGAGAGTGTTTCTTTGGTTGTGATATTTAAAGAGAGATATAGCACGTAAAACCTTCCTTATCCTTATTGTGATGTTCCTGTGTGCAGCAGTGAATGACTACAGAATTAAGCTTTATTTTTCGGCATCATTTTTCTCTGTGTTTTTACAGTACGTATCACAGAGGAAGCTTGGACTCGACTTGTTGCTGTAAGAAATGTTTGAAAAATAACATAGCTCCAGGGGATTAAAGTAGGCTGCTTTGGGGCTCATCGGCTGCACTTCTTTATTGCAGCCTAACTGTGATTTGTAACTGTCCGTGAATTTTGAAGACTTCTTAGCTAATACTGTATAAGCACACTGCTAATTAAATCTATGCTGAAAGAGTGCATAAACTGGAACGAACTTGAACAAACTACATGAATCAGTTTAGTTAACTAGATAGAAAACCAATACCCAGGCAAGCCCTTAGAAGCGCAGAACTTCATAATCAATTGCGGTTTTCTTAATAGATCTCTAATGTTCATGTCTGATAAATACTCGGAGAAAAGATGCATTATGTAAAAGGATACTTGAGCTTCAGTTCAGACGTTAAATTAATCCAAGCACTTTCCAGGTACCTCTGAAAATGCCAGAGACACAGCTGAAAATGTGTGCACAGTTTTTCTGATACTTCAGGATAAACAACAACAACAACAACAATAATAATAATAATAATAATAGTAATTATAAAAAGCCAAATAAAACAAGGTATTTGTCTTTTTTTTTTAATATATCATTATTTTTAAAAGCAGTTGAAGGCTAATAATTGAGAAATAGGGAGCTTAAAATACAGTGTCATTTGTTAAAAAGTGCAGGAAAAGAATATCTTGCATGGTCATTAAAAAGGCAGGCAGAGCTTTGTTATAATGTTGACTTCTTCAGCACACCATCCAGCATTTACATATAGAATATTTTAGAACCTCACCAAAATAATCCCAAACGTCTTAAAATATAAATGGGTAATCTGTTTTTAGAGATGCTGTCATTGTATCAGAATGGACACGTGGGGAGGCAGTAGAACAGCCTGAAGTTTCCATAAAATTGAAAAAACAGCTAATCAAATTTCGTTCTTGAATCTGAATAATGTGCCCAACCTCTCTCTCAAATGTATAATCTCAAAGGCAAAAATTGTAATACATGGAGAAAATCTAAGTCAAGTCATGCACGCGCTTGCACACAGGAATTCATCAATGGACATAATCCCCAGACATAAAATCACATACATGTTTAAATATTTTTAAGGTTGATGCATACATTTGACACATACGCGTCTGCAATAACGCAGGACAATGTCACTTTGAAGTTTCTGGCATCCAGTTTCTTCAGTCGCATAGCAAATCTCATATCATTGAGTTTTGATCCCAGCACCCAAATTCCCTGTTTCATTTTTTTTTTATTAATTGAGTAAACATACATTACTTATCTGTTACCACATGAAAGATGATGTGTGATTTTCTTAAAGAGCAATGGCTTCCAAAAAGCTCTGTCTTCATTATATAGTGTTTCTGGTTCCGTTCATTGCTAACATTTAAGCCATTTGCTCATGACTTTAGTAGGAGGTTTTACAAAGGATTTGAAGGTGAGTCTGAAATCTTCACACGCTTTGACGTGGAGCTCAAAGAAAGAAAGTGTTCTACAACTGAGCAGTGTCAAAATGAGATACAGTCGTGAGCTAGGCTTATGAGCATGCATTTCAGCTACACGGCAAGACACTTCCAAGCCTCACTTCCATCTCACTGCTTTCGTACTGTACTCCTGTCACCCCACAAAAACAAGACGCTGGTGCACACGCACGCATACACACAAATAAAAGCGTAAAACTAAAAGCCACAGTTTGAGAAGTTTTGCTCATGAAAAGAATCCAGAACAGGAGGAATATTTCCATCGCTTCTGAGATGGTGTGAACAACACTTAAATATTACAGTGCAGGGTAAAGAGCCAAAAACCATGTAAAATGGTTTAGTATAAATATGTCATCGATTTTCCTACTTCTTGATGTGAATTTTAAATCCTGGGAAAGCCTTGAGAGGATGTCTGTTAATCTTCGACCTTTTAAAAATGTGTTACGGAATGGATGGTTGTGTAGCATTTGCGGTGTGAATTAAATGCAAGTTCATTACTTTAATCCTCACTGCATTGGACCTCGCTGCCCTGCATTTTCATTTGGGGCAGGAGACAGAAAGCAAGGTCCTGAGTATGCTTCAGTGCTGGCTGGACCCATAACCTGCTTAGTGCCCGGTGTCTGTAGTACGGGAGCCAGGAAGAATTGGGCAGTGCCAGTAGCAGTAGTACTGCGGAGCTTTTTAGACATCTGTCCACTCCATCATGCACTGTCAGCATCAGCATGTTATTTCAAACAAGTAGCAAATAACTTCCCGGGGACTGAGTCTGTTAGTGACTTCTAAACCCAGCTTGAGCTTAATTCCAGCCAGCGATACATGGGTGGAAGGCTGTGTGTGCCATATAAATCTGCTGGTCTGTCTACCTCCATGAAGAAGGCATTTTCAGGAATCTGTGATTCCTTTCATAAGCAATTTCTAATTGCTTATAAAAACACTCAGAAAAGCTCGTGAATAAATTAAATTTGAATGTTTCCAGTGGATCTTTTCAGGTTTTCATTGAACCTAATTACTGTCTCATCTATGCCCATGAGTATGCAGTTTTAAGTGGGACGTTAGACTTCCACTCTGCAGATTAAACTTTGTGATGCATAAATTCATTATTATTTGCAGTGGAAAAAGCTCCAGTGTCTACTACCTCATGGTTTTAATTTAAGATAATGACTGCGTCCCAGTCATACATTCTTTCAGAAGAGTGAGATGAGCTGGAAAGAGGTGGAAGAGGTGGTTTTATAATAAACGGTGTCTCTTATTTGCCTAACTGAACTGGGCAAATTTGTTTGAGACAATAATTATCTATCCTAGCCGCTCAAGATGTCATGCTTTCAATTGCAATTTTCAGGAGCTGTACTGCAACAGGGAGTGGATTAATGTAGGGTGCCGCGTGAGACGTGGGGGCTGTACGGCTGTGCGAGGCACCATGTGGAGCAGCGCTGCTTAGCCACACTTCTGGAGTGTTTTGCAAAGGGAGACAAATATCAGCACGCAGTTGTTACCAGCTGGAAAAAGTGAGATACACAGGGCTGTGGGACGTTTCCCAAATTGCTGAGTGACTTGGAGCAGGCAGGCAATGTTCTGCCTGTGCCTGGATGAAATCTGCTGCCTTCCTTTTCAGCACTCGAATCTCTGAACTCTTTCGACACAATGATTGTGTGATGTTAACACTGCCCAGGTGAACTCAGAATTGGTTTGATCGTGTGTGAAGTGGATCTAATTAAGAACCACTGCCAGAAAACAAGCATGTAGCAGACACATAGGCACTGAGCCCCGCTCCTTCTACGTCCCCCTCAGTTAAAATGGATATTAAACAGTAGGCCTCCTTTTCATTTGCAGATCATGGCATATAAAATCATTGTAGATTTAACATGGGCTGCATTGAGTAATTCCTCTAGGGCTTCATCTTCTGTAGTGCAAAGGGTTTTGTTGTCATTGGCTCAATTAGATTTTTCTCATTGTCACTTTTAATTCACTTCATGGGCACGGGGGTAACTCTCTATGGAAGGGAAAATGCTGAGACTGAGAGCCTCCTCTATCAACACACAATATGAGAGTTCTTCCTTGATGTCAGCTGTGCCATAAGAGCTGTACGAAGTCGCTTGATGGGTCCCCATCCAATAGGTCTTGAGCTCGACCAAGAGGATGAAAATCATAGGATCATAGAATGGCATGGAATGGAAGTTACCTTAAAGATCATCCAGTTCCAATCCCCTGCCACGGGCTGGTTGCCACTCACCAGATCAGGCTGCCCAGGGCCTCATCCAACCTGGCCTTGAGCACCTGCAGGGATGGGGTTAGTGAGAGTATTTATTCCCTTTTTTTTATTTTATGCTGCAAAAAGCAAGCTTTGTCATGCCTTGATGTCCAAAGACACATCAAATGTTTCTCATCCTTACATTTGGTTGCACTTACAGAGATGGAGAAACTAAGCAAAGTTTCCTTTTGCAGTACTAGAACTTAGGCACAGATAGCTTAAGAGTTGTGGTGGAAAGGTCTGCCATACAAAAGGGCCTGAAATGTTCGCTCTGTGTATCTGGGGTTTTCCAGTATACTCACTTCCATCATGCTCAGCAGGTTTCTCTTCGTATCTCTGTGCCTGTCCTTTCAGTATTGCATTAAACTCTCCAAACATTTATTGGTATTTGTGCACACTGAAGTCTTGCTTTGCTTTAGGACTCGATTATTTTGTTTTGGAATTTTGGTGTTGGTTTGTTGGGTTTTTCAGCTGATTCCAGCTTCCAGCTTTGTCAGTCATTCTGCGTACATTAAGTGAGACCTGTAGGAAAGCAGCTGGGAGTGTCACCAACCTCAGTGACCGTGGGTTTTGTCAGTAGCTGCGCTCAATCAGGTGCTGATAGCTGTCACAGAGTATGGTTCCGCACCACGACACTGACATGCCCCATAGCTATTAGTAATACCAGCTCTTGTGTGAAAAGTAGATACGAAATTGTCTCAGTGCCATAATCCCTTCGTGTTTTTTAGAAGAACTGAGCAAAACGCTGAGCCAAAATTCTTCTTTCAGAGTGCATTATCTCCCAGCCCTTACATTCTCCACATTCCCAAGTGTTAGTTTTACTTTCCAGTTCTCAGCTACTAGCATGCCTTTCTATGCCTCGTTGCTTCCTAACTCTCACGTGGGTATATGTTGAGTTAAAAGGTGCTGTGTGAAAGTGGGGAATTATTATTATCATTATCATTATTATTTTAGATGCTGCAGTCTAAGTAGTTCAAAAAAATCTCACAACTAAAGGTCAGCATAGCTTGTAGGTTTACACATGCACAGTACAAGTAACCTTCAGAAATTTCCTCATGACAAGATAAGTGCAGCAATTATATTTAAATGAGTGCAGGAGAAAATTTCACTGTAAACTACATTAGCTGAAGAGTGTATGCCGTAAGAGGATTTAATTGAATTAATGTTACTTATTATCAAATGCTCCATCTAGTGTATTGCCAGGTCTCCTTATTACTAAAAATAATATTTGGTTCCTAAAGACCCCTGTTCAGCTAAGCACACAGCCCTGACGACTTCAGCAGGTGGTTAAAGTTGAAGCATGTTCTTCATTGCTTTGCTGAATAGGAGTAGGCTTGGAGGTAAGAACAAATATCAGTGTATGTATGTAGGTAAAATGTAATCACCTCGCCTGCTACAGATGGTTTTCCAAGCTTCTAATGAAGGAGATTGTGTGATTTTTGGCAGTTTTAAGTGGCCATCCCATGGCAAAGCATGAGCGCATGTGTACTGCAGGAGTGGGGCTGGGTGGCAGGTGCTGATTGCACAGGCCCTGCTAACGAGAGCAGGGATTGATCGTGTTGGAGAGGGGTTTTGTTGAATAATGCTGCTGGTATTTTTAATGCTGCCAGGAATACAGGATTCTCACTCTTGCATTATACAAGGATGCCACAGAGACATTCAGGAGGGTATTTTGTGTGGCTTCCTACATAAAAGCAGAAATGCAAATAAGCCGTGTTAACATATTCACGTTATAGGAAAGCTCAGATGTGTGGAAGCTGAGTGACATGGCCAGGGACGTGCTTCCAGCCAGTGATAAAGATATTCACAGTTTTCCCACTCTGCTCCTCTGCTTTAACCATTGAAGAGAAGACATGGTATATTGTATGTTCCTGCAAAATGTTTTTTAACAGTACAAATATCATTGAAGTACACAACTTATTTTTGTTTGGTGTTACCCATTTTCCTTTCATTTTCGCTCTTTAAAAGGAATATATGAAATTCTCCATGCATTCAGCAACAAAAACAAAAAAGTGGTTTTGGACCATTCTCAATGGAAGCTGGGAAACAGCGGGCTGGCTTCTAAAGCAACTTTCTTTATTGTTGGCCAAATGAAATGGCAAAAATTTTTATTAACCTACGCGTCTTCCATTATAACGATCCACATTTCACTCCCAGACTTCACCCACCCCTGTTTGTGTATGCAGTTGACATTCTGCTATAGTCAGTAGGGCACATGCCATTCAAAGGAATTACAGTCTCCTCTTTGTATTTGTGTTTTTGGCTTTTTTGTGTGTGAAGAAGTGTAATTGCCCATGTCAACTGATGTTCATTACACAGAATTGTTTAGCTCTCTTAAAAAATCATTGATCTGCTTTTCCCTTGTGAAAATATTCAAGGTCTCAGTTCACAAAAGAGAAATCAGCATGTAAAGCAGGAGAATAACAATCTGTGCTGCAAGGAGTGGGAGAGCAAAATGCAGTGCGTCTAATGTCAGAAGCACTTGCTGGCTTAAAAACAAAACAAAACAAAACAAAAAAAATATGATAAATATTCGGTAAGGATGAGAAACATTATCACCATTGTGGCCAGATGTGATTTTTTTGGAACAGTCTTGTGTAGAAGAGAGAGTAGGGATTCTTTTCAGACATTTCTTTGTTGTGTTTATGATTGAGCGTTCATTAGGTAGTGCCTGGCATCTCTTTTTCCCTAAGTTTTGTGGCTTTGTTCTGTATTTAAGGAGGGTGTTGCAAAAGGTAATTTGGCACTGTGATCCCAAGGATGTGGTCATGGCTTCAACTTTTGAAAGCTTCCCTAGAAACGCGTTGCTTTGGGGATATATTTTTTTAGGGAATTTTGACTCTCGGACTACTTTGACCCAAAAAAAGTGACTATTTTGCATGGAATTTTGGCCGTTTCTGGACTCACAGAGTGACACATTGCATGCACACAGCGACTCGAAGTGCAGCTGCCTCCACTGTGCGAGAGAGTCATGCACTGCACGCAACAATGGGACCCGAAATCAACGGCTCCAGCCTTGACCGTGTGCTCCTATTAACATTTACTGTATGTATTGCAGATGCATTTAACAGATTGTAAGACACACTCTACAAACAGACTGTTAAAATGATCTTTGTCCTGAAACACTGGCGGCACAAATGAACAAGATGGACTGAAAGCTGCCGTGAGACTGCAGAGTGCAGATGCCAGAGTTTTGGGCACTTGTCGTCAACAAAAAGGGCTTTGTGCATCTTTACTGAAGCAAAGATCTGTTCCTGCTGATCTTACTGCACAAGGCTGAAATTTTAAGTAAGATTTAAAAGAAAATAGCACAAAGCTCGTTAGAGAATGAGTAGGAGAAGAGAATGTGCCTACTTCTGCCTTTTCTTTCTCATCTAACAGCCCTTGTCCTACAGCTGCCAAATTGAGCGTGCCAGAGGAAGACTTAGAACTTCGGGTGGTGGATCACAGCATTGGAACAACTCCCTGAAACAAGTCTGGGGCGTGCAGAGCTGAGGCTTTGGTGACCCGAACGTGGGATGTACTGATCATGGAAAGTCTGACACTCTGGAAATGACAACGCGAGCAAGACTAAAAACTTGGCTCTGCCTCACTGGGCTACTCAACAGGAAAAATTCCAATACTTAATGTCTTGTTCGTCATCCAGAGCATGTAAAGAGATCGTCCACTTAGGCCCTGGGTGGTTAAAGAAACCAAGAATTGCTCATCTTACTTATTGAAGTAGCTAATGTGCATTTCAAAGTGCTGAGATTAGGTGTTCGCTTATGGGGGAAAGAGGAGTAAACGCGATGATTAATTTCAGTGGGACAATTTTTGTAGGAATAGGTGTCTCAATGACTGTAGGTCATCTGCAGTTGATATAATAAGGATTTAAGCCTGCTTCTTTATTAAGTCAGTAAACCATTTACATGAAAATGGCAATGTCTGGATTCTGCAAACAGCCCTTTCAGAGGTGCTCTGCTTGGGGGCAACACATTTTAGCCATTTTGAGGCACTTCTCTTTCAAATGAAATCCCTCTCTCACTAAAATTATTAAAGAAAACATTTTTCAACTCTGAAGTATTGCTGATATTTTGGCAGGGGCTGTGGCCAACGCTCCAAGTGATGGGAACTCCTGAGTGCTCGTAATTCAAACAATTTGTGTTGACTTTGTGGTGAAAAAAAAAGAAAAAAAAGTTTTACTACTGGACAGAACACAAAACTTGGAAATACATGTTTTATGAGGCCTCAGTAAAACGACCATGGTTAGAAAGTGAATTTCAGTGAGAAGGCTGCTGTGTCAAGGTAACCCTGACCTGAGTGGTTGGATGTATGATGGCACCTGAACATGCTGCAGCCTTCAGTCATCCCGAGCCAGAGCTGAGCCCTCCATCTCCATCTGCTCATGGCTGGTCTGCTTTCTTTGTCAGGAGAGCTGGGTATGAGATTGGGCAAAATGTCTCCCCTTCCAGGACGCAAAGGTCCCATGCTTGGAAAGCTGTCTTAATAGAAAAAAAACCTGCTAGCCCATCCAGTTCTCTTGTCTGCCAAATCTACGTTTGTTCCACTTAGCGCATTCCTAAATGTTTTGTCCAACTTTATTTGGAATTGGACCATGGGATGCTGTTTCCAACCCCGCCCCTTGCCAATAAGATAATATTTTGTTATTGTACTGTAAACAGACACAATTCTAGCATTTTTTTTTTCTTATTTTTGGTCCCCCCACCTCATTTATTTTCTGTTCGTTGTTTTATAATCCCCATTCTGTACTAATACCAGTGAATGTGAGGGATGCATTTTCTGCCATGTAAAATAGTACTGGGGATAAACTCTGCCTAAGATTTTGGCTGACCCCATCATCAGGCTTAGCTCAAAAATTAATTTGTCATTACCCAGGTGCTATGCTCTAAGCTTTATTGGCATAGAGGACCTACACATACTGTATGTTCCTTGGAAGGAAAAAAAGTGGTCATGTAATCACTGAGACAGTAAACAGTCATTTCCAATCAAGTAATATTTTATGTGAATTGGCACTGTATGTTGTATATCATCCATCTTGCTAATCCGTGTTCCACATTGCCTCCCACTTGAGGCCAAGAACATTACAGCTGTGCCAGAGAGTGGGTGGAAAAATAGCCTTATTATTAACCTAAGTTGAAAACATAATGGCTTTCTGAATGTCTTCATTCACAAACGCAATCATACTAAAATATTAATACTCTTAAGTTTAGAGAAATAGAACTTTCATTTAAAATCCATTGTCTGTGTGTGTTGCAAAAGTGAAAGCCTTAGGAACGTGTTGTCAATGCCACGTACCTTTGATCTTTTTTCTTTTTTTGTAAATTCCAGTATTCTGTAATAAAGGAACCAAAGTACCCTTCAGACTAGGCTCCGAGCAGTTTTACCGCCATCACTGCCATAGTCTTGTAACTGAAAGCAGAGTTTCTCATATCTTCTGCTTCTCCTAAAACACAAGTTATAATCAAATGGATATTGAAGCTCCAATAATGACTTTTTAGTGCAATGCCCAGCCAGAGCAGCATTGCCAGTGTCAGTGTTTGTTTAAATCTCCACCCCCGCAGGATCAGAAGCAGTTAAATGCATGTGTTTTCTAGGAACAATTATGAGGAATAGAGGAGAGAATTGCAAGCCTCTTCATAGCACTTCAGAATTCTTGGTTTACCAGCAGAAATTAGGGACCTAGAATTGAAAACATAGGAAATTGGTACCACACATGGACGAAAAAAAACATGGAAAAAAGAGATGCTGCTGCTCTTCAGTTGTCTGCAGCCAACCTTTGGAAATAAGAACCTTCCACAAGTGGCTTTAGGTGGTGTAGGAGTTACTCTTGAATATTAGAAAAACAAAATCTCGATGTCACTGATTTAAGACTAGCATGAAAAAAATGTTCCCCTTCTTTTAAAAAGCAAGAAAAAAGGATTCAAACCTACAGTGTATCATGCTGCATGTTGTAAATCAGCCTAATTGTTTTAGAATTCGGAAGTGTTTCATCATTTTAAATTGGGCTTGTCTGATATTTAGTTCCACGTTTTTGATAACTCCGCAGGACTAATCTGAAGCCTGCTGTTGCACATGAAAAGCTTTTTCTATCCTATCTTTTAAGACTAATGGAATAAGAGGAAGTTGACAAGTAATCGCTTAGTTATCTCTGTGTCAAAGCCTATGATATGTATTATAGTGAAAACATGCGGTACGCAGGTTCAGAAATAATTTCACTATACATTAAGGTTTATCTTTCTTGCACGCAAAATGTAAAAGTGAACGGTGCTGCAGGCTGATAGGGACTTTTGAATTGCTTGGCAATATCTTCAGATTTGCCTTAATAGTACTTAATGGGAGCCGGCACGTGGTACACTACGTGGGTCCCAGTCTTACCAGCACTTGCCTTCAAGTATCTCCTAACTCCTCTACCCTCCATCTTATCCAGGGAAAGAAACTTCATGTTTCTTTGACATAGCTTGGCAGTTTCTCTGTAGATCTGCTGCACTTTGGGGACAAATACAAGTCACCTATCAGTAGGGTGGGTTGGTTTTTTTTGGACCCAGCAAGAAATGCTTGTAAAATCCGGTGGTTGCAAAGCTCGTTTGACAAGCTGACCCCTAACCCACCATTCCTCAGTTCTCCTTCAGGAAGTTTTCATAGATTTGCTTAACATAGATGCTTCTAGAGATAATAGCACATGAAATAAAAGACAAAAGCACACCACAATGTTAAATAAAGGGCACTGCTACCTAAATATTGTGATTATTCAGATTGGTCTCCATGCAAAAAAAGCACTGAAAAAGCCCTTTGCCAGTGATGCTGAAGATGAAATATGCTACAAGGACCCCCTGGATTTGTTGTTATTGTTGTTGTTGTTATTTCTTTAAAAGATTTCAGATAAAACTTTGGACTTTGTTCTAAAGCGGTATTAATTTTTGGTAGCGAAGAAACCTTAGGCTGGCATTTTGTTGGATGTGTTCCTCTAACAGCCATGGTGACCTGTGGAGAACTCTGTACAGCATCGTGCTGCACCAAACGTGATTAGATACATTCAGGCTCTGTGTGCTATTGATGCCAAGGAGCACTGAATAGTTTCATCTACTCTGCAGACAAGCTTCAGTGTAAGCCCTCCTGCCACTGCCTGCTCAAGGCCACCTTTGACAGCCGCAGGAG
Organism: Alectoris magna; assembly: GCA_030625065.1. Taxonomy (NCBI): domain Eukaryota; kingdom Metazoa; phylum Chordata; class Aves; order Galliformes; family Phasianidae; genus Alectoris; species Alectoris magna. The sequence goes on along the minus strand of CM060560.1, from coordinate 192,223,500 downwards.
CCGACGCAGAGCTGTTTAGGAACTCCTTTTGTTCCTTTTCTCTGTTTTTCTTTTTCCTTCTGATTAAGTTGCCAATCATTCTGCTCCTTTCTCTTCTCATCCTGAGAAGTTGCCAATCATTTCATACAGCCTTTACCTCTCCAGCCAAGTGCTTGTCTTTTCATAACTTGGAAACAGGCTGCTGGAGATTTATTTTAAATCTTGATCTGATTAAATGGCCACATCTGAGATACAGATATTTGGAGAGCCATAGGGACTATGTATCATGGTAGCATCTTGTTTGGACTGCTCTCCTACGGTAATAGAGGGCTTGAGAGGTACCTGTCGGGTCATCCACTATGCTCCCAATGTTCTTTTCTCTTAATAGATAATAAATATTGGTGAATAGATTTTTAATGAGTTCCAAATCATACATGGTTGCTAGTAGCAAGAAAGAAATCATCTGTAGTGTTAAGACTTGACCGTATCACTTCCTACAACTCCCTGAAAGAAGGTTGTAGCAAAGTGAGGATCGGCATCTTCTCCCAGTTAATAGAGGCAGGATGAGGGGTCATGGCCTTAAGTTGCACCAGGGGAGGTTCAGGTTGTATATTAGGAAAAATCTCTTCTCGGAAAGAGCGGTGAGGCATTGGCACAGGCTGCATGGGGAGGTGGTGGAGTCAACCATCCCTGGAGGTGTTCAAGGAAAGGGTAGATGTGGCACTGAGGGACATATTCTATAGCAGTCACGTGGTGGTTGATGGTGGGATTGGATGATCTTAGTGGTCTTTCCAATCTTAATGATTCTATCACTGCATGATTTTGGGGGGTCGGGGGGGATAACATTTATTTTCAAAATACATAGGTTTTTATTGTTTCACTCTCTTACTGAGTTGCAAAGTAGTCGTGTTGTTTAGGAAGCTTCAAGATGTAAATAGCAAGGTGAAATTAAGTACTTGCTATAAATAGTGTAGTTTAAATGAATGTTTGTGAGACTGTGAAATAGTTTTATGGGAGATGATGGGAGTCCTGATTCTGGGAAACAGAAGACTTTGGAAAAATGACAAATGGAAGCCTAATGTTGTCCTCTCTGAGACATGCTGTCCTAGCTTTGTAAGATAACACATTCCACCTTCATTAGTTCATTTTCCAGCCACAAGAAAAGACTGCATGAGTCATCATAGCTTTTGTCTCTCATTTTGGAAGCATACGTGTTACACGTGTATTCCTCATCTTCGTTCATTGATTTAACATTAGTTAATAATCACACACAAAATATAACAATAATCATAATCTGAGATAACAATCCCTCTCAGCACAAGTGCTTTTCTTGCTTCTCTAAGGCTGCCCAGGCGATATAAGCTATGAGTCCTCTTCAGCCCATTTTTTATTTTTACACCATCAGTCTGTGCAAATCTAGGAGCTGCAACAGCCTCAGTGCTGTACAAGGAGCAAAACGTGAAGGGGCTGTTGCCAGAAACCTCTCAAATGTTTCTGAGCTTCATCTTTCAGATACCCCACATGAAGTGTGTTCTTTGCTCTCGTTGCTTGTGCTCATTAAGAGCTGCCATTTATTTTTGTGTGTCTGCACAAATATATGGCTTTATTACTAAAGTGGTTTGTTTATCTTTGCTGTCGCTGCATTTATTTTCGTACTCATCTAAACAATTAATTAGGGAAACACTTGAGTGCTGAATACACTTCTTCAGATACCACTCAGTTGTGGTTTGTTGTTGGTTTTTTTATTATTATTATTTCCAGGAGCATCAAGCTAAATGCTTGATGAAGAAGAAAAGAAGAAGAAAACATATTTTGCAGTTTTTCTAACTGTGCCTTTTCCCCTCTTGTTTGAAGCTTCCACAGGCAGAATATATTGCTTTGAAAGATCATGGGCCCTGCTGAGAGTTCAAAGCCAAGTAAAGATGCTACTTAAAGTTCAAAGGCTCTGTGGAGTTGCATCTTCATCTGCATAAAATTGTTTCAACCAGCTGGAAAGATGGAAGAGTTGCCAGAAATTTCTTCTGTATCTTTACGTTTTTTTGTTGTTGTTGTTATAAAAAATATATATATCTTAATTGGGGAATAAATGTGTCACCGCTAACAAGTTCAGGGAAAGTGAAGCTCCTTAGATGAAAGACTGCTAGAAGGTGTACACAGCACAGGAAAGATTTGACATGTGCTGTGACCCTGTGAGAGTGAAACTGTGAGTGTCTGCGAATCAATACGAGATAGGGAAGAGTTTATAAAGTTGAAGTCAAGGAAGAATTGCAAGCATTGCTTTGCCACATCTTGGGCGAACAGAACCAGGAGTACAACGTGTTCGGACCATGGGTTGTAAAGATGGAAAAGATGGAAAAGAGTTGCACATTTTTAAGAAAACAGGTTTTCAAACAGGCGAAAATTTGCTCGCTGAAATCAGTGTGTGTATTGTAACGTGTCACGACTCAGAGTGGAAGTTCAGTCAGTTCTTTGACCAGCAGAGAATGGAGCCCCTATTAAGCAGTTTGGGCAAATGCAGTAAAACATGGGGTTAGGTGCTGATGGGTGTTGGGGGAAGAATAGGTCTCTGTTGAATGAAGCTCAGGGCAATACTGCCTTACTTTAAGGCAATATTTAAGCTAGACTTTCTTCCTAAACTGCTTAATTGCCCCTTAAGCCAGCTTGAATGTCTTGTATTGATTTCTTCCATTTCCTATAAGCAAACTTTTGGAGGAAGCATGTCAATCTGTAGCCAGTTAGACAGAGGCAGCGCTTGCAAGCAGTGCTGTACTGTTACTCACCTCGTTATTATTGCTGTATCTTTTCACTTTTTTTTTTTTTTTAATGGTTTCTTCAGAGCATTCCTTTGAGCTCAGGACATTTTATTCTTTCCATTTCACAAGAAGAAGCTGGGGCACAGGGAGATTAAAGGCCAGATTGTTCAAAAGCATTTAAGCATCTGAAGATTCAGATGGGCATTGAACATTATTTTCAGAAGAACTTCAACACTGTATTCCTAGAAATGAATTATCCAAGGTCAGATTTAAATTCTGTTGCAAAAATGGTGACCAAAGCTTCCAAACAAGTGCTGAAATGAACCCGTGCACTGTCCTCTTTACAAGTTTCTGGGTAAGGAATAGGATTGTTTTTAGTTGTTCCTTTTTAATTTTTTTTTTTTTTTCATTGTCACCAATAGACTTTCTACACTGTGCCTTCTTTCACAACTCTTTCTCTGTGGACAACTTCTGTTTGTGTTACCAGCTTTGGCCTTACCTAAGGCATCTTTACAAGACACAAGCTCAGAGCTGTCAGAGCTGTGGGTGAATAAATGGTCTACTAATACTGAAGACCTACATTGAATTTTAAAAGCTTCATGATGTAACAAATGCAACAGGACTGGACAAACTGTAGCTTAAAAATCCATCTTAACGCTTCTGAACCGATTAATTTCTTGATGTATTTCTGAATGTGAGATGTGACACACAGCATTTTTATGGTCTTCTATGTCTGTAGCAATGTGCACCATGCTGAGATTCCAATGTTTCTGGTTCTGTTTCTAAAGAAAAGAGCGGTTCCTGTCTTGCTATGAAGAAACCTGTCTCCTGTGTGAAATTTGCCAGTGAATGAGAGCTGGTTCCCAACTGATGAGTGCAACAGTAAAACAGCAATTTAGCTGATGTTGTCTGCTGAAGTTAAGTAAGCTTGCAATATATTTCTGAAGGAGTTGTACTGTGTAAGTAGGGTATTGTGAAAAAGCCTCTTAAATTCTTTCATTGTTTCACAGAATCACAGGCAGAGGCTGGAAGGGACCTCTGGGGCTCATCTCTTCTAACACTGTTGCTCAAAGCAGGCTTGTCTACAGCAGGTTGCTCAGGGCTGTATCCAGGCTGGTTTGGAAGATCTCCAAGGATGGAGACTCTACAACCTCACCGGCCAACGTGTGCCAGTTTTTTATCATCCTCACTTTAAAAACTTTTATCCTTATGTTTAAATGGAATTAAACATGTCCTCTTGGCCTCCTGTTAGGCATCACTAAGAAGATCCTGGCACCATCTTCTTTACTTGCCCCATCACCTGTTTATACACATTGATAAGACCCCCCAGAGCCTTCTCTTTCCAGGCTGGACAGGCAGCTTTGTCAGCCTCTGCTCTCCAAAGCTTGATTTTGCTACCAGTGAATATCAGGGCTGGAGAGTAAAGGGCTTTTGAAATGTCATTTGTGAAAGATATGTTCCTGTCTACATTAATTTCTGTAAACATGGTCTTTTTTGGAGTCTTTTTGAATTGAAATACTTTGTCTCTCCAGTTATCTGCTGTAAGAAAGGATTAATAAAGGAAGACATCTCAATTTTTCATTCCCACCTTTTTGAGCATCTATGCCCTGAACCCTGTTTCTGTACTGTATCCAAAAACACATCTGGCAGAAAAACAGACTTAGGAGTTCACTTGCACAACGGCTGGGGATGTGGTAATGCATTTCAAAACCAGTAATTTTTAATCAATAATTGTTACTTAGGGAAGGCAAAAAGGAAACAGTGATCAGCTCCTGGAAGAAAAGAATGAGGATTTATATAAGACAAAGGGAGTGTGAATTAAAGATTAAGGAGAATTAATGTGAGAGTATGAAGGAGAGGATAAAAGAAGTGGTAAAGGGGAAATGAAGACAAGGCAGCATAAGAAATAAGTGATTATTTGTGTTGTAGTTTCATGTGGATGTTTGCCCAAAATTCAAAATGTCTTTGTGATACAGTATACGTGCATAATGACACGCTTTGTTTAGAATGATTTCCAGCCAGAACAAAAACTATTCTTTGTTTCTCCTACATATATTATTTTCTATGCCTTACCAGTACAGCGACCACCCAAGGGAGACCCATCACATAATTGGCGACTGGAATGCTCTCTCCTCAGCCTCTCCTTTTGCTGTACTACTTGCACAAGATTTTTTTTTTCCAAAAGCTGTGACAAGCAGGTTTTTTTACAAGCAGTTTTTATTGTAAGCAGTATTTTCAGATGTTTAAGATCCCAATTAATCTCTGCCTCCAAAGCACAGAAGTACAAACAGACCAAATGAGAACTGGAGAAGATGTACTGAGCAATGGCTCTGATTTTCTGACTGCTGTTGGTAGAGAACCTTCTTCCTTCTGGGACAGCACAAGAAATGTCTCTCCAAGGGATATGCACTGACTGAGTGCTTGGAAGGGTGGCAGAGAATGAATGGCCCCAGCCAGAACGGTGGCATTTCCAGCACCAGCAGGCAGGGGTGTTGACATCGCACTGATGTGTGGGTATGGTGCCACTGACTGCTCACAGATATCTCCACAGCACTGTCAGAGTTTACAAGTTTTGAATCTGGTAGAGTCAGTCCAGAGGAAGACAAAGGAGGATGCTCAGAGAGCTGGAGCACTGCTCCCGTGAAGACTAGCTGAGAGAGCTGGCATTGCTCAGCCTGGAGAAACATCCAGGGAGACCTTATAGTGGCTTTTCAGTATTTAAAGGGTGCCTGCAAGAAAGATGAGAAGGGACTCTTAATTAGGGAATGCAATGATAGGACAAGGGATATCAGTTTTAAAGTAAAAGTGGATTTGGATTAGATATTAGTTAGAAATTAGTTAGAAATATTAGTTAGAAATTAGAATGGTGAGGCACTGGCACAGACCGCCCAAAGAAGTTGTGGATGCCCCATCCCTGAACGTGTTCAAGGCCAGGTTGGATAGTGCTTTAGGCAACACGGTCTAAGGATGATGTCCTTGCCTGTGGCAGGGTGTTGGAAGTAGATGATCTTTCAGGTCCCTTCCAACCAAAACCATTCTATGGTTCATTGACTTGCAAGCACAGACCATCACAGCTCAACTCACATCTCAGCATGCCATGATGGGTTCTTTAAGGACAGATTAGGTAGTAATGACATGAAATTGCCTTGATGCTATAAACCTGATTTGTATGCATTTATTTACCCTGCCACAAAGTATGTAATCTAATTCCAAACCTGCGTTTTTCCCGACTTTTATAATCATCTATTGCAAATTTTGAACAAGCATTCCCAAGCTGCAGATGTGGAAGTTGGCCCCATCCTTCAAAAGGAAACCAGAGAGTCCCAGTGTGCCATACCAACATGCTGGCTGCTCGCTTCCTGGTCATTAAGCAGGCAGCGTGAGAGCTCAGCTGTCATTGTCCTTTATGAAAAATGAACGTTGAAATTCTTCCGATAGTTTTATACCTATTAGACATTTAAAACTGTTTAATATAAGTAGGTGTTGTTTTTTTTTTTGCAGAGCAAGAAAAGCAGATTCTGGCAATTTTGCCTGTGATATCTCTTCTATCTGTGTCTCACTTTAGTCAAGATTTACATAATAATGGGCAGGGAAGTGTTGTGGCACACGAACCAGTGCATATTAGTTCTTAGTTGCTTTCCCAAAAGGCTTGAAAATGCAGCAGATTTAATCTAGGTCAAAAAAGGAGAAGGAAAGAAAGAAAGAAAAGAAAAGAAAAAAAAAGCCACTTCCATTTCGTAGGCAGAGGACATTTATAGAGAGCATTTGTATTCACAAGGGTGTGGGAATGACAGAGTGTGACTCCTCCAAAAGAGCTCCCCGGTGCAGCTGAAGGCTGACAGCAAACTAGGACTTGTGGCCAATTAACAGAAAGGCCGTCATAACTTGCAAGGCACAGGGAGAAAAAATTGAGCTCCATGGGATCATTTTTCACTGGCCATTTACAGGGCTTTTCCAGGCCTGCAGCATTTGTGCTGTAATGCAACAGGGGCAGTGTGGGGCACACTGGGGCTGCTCCGTTGCCTCCCTGGATGTTATAAGCAGACAAAAAAATAGAGCACAGAGTGGAATTTGGCACATCCCGTTTGTGAAGCCTTCTGGTGTAAGAGCCCCGGCCTACCTGCAGCTAATGTATTAATATTAGAAGTGGCATTGCTCTAATATGTGCTGTCATTAGAGTGGCGTTTCAGGTTCCTGGCTGGTGACAGGATTGGTAATAAAGTTTCCATCAGGGTGCCAATTATATCAAACTATTAGCAAACCTGAGCTAATTGGGAGGCGGCATCGTTAAAGGTTGATTTCTGCATCGTATGGCAATTCTATCAGGGATTGCTTCAGGAGTGAATCATTGCCATCATGCTCAAGTGATTCCACATACAATAGAGCAAGAGGTGCAAGTAGGAATCAAAAATGCCTTAGCTACCTTCTCTTCAGCAGAATTGCAGAAACGGTTGGATTTTTGTTTCTGGAAAGGCTTTGTTTTCCTTTGTCGTGAATGTCTGTATTTGCTATTCAGCCAGCCCCAGTTTTTTCTCTATTTCTGGATAGAACCGCCAAACCAAAATCTCTAAGGCTGGAAACGCTTCTCCTAATATTAGAATGGTGTCTTTCACTCAGGCTAGCCTATTGCACTAAAATCCATAATAGAGAGCCAGACAGGGCTTCCATTGAATGCAGCAAAATTAATGAACGTGAGGTGCTCGCTGCCCGACGGCACCTGAGCTCCTGCAACAGTAGGTCTTCACAGTGCCTTTGGTGGAAGAGGATTTTTGATGTCTTCATTGCCTTTTGGAAAAGGACAGTGTAGGTCGTGGTGTGTCTGGTTGCAAATCATTCTGTTTAGGCAGCTGTTGGTGATTTACAGAGTACATCTTTCAGCATTGGGAACAGCTGGAATGCAAGAGACCCTTTAGAAATGCAGCCCTGTTAAATCATGGGTGTAATGTTTAGATTTTGGTAGTGGAAGAGTGAGTGTGAAAATCAGGAGAGGAACATTTGGAGGGGGTGGAAGAAAGCAAAAGAAATCCTCCTTAACTTAAAGGAGCTTGAACTGTGCAGCATTGACAAAAAGCTACTGTCCCAATTGAGATTCCAAGTTTGTATGAAGCCAGCACCTGTTCTGCTTGCAAATGCACACACAAAAGTGAGCTTCATTCACAGAAAGAAAGAAACATAGCGGGACTTCACTCATTTAGCCTTCCAGGGCCTTCAGTCCCTTGATCTGTCAGCCCCTTAGAATTCAAACGCAACCTTTAAAGGAATTTTCAATTCACAACATGATGACTTTGTTGATGTCCTGAATGTGAATGTATTTTGAATTGAATTTGTCTACCAGGATTCCATTACTTGCTAAAAGAATACAGAGTTCAATCATCAGATAATCATTATAGCTGTTTTGAAGTGTTTATTTTATTAGTCTAGAAGGTAAAGCAAATTTCATACTTTTAAGTTGTTGCAGGCTTTGCAGACGCACTGATAAGCTCTTGTATTGCTACACCCTATGGTTAGGGTTCAGATACTGGCAGCAGGTGATAATACGCACAACACAGCAGAGATCCAAACTGACAAATTTTGTCAGTTGAAAACTACAAAAACTCATAAATCACACTGAAGGATATCAGGGTTTTTTTTTAACCTACGTTTTTTTTTCTTTTTTAACTCTCAAAAGTTTAATTTCTAGGAAATTGCAGCACATTTTTTCTTAAAGCAAATCAAAAGCACAGAGCACCGCATACAATGACAGCTTTTAATCCCCGTCCGCATCTGAGGGTTATTTTTGTCCTCTGGATACACGTGGATAATTGCTGGTAACTTTAAACTAGGAGCCGTCTATTTGTACTGGAAGCTTTGAGGAGCGTTTTCACACTCAAAGCAAGATGGAGGTTGCCGTATTCATTCGAGCATAAAATCCTGGCTGAGAGATTAAGCCTCTTACACAGATTTCAGTGCCGTTAAAAGCCGACACGGAGCGCATCCACCACATCTCCAAGCAGAGGAGAGCTTCCTTTTGTTCACTGCTCAAAATTAAGGATGTAAACAGCTCTCGTGGAGTAATTAGTCTGTGCTTGAACTGGGAGAAAGCGATAAAAATACTGACGTAGCTGAGCTCCTAGCGGTGTCTGTGCTGGAGCGTGCAGCCTAACAAAGGGGGGAGACTCTTTGTTAGGGAGTGCGGTGATGTAGGACAAGGCACGATGTCTTTAAATTAAAAGAGGGTAGATTTAGATTAGATATTAGTAAGAAATTATTTATTATGGTGGAAATGAGGTACTAGAACAGGTTGCCCAGAGAGGTTATGGATGCCCCATCCCTGGACATGTTCAAGGCCAGACTGAACGGTGATTTGGGCAACCTGACCTAGTAGAAGGTGTCCTGGCAGAAGCTTGGGGCTGGATAGTCTTTGAGGTCTAAAACCTTCCCAAATCATCCTGTGATTCTCTGAAGGCACCAGCACAGCTCTACATGTCCACGCTGATGGGTGAATGGAGATGAGTGTTTCACCGGTGCTTAATTCAGTGACAGAAGTTCCAACTGCAGGAGGTCACCAGCAGTTCTTTGAAAAAATCACCTTACTCATCAGCGGAATTTCTGAATTGTAGAACCACAGAATCATTAAGGCTGGAAAAGACCTCTAAGTTCATCTAGTCCAGCCATTTCACCTGCAACCAATATTGCTCACTCAACCGTGTCCCTAAGTACCACATCTGTCTTTTTTGCTTGAAAACCTCCCAGATCTGTGACCACCACCACCCCGGGCAGCCTGTGCCAATGCCTCACTGCTCTGTCTGAGGAGTTGTTTTTCCTAGTATCCAACCTGAATTCCCTCTCTGGTGCACCTTAAGACCTCTCGTCCTATTGCTGTTAGCTGGGAGAAGAGGCTGACCCCCACCTCACCACAACCTCCTTTCTGGGAGTTGTAGAAAGCAATAAAGTCTCCCCTGGGCTTCCTCTGACAAATAATCCCAGTTCCCTCAGCCACTCCCCAGATGGTTTGTGCTCCAGGCCCTTCACAGCTTCATTGCCCTTCTCTGAACACACTCCAGGGCCTTGATGTCTTTCTTGTAGTGAGGGGCCCAAAACTGAGCACAGTATTCAAGGTGCAGCCTCACCAGCACTGAGTACAAAGGGACAACCACCTCCCTGCTTGTGCTGGCTGCACTGTATCTGATACAAGCCAGAATGCTATTGGACTTCTTTGCCACCTCAGCACACTGCTGGCTCATGTTCAGCCAGCTGCTGACCAATACCCCCAGATCCTTTTTCTCCATGCAACTTTCCAACCACTCTACCCCAAGCCTGTAGTGCTGCATGGGCTTGAAGTTTACTGGTGAAAGCTCTGCAGTATGTCACAGTTCCACAACGTGCGCAAATGTCTTCCAAAAGCCCAGTTTTTCTGTCGACAAATAATTACACATGTGGATGTGGTGTTGTGAGAATCCTTGCCATTTGCTTTCTTTTTTCCATGCCTAATTTCTAAACAGTTGTGTTAGTGAAGCTAGGGCTACACGATCCCCATGCAATCTGTTGCTGCCATCTTTGACAGTGACTCAAGCAAAACTGTTACCAGCCATGAGGGAGGCTGTTTACCCCTGTCTTTGTCTTGCTAAACAGGTTCCTGTTAAAAAATAAAAATACAAAATCTCCACCTCTGGTGCTAATTGGTGCCTTTGGCAGACTGAGCAGGGGCTTGTGAATTGGATGTGTCATGGAAAATTGAATGTGTCAACTCTCTCTCAATGGTTGGGACCTCAAGGTCTTTTTCTGGCACTAAATTTCCTTTGGGGAAAAAAGAAAAGAAAAAAAAAAAAAAGAGAAAACGAGACAAGAGATCTTTTTCCTTTTTTCTAATGAGATGTTGAAACTGAGCATTATGGTATATATAGCACTGTGTTTTATCAGCAAAAGAATTGAGAAGCAGGGCTGTTGTCTGCCATCATTTTTCGGACCCCCCACTTGCTTCTATCAGAAGCTGCCCGGCACTGGGTGGCAGCTTTTGTTCAGTCTATTCAAGGATCTGGCAGGGTAGCCATGGAGTTGTTGCCAATGTCCTTAAGGAACTGTAGGGATCTGCATGATTCATTCACTATCCTTTCTAGGTGCAGAGTGAAGATGTTGTGTGACGGAGTAAATACAGTTCCAGCCCAAGTATAACCAGTATTACAAAAGCAGAGATTTGCTGCTTTGGCAGTACTGGCTGTCAGCATGAGTTCCTGTTCCTTCAGTCAAGAAGACTGTAGCTCACGTGGAGTTAAATCAGAGTTAAACCGAGCTGATTGAGAATAGGCAGAACCATGTCCACAAACCAGTTCACCTTATAAGCTGTCCTAAGCAGGAGTAGAGAAGGTTATCACTGTCAGGTTTTGAGGTATGTGGATGGCAGTGAAGTTTAGCTAGAGTTCAAGCTGCTGTCACATTTGCTGGTGATGAAGCCACAGTTATGCGTGCAGGGGCCTGCAGAGTGGAGGGCTGAGTTTGTTTTTTTTCTTTTCTCTTAGGAAATACACTTTTTAATTTCCAATGGTGTCACTGATTTGTCTTTGGCAATATTGCATTTTCTTAGGGAAAACGGAGAAAAGTCCTAGTTGCCCTTCAGCAGGGGCTATTAGCTACCAGTCGGACAGCACACATCAGCCCTGTTTTTTTACGCAGCAGTCCTCCCTTCTGATATTTCTGCAGAAACAGCTGAGTTTGGTACTTTCTCTTATGGCACGTGACACTGAACCAAAGGGATTTTACACTTCAGGCATCTTCAAAGCTGTGTTGTCGGAGCTGCAACAGTGTGTGTACCTTGGCAGCAAGCACCTCCATAGGCTGAGCTGTAGCATTTCCTTTGGGACTGTGTGCATGTTCGCCTTTCATGTTCTGGGTTTCCATATTTTCTTTTTTCATCAATCCACCCTGACCTTGTTGTCAGAAAGATTCAGAATCGAGTGTCCACAATTCATGTCCATGCTCTCCCCAAAGCATGGCAAACGGTCTGTTTTGCTGCAGCTGCGTAATACGATACAAGCAAAATGAGCACAGGTAGCAATTTTATCTGTGTGCATTTTCAGATGTGTCAGTCTGTGAGCTTAGAGGCACCATCTTTGTCACGGGCTGATGATCGGCTGGAAGCATCTGCACGTTTCCCACTATGCTGCTGTTTGCTCCCAGTCTTCATTCAGAGACATTTTTCTCTCCTGCACTATTACTTCCCAAAACTGATTACTTGAAGGGTATTTCACCGCGTATTCATCTTTCAACCACAGTTCTTTCAAGTAGTGCCAAGAACGATAAACCCAAAGATTTCAAACTTCTTATCAGAATAAACCCGGAGAGCTCAAAGCCAAAATGAAACTCTTCAGACCCATGGTAAGGACATTGCAGTTCCAAGGTCATGTGCACTACTTGATATTTTTTTCCTTGAAATACTCTCTCCTGGTTAAAAAGCTTTATATTAAAGAGCTAATAAACTAAATGGAGAGACAATAGTAGAAGACAGAGACTTTGGAGCCAGTTGGCAGGACAGAAACACATCACGCTGTTTTGCCAAAAGTTGTGCAATTAAACATCACAGACTCTGATTTGTTTCACATTTTAATTTTTGAGTCCAGTAATTAAAATTTGCAGAGTTTACCGGTGGAATAGAAGCTTTAGAAGTATTCACAGGAAGCACAAAACCTGCAGGCTCTGGCTGCCTGTAATAGTCATCCCTGCCAAACAGGGATCACTGAAATAATTATCAAGCCTTCTCTTTCGTGAACTGTGAACTTTTAAGGAAACTATTGGTATTATGGGAAGTGTTTCTCCCAGCTGTGTTAAGTCAGCATTACCTGCCTGCCCATGTATTATACTGCTTGCAAGTGCTTTTCTGTTAGGGATAAACTCGCTGCATTCCAGCTGGGAATACATTATTACCCTTGCTTGTTATGAAGGTAATGGTCGTCACTGGTCCCGCTGCAAAGCCAGAGGGAGCATTCACAGTGCAGCACACAGCTTGAGCCAAGCAAGAGGCAGCAGAGGGGGAAATTTGGATTCAGTTTTTCTTTCCAAGGTGCGGGGTGAGCCTCCTCCACACAGCCAGACACTTGCTAGCTGTGTTCTCCTGCACGCACATTCTCCTTGGTGCTCTTTGCTGTTATGGCAGTGCTTAGAGGCCGAAAAAAAGCTGGCATAGCAGGAGTGACATGGTATTTCATGTTGGTAAGCACCAGGGAATCAGTGCAAGCAAAGGAAAGTGTTTCACCTGTGTCATTATCCATGGGAGCAGGAAGGGTGGTGATGAGGCAAGAGAACCGCACTTTCTGTTTGGTTTTGGCATTTCCCTGCAGTTGCAACACATGTCTGTTAGTGATTAATGCAGTGGGATTGTTTGCTGGTTCATCAGTAAAATCAGCATCATTCTGTTTGATATGAAATGGGTTTTTACTTCAACAGCCACTCCTGCCTCCCAACAGGTTTTCTCTGTCCCAGCACCAGGTGGGTCACCTGACTGCAGCTGCAGAGCTCCAAAGGAATTCGAGACTCACTTCTTAGCATAGAGGCTGCCCGTGTCTATAGGAGAAGGGCTGCACTCAGCCCAATCTGTTTCCCTTACAGACAGGGTCGCAGCAGAGAGGGTGCTAAGTGGGAATTTGCCTTGTTTTATTCACTGAAGCGCACCAGAGATGATCTCAGGGTGGTTTCCCTCCTACTGGAAGTCAGTTGAAGTCACAAGCTCCGTCATTGTGCCCGTAACCCCACCTGCAGTGTGGGTGCAAGGTCCTTCTGCAGGAAGCCCTCAATGCCCCATGCACACCTAGGAGCACATGCAGGGCCTTTAGATTGTGGCAGATCATCTCCCAGTGCTTGTTTCAGTCCCGCACCAATGATGCCCACACCAAAGGAAGGCCACAAAGATGGGGGAAGGTCTGGAGGGCCAGGTGCGTGAGGAGCAGCTGAGGGCCCTGGGTTTGCTCAGCCCAGAGCAGAGGAGCTGAGGGGAGGCTTCATGGCGGCTGCAGCTCCTCACAGGGAGTGGAGGGCAGCGCTGAGCTCTGCTCTGTGTGACAGCAACAGAGCCCAAGGGAACGGCATGGAGCTGTCAGGGGAGGGGCAGGGGGTGTTAGGGAAGGGTCTGCACCAGAGGGTGGTGGGCATGGAACAGCCTGCCCAGGGCAGTGGGCACAGCCCCGAGCTGCCTGAGTTCAAGGAGTGTTTGGCCAATGCTCTCAGATACTGGGTTTGGATTTGGGGTGGTCCTTTGTGGAGCTCGGAATTGGACTTCGTGATTCTTAGCTCCTTGCTTATAGGTAAGGCAAACCCTCTAAATAAGGTCCTTTTTTAACCAGATTTTCTGCCTGGGATGTAACAATGAATGCCTGCTGGTTTGAGCTTGCCTTGTTGCTCGTATTCAAAGCATAATGGGAAAGCCTACAGAAAAATATAACCTTATTTACACCGTACAAAGCCAATTGGATTTTAGTTAACTTAATTTCTAAGTGATTACAGTTCACTAACAATGTAGGTGTGCTATAGATGCAATGCACAGGGGGTGACTTTTTATTTTAAACCATGCAAGCTTTCTTTTATTCATGTCATTCAGGCAGCCTCGTGATAATTCACATTTCCAGCTTTCATAATGTGTTGTTCAACCACTGTTTTTTCTGCCTCCCTATTGTACTCTCACAAATCATACTCACTAATTTCTGAAAGCTTTTCATTTCTCTCTATAGGTTGTTGTTTCGTAACATTTTATACAAGAAAAGCTGCTCTTGAGGCACAGAATGCACTGCACAATATTAAAACTTTACCTGGGGTGAGTACATTTACTTTTTGATCCTAATTATTTTGTTGCCAGAAAATAGCCCTTTTGCTTGAGATGCTGATTAAGTGCCCCACATGACCTTGGGCAAACCCGATGTCCTGTCCTGTAACAGTGCCAGTCCTGTAGCAATGGCATTATCTCTACAGACAGTTGCTGTTCTGTAGAAAGTCCCTTGACTGGAAACAGTGCTGATTCCTGCTGACTAGAGGCACTACTGAAGTGCAAGGTGGATCCAATTTTTTTTTCATAGGAGAAGGAGGGGGAGAAACATATGGCAGAAAAAACTCTGCACCACTGAGGATTCTAGATCCAAAAGGGAGAGGAGAGGAAAAGACAAAATACAGCCAAATTTCATTAAATGCAGCCTTTGTACACATGGTTTCTAAGCAGCCAAGTGCATTAGCGTGGTGACTGCACATCAGGGGACCACAGAGCACAGTACCACAATAGCTGCTTGCACAGAGCCATCCCCGCCACCACCTCTGCTCAGCACCCTTTTCCTGCTTATACATTGCACTGGTGGTTAAAGCAGTTGTGCTTGTGTTACTGAGCTAACCGTACAACCTGTATCGTATGTTATCCCATGGTAGTTCAGATCTGAGTTATAGGTTTGGAGAGAAGAATATCACTGGTAATTGCATGACTTAACTCTGAAGTCTTCTTGTTCTAATGTTTTCATTTGTTCTGCTGTTTGCAAACAAATACTTTGGGGACCAGAATGGAAAAATATAGAGTGGGGATATATTCCCCCTTGATGCTTGGCAAATGTTCCAGTATATGCATAGAGTGTGTTGTTACAGACACAAGAACAAATTATACAGCACTATATAAATAAATGGACTATTGTTTGGACTGGCAGTTATGATGGATGGTTATGGACTGATGGCCAATATCTTTTTGAGTTCCTAGACACCGTATGTGAAATCAGACAATACGTGTTTGAAAACTTCATGTCTGGCTGGCCTACTTTATGCAGGTCCTGTTAGAAAAGTCACCTCTTCTGTCATGGAAGTGACCAGCATGGAGATGTTGGATAGTTACCTATGAGCCATGCTAATTCACAGAGGTAGAATGGAATTCTTCCATCATTTGAAAATGTAAATGCTGGAAGGAATGGGAGGAAATCTGCAATGACCAGCTGGTTACTGGAAAATCAATGAAAAATTGTGCCACTTCAGATTTCAGTAAATTTTTCCAGGGTTGATGTGAAGTCTTGTAGTGGCAGGTTCAGCTCTTGAGGATGTACAGGATGATATGCTGTCACTGGATAGAAAGCAAAGTATTGAGGGACCTCTGGAGCTCCAGCTACATCACAGCATCCCTTGGCTCTGCAGCTCCAGTTGTTGGTTCTCATCCCCACTGCCAGAGCATGATGAGCCCTTGGATGAATGCTCTCTAACCCAGTACAGCTAATGTTGCAGTTAACCCAGCTCATTGTATAACTAACTGCTCTACAGCATGCTTTCAGTTAAGCAGCTGCGCAGAGTGGGATGGGCACAGCAATAGAAGTGGTCCTGAGCTGCTGCAGCATCTCAGAGTGTGTGAGCCCTACCCTGAAGCCCCATAGTTGATCTGTTCATCACTCACTTCTGCAGCAGGGGAACTCGTTTTGCTTGCACCTCTCTTCTTCCTGAGATCCAGAGCTGGCTGCTCCGCTCTGAAAGGTCTTGGTTAAACCAGCAGGTGACTCAGAGGGGCAGCCTCCTTTTCTGATCTCCCCATGTACAAGTGGCAAAACGGGCTCAACTTTGCAGAGCTTCTTACTTCAGCAGAGCAGCGTTTTCTCCTCTTTATAGCTAAGGATCATGCCACAGTTAAAGAGGCTGCTGCACCTTTTTTTTTTTTTTTTTTTAATAAAGATCAAAACTATAACATTTTTTCCAATGCTGCCTCTAGCTCTTGGTCTTTTAGAAGGTATCTTTTTCAAGCTCTGTTTTTCCATCTTGAATGTGAAGTTACAAACTTTTCTTTTGAGAAAGCATGAAAATTACATTCCCATGACTCTGGGGCCTGGGCTGATCTGATCCTGATGCTGCCTGAGATGTTAAGATTTTATTTTGAGAGGAGCTGTTACACCTAATTCTTAAAGGCACATTCCTAATAAAGAGAAAAACATCTCATTGCACTAAAGAAAATTAACCATATATTATATAACAGATTCCATATTTTGAATGTGCTGTATGCTGACATTCAACGTAAATTGCAATACTGTTGTGATTCAGCAGTATATTCCCAAAACAACCTTGTTTATGCACACTATAAAGTTGTGGCACACGTGCTGAAGCACATCACTTGAGCAGGATTCTCCTTCTATGAATTTTAGTGATTTCCATGCTGTTAGATCTGTCCCACTAAGCAGCTTTCCTTGAGCTAGCAGGGATTGGTAGTGGATAGCCTGTGTGTGAAATAGTCTCTTTCAGAGCAAATGGAAGCAATCATCTGTCAAGGCTACAAGGGATGAATTTGGATCAGGTTCATTTGGGCATCAGCTTGCTTCCAGTAAACAAGATGTGCCGTGTAGGAGCTTCAGAACAGAGGTGTATTTGGAAACAAAACAATCTGTGCCTTCCACTTCTGCTGAAATACAACCATGCATCAGATAAGAAGCATCTCGGAACAACCCAGGAAAAAAAAAACAAAGTAACAGGCAGGTGGTTTGTTAGTTTCAGATACGGAATTATGGCAGACACAGAAGCAGGGGTGCAGCAGCTTGCCTTCATTTCACGTGTGCGTAGGTATCACTCATCCTGCTGCAAGACTGCATGCACTGAACAATTGTGAGCGGAATGTTTCTGGTTTACCTCTTCATTTCTGAAATGCAGACTTGTTCCGTGTTGCTCAGTAAGCAGGTTTGGGATGAGCACTTACAAAGCCAAAAAAGCATTTTTGTAGCATGAAGCCCATCCTGCTTCTGAACCTTCTGTTTAATTTGGGTGGGTATTTGAGCAAAGCCTGCCGTGCTCAGTTTCTGTATCTACTTTCTGTGTGGACCTCATCCTTAACAGAGACATGAAAACACGAAGGCTTTATCTGCTCCTTTGAACTGCACCCTTTTAGTGGACATGAAGAAAACAAGACCAGACATAAATGATTAATGCAGAATCTTGGAAGAAAATATTGCAGGGTGCCTTGCTGTTTGATTACAAGCCTTGGAATTAGTCAACATTTCCATAATTCTAAACCAATATACACCTGTTTTCCCACTGTGATGTGAAGGCACAACTTAATTTAACAGAAACCCTGCTGTGCTAAATCTCTCATTAAATATCAAGCTAGTTCTGTAATTTAAAGTTGCAGCACCACTATTTTAATGGAATTGCCTTTGTATTATGAAATTAATAAGAAGTTAATGATGCACTTTGCTGTATTCTCTCAGCTTTTTTTTTTTTTTTCACAGCAACAACAACAAAAAAGAAAGATAAAGAGGAAAAACATGTCACCAGCTGACATCTCAAGGCTTTTCTTGTTTTAATCATTTTCCTGAGGATAAAATTCATTTAAAGGATCTTTTTTTTTTTTAATTTTTAAAACTTTTGGCATAAGTAGGATCAAACATCTTCTTTTTACTCATGATTATTATAATCTCTCTGTTAGACATAATATTCCTTGTCACACAATGGAACTTTTATCTTTCCCCAAATATGTGTTTAGATATCACTTGTCACAGTAGCACTGCTACTAGGCAGAGAAAATGATACACAGCGTTTGAGAAATACAGGCATATTGATATATATGATACATATCAATGAAATAAGAACAGTTCTCTTCTGTTTACTTGGCCTCACAAGTAGCTTTTATGTCTTGTAAATGAGCAAAATGAATTTCTAGATATGCCTTTTCAAATATAGCATGCAAGCACATAGCTCATAGCCTGGCTCCGTAGGGATGCGGTTGGTATTATTCAAGTTACAGTCAGGTTCTTCCTGCGTGAATGTCAGTGTGGATTCTGTTTTAAAAGGCAGAGGAGAGAAAAGGGAAAACCTCAATTTGAATGCAATAATTGAGATGAGACGTAGAACCAAGGTCTTAACTAGTCTCATCTTCATTAAGAATCTCTTGGCTTTGCTGGAGATGCTTAGCTTCTATTCCCTAAACAAAATAATGCAGTGAATTCCTCCCATCTAAATTTATTCTGTACCTTTAGTTAGATGTAATAATCACAGTCCCCCCACGCATAAGCACGCTAATATGCTGCTTTGTGAAAATTGGCTTTTATGCAGAGGCTGTATGCAGAGACTGCTCTCAGCCATGTTGGCGGCACTGACATTTGTTGGTTTTAACATGCATGCCGGTTTAAGAACAGAATCGACTCTATTTGGCTAACTAGTTCATTGAGTAGGATATCCTGGCAAGAGATAACTGCAGGTAGGTAATGAGGACTGGTTTGGGTTCTTGAAGCCCAGCAGCTGAATAAATGGACCTTCTCATGCAGAAGCTATTTGACATCTGGAATCAATTGGAATCATTTGGTAAAATCCTTTTGGTTAAATCTAGGCCTAAGTCTCTTCGTTGTCTGTTTTGCATTTAGAGTTAGATTCACCTGACATGACACGGATCATTTGTTGCCTCAGTATCTTTGCTTATATCCTCATAGGGGAGGTTATCACAAAAATAATTAACCGCCTGCGCTGATTAAGGTGTCAACACTCCTATGCATTTAACAGACTAATGGTTTACGTGGTTCTTATTTCAAGTGGGTATACATATTCCAAGTAGCAGCAAGCCCATTGTATTGAAGTCGTAGCCAAAAATAGGGACATTAACTGCATCAATCAGTTTAATTAAGAATGTAACAACAGAGAAATACAGTTTTGAGAAAGCTCTTTAAATTTTAACAGCAAGGTGGAGTTTGTAGGATATAACTGGCTTGTAAAATATTAATGGCCCCCTTTTTGCCAGATGTTGTCAAGGAAAAGATTTTCGTTTTTAACAGTGTAAGAATCACTGCTGGCTTTATGAAATGTACTTTACGTGACAGGGAAATGGGACTGCCT
This sequence comes from Alectoris magna, assembly GCA_030625065.1. Taxonomy (NCBI): domain Eukaryota; kingdom Metazoa; phylum Chordata; class Aves; order Galliformes; family Phasianidae; genus Alectoris; species Alectoris magna. The sequence continues at coordinate 192,203,989 of CM060560.1, read as the reverse complement.
TAGAGAAAGCTGTTCCCTAAGTGTTCTTAGAACCACAGAATAGCTTGGGTTGGAAGGAACCTTCAAGTCCATCCAGTTCTAGCCCTCTGCCATGGCCAGGGTTGCCACACACTACATCAGGTTAGATCATCCTCATCCAACCTGGCCTTGAACACCTCCAGGGATGAGGCATCCACAGCTCCTCTGGGCAGCTGTACCAATGCCTTACCACCCTCTGGGTAAAGAATTTCCTCCTCACTGTCTAATCTAACTCCCACATCTAATCTAACTCTCACATCTAATCTAACTCTCTCTTCATTTAGTTTAAAACCATTCCCCTTTGTTCTATCACTATCAGACTGTATTGTGTGCTACCTGTAAAGAAATCTCAGGGGTGCAGCTTTAGGGGTGCAGAATAAGTGCAGCTACATTTTAAAGAACATAGGTCATTGTCCTGTTTCACAAGAGCATTCCATTGGCTCACATTTCGTACTGTGTGTAAAGCACAGGTTATTTAACCTTAATCACAGTAATCTATTACAAAAGGCAGGTATGTACAATGGCTTTGTTTGGATCCACGTTCACTCACTGATAAGACAGTTTGTCCAACAAGAAGCAAAAAAAAAAAACCCACATATATTTCTGATTTGCACTTTATATCATGAGTTCTGTACATTTCTAATGAATACTGCACTTTCCTTTCTTGAGTACCATTTTAATAACCAGCCCACTTCTCTGCTTTAGGCTTTATGAGTTGTCAGTATATGAACATTATGTAAAAATTACCTGTAATAAAAAGGTAATCATCCAGTATGACTTGAATTATAGCCTGAATATGGGATATCAATGACTTTGAGAGATTTTGACAAACAGAAAGGGAATTCAGAGAGTAATTAAGCTAGTTAAGGGCTTGGAGTGATTGATTTATGATGACAAATTAAACTAATTCAGTGCCCATATAGCATGGCCAAATGCTGTTTAATGAAGGATCTGAAAAGTGTAGAAGTTTTTAAACGATAAAAATAACCAGATGGGAAAGGGAAGAGTCCCCAGGGAGCACCTATTTCTAGGAACTGGGCTATAAGATATTGAGTGATGTTGAGAAAGTGAATCTGGCCTATTTCTTCCTTTAAAATACTTCACAAATAGTACCACTCAGTGGTAGATTTTGTTAGCTCAGAAGAAGTTATTTTTTGTTATGCATATACATCACTGCCACCTCTGCCCTCCAAAGATAAGTTGCAATGACTTTGCTGCTTAAATAATAAATCACTATTTGCACTAAATTCAAGTACCTTAATAGAAAGGTTGGATTTGTGTTTACCATTATTGTGAAACACAGAACACAGCATCAGCCCTAAATTCAATTTTACCTAAAATGGTAAAAACTGACAAATTGTCTTAGAAGCATAATGAAATTCCCTGTAAGCAGCTGACCTTGCAGCTGAATGGCAAAATGATAGGTGTTGTGCAGGCACAGGGAGAAGGACATGTTGACTAAGTGAAAATAGCTTCTCTAAATTGAGCAGAACATTTCATTCATAATTATAGTCTCTTTCTGTCAATGAGGGGTGGGGGCCAGATTTACCTTTTGTCACAGCCTTACCATTAGGATAGCTTTCTGGCATGCAGGAGAAGGCAGTTCACATCTACACTGGATTACTTGTTGTAAGGATTTAACTTCAGTTGACCCAGAAGAGCTGTCACTACTGGACTCAGCTGAGATTGGAGGTCTCCTTCTCTCCTATTGAATCTGTTCCTCAGTGTGTGAAAGCATTAACCTCTCGTGGGACTGAAAGAAAGCAAGTGAAAGCGCTTGCTTGCCTAGTACTGAGAGCAGGGACTCAGGAACTGTGATACCTGACTATGAGTCTGTGTTCTAATAAGTATTTTTACTATCTGTCTGTTTGGAAGATACTCACCCAGAATGGGGAAGTGTGGAATAATAACCTGGCAGGAGTATCCACTGACCTGAAGTTCTGGTAGGAGGATGTAAACATTGGTCTACCTTACTCAGGTGGTGATGCCCCAACCTAACCTTGGAGAATGTCAGGAGAACACAAAGCTGCACAGTGTGTGGGCTAAGCTATTTCAGATCCTAGGTGTTCAAATCAGAGCCTTGCTTTTTCCAGAGAAGCAAGAGCACATCAGCCCAGCTGCAAATGCAGTTAGATGCAAGCTAGCTTTTTCAGATACCTCTTTTGGAGTAGCTCGGGGGTTTTTTTGTGCAACTTTGCAATAATAATAATAGTGGGATGGAAACTAAGTAACACATAATACTGGATTAACCTCAGCAAGTTTTCCTAATGCGAAGCCCATCCCTAAAAGGCCAAACTGTAGTGACATGTGACATTGCTTTGCCTCTATTTCCATAACTCTGGACAGTTGAGGTCAATACTTTGCAAAATACCTCTGGGTTTTACTGTCCAGCTTAAAATATCTTACCCTGCTTTTCAGTGAGGCTCGAGTGTCTGTTTGCAGGATATCAATTTCAAGCTGGGTACCCAAAAATCACTGGCTGCAGAGCCTTCAGAATGGAAAACTGCACAAAACTGAGAGGCAAAGCTCACCAAGATTTAGGTGGGGTGCTTAGCTAGGGATAATAGCCCAGGCACTTTCTTAAGCAGCAATTTATCCTCCTGCTAGTGTTAGCTGTTTTCTGTTATCCGGAACAGAAAGTACAGGTGCTTCAGTCAGCCTCATTAGCACCATGACACAAGCTATTAAAGTTGTCTTTGTAATGAAAAAATAGTTCAGGGAGTCTTCTTAGCTGTCTGACTGCTCCTACAGCAATGAAATTAGAAAGGCAAATCATAAACAATGTTGCGGGCGTCAGGAAGTAACATCATTAGAGATGCCCTTGGATGCCATTTACCTGCCTCGATAGCAATATTTGGTGTCCGTGGAACTGAGTTATGTTATGACTAGAGAGCCAGAGCTTCGTGGCATGCTTATAACAGAGAGACTGTTTGTTCAGCATCCTTTCTGCTGTTGTGTCCAATCCTGCGCGCTGTGCTGCTTCTTTCTAAAACCTATGCAGTGTGCACTGTAGCTCTATGCATTGCCATCAGAGAGTTGAAATGTCTCATTTTGTACTTGTGTTCCTGTGGTGGTGCCAGGAGCTGAGGCATCCTTACCTAGTTTTTCCCCATCTCAGTTGGGTAATGAACCATACAGTTTAGATGCACTGTGCTTTTGTGTGTGCCAAACATGGGATTAGAGGGAAAACATGAGTTTTGTCTTCTTTGTGGTCGTTAAAAATCCTGTAATGCTTGCTGAAAAACCAACTGGAAATGGATGGCTTGACTGAACCTCCTGCTCATAGCTTACTTTGGGCAATTAAATTCTGCCTAATTAAAAATACTCTTTGCAGATCCAGAAGGATAATTGATACTTTGCTCATTCTCCTAAATAAATCATCATCTTCATCAGCTCAGATGGGAGAGCCACTGCTTTGTCTGCTGTTACTCTGTGGTGTGCAGAGCAATCCTTTCTCCTTTTCCAGTCTAGACAGCATTCAGGAATTCTTTTGGGCGCAGGCACCTTTCGCTGTGCAGACATGTTCATGTGATTGTTGTAGACATCCAAAACCTTCATAGTCAACGAGATGTGCTGTGAATTCATACCCGAAAAGTTCAGAAGGAGGCTGCCCCGATTGCAGGGCCCGTATTTCAGACTGCCAGTCTGAGCTATTTCGGATGCCAATCGAGCTATTGGCACCCTCTGAAGCAGAGAGAAAATGCCATTAGTATTATGTAGCTTTTAACTGGAAAGCAGTACAGGAGTGGGCAAGGCTAAAGTTTGGCTTACTTTTGGAACAGTGCATCTTTTTATTTGCAGCTTTGCTGAAATCAGTAATGGCTTTGCTTTTAGAATATAGCCTGAATATCTTCAGAAGCAGAGAGGAGCAGTCACTGAAAAACATGCCGCCGTAACTCCATCTATGCACAAAAGCCTCTTTCTGTTGCATTGTGCCAGTAAAGTTAAAAAGGCAAAAACTGCAAAAGAAAAAAAACATTGGACTAAACAGAGTCTTAAGCAGCAGTAAACAAAATGTGGTTTCCTTTGTGGCTGATTTTTATCCAGCTGCAGCCAAATATCAAAGTGATATCAAAGGAAAGATACCCATTAATTAATTCAGACTGACTTCACAAAGCAAGCTGGAGCTTTTGCTGATATCTGATTCTGACAACTTCCTAATCTTCACAAGTTGTCATTAAGAGTGGCATTAAAGCAGTCTGCAGTCAATCCTGGCTCTCGCCCTATTGTAGCTCAGAGATGGGCTATCTCTCAGCACAGGAGGGGGCAGGATATGCAAGCGAGGGTTAGAATAAGCAACTTTGCTTCTTTGCAAATGGAATTTGCAATGTATCAGGGAATCTCATGAATACATTGCCTCTGTCATTCATGCTAGGAACGCTCGCCCAGTTCCACTTGCAACCCTTACAAGAATCTGTTGCTGTGAATGGAAATTTTCACTTCTGAAGGAGAAACACGGGGCAGGCGGGGGGGGGGGGGGGGGGGGGGGGGGGGATCGGGGGGGGTGAGTATAGAAAGAAAGAAAAGAAAGGAGTTCGCGTTTAAAAGGAATAATTGGAAGTCTGTAACGATCTTTTTAAAAGTATGAATAGAGCCTTATCATTGATTTCAAGATAGAGAACATAGTGAGTTGTGGAAAATAAGATTGGGGAAAATAAGACACTAATCAGAGGATAAGATTAGTTTTTAACTAAGAACTGAAAGGCAGGTACCTCCGTAAGTGAAGCTTGTAATGCCACAGTGAAAATAAACAAAACACTCTAGTGTTCCTTACTGCTGCCAGCAGCTCTCCATGGGATTACAGCCTCCTGTCGAGACTGGAGGTACGTGATACCTTTGTATTTCCATTCAGCTGTGAATGGCTCAGATGATTGAATGTGGTTTGTGTTCTAGACCATCACTTGAGCAAGTATCCACCAGACAGCGACTAATACTATTTTGTGGCCAATTCGTGACAATACCTTAGAGGAAAATGTGCTGTGTTATTATACAGTATGTTCATTTCAAATACTGCAAGAAAAACAGAGAGGATAAATGCTGTTGTGAGAGTATGTTGCCAAGCATCCCCAGCAGTGTGGATGTTTCGGCGCATTTATTTCCTCCAGGGCCAAGTGTTTGTACTGCCCAAATGCCAGTGACAAATGGGAATTATTTCTGATTGTACACAGAATTGAGGATTTACAGTCATAAGAGGTAAAATAAAACTTAGATCAAGTATCAGGAAAAGCCATATCTCTCCAATTAGAATAATCTTCTAAAGGAAACAAAGTTAAATCCCAGTCCGTAGGGGCGTTTGGAGTTGGAAGAAAATTAGAAAATATACAATAGGTAATAATCCTATGCTGGCATTAAGTCATTTCCGATGAGTTACTGGATTTTTTCATTTCTAATTTCTACAATTGCTAAGAAGTGAAAGAAATTGCTATGCTTGTCTTGATATAGTGTCCTCCTGTTTGTACAAAAATGTACGATTAATCAAAGAAAGCAATTGCTAAGTAAGAACTGCAGTCAGTTTAATTGCTGTGCTTATATGCTCATGTCTGGAGGGCTCTGTTGGGTTGCTCAAGCATGTCCCTTGCCTCTAGTGACCCCATCTATTTTGCAAAGAAAACACAGATTGATCCCAGTTTAGAAGGGGCATGATAGCTAACAGCCCTCATGTCTGGCACTTGTCTTCCTCCCTGTTGACATGAGAACCAAAAATAGAGGGTGTGACTTGGTGAATATTTCCCTTCTTCATCCATGCCATCTACCCCTCTGCTTTCATTGCCTTCTGCTATTTCATCAAGTCGCAACAGCCCTTGGGCTGAATTAGCCCAGTTCAGAAGAAATAGAGTAGACTCAGGAACTGGGAGTTCAGTATTCCCGGTAGCTCAAAACACAGCCTCTGGAGCGGGTAGGATGAATGATGAAAGAGCTTTTAGCTCCGTTGGTTTTACCAGAGGACCTTCCTGATAGCTCTCCTTGGACTCCAGCTGTTCCACCTGAAGCCATCTCTGCAAAGAGATTTCTTTGACCTTTAGGCAATTTGTGCATGAAGATGTTACTCCTGGGGCATAATGCAGAGAAAACTTCTAAATGAATAGAAAAGCAATATGAAGAACAAGTAAGGGAAGACAGCTTTTCTCATGCTGGCATTTATAGTCACTAAATGAAGCATGTTGGTGGGGTTTTTTTTCAAGGCAATCAAGGGCCCAGTCTCTGGAAAAATACATGAAGGTTCATATTCAGGGTGAGGTGCTAATATAGAACTTTACAAATGGGTGGAGGCAGGTTGATTTTGGCCTTATTGTTCCCGATACTGTCCCTTTTACTAATGAAAACTTAATCACAGCTCTGTCCAAATAGCACAGCCAGCTGGAGCTGACTCATTCTTCAAAAATATATGTTTCTGCTAATATTGCCCATTTAATTTTTTAACTTGCCAAGCACAGACTGAAAGAAATATTTAAATACATGATAATAATTTAGAATTAGCTGTATGAGTACATAGCGTATGTTTAATATTGGTGAAAAATATTGTCTTTACTCCAAAGAAAGCACTAGCAAAATGCGTTCTGTGTATAGGTGCTGAGAAATTGGAGAGAATGAGTTCATACAAAGAGTGGTTCAAAATGGCATTGATACTTGACAGAGTGTTCTTACTGCTGTTTGTATGTATGTACACATATATACATACTTATTCATTTTTTTCACATGGACGGTGTATGTCCTTGCAGCTGGAGACTGCAGTAATGTTCTGTTTTCGTATGTGGATAAAATACTGAGCTATCTCTTTCAGTCATTCTCCACAGCCAGATTATTTCACCGCTGCAGAGTATTGGCATAACATTGACAGCTTTTATTTGGATGCTGATACTGGATAGTTGTGGAAAATTCCTGTAACTTCAGCTCATGGACAACTTAAATAGAATTTATGAGCCATGTCCTCATTTGGCATAAAATATTATGGCTCCACTGGTTTAACAATAAAGCTGTACTATTTACCCAGCTGATCTCAGTAAGGAGAGCAGGATTTTTGACATCTTCATTCAAAATTGCTTTTCTACCTGAATGTTTTGGCTATTCTCCACAATGTTTAAATAGACAAGTAGTTTGGAGCCCATAGGTGACCTTTGAAGAATTCTGTATTAGTTTGCGTTTGGTAATGGGGAGAAATGTGACCAATGGGCTGAGACTGCTGGAGAGGTGGGAGTTGTGAATAAAGAAATGTATTCTGGACTCAGAACTACCCTGAGCCTTCTCTAAATCAAAACTGCAGCAGCACCGCATCATTGGCACCAACTCTTTCTATAAATTGTACTCTTTGCTCTAATTTAAAAGGTAGTATTTCAATAGATGTTATAATTTGGATCCTTTGGGGGCTTATTTTAGACCTACCTCAATCACACTTTTTAACTATAAGATATTCTTGCTGTTACATTGTACTGCAAATATGAAAGCTATCCAGCAAGAATTTTAAAAAAGCTTTACATAAAAAAGTCCCATAGCCTAGAATTTGAGTTTTATGCCAAATAATAGACTCTAGTTTCTATCAGAAGAAGAGACCAAGTGTGTTGTTGGATCAAGGTGACCTTACATGCTGCAGAAGGAGTCGAGCTGAAGATACACTTTTTAAATGAACAGAAAAATCTGTGATGTGAAACTGGGGGAGCAGTAAAAGCCTATTTCACTCCTGATGAATGAAAGCCAAAAATTGAGAACCTAACCGGAGATGAGATACCGTTGTGAAAAAAAAATGTGGTGGAGCCCCTGGCTTTGCTTTCTTGCTTTTCTGAAGCTTTGCTGTCGCTGGTCATTCTCTTTAAAGGGTTATTTCCTGAATTTCGTCTTGGCAAAGGTAGAGGATATTGCTGAGCATAATCACATGGTGTTTTCCCAGAGCATAGTTCACAGAGGAGGCAGTACACGCAAAGTACAGAGCAGCATAAATCTTAAAATAACACTTCTGCAAAACAAGCATTTAATATCCTGGTAGCCATGCTCTCAGTCACAGCTGAGTTTGTGTTTTGCTTTACAAGAGATACTGCGTGTTTTTAAAAACCTTTCATTTAAACTAAGTTTCCTCATGGTCATCAGTAGCCTGAAAGAGAATCTATTTCATTTCAACTTTGTTTGGGATTGCGTTTTTGGGGGGAAAGGAGAAAGGGGGAAGAGGATTGTTTTGTTTTCTTGATGATTTTCTGAACGTCATTCTAGATGTTTATGTGGAATCAAAGAGTCTTATGTGGAAAGAGTGAGTTTTCATGTGGACCAGACTCAAACGTTAGCACCCTAAATGGTGTTCGCAGCCTGAGCTGCTTGAAGGTTCCAATTCGGCAACAGGAAAGGTTTCTTAAGATGGAAATTTGGAAAGCTGAAATTGAAAGCCTGTGGCAACATCATCTTCAGTCTTCAAAGATACTGAAGTCATAACTGCAAAGAGCAAATGTCCCTGAGCAATAGGAGCCAGTGCATCCTAAGCAGAGGATTTGACTTGTGCTAGGGAAAGAGAAGTGAAATATGCCTCTCCAGACCACTCAGGTAAGCAGAAGCTTCTGCCATGCTGCTTCCCCATATGAGGGGCCTCTGTTTCATTCTCATTCAGAGGCTGAGAGGTGATGAGCTAATAGGTACCATGTTTTGGCTTTGCTCTGGTTCTGTTTTCCAAATACTAATACTGAGGAGTGAAGGTGTGTTTCTCTTAGATTTTAAGGAAAAATACTTCTTTTTAAGTCTTAGCCTCCTGTTGGCTACTGAAAGACATGCCAAAACCTGAATTAGGAAAATGGAAGAAAGTACGACTGCAGAACACTTGAGTCATGTCCAGTGAGACATTGACTTTAAGACTTGTGTCATTCTGGAAACTGAGTCCTGACATCTTAAGTCATACTGGGCAAATCTACACAATGCAGTGCATGGCAGCATTAGTTATTAGCTCAGATCTCCAAACTGTGAAGGCTTGGCTAATGTGTGGTTCTCCCAGCTATCCTGGAATACTGCTTCAGGTTCTTCTGTTACTTCTTGGGCAGAAAATCTAGGGAGTAGTACTGTAAAAATAATACGTTTGCATAAATTATACCTGCTCATCGCTACCTTACCTACGCTTGGTCATAAAACTACAAGGTTTTGTTTTGAGATATTTAACTTTCATCACAGAATAACTCTAAATGAATCATATATAGCCTCTCTGCCTTTTTTTTCCCCCCCCCCATCATCTTCCTTTCTGCTAGAAAGAGATAGCAGCAGTAAGCACCTCACAGTTGTGTTAGGAGGAAATATCAATTAGAGCGTGAGGAGCTCGGGCTCTGCTGCTGTGAGGCCAGCATGGCTGCTTCCCTTCATTCTAGTCCACACCAAGCCACACTGCATGGCTCCAGGCAAATCACTGCTTTGCTGTGCTTCGTTTCCTGCTCTGAAACATGGACAGTAATTTGGCTTCTCACAGTTTGCTTGGATCGGTGTTAAAACTCAGTCAAATAATGTCGTGGAAACACTTTGTTATGTTCTCGTGCCTTATCGTTTTAATGCAAAGGGAAAAAAATGCTGGCATGCAAACTTCAATTGGCAAAATGTCAACAAAAGTTATTGCTGCTGCAGATGAGATGGATAACTCTTGCTGTTAAAATAATATCTGGTGTTTTGCTCAGATGTTTAATGGGTTTGCTTTTTAAGCATGGATGATGCAAAATATCCCCAGGGCATTATTCCAAACAAGATGTAGAATCCCACTTAATGTCTATTTTTAGGATTGAATAGGTTCTGTAAAGGCTCATTTGTTTGAAGAAAAGATAGTTAATCACTTCGGTTTGCATGTGATTTTGAGGAGAGAAATTTTGTCATACCTCCCATTCCTTATCTCCATTCCACTTGGCTTGCATGTGTCCTGGAATTGTTGCCATTTGTGTGGGTGGTAAGAAATAAAGGAATTAAATAAATGGATTAGAACTGCTAACTGAGCAACAGTAGTTACTTGTACATTACGAAGTTAAGTTGTCACTTCTAAGACTGCCAACTTATTCATTTCTATGTGTGGTTACAGTTTTTAAAGAAGACAGTGTTACAGGCTAATTAGTAAACTTAAGGGAGGAGCAGCAGCAGCAGGATGTGGAGATGACTGGGGAAATAATTGTTAGAATATTATTATTTTAAAGTGTAGCATTGTTTTTTACTCACTTGAGCTAATGTGCAGTTTAACTTGAATGTAAAAAATGGAATGTGGTTGGATGTAAATGACTGGCTTGGAAAGCTTCCAAAAGTTATTGAATTTCAGCAGTTTCACTGTTCTCCTGGAAAAGGAACAACTTGTTTTAAGCAAGCTATATGCTTGTTTCTGTGCTCTGAGCAAAAAATAATGATGTTATGCATTACCTCATGAACTATATTTGGCACCCAATAGCAATATTCATTTTCTCTTGCTTCTCTTCATCCCTACCTTCCTCCCTCTCTTTCTCCTTCTCTCTAAAAAACACGTATATATGTATGTCTGACAGTAGTCTAGGAGACCACATTCTTCTACGACTAAAATCTTATAAATACCTAACAAGATTTATATATTTTAAATTGGAATTTAGGAAAGAGTGACAGCAAACAATCTTCGAGCTACGCCTTCGCTCAGGTAGTTACATCTGCTGCTTTGCATATGTTTGTTAGACTGTATATGATGCATGCACATTTAAACTCCTTCTACACATGAATAAACTAAGGAAAATGATATAAAATGGTACCGGGAATACAAAGTCCGTCTCTGCATTGGTCTCAATGCCAGTGAACAGTTTCTCACCCAATATGTGGGAACGTCTGGGAGAATAGTGTGGGTTGGTCACTGTTCCCAGTAGGCAGTGTGGACAAGGACATCCTACTTTGAGAGGAAGGAGAGTTATAGCTGTGCAAATGCAAGCTGTGTCATACCACTTCTCTTAAGAGCCAGAGAGCAGTCCCATGCCTCTTTTATTCAGTAGAATTTATTTGGCCTAAGAGACTGTCCCCAGTTCCTGGAGAAACCCCTGAAGCTGTAGGCAGATATTGACTGTGTAATTCAAGTTAGTTTGACCCTAGAGAAGTCATTCTAAACAGTTCTCTGTGATAGGAAAATACACCTCTTTCACTTCTGGGAAACTTGTATTACTTGTGAGTCACAAGGCTTTAAAAAAGCAAAACAAGTTTCTGTTAAAGTGATATGAGAAATATGATCAAGAGTTCCTCCAAAAGGACCCTGCTGAGAAACTTGGGAGCCAAGAGCTAAAATGGGGGCTGGGAGGCCAAGGTGTCTGCACATGGTAATCAAGAAAGACAAAGACACTGAAAATTATTTAATTCTCTGGTGCTTGTGAACCATTTTTTCTTTTTCCCTCAGTTTTTTGGTAGGTTCGCACTTTCCTTTCTGACCTCCAGGTTTGATGAAGGTGTTCAGGAAGGTGGCAGGTAGAGATTAGCCTTCTCAGTTTCCTTGCACTATTGGTCTAATTCAGCTGTATGCACTAATTGAATCAGCCTGGAGAAGTTTTTTATACTCATTTCCAGTCTAGAGTTTTCCCTGCCTCTTCAGTCACTTTTCTTTCCCTGTGCCCTTAGCCTGTCTCTGCGGCTCCTTATTATTTTCTTTAGCATTCATTTTCCTACTGGTTCCAAAAAGTCCATATATCTATTATTCTTTCCCCAAGAGGAATATTATTCTTCCTCAAGAAGAGTATTAGGGTCCTGTGAAGGTCTGACATCTCTCTCCCCCAATCCCTCCTACCATTCTTCAATTCTGAGATGTGTAAAATGTGAAGAAAGTCCCCTTTGGCTCCACCAGTGATTGATGATAGCAACAATCAAGTACCAAAGTGCTAGAAATGGCAAGTTGCATGCAAGATGTCATCATTTAATCCTATTGCAGGTTGTATGGTTTGAATTAAGACATCCAGGTACTTCAGATTTACCCTCAGCTTGGTAGAAGGTTGAGCTTCTGTTGTGTTTGTGGTCTGTGATGTGGTCTGTGAGGGTGACGGGTAAGGGACAAACTGAGCTAGGGCACAGCTAGACACATATACCCATAGCAGATAACAGAGAAGAGAGGAAGGGGACAGGTCTGAAAAGGGCTAAGAGCTCCAGAAATCTGCAGGCCACTTTAAGGGATTGTAGAAGGGTGACAAGAGGAAGTGTAAGACAACTCCAGCATGGAGTTGTGGATGGTATCCTCCCCGCACACTCTCTAGGTTCCCTTGGTGTTCAGACAACTTTTAGGTGATGATAACTGAATGAAGTGCTAAGGCACTGGTAAAGGCACAGGCAGGTTTATGTTCATTCAGAGTCCTTTCTTGATCAAGGGCTTTTCTTCTCTTGAGGTATCAGGAATGATGCAAGTGAGCTGGTTTGTGCAGTCTACAGTGGCAGGAATAGAGAATCAAATCTGCTAATAGGTGCACTAATCATGCATGAAGGTGTTGTTGTAATGGATCGTAAAATGATGATTTTTCATAGTCTAATTACGTGGCCAGATTTTCTGAGGTTCTGAGGGTTCTGAAATTTCAGAGTCAACACAGCTGCAGCAACCCGAGCCCATCCGCTCCTTTTATTTCGCTTAAAGGTATTTCCCGATTTTAAATCACCACCACCATCCTGTGTAAGGCAGCCATACTCACATAAATAAAAAAATACCTCTTAATACACCAACTGCAGATCATTTAAAGCGTTGGCTTCCTCAGCCTACAAACCTCACTTGTCTCACATCAAGTACTGTTCACAGGGAGCCTTTAGCCTGCCTAGAACATCTGAGTGCCCATTTCCCCTGAGAAAATGAGTGGAAAGCAGCTGCCCATTCTTCCACCAAGCATATTGACAACTGGAAAATGAGATTTAGGCAATCTGTGGTAAGATGGTGGTGGCACAGGCCATGCCAGTGATGGCCTTCCTGGGCAGAATTCTTCCCAACTCACCCCAAGAGCTTGGTGCTTAAGATTGCACCTGATTCTCAGCATCCTCTGAATAAATAAAAGGAGCTGTAAGCTGATGTTGTCGTGCAACGTGAAAGCACACAATGGTAATCACAGCTAATGACTCTGCTAAATGCTAGGCTGCACACACCTCCTTGTTTGGTGTTTGTTTTGTATACAGAAGGTAACATCGGCTGAATAACGAGGATGCCAAGTTACAGATGGGGTTGTGGAATCATATTTGACAGCCGATTAGAGTAATCTGACAGAAATGATGACTTAATCACCACGACAGACTCCAAATTCCCAGATAGAATTCCACCCAGGTTAATCTAATTTCCTTGCAATATTTTTGCCAGAAAGAGGCTCTTAGCTGGCTTGTTTTCTCCCATGCAGATGTCACATGATTTTGACAAGAATGCAAATAGGTAGCATTATTGTTGTTGAAAAGATGATGGTGAGGCTCTGAAGCTGGAGAGGATCCATGCCTTCTTTTGGTTTTTGTTTTGCTCTGCTGTGATTTTTTCTCTGATGAATTTATGTTTACATACAGTGAGATGTATTCAGAAAGAGGTGAAGAAGAAAGATATAAAAGTCCTCAGTTGTAGTTGTAGGCCATAGATTGGTCCAGCTGCTATACTGGACATAGCCAGTGGGTGGATTTCGGGGCTTTTTTCTGTCAAGATTTCATGTTTTACAACTTTTTCTTTCCTTTTCGGATTTTGGTTACTCTGTGAACCACACCAACACCCCAAATTGGGGTGAGCCCAACAGCAGTGGTGACACGCGTGGTCTTGGGCTTCACATGACCTCCATTACTGCACCAGCCTCACATGGAGCCTCTCACTGCTGGTGCTGCATCAAGGCACTGCCAGGCTTGGCCAAGGCATCTTCCCACTCTGTTGTGAAACAGGGCTGAGGAAAGCTGGGCTGTGCTGTTACTGGCTGTTCAACTGCATCCAGTAGAGCTCTCTAACGTGTTGCCAAGGAGAAATTATTCCTTACAGCCTGTTGTCCAGTTGGGTTATGATAGCCCGATGCACAGTGCTTTCTGGGGAAGCTGGTCACTCCTGGAAAGAGTTTGCCTGAGAGCTGTGCTTTTCTCTTCCATTGTAGGGTCTGAGTGCTGGAAGATGTTAATGTCTATTTACTGCAGTTAGTTTTCTCATTTTTCCCTGTTTGTTAATTGCAAATACGCATTCTCACATACTGTATTTTTATAAGCAAAGCTTTCTTCAAGCGCAGAAATAAACACTTCCTGTTGCTTTTTAGGTTTGGGATTTTATTTTTATTTTTTTTTATGAAAACATGACACACTGAGAAATCACTTACCTTGAGATCCATAAGTGTACAGCTTTGTGATGTATAGCTACAATAACAGCTTTCTGATAAGACATGAAATCCTTCATTTCAGAAGATGACATGATTCTAGTGGGTGGCATCTAATTTGAAACAGGTTTATATCATCTATAATCTTTTGGAGGGGCTGAGAAGGCACAGCTATTTTATTATTGTATAGCCTACAGTTATACAAGCAAGATATAAAAATGCACAGATTATTTTCTCTTTTGCTCATTGTAGAGTGAAAGGATGGTACCCTTTTAGCCTTTGTTTCTCCCCCTTTAATTTTCTTACTCACTGCACACCTTGCGATTCTTTTCCCTCCCCTCCCCTCCATTTCCTTTCCTTTTCCCTTTCCATTTCCTTTCCTTTCCTTTCCTTTCCTTTCCTTTCCTTTCCTTTCCTTTCCTTTCCTTTCCTTTCCTTTCCTTTCCTTTCCTTTCCTTTCCTTTTCTTTTTCTCCTCTACTCTCCTCTTCTTTTTTCTTTTTCTCTCTTTTCTTTTTTCTTTTCTCAACACCTACTTTTAAATATTTTATGGGTAGAGTGCTTATAATATGTATTGTCACGGCACTTGTCTCTAGAGGTCAGCAATGAGTTCAATAATGAGATGCGAACCAGTGACTCTGTAAAACCCATTTCAGGTTATAAATGGCATGTTTTATTGAATCTAGTGTTAAAGGTTGTTAATATATCAATTGGTGATGGTCAGGGTTAAACAAGCTTCAACATGAGCCCTCTCATGTTATCAAACTGTCAGTAACATATTTTTCCACCTTTTCTTTACTGAAGCCATGTTTGTGTATCGCATCCATTTTAACATGGCTATTCTGCGGTTTAAACCCTTCAGGCCTGACCTGGATCGTTTATTAGTTTTGCACTGATATAATTCAGTTAAGCGCAGTGGCATTCCTCCTGGCATAGGCTTACTGGTGAGAATTTGGACCATAAGTTTTCAGCAGGAACCTCTGAAATCAAGTCAACGTCCAGTTGAGACATCTTGTTAAATCTTACTTCTTTCTGTGCAAACATAACAGCTTACTGATTTAATGAACTTGAAGTAATTATGCAGAACAGAAGAGGATAATTTCTGATGTGGTAACTGTGTTTGCCAGGTAACACTGATCTTTGCATGGTAACCGTGGTACTGCGGAAATAACCCATGCACGTGAATTTGGCCCGAAGACCTCCAGTTCAGGTGGTTTGAAAAGCGAAAGATTTTTAACATTGTTAAAATTGCATTTATTTGAAGTCTGCCTGCTTAGGGGCATAAAATGCAGGTATGCAGAGTGATAGATTCTATCTAAGGCCCGGATTTGGGTGGATTTTTTTTTCTGTAGCTTTCATATTCCCAAATTTACAGCAAACTAAGAAGTGGTATTTCTAGTAGTCAATGGAAATTATCCTACATCCTTCTGGGCCTCCAGTATCGGGAGGCATGTCTGACTACCTCATTTTTAATTTATTTGCTGCTCTTAATTGCATCTTCTTACATGCATCTGAACAACTCCATTTTATTTCCTTGAGTTCTTAAACTGTCTGTGGTTCTGCAGAAACGTACCAGCAATGGGTTCACTGCAGCAAGTGGTACCTTCTTTCCTTTCAGCTTTTGTTTTCTCAGTGGACATCATAGTGCATCACATTCCAGGAATTTAAGGTCTCCTGCAGTGCCCAGTGTATTGCTGATGCCAGGATAAATGTTAAGCACTAGTTAAAGACAGAGTACAATCTGAGTTCCCTTTTTTTCTATAAATTAGATCAAATAAGACTGGTGGCAGACAAGTGCAGGGCTATTTAAGTCCGTTTGGGAAACAAATGATTCAAGGAGAGCAGAACTGTTAAAATTGAAGCAAATTTATGCGTCCTGGTGACTACATCAACCTTGTGGCTTTGTCTTTTTCCTTAGGGCACAGTAGAGAGTTTTGCAAGCAGCACGAGGAATACGTTGATTTGTAGGGGCAGAGAGCATTATGGATTTTGAATAAATCTTACAGAGATATTCACAGCAATATTTTATGTTTACTAAAGAATCCAGCGACTATGTCCCTGGAGGTTAAGTGACTCCACCAAAAGCAATGCAGATGTGGTTTTCTGTGGTGCTTTGAAAGTGCATTTGATATGAGTGCATGGATGCTCATGCTCAGCTGTTTTTGTTTTCCAACATCAAGTTTGTCATAATACCCTTTTATAAAAAATACAGAATTGCCACTGACATTTTCAGGCAACGCTCAGCTTTACTGCACTGAAGGATGTTACAAAAGCAGAAGGAGCATAGATTTTTTTACGTGCTTAGGTGAAATGGAAAAGAATTTCTGAAGAGAGAAAAGACAGCAGCCCCAGTACTGCCTTAAGGTTTGTGCAGTCAAAGACTAGCAATTCTGTAGAGCTCTCTGGAAGAAAGTGAGAGTTGGGTTTTTTCCAAGCCTAACTATCTCCCCCATTGAAACACAATGCAGGGTCCATTCTGAAAGGTATTTGAGAGGCTATAACAAAATTTCCATGGGTCCATCACACTGGACACATGGCTATGTCCAGTAGAAATAGCCCTCTAATCAGAGAGGACTCAGTTGTTGTGTCGATGTTACTGAAAACACTGCTGGTGAAAAGTCTATTGGAGCTGCCAACGATTGAAAGTGGGGGGAAGCATCACTTCTTAGCAATGAGAGCAAAACAAACACCACATCAAGTGTGTGAAGGTTGGATGTCATGAGTTGTCCAGCACAGCACACTACACATGGGAATTGATTTCATTTACAGTATGAAGGAGACAAATGGAGGAAAAGATTGAAAAAGAAGAAGTGTTAAAATTTTTCATGTTTTTGTTTTTTTAATGGAAGGCAGAATTGTCCCGTGCTGCGATGGAAGCTTTATGAATGAATGTGTAATGTACTCTTTAAAAAAAAAAATAAAAGAAAGGAAAAGAAATATACTGAACATTTATAGGAAGCTATTATAAGAGATACAATTCTTCCTTTTCAATCCTGGAAGAATCAGCACGTGTTTTTTTAATTACACGCAAAGTTCATTTGTCAAGCTAAACTCCTCTGAGTATGTTTGAAATGCTTGATAGCTCTTCAGTTACTTGGAAGTTGCATCTCAGCCTCAGCAGTGGTAGAGCTCAAGAAAAAAAGAAATTGGTAAAACCGAAGCCAAGCATGCCATAAAGTAATGAGAGCTGTAACTTTAGAGGTCTTCTGAAACTAGATACAACAAATTAAAGTTTTATATGAGTCCTATGGGCACAATGATCTATTTTTTTTAATCTTCCTCGTTATAAAATGCTCCTTTACCATTTTTTTTTCTTAAAAGCCTATTAAATGGTGTTATTTTGAATTTATACCGTTGCAATGTGTTTAATATTGACCATGTATCCTTTTAGCCCCTCATTAAAACCATGATTCTTGATTTTTATGACTATCCAACCTGCCTTACTCTTTTTCATTCTTGTTTTTAGATGCATCATCCTATTCAGATGAAACCCGCAGATAGTGAAAAGTCCAATGGTATGTGCTTAATTTATTTTTACGTAATTGTGGATCTTTTTTCACTAAAGAAAACAAAACATTGTGAAACTTTTTGCTTTACTCCTTGTGTGGTGAAAATTATATGAGGCTGTTTCCCTACGTCTGACAGATCAGGAAAGATGCTGACCTGCTCTCAACTCCCATTTATCTTCAGCTTTAAAGAAGGAAGGAAATGTTCTGAAAAACAGTCTCTCCTTGTATCTGCTGTATGTTGTGGCCTACTGTGCTACAAACTTCTTTTTCTTGTGTTCTGACAGTGAAGTGATCCAAAAGCACCTGGTATCGGTGAGGTGGAAATGAAATTTTAATAGCGAAAAGGAAAAAAAAAAAGAAGGAAACAAAATCCATTCCTTTGTTAGTATAAGCAGCTGATGGACCTTAAACATTTGCCTAAACCTACTTTTTATAGAATGATGCTGTTCTGAATCTGAACCAAATTTAGGTTTTAATGATATGCTTAGTTCTGAACTGGGAAACCCACCTTGCATCTCTCTGTATACTTATTCCTCTCAACGATTGTAAAATGAATGCTGTAATGACAGTAATATCCATTCAGAATACTGGGTTACTGCCTAAGTGGATGTATATGACATGCAAAATAGACAGCATACTAGATCTATTAAACATGCCAGGTTTGTATTCAAGGAAATAAGATAATCGGATGGTAACGCAGCCTGACTGTGTGTGATTCTTTAAAAATATATACATGTGTATTTTGCCCCTTGATTTGTTCCTGTAATTTTCTAAAATATATGTTAAAGATATCATCTGCCTTCTTAGATTGCAAGAGCTTCTTTTTCCCATAAGGCCCACATAATCAGAGCTGGTTCCTCCAACAGGCATCTTTGCACCTCATTAATTAGTAATCAGGGCAGAAGCCGTGCACTTAGAGATCTACATACCTGCAAATGTAAATTATGATTGGGCTCTAAATCTCTCCGCAAGGCTTTTTTAAGGCTTCTTTTGTGCTAATTGTAGTGCATCCCATTTTCAGACTTCTCCAAGGATTACAAAGTTTGGAAAGAAATTAAAACTTCACATGATGTTAGCTGTCCTATATGACAACTTTCAAAACAAAACTGGCCACAAACATGAGAGATTGGAGCCATCATCTTGTATGCAAGGGAGTGATGTTCTCTCTCTTGAGTTGTCCACAAATAGTTTTAGCAGCAATTAGTTGCTTTCTTTGAATGCTCAGAAAAGAGGCAAAGGAGGACCAAACTTTTCAGGCCTCACTCTAGCAAGTGAGATGGTTGCTGTGTGAATCAAAATCTCCTTCCATGGTATTTATTGCACTTACAGTGGGCAAAGTTTTCCTAGAGGGAAAACAGAGCTCCTTATAACCTCTATGGATTCTTCTTTCAAGAACAGATTTCACCTCAAGTACCTTGGCAAATTAGAAACGTAAGAACCAGTGGGTCAAAGTAAACTCCAAAAGAATTACTAGCTCATTCCACATTTTTCTCCCTAAAGAAGATTGAACATATCAGCAAAGCACTGTGGGGAATTGTGCAAGTGCTGTCCTGCTCTGCTGTACTTACAAAGCAGTGTAAATTAGCCCCCTCGCTACTGTTGTTGGACTGTGGTTATCTTCATGATACTCTTGTCTGCACTGTGGGATTATTAATCTTCAGGGTATTGTCTTGCACCTCTCCCTGTCTCTAGCATGAAAATCATGAGGGATCGGAATTTAGTTGGTTTTTTTTCTTGACCTTCTTTGTATTTTAAGAAAAACACATCAACAAATCAAAGACAACCATCATTGTCAAATTAAATACCTTTTTAAATTTAGACTCCTGGAGAGCAAATATGCTTCTGGTAGGCATTTTCTGGGGGAGATGAACCCTTCTTTTCTGTTGACTGGGGAAACAGACGGTGAACTAACACCATGATGGTGGGAACAGCAGCACAGCTTCTCAAAAGGACAGGGCGTAGGAGTGGGATCCATGGAGGAGGTGAGAGTTTGCAATCTTGGAGGATGTGGAGGCCTGTTTGGCATATGTTTGTCATATGCTCCAGGCTATCCATCTGAGATATATTATCTGCCAAATTATCTGCCAAATAGCAAAGTGATAAGCAGTACAAGCCTTCAACAAGATTGGTAAGTTCAAAGGGGAAAAGAAAGAATCTTGGTTTTCATGATCCGTAGCATTTGAGATTTTTAGGAATGCTTGAAACACTTTGATTTCTGCATAATGGTGGATCCCACTACATTTTATGGGTAAAGTAGTGTTCTCATGTTTCGGAGAGGTTAAATTAATTATTTTGTCCAAATAACTTGGAGAAAGGTATGTGAGAGAGGTTGAACACTTGTTGCAATTCTTCTGAGATCACATACATTTCTGGAAGACTAGATAGCTACGTTCAATTTCCACAGACAAGAAGGAGGTGCCCGTCATTCAGCTTGCAGAGGTTTTCAAAGAGAACAATTTTCTGGGTGATAAGATGCCTGCTGCACATCCTGAATCACTTGCAAAAGGATTGTAATGATCATCCAAGGCCAGGAGTGCTAAGAGGAAATGCTCCCTCATTCTTCATCACTGTTCCTCTTTTTATTAGATCAATTTATTAACCCACACCTTAGCACAAAAGGCCAAGTTTACCACATGGAAACAGGGAGAGGAATTTAGAACAGGCATCTTCTGCATGTTTGACTAAGTGCCTGGGTTCTTTTGCAGTATTAGGACTTTATTAGCAACCTGAAGATGTATTTTCTTCGGGTTGGATTTAGGTGGCTGATGGAGCAGTGCAGTCATCCCTGTTCCTTCCCTGCATTCAGGAGTGAAGGTGGAGAATGGTAGCTCATGTATCTGAGTCATCTCTGCTCATGCAGATGAAGCAAAGCTTAATTGTTCCACTGAGCTTTTAGCAGGTGGAGTTGATGGAGAAAGACTTTCTTTTAGATCTAATTAGTTTGTTTACCCTGGAGGATTCTGAAAAGGCTTTCCTTGTTGAGAAATTTAACATCCCTGAAAGATTTTCAGATGATTAAATTTGTAGCCTGTCCTGTGCTTGTCACCCATTACATTTAGTCTGATCACCCTTACATCACTTGACCCATCTACAAACTTTCAGTTAAGGAATACCTACCAGAAAAACATGGCTTCAAGATTTCAAAGACTCCACTATTGATAGATTAATCTTAACTGTTAATCATTCACAATACTTGGTTGCTTAGGGATATTTTTTATTTTTCAAATAAGGAAAGAGTATCTGCACTCTAATGCAGAAAAGCACCTACACACGTGCTTGGCTTTTAGATGTCAGTGGCCATTAACACGCTACTCATTAGCAAATGCTTAGATGTTTCTTGGATCAGCATTTGAATACTGTTAATACTATTGGGCACATATCCTGCGGACAGAATAGACTCAAATGGATCAGCGCTTCAACACTTGAGGGAAAATTACAAAATTTATCATTAAAAAAAGAAAAAGAAGGAAGGAAGGAAGGAAGGAAGGAAGGAAGGAAGGAAGGAAGGAAGGAAGGAAGGAAGGAAGGAAGGAAGGAAGGAAGGAAGGAAAGAAAGAAAGAAAGAAAGAAAGAAAGAAAGAAAGAAAGAAAGAAAGAAAGAAAGAAAGAAAGAAAGAAAGAAAGAAAGAAAGAAAAGAAAAGCAGAGAGTTAATTGTGTGATCGTATCATTTATTTTTATTTATTTTATTAGTGAAAACCTGAAGAAATAATTTTGAAATTCTACATGGCATGACTTTGCCGATTTGGAGGGAGTAATTAAATGCCATATGTTAGCACTAACACATAGAAAAGTTGATAATTAATGCAGGCAGCTCCAGATCCAGGTGTGACTTTGACAGATTGTGCATAAGGGTTTTTCACAGGCTTACAAGTAGGGATAAAAAGTCTGTTTTTCCCTCTTCCCTTCTAGATGAAATATATATATATATATATATATAAAGCCACGAAATTAACTATTTCATTATTTGCTCAAAAGAGAGGCAACTTCTGGATGGAAAACTTGCTCTTTAACTGACTGAAGCCCTCACAATGTGGAATAAGGGGATTGTACAATCATTGAATAGAATTATATAATGCCTTGGGTTGGAAGGGACATTAAAGATCATCTAGTTCCAACCCTCTGTCATGGACAGGCATATCACCCACTGTATGAGGTATATAACTAAATTTTCAGGACAAAATTTTTGGTGTTTAAAACAGAAGAAAAGTTTTTGGAGTCTTAGGAGAGATTTCCTATTATTATTACAGGATTTAATTCTTTTGTACCATGCAGGAAATAATCCCCGTTCCTTCGTTCTCCTGAGTTAGCACAACTGATCTAATATAATCTGCAAACTCTGAAATCATAGAATCATAGAATCCTTATTTGGAAGGGATCTTTAAAGGTCATCTGGTCCAACTTCTCTGCAGTGAGCAGGGACATGCAGAGCTAAATCAGGTTGCCAAGGGCCTGATCCAGCCTCGCCCTGAAAGTCTCCAGGGATGGGGCATCAACCTCATCTCTAGGCAGCCTGTTCCAGTGCCTCACCACCCTCACTGTAGAAGACTTTTTCTTTATATCCAACCTAAATCTACCCTCTTTAAGCCATTTCCTCTTGTTGTGTCACCACAGACCTTGCTAAAGAGTCTGTCCTTTTGTTTTCTGTAGCTCCCGTTTAGATACTGAAATTCAGCTATCAGGGGACTTCTTAGCCTTCTCTTCTCCAGGCTGAAGAGCTCCACCTCTCTCAGCCTGTCCTCATAGGAGAGGTGGGTCGTTTGGTCATTTGGGTCGTTTTTGTGGCCCTCCTCTGGATGCACTCCAACAGCTCCATGTCTCTCCTGTATTGAGGACTCCCCATCTGGATACAGTACTCCAGGTGAGGCCTCACCAGCACAGAGCAAAGGGGAAGGATCACCTCCTTCATCTTGCTGGCCACACTTCTTTTGATGCAGCCCAGGATACAGTTGGCTTTCTGGACTGCAAGGAAACATTGCTGGCTCATGTCCAGCTTCCTGTCCACCAGTACCCCCAGGTCTTTTTCAGCAGGGCTGCACTCAATCCTTTCCTCCCCCAGTTTGTGTTGGTAGTGAGGGTTGCATCGACCCAGGTTCAAGATCTCACATTTGCTGAACTTCATGAAGTTCACCTGGGCGCACTGCTCAAGCCTGTTTAGGTCCCTCTGAATGGCATCCCATCCCTCTGGTGTGTTGACTGCTCCCCACAGCTTCGTATCATCAGCAAACTTGTTGAGGGTACACTTGACCCCGCTGTCAGTGTCAGTGATGAAGACAGAAGAATATCAGTCCTTGCACTGACCCCTGTGGGACACCACTCGTCACTGATCTCCATCCAGACATTGAACCGTTGACTGTTGAAATGGGGAGTGGTGTGCTCAGGCAAAATGCGCATTCGTGGAACAAAATGAGTAAAGCTGCCGTTATTCTGCAAGTGGACTGTAGTGCTGTCAGAAGGCAGGAGGCTCTGGTTTGAAAGTAGCCCCATGAGCAGAAGCAGACATTTCTGCCAGCTTCTGATGGCTGCCATAATGCTCTTCAAGCATATTAGCAAGACACCTTTGCTAGTCACCACAGAACTAGTCTGAATGGAGTTAAGAAAGCAACTCGTCTAGATTTAAAAAAGATTTCTGCCATTTGTCACACAGGATTCCTTCATTCAGAACCTCACCTCAGAGCCTGCAGAAGAATCCCACCCCAGATGCAGCATTGCTTATGTCACACTAACTGCTCAGGTAGCATGGCTGACCTGCCTTCATTGTGTGTCTGGATGGATCAGAGGTGAATCCCATAATTATTCGCTCAGAATGCTCGGCAGTTTCACACCTTTGTGTAACTGGAACTTCAGGCCTTGTTCACTGTCACCTTCTTACTGTTTCTGCTCCATCAGTGCGGAGCACACAGCCATCTCATCTTACTCTCTGCTTATGGCCAGTGGGATCTACTTCACATCACCAGAGAGGTGTGAAACAGCCAGGAGGTACAAATAGACCTCTGAGAAGAGTAAAAAAATGGTGATATCAAGTGCTTGCCAAAAAATTTTGCATTTATTTTCAAGATTTTGAATTATTGAAATCATCATTGTGTGGGAGTATTCCTTCCTTCCCCGAGGCCAGAGCTGAGGATGTGTATGTTAGGCTCAGGAGTCAGCTGAAAGGTTAAAGCCCCATCTGTTGTCTGTGGTAGAGGGTAGGCTCCCATGAAACAAGTCATCCTGCCTTGCTGTGAGAGGAGACTTTGAGGGAGCTGCTGTCTTGACACTGGTATCAATAGATCACAATTTAGCTGAGACTAGGACTGGAAGTTTTAATTTTAGGTGAGTAAATCTAGGGCAAATAGCTTCAGAAACTGCTGTCTCTTCTCCAGCCAGCAGTGGGTAGCACATTTCTAATCTCCATGCTTTGCTGGGTTCCATGGACTTGATGTTGAGCTAGTTGTACAGTCTATGGGTGCAACACAGTGTGCACAGGCAAGGCAACATGCTCAGAATACACTTGACCCATTCTTCTTACGATCCTTTTCTGTTTTATTCTCACACCACACCTGCAAGACAGGGAAGTATTCCTTTTAGGAAGAAAGGAGAGAAGTGGCTGACCAAGGATGCAGAAACAAATTCTGACAGCCAGTCGTGTGCAGGTAAAAAAGCATTCCTTTCTCCATGTGAGAATATATAGTTTAAAACTATGTCAGCCTAATAATATCAGATGTTCTATGAGGTGGAGTGAAAACATGTCATTTTGATGCTGACAGTTGTCCCTTTAAATGTTTTTTATGCTGGGCCCCTGGCCAAAACAGAATAGCGATTTTCTTAAGCTTCAGTGCTGATCAGCACTGACTAATAGCACCAAATGCAGGGCACGTTATCATATCAATATGTTTTCTGTACTCTGAGCATTCTTTCTGAAATCTGCATTTTTGAGATGTAAAGTACACGGGAGCTGGATGTTTAATTTACTGTAAAATCACCCTGAAGCTGAAAACCTGCAAATCGTCTTAGTTCAATGGTGTACTTATGGGTTTACTAGTGATACTGAAGGGGGCTGGTGGGGAGTTAGTTGTCTGTTACTCTTTGGAAAATAAAAAAAAATGCCTTCTGATTTACTTTGGAGGGGGAGAAAGAAGAGGAGCTCCTTGGCACCCTGACCGCTTCTTCTTGCTTGTAAGGCAGGGAGAAAAATCCGTCCTTAATTTTGAGCTTCTGTGAATTTCCTTAATTTGATTCATTATCCTTGCACCCAAGCAGGACCCTCAGCTCCTTACTTTGCGACCACATTGCAGGCATTTGTCCAGCTCTGCTAGAATATACTTTTCAGAGAACGCTGGGATCCAGTCACTCTTTGAGTAGAGCTGCATTGGACTTCAAGTCTAAAATCGACTCAAATTTTAACTGTGTGGGTACTAGAAGACACACAGGCAGAAGTTACGAGGTCCAAAAGGCAGAACAGAGGGCAGTGTTTGTGCCTGGACTTCCCCAAACCTGACCTCACTTGGTGGTATGAGAAATCCTTACAATTCAATTCAGCCCAGGCTGTCCAAGCTGTCCAGGGACCTTCCTTAAAGAGATTAGTCAAGTGAATAGGGGAATTTTAAGCAGCCAACTTATAAGCATCCTCTCACCAGCAAAGTACCGAGACTCTCCCTATGGCTGCAGTTCCACCATCCTCAACATAATTATCTGTACTACCAATAGTCATTATGTATTATGAATCAGGTGTAAAGTCTCATTGAAAGACATGTATATATATGGATCACAACCTGCATGTCTTATTTGCAGCCCCATGATTCAGCTGCTGGTCTGTGTGTACCTGGTTCATCCTGTGCATTCTGAAAGGTTAACCTGAAAGGTTAACCTGACAGCGGAACCCCAAAGTAAAGTGTGAATGAAAATGTTGAGACTTGAGGAATCTGCAGAGAAAAAACTTCTCCTGGGTACTAAATTCACACCAATTTTCTTGCAAGCTTCTTGAGTGAGAGGCTGAGATTGTAAGGGACTGGTCTTTCGGATTCTGAAAAATGCATGGTCTCAATGCTTGCTTGTATAAAAGCTACAAATATTTTTTTAAATTCAGCAATTCTAAGGAAAAAATCCTTCAAATACCTCTCTTGTGATCAATAAACATGAACCTCTTCCTTTTATTGTTGAAATTATTAAATGCACTTAAAGTGTTGAAGTATAACACGAATAAAATCCTATGAAAATAGATGCAGTTTCTTCTTCCTCAGCTGCAATTTCTTCCATTTGACAAACTCATACTAATACAAGGAGAACGGGTTGGGGAGCAAGGGAAGATTCCTTCTTTTTTTTTTTTTTTTTTTTTGGTAGGCCCAGAAATGAAAATACTTCATTACAAAAATAATTTGCACAATAATAGAAATAAGTAAGTGCACTGCAGACTCTCTGGAGTAAAGCTTTCCTTCTTTCTTTGCATCCCTGCAAACTCTGACAGTCTGTTCATTAACAGTGAATTGGATTTACATGCCATTTCAAGAGAAGAAGAAAGCACTGGTGTATATGCTGTATAATAAGCACTTAGATTTGGGATTTAATATAGATGGGATAGTGTGTTAACATTTTAAGTCTTTCCAGGGTGCATTAAGTTTTGATGACCTATTTCATTTTTGACAAGAATCTGCATCTTTAGACCTGTAAATTTGGGTCTGATTAACGGGACCAGCAAGTCCTGCCACTGCAGTTTAGCTTGTACTGGTTTGGGTGACAGTACAGACAGAAAATATTCGACCAATAATTCAGGTAAAGCACCTTTTTCATGTGTTTTTTTCTTGCAAACTCAGCATCATTACAGATCAAGGGGTTTGCTTCTTGGAAAGCACTGTGCAGCCCCCTTGATGAAGTGCTGTCCTGGAATATGCCTTGTGTCCCCCCTTGAAGGGGAGAGGACGGTGTCACTCTGAAGAAAGCAGGAAAATTTAATGCATACCTTTTCCAGAGCAGTGGTTACACGTCTGCCTTTCGAGTGCCACACATTAAGTTGGATGAAATTGAAAGCAAAGATAGGAGCCTCTCTCTCAAAACATTTCTCAGGAATATTTTTCATTAGCTCATATCATTACGTGCACAATCCCCTCTTTACCCTCACCCCTGTCATGAATTCTTTCATACATGAGGGAGGTGAGGGAATTTATCTGAATTAAAATCTATGCAAAGATATTTTTACTCTTTCTAACAGAGGATGCTTTTCTCTTAGAAGCAGTGATGAGGAGACGTATGCAGAATGACTAAGGCAGCCAATTAATCTGTTATATAAACAGCAACCACCACTAAGAAAAGGCAGAGAGATAAAGAAAAATGAGAGATTTTGGGTGGGGGTTGGAGGGGGGGAAGGGAGGTTGTAAGTATAAAGTGTTTGCCTTAGGACTTGTCTTCAGTTACAGAGCCAGACTCACATGACTGGAGCTCGGTTTGATGTGGTAATGAAGCATTGATCACAGGAAAAAGATGAAATGGCCTTTGCTCATTCATTATTTTTATCTTCTAGCTGTGGAAGACAGAAAATTGTTCATAGGAATGGTTTCGAAGAAGTGTAATGAGAATGATATCAGGGTGATGTTTTCTCCGTTTGGCCAGATAGAAGAATGCCGAATCCTTCGGGGACCTGATGGGCTGAGCAGAGGTGAGTGTGCAGTCTGTAAAGTCTCTTTCCTTAAGTGCTAATTGGGAGCTCTGTGTCGCAGTCAGGGTAGGCACAGCCGCTGTCTGCAGCTAGAGGTTACGCCGTAATACGTCCCACGTGATGAAGGTATCCGCATGAACTTTTCACAGCGACTGAAATTATCACCTTTTATTTCCAGTGTCAGAAAGGTCTTGGTGCCAACATATTAACTTGTGTTATCGCACTGTTTGTCAGCTGGAAAGGTTCCTTTGCACCCTGAGAAAACACCCTCCGTTTTCTGCTCTCACAGAATCAAAGATCTTTCCCTGACCCCATTTCTGCGTTGTACCATAAGGCCAAAAAAAAAAAAAAAGGACTGTAAATGACTGGTTGAAGACATACAGGGTCATGGGAACTGGCCCGCGCTATAGCACTATCTCCTCAGTTCCTGTGTTTTTTATAACACGATGCAAAACATAGGTCTGCTGAAACTCAGAAACAAAGAGGTTAGCTGGAACCTGAGAGCTTTACCTAGACAAAAGTTTGTTAAAAGAGCTTGTACAGCTTGTGCCTCTATCACAAAGCAAAAACCAGGGAAGAGAGGTGTTACACAGCACCACCGAGAGTGGTCAAGCAGCTGACCTGAACCTTGGAAATGGAGTGCAGTGCAGGCTTCGATAGCTGGTGACCCCTTCTGAGTGCAGAAGTGCCTCTTGGAAAGGCTCTCTGAAAACATATCGAAAAGAAAAATAAATGTATATTGATGTTGCAGGCTGCGTATTAAATCTACGGTATGTGGACCTGAAATTATTCTCAGGCTGTGAACCTTTCCTCAAACTCAGCACCGTGTGGTACAGAGTGGAATAGGGTGTAGACCCATCTTCAGCAGGGAAAGCAGCTGTGGCACGAGCTGCTGTCATGTAATGGCACAGGGAGTCAAGTAATTTCAAGTGCGGAGCTGTGAAGAACATCACCACTTCTGTTTCTGTAGAAATAAATAAAAGAAACGTAGAAAGCACAGTTTATGCATTTTATTACATTTTCAAAAGTCACAAAAAAAAAAAAATAATTGGATCCATCTTGCGTGGAAATGTAGATATATACGTGTGTGGTTGTTTTTTTCTTCTGGATTTGCTTGTTTCCTTCAGGCTCTAGAATCCTCAGTATTTCATGCAACAATTTGTGCCTAGATTTGAAAAGCAGAGGGTTTTGTGTGCAGCCCAGCTTGTTTTAAAAGCCTATAGATTCCAGCGGGGGAAGCTGCGTGGATTACTGTATATTTCACAGCACTGCATGAGAACATATACTATAACATTTCTGAAGGGCTTGTTGAAAGGATATTCTGACAATAAATAGGTAGCCTCGAGAAAATTCTGCATTTGCATTTGTACACGATTGGACTGCAATCCCAAAACTTTTGGGGTTGGCATACAGCAGTCCCTTCAGGCAAGAGTAGCTTCAGGATCGTGGCTTTTGCCTTGGGGAAGACCAGGATAAAGGTCTGAGGTTGGTTCCTGTGGCTCAGTAGTAAATGTTAACTGATGGAGTCGGGCACTGTCATTATCTGCTAGACCCTACACTGAGGGAAAACAAATAGTTCTGATTTTTAGTTATTTCACTTTGTAACTAGCACAGAGAAAGGATGATGGAAGGCTCAACAGGGAAAGGTGCTAAGTGCTAAAGTAACAAAGATGTGGGCATGAGATGCCTTGAGTCCCAAAAGAATTAATTGACTTTTTGGAGTCACCCACCAAAGAAATGGATCTCACCTGGTATCTGTAGAAAGTCCACTGCATCATTTTTTTTATTCAATAGGCATCGGATATACTACAAGCATAGAAAGATAATTATGAAATTGAACAGTGTAAGTAAGGGTGGTAGGTAGGATAGTTTTATTCTACCATAAACAGCACTATCACAATAATCAGAGGCTGAGATTTTAAGCCATGTCACCAGTGTACCAGGCAGAGCACTGTTGTCTGCCAGCCGGCATAACCGTAGAGTTAATGTGCTGCTCTCTCCTGCTGGAGGGTGAAGATCTTAGTGCAGGTAGGTCACACACCAGTAGTCTCTGCAGTGCTGTATCCTCCCTGCCGCTCGGATTTATTTCGGTCACCATCACAATTGATATTCTGTCATGCCCTCATGCATCATGGCTTGTTAAACTCGAATTGCTTTCTACACACCCATGTTCACACTTGAAAATGAGTTCAGCTGTGCCAACCAGGTTTTCAGGCAGATGTTTATCAGCTTCACAAAACCACCATGCCATGAGAGAAGGCAAAGTGTTGGTATTGCAAAGCTGAAATGAAAAGTGCTAAGGGAGATCTGCAGTGGAGGGAGCTTGGCTGAAAAAGCACAGGGTGAAAAGCTGCTTCGCTAAAGCAAGAAGGAGAATTATACAGTTAAATCTTAGTAATGAATTCTGATACTTAACGAGTTTTAATTCATGATACCATTTTCAAGATGTTAGTTCCCTCTGCCACAAACAATGTTTGTTCTCCCAGCACCAGTCCGGATGTGTTTCCCTCCCAGACACAGGGGGGTGAATGAGAAATAGTCACTGTCTTAGGAAAACACTGTCCTTATGATGCCAGAGCCTTCGGGAACTCACAGTGCTCACAGCAGCGAGGTGGAAATATGGTCCAATAAACTCTGTTTGGCATCTCTTTTTCAGTTGCATAACGAATGTACATCATGGTATCTTGGAAGAAAAGAGCTTGAAGAGTTTACTCATTGGTATCTATGCCAACTTTTGAGCTTTGTTGAAGGATTCAGGCAAATAATCTTGATTACCAGCAGATAGTTGCAAGGAATAGCTTGAAGTTACATGTTCAATAGAACAGTTTTGGTTTGTGCTGCTAATTTTTGTTGTTGTTGTCTTTTTTTCACCATAAAGAGTAAAAAACTTTCTGCTGACTTTTTGGTCACGTCTGCACTACAACAGCAACCATACCACTAGCATGATAGGTCTGCAGTAAACCCATAGGTGGGATGTATGATCTTAGGGTACCACGTGGTTCCAGTAGCAAGAAGAAATCCCTTCCTGCAGCAGCAAGGGGAAATGTAACACTCATGATGAGTGCGATATAAGTGCTAAGATAAAGTGAGGGGTTGAACTGATTGTTCCTGTTGTAGCTTATAGCCAAGAGCTGACAGAACTTTATATTAAAGTCACACCCATTGCTGTCACTACTGATAATGGACCATGAGCATTTCATCTCCAATTTCCTATTATCAACCATTTGAAACTCATCTGTAAAATGAGAGTAAAATAATGATACAGAGCTCCAGTGATGGAGCAGTGTATTTTAAAGAAACTTAGATTTTTTCCCTAAGTCATCTGTTTTTTTTTCCCAATGTTTGGGTTGTTTGTTTTGGTGTTTTTTTGCCCCTCCAAGAAGTAATCGTTTGTAACTTCCTGTGTTCTGACCAGCTACAAGAAGTAGGCAGAAGCCAAGAGGCACTTCCTTCCAAAGGCTCTAAGATAGTCCCTATGGAATTAGTTGGCTGGCACGGAGTAATTCCTAGCTGTGAAAAGTATTAAAAATAAAAATAAATTTTTTTTTAAAGCCCTGTTGGCTGTGGAGATAAAGAAGCCATGAACAGCCATGCAGGCTGGCCTTCGCTTTAGCGGGGTTCACGGGACTATCTAAAGAAGCTTGCAGCTGCCTGTGCTATATTCATTATTCAAAGAGAAGGATTCAGCCTGCAGGGTTGTTTAATCCAGCACTTTTTCTGAAGAGCTAAGTATGCTTTACAAAAATTCATGATTGTGATATCATGTGCTAAGCTTCATTATCATGAAAAAGCAGGAGTGAACTGCCTCAGATGATTAAGATTTTAAATCACTTATTGTAAACGGCTTAAGGAAACTTTCAGACCTCCTGACTTTGAGCGCATGGCTACATGGCCGCAGATGCCAACACAGACAGCATTCAGTGATAGCTGGACTGTGCAGAAATAGCCAGAAATACCTCAGGTTGATTTGTAGCTGTGCTACTGATGTGTAATGTGACTGTAGGTTGATTTCTCATCATCTGTTTGTCTGTTCCTTAAAATAAGGATAGCTGTGCTCCTCAAGCTCTATATTTTATTTTATTTTTTCAGATAAGTGGATCGATATCTCTGTATCACTCTAGGAATTATTACCATCCATAATGATGTTAAGAAAAAAAAAAAATCCCTCTGATCTTCATCACAGGAGCACTGCACAGCAGATTATTCAGTTGTATTGCTAAGTGCAGATTTATATAACAGATAACAGAAACAAGTCGGCTGGGTTAATAGTGTGCTCTGGAGAAAACCTGCTAATAACGTGTGCAGGGGATTGGATATACCATGAACATTGCAGAAAAGCCCCAAACATACATTGTACACCTCCCAGATTCCTAATTATATGACTTTATAACAAAATATCACCGGGCACACGGGACAAGTAAATGTTTCTGGATACATCGACTGCAGGGAATTGTTTTTCTTTGTTTGCTTTGAGAGCAGGATGATATGGAGAATTACACCATGGTCAGGCAATTTATTGTCACAAAAATCCATTTATAACTTTCAGATTTAGGGATTTACTTAATGAATGAATAAAAGAAAATTAGTGTTTGCATCATAACAAGCTGCACTGAAGGACAGATGAGGAAGTTTCATGCCTGTTTGTTTTTCCTTATGGGTATTTACTGCTGCCTTGTGAGCTGAAGTAATGTGAAGTGCCACCATGGGAGCAGCCTGGGTTAGGGGGCACCTTTTGACTTCTGTATCAGTAAGTGATGGGAAAAGAGCACCGTGGAAGTGCTGCATTTTTTACTTCTCTACATTTTACTTCCTTACTAAATAAGGCACCTCCATGCCTTATTTATTTTGCTGTAATGTGGTAACATTTTTCTTTTTCCACTCATTATGTCACATTTCATTTTCTTCCTCCAACGAAACTTTTCCAAAGCTGGGAAGGAGCAAACACATCCAGCTGACCAGTGTCTGCTGGCCTGTGGCCAATAACCCTCAGTCTCAGATTCCTATTATTGCATCTTCTCAGCAATCCTTCCCCAGATTGAGGTCTGAAATGAAATAATTCCAATGATTTTATTATATTTTTATTATTATTATTCTGGCAGGAGGGGCATTGAGGCTGTTAAAGAATGTGGTCTTCAGTACTTGTTTGACTCTGGGTTTCTGTTAATTCCATTCACTGAAGTTTGCTCTTTTCAGAGCGGTTAATTGACTGTCCAATTAGAAAAACTTGGAGGAAACCATGAACTTATCTAGAATCTGTCATCTGGTTGACGGTCAAGAAAAGTCAGTAAAGCTAAAGGGATCAGGCATGTTTACAGGGTGTGCCTGTTGGTGTTATGTGCCTGATATGCATAAACTAAAGAGCTTTACTGTGAGTTCTTCTTCAAAATACTTTACATTGGGCTGAGTTGTTGCACTTGTTCTCAGACCTGCCACTGTGTATATTCAGCAGTCGTTAACAGCGCAGCGTCTCTATAGTAAACTGTCTGAGGATTTCATTTGTAGCTGAAATGTGTGTAAGCCACAGAGATTTTTGTGTGATCAGTTTCAGTAGAAGGCTGTCTCCCCACACTGGTCCTTCCTGCAGGCTGTGCTGTAGTATCAGTGTAGAAAAGGGAAAGTCTACTTTGCAATCTCAGCTGGATATATTTTAGCCCAACTAGAACTTATTTTTATCACACTTAATTTCCATAGCTTTTTACTTGAGCCTTATCTTTTCCTTAAATAGCGACATCCAATGCAGAGGATCCCAAATGCTTCTTGCAGGAGTATTTTGGCAGCTTTTCACTATTGTTTCTTTGCAGAAAGTGAAGAAAAATCTCATTTCTGGTTAACTGAGAAGTTGTAGCAAAACCATTGCACCACCAGCTGTGCAGCCTCTATGCATCAGGCTGCAATTGCTTGGATGGCTTTGAAAATCTCCTGAGCTGCTTTCTGTGTCAGAGGGGTCACTGTGTATATATATGTATATTTTTATTTTTATTTTTTTTAATTGATTGTTTCTGCCTTTCATCTCCAGAATTCTAATGCCATGTTTTTTAAACCTCCATTTTTAACTCTTGGCCTGATTCCAAATTGCTTTAAAAACTCTGGTAGACACTGGTAGCTTTATCTGGGAGCTTTCTTGTGCAGGTATGAAATCAAACCCCTCACCTCGAGGCCTGCATCCTTTAAAATGTTCTACTTCACTGGCAGCTTTCTAGTATTGATGTTATGTTACTATGTGCATGAACGGGCAAACATTTCAAAACAGTCTATGAAAGCCTGAGATGAGAAGATGAGATGATCAGAAAAATATTTCTGATAATTCAGTTGCTCAAGCATCAAGCCCTAGTTAATAGGGTGGCATGGTTCAAGAAGGAAGCCTTTTCAAAATTCTCTTTAGCTTTAGGGGTAAAAGAAGACCAACCCAGTGTATCTAGATGTTGCTTTAGCTGAGGTGGCAGATGCAGTAATACACTCCAAAATTTGCTCTGTCATGGGACTGGGTGCCTCCCTCCAATTCTGCCTAAAAGGAGGAAATTACTTGAAGAAACCTGTCCCTAGTCAACCACTTACCTGCTGTACAGGGCGAGAACACAGCCTTGGAGATACAACTAAAGCTCCTAGCCCTCCTTTCTCCATCCCTTTTGCTTCTGTTAGTGATCCCTGACATTTTGAAAACAGAGGTCATAAATAATTCGAACGTGACTTTTAGGTTGTTCATATTTACAGAGGGATCTTTTTCACAAAACAAAAGTAATTTCAAAGTGTTAGCTGTAGAAATATCCCTTCTCTGTGTTTTTGCTCTCAGTCTGGGCTCCATAGCTTCAGAAGGAAGGCAGAAATTGAAGTAGCATGACTTGATATGGTAGAACAGAAATAGTTTGCTTATAGCCATTGATGCAGAAGAGCTTGGCCTATGGCATTACAATTAATGCAGTGTTTCAGGTGATGAGGTAAGAGGCCATGGAAGTCTTTCTTGTTTCCTTGCACTGTGAGGCATGAAATCTGATTAGACTTGTCCTGTTATAATTGTGATGTACAGTCCTAAAGCTGCTGGCGTTTTCCCAAAACACCACCTGTATCCATGAGATATAGAGTGCTAAAAAGGGAATGTTTTCTCAGCCCCTCAGATGCAAGGGTGAGTATGGGATGGTTCAGGGCTGCCAGAGCTCATCTAGCTGAAACAAGTGAAATACAGGATGTTTAAACACCAACTTCTGATGAAATTCTAGGTGCCCAAGAAAAACATCCTTCTAAAATGCCTGTGTTCCCCATACAGGAAAATTAAAGGAGGCAGAGAATACAAGCATCCAAGAACAGCTTTTCTCAGTAGCTCAGTTGCACATGCAAGTCTAGCAATGAAGTGGATTGAATTCTGTTATCTAGGCTTAGCTCCTCTCCAGTGTGGCAGTCTGATCATGTAGAAGAAAGGGATTCTGTATGTCATGGATAATAAAACATATAGGATCCCATGTTTCCCACATGTACGTATGTGGACAGATAACATGTACAAATATTTCGTGTGATTGTCCAGGTTTGGTACCTGAAAAAAAAACCACAACCTTTAAATGTGAATATACATAGTGTTTTAGTCTGGAACAATGTCTGGAAATATGGCTTAATTAGCTAGCATCTAATTGGAATGCTTGATGGTAATATCTGAAAGTCTAGTTTATCAGATGATTTAGGAATGAAGTTGTCTACTTAATTTTTGCCATGATTATTAAAGCAAATTGGGTATTTACTGTGCAAATGGCCCCTGTCCATTGGTGGGAAACGCCTTGCTGACCAGAGATAACAAGGGAACCTAACCTTGTAGCCTCTGGATGGCAAGCCGTAATTAAAATGCAGTCCTGTCTTCTCCATGGAATGCTGTTTCCAAATGCTTGTATTTAAGCTGCATAACCTTGTTTATCAAGCATTCCCATTGCCCAGAGAGCAAGTTTCTTTTAACTAGGTAGCTTGATATACAGCACTTTGCAGAGATCAGCGACAAGTCTTTTCACTCCACTACAAAGAAAAACAGGATCCAAGCAAATGAATTTGGGCTGGGCGATGAGGAAGGAGGTTTTGCCGTAGCATTGGGCACTGAAAGTCCCCAGCAGCTGAGCTTTGTGCTTAAAAAGAGAAAAAGCTTAAGGGAAGGAGGAGCAAGTCTCCTTTATCTTGAGAAGAGTATGGCTTTATGTCTCTGCTGATTCACATTTCTTTTGAGACCTGCTAATTGCAACATCTCTCAGTAAGTTACTTACAGCAGTACCGCTGGGTAGAAATTGTGATAAATGCATAAACTGTGTCTTATTGATTTTTGTTGACATTTTACATGTTTCTTATGCATTCTAAGCCTCCAATTCAGTAATTGTCACTATACTACACACTCCTGGATAATGAGAGCGAGAGAAGTGAATGGAGTAGTTTCTTGACCGTTATAAACAATATTACTCAAGGCTCTATGGGGTTTCTTGCCTGTTCTATGGTATATCACTATTTGTACTCACCCCCCTTTTGAATTTGCAAGACAAGAAATGCAAACCCTTGGTGATATTTCCTCTTTTAATGATAATAACAGAAATGATTTTGTTGGAGAGATTACTTCAATGGTAAATTTGGGCCTCTTTCATTTTAGTGCACAGCAGCATTATGGAAGCTAGCAGAGGTACTGTAATTTATTTACCCTTCTATGCACATTTGGTCTAGAATGCCGTACCGAAAGCCATTCATTACATCATTTTCTTTGACAGGACTTTGTTGCTGAATAACGGTAGTATAGTAGTCGTGTCTAAACAGCTGTAAGACATCATCAGTAGAGTCATGACACTGCCGTGAAGTTTGCCTTAAAAAGAATCCTTCTTCTGATTTTATAATGCTGACCTATTAGCCAGAGGTACATAAGCCAGTTTAGGTTGTCCTGTACAAAGGGCTTTTACATTAATGAGAAAAAAAAGTACCGCATGATGCAAAAATGCATTGACTTTATTTTCATGACTAGATGTAGTGCTTTTGGGTAATGATCAGGCATTGCTTTCTCTTACTGTTGTTTGATTAAAATGTGAATACAGTCTTGACTTGATAATCTCACCAGGTACACGCAGAGCTAAAAAGAAAAGGTATTTTATGCCTCAAATTGATTTGCATAAACCAAACAATCTGTTGCTTGTTGGATTGCAAAATTGTTAATTTTGCCCATTGGCCACAGGGGCAACAACATTGTATTTTTGATGCCAGAATGCAGCTTTCATGTATTAGCTCTAAAATGACAATATGCTTCAGCCTCTCAGTGCTTAGATTTGCTTCATTTGGAAATCTTTTAAGTAGTAATAATAATAATGTTTTGAGGAAATTGAGTGGAACACTAAATTATTCTCTGAAACCTAAGTTCAAACTGTGCAAGGCTAAGGGAGCTGAAAATCAATGCACTTTTAAAGTCATTAGAGATCACAAGTGAAATAAGTCTGTGTTGCTTTAGCTAAGCTTTTAGTGTGCCATGGTATTATTACAAAATCAGCCCAAATCTGCATTAATTTCACAGTCTTTTTCTTTAAGATGCCCAAGGGTGCATGAAGAATAAAATGTAAATCTCAGAAGGCAGTGTTTTTATTAGTCAAAAGGGCAGTGAGTCATGCACTAAGAAAGTTGACCCATACCATGCCCAGTATAGGTATGACTGACAATAGTAAGAGAGTGGAAAAATAGCCCAGGCATTTGCCTACTGGCTTTTCATTATGATTTAAAAGGCTGTAGAGGAAGAAAAGTGATTTTTTAGTTATTCATGCACACAGCTTTTGAATTGTTCAAGCTCTTGGTAGCTTTCATAGATCAAAGAACTTGATCTTGTACCTAGGACTCTGAGAAGCAAAAAATCATAAAGATTTTTATTCTTAATATGTTGTTTTCTTAAATGTTGAGATTCTACC
Organism: Alectoris magna; assembly: GCA_030625065.1. Lineage (NCBI taxonomy): Eukaryota > Metazoa > Chordata > Aves > Galliformes > Phasianidae > Alectoris > Alectoris magna. The sequence continues at coordinate 192,166,712 of CM060560.1, read as the reverse complement.
TACGTTACTGAATTTTGTCTGAGTCTTTTTGCAGTTAGTTGCAGGGTACGCTGTCGAGTTTTTCTCATCCTTACTTGGACGGTTGTTCTTGGTGCATCACAGTAATATGTAAGCGACATTACGGACTCCTTTAAATTCTCAGCTCAGGTGCCAGTGATGCCAATTGTTTATTCACTGTCCAGTCTTTACCAACAAAAGCCATAGCAAGCAGCTATTAATGCGTGGCCCGAATGGACTGAACTGTGCAATCCAAACTCTGCATTAAAAAAAAAAAAAGCCTTAAGTGTGTTAAACCCTGTGGCTAAAGAACAAAACCAAACAAACAAAAACAAAAACAAAACCACCTAAATTAAGGAAATAAACCCTTTTCTCCTCATCCATCCCCACCTAATTTTTTTTTTTCTTTCATCTATGGTCAGATTAGCAAGTCAGCACTGTCGATAAATAAACTAGAGAAGTTGTTTATTTTTATGTACTACTGAGAACAGTGTCGTCTTGTGGCCGTTCTCGTAGACTGTGTTGGTTTAACAAGCGTCCAACCCTTTTGTCTTGTTGTTTTTTGTCTTTCCTGCTCCCTGTCCCCTTGTTCCCACAGGCTGTGCGTTTGTCACATTTTCTACAAGGGCAATGGCACAGAATGCAATCAAAGCCATGCACCAGTCTCAGACCATGGAGGTACAGTACTGTATCATTTGCCCTTTCTTTGTTTTCTTTGTGCAAATGATTGCGAATGGTAAAGCCATGCTCTCCTGGACCAGATCAGACACATGACAATCACAGATTTAAACTTTTTGCCAACTCACTCTACCTCTCCTTGTCAAACGTGTTTTTCTTAATGGCCTGGAAGCACACGATCAAGTTGCAGTATCCAAACACGGCTCTGTATCCTGTTTTCAGTGGCATTCACAGCAAATAAAATCGCTGTGAATACCACTCTTCACTCATACTCAAGAGTGTATCTAATGAGTAAATTACCCTTAATATTAACACCTCCTCCCCCCCCCCCCAAAAAAAAAAAAAATCTTAGTTTCCTTTAAATAGATTTTTAAGTGTTCTGGTTTATGCTGCTCTGAGAAAAAGCTCAAGAGATTCAGCGTGGCCACGCTGAGTTACTAGTGCATGTGTTTTCCTGCAAATAGAATCTCTTTTTAAGCTAATATAATTTCTCCTTCTTCATATAGCCAATAAAAATGCTAATGATGACAGAGCATATCGAAGCTTCCTACAGAGCACCACCGTGCCTGGCCCCTCTCAAGCTCTATCTCCTCCCACATTGCCTCTACGGCCTCATATTTTATAACAATGAGCAACACGAAACTTGAAACCCGTTCACTTAACGTGAATCCAGCAGCAGGCTAACGATCCGGTCATTGGAGTGGTGATCAAGTGCCACGGCTTGTCTGGCAACCTCAAACTTTTGTCAGTCTGTGATTTTTGTCATGGTCTTTCAGAATTTTGCACAAAAAACCGCACAAGTATTAAGTCTTTACTTACTCTGGATCTTCTAGCTTATCATTGGAGAGTGCATGTTATACTGTATTATGTATATTGTATCTTCGTGTAGTGATGATTTTTCTCAGAGGTGGCATTGATGTTATGTGCACTTGTTTCTTTTTATTTATTTTTACACCAGGACCTTTCGATTTCTCTCAGTGATTTTTCTTTGCAATGCTCTAGTCTCCCAAAGCATGCGGGGTGCTAAACAATCATTATTGCGTCATGTCGTTAGCTGCTTTGTGTAACGAGCCAGGGGGGGAAGAGCAGGGGTGGGAGGGTGGAGAGAGAATGAGAAGGCAAAGGAAAAAGAAGGCAGTGCATGAAAATGTCACTAACTGTTTCCTGTATACGACAAGTAATGATGCTGGCATTGCAAAGCTATTGTCTCTCCAAGCATCACGTTTGAATTTGGTTGAGCTTATTTTATAATTGATGTGTTTTTCTTTTCAGTGCAATGCATTTTTAGACCCTAAGTATGCAGTTTTAGATGAGAATCTTCCAGTGAGACAAGAATATTTGAAATTATCTTTACTAGAAAGCCAGTGCTATACAATATATGCAGTCTGACAGTATATTGTGAAAAAAACTGCCACTTTGAGTCTTTGAAATAACACTCATAGTAATTTGTCTGCCATGCACTGCTCCATTAATTCAGATCTGTATATTTTGCTGGGTTTGATTCCATGTAAAAAGAAAATGTTTATTGGTAATATTGTGTTTTACCTATATTTTTTCCATGTGCTTTAATGTATTTTTCTGTCTAGCAAGATGAATTTTACACAGGTCTACCTCAGAAGATGATAACATTAAAGAGATAATACATCCCAGACAAATTCACCCATTCTCCTGTTAAATGCAGTACTCCAAGTGAGGCTGCATTTTGTTATAATATTCCTGCTTACTTCAGTTCTATAGAATAATTAGTCTTTGAGAACCCCAACCTGGCAAGGCAAGGCAGTTCCAAGTATTCTGCACTTTGATCATCTGGGTCTTTGTGCCACTTGAGCTTAGGCTGGGAGTCCCTTCTTGGAGAGAAGCAGTACACCCTTCAGCTCCAGAGGTGATGGGCAGAACAGTGTCTGTACACTGTATTGCCAACACAAAGAAAAATACGAAGGCAGGGCCAGCTGTCAGGAGTAAAAATTCTCTAGATGGGGTGCAGATGCCAAGCCACTGAATGAGAAAGGGGGGTGCACCTTGTGTGTGTGATGGGACCTTCGAGATGGAAAATGGAGAAACATAAAGCAGAGGTCACCCTTTAAGCAAAACAATTTTGTTTGCTTTTGCCAATGCTCTTCGAGCAAAAAATTCACATACATTACCTAGCGTTAAATCTTACCTCTCAGCCTGAAACTGTGGTCCTTGGATGCATTTGTTTCACACTGAATGCAAAAAAAAAAGATGGGCTTTGGGGAGAATATGTATTACACAGTCACATCTCAACTCAATTACTGCAGATTTTTTTTTTCTGATTTCATTATTTTTGGTTCCTTGTCACACATCATTGACCAAGATGTATTTTCAAAGTGGGTACAGAAAGAACAATGGGGATGTTAATGTCCAGATGAATATAGCTCTTAAAATAATGAGTTCTTTCACTACTTTTTGCATCTGACTTTCTGACCTGGTTAAATCAACTGATCTTTAATACGTAACTGCTGGTCTTATATCTCATTTCCGTGGGCTTTGTTTGTTTATTTAAGGCATTGAAATGCAGCACCAGTAGAAGACACTAATTTGTTATCACGGAGTAAATTTGATGCAACAATAACAACCCTTTTCTCATATAGAGCCACTTGCTACATATAATTTCAGTCTTCAGAATGTTTGCTCTCTTGAAAATGATGAAGTGATGAAATATAGAGCAGACAGTGAAAAAAAATGAATTATAGATTCATAAATTGCAGAGATATTGTTTTTATACAATTTACTGACATTTAAGCATTCATAAATATGTCAGCTGTAGTGTCGAGTGCTGAGCTGCTGAACTGAAATAGCCATAAAATATTTCTTCCTTTAAAATTCAGTTCTGTTTCTTTGGAAGCAGATTTGATTCTCCTGTACATCTAGGTAGCAGTCAGTGAGTTCTGGTTTTGATTAGCCCAACGCTACCAAAGCTCATATTAAATACAGTACAGCTTGTTTTTTTGTTAGTTGAAGCAGAAAAATTTCTTTCACACCCTCCCACCCCCAGCTCCTTTCCTTTTTTTTTTTTTTGTTAAAGGACCTTGTTTTTAATACTAATATAAAAATCACTGAAGAGAGGTAATTTTGTAACAAGCTGACTCTTTCATAATCTTTATTTGATTGCTGGAGTGGTACATATCTCTTTTTTTTTTTTCTAGCTGAAACACTGAAAGACAGTTTTACAATGAAACACACAGGGAAGGACTTAGAGGTGGAATAATAAATCACAAGTGATGATTTTCTAAGATAATTCTAAAGGGAGGGTATTGATGGGAGATCTTCATACAAGAGATATTATTATTGTGGTTTATTTCATCATTTTGTCTGTTGATTTTGAATGTTCTCAGCATTTGTCCTGGTGTGAGGTTGTTCAGAGAAAAGGTACTCAACTGTTCTCTGTAGATTGTAGAGGACGTAAACTTTGCTGAAGATGTTCACAGTGTTGTGAGAGCAGTCATGGGAAGAGTTAGGCTAAATCTAACCCCCCTCCCCATCCCACACTGCACACGTTGGCTAAAATGCTGCTGTCTTTTTTGGACTTGAGTCATCTTTCACTCCTACCATTATGTTCAGATTGAAGTTAGACACAAAATTAGTATAATAAAGCATGGCAGGTGGAGGGAAGTTATTCATTGGTTCCTGTAGTTAGAAAACAGTAAGGAATGGATTGGCAGCTTCTGTGACTCACAAAATGCCTGAATTAAGAACTGAACGACTGCAGTACAGAGTTTGTTCTCTTGATTTGAAAAAAATGAAGTCTAAAAAGGCTAAAATATGAAAACATTTGATAGTGGGTATAAAAAGAATAGGGTGAGAGCAACAGGGACATCTTTCACACTCACATTTCTCGTTCTCTGAGCGACTTTGCCCAGGAATACCCAACCTGAGGTCCAAGGGAAATGCTTAGGTCCCTCAACAGCCCACCCAGTCCACTGCTTCTCAAGGATCCCTGTGACGGGTGAGGAGCAGGCTGCAGACCAGATCTCAAGTTCTTTCCTACAGCCTGTTTCCTAAGGTGTCTTGCAGCCTTCCCATATTGTGTAATAAGAGGCTCATTGAAGCAATAGGAAAATAGAATAAAACCTTAAAGAATGGTATTAATCAGGAATGGGCTGCTCCCACCAGAAGTAGTCACTTTTGGTTTACGTCCTGCCTTTTGTTCACACCTCAAGGGTGCTCAACACAAAATGTGCCCAGGAGCAGGCTGCAGGTGGGTGAGTTGTCCTCATGGCATCGCCCTTGGTGTTCATTCGAGGTCCTTGATATGGAAGGAACCAATGACCCATCGCTGATGGTGCTGCAGTAAATCTGGTGCTCACAGTCCTACTTATTTGGGGTAGACAAGCCAGCTGCACCAAGCACAGGGAGCCCATGTGGCAGGGCTGTATTGGCTGTGTGGTCACTGGCAGCAGGGAGGTTGGACACCTCTCCCTTTGGCGATGCCTTGAAAACAGACTGCAGACAAAGCAACATGTCCATCTCATCAGCTGTGAAGCTTAATTAAAGAGGACTGGTACACTTGCTGTCTCTGGCAGCAGTTTTGATAGCTGGAAGGAAAAGAGAGCCTGAGGAAAGGTGCTTTATAAAAAGAAATAGGGAATCAATAATTTCTCTACAGCCTCTTTTCCTGAGAAGCTGAAAATCTTAGTCCTCATGGTCCTACACATGTCAGTCACAAAGAGAGAAAAGCTATCAGGTCGAGCCATTGCCAGCGGCCCTAAGGGATGTGGCTGAGCTCATGGTGCAGGGTTGGCTCAGTGTGATTTAACACTTGTGTTTCCTGATCTGTCTAACCACAGGGCTGCTCTTCGCCAATCGTGGTGAAGTTTGCTGATACTCAAAAGGACAAAGAGCAGCGGCGTTTGCAGCAGCAGTTGGCACAGCAGATGCAACAGCTCAATACTGCCACTTGGGGAAACCTCACGGGTCTTGGAGGACTCACACCACAGTATCTAGCTGTAAGTTCGCATCAGAGGCGGTGCACCTATAGCATGCTGTATTTATTTTAGACCCATGAAAATTAGCAATAGCGAACTTCCTTCAGTGAAATGCTAAATTCTGCAGGACATATAGAATGTCTACTTCTACATTAAAAAAACTTTGCATGTTTATTGCATGATTTAAAAATAAATAGCAAAGAATAAATTTTGAATAAACATTTCAATGCATCACTGCTGTCCAAGGCAAGCATTTAAAGTTTACGTGTGCTGCAAAATAAAATTTTACTCCATTAGTTTTATTGTTCTTTTGAACATTACATTCTGTTATTCATTGCGGGAATAAAATTTAAGTTATTCCTTAGGGGAAGACAGATAGGCATCTGAACACAACACTGTACAGTCCATATCTGTATGGTGCAGCTTCTAAACTAGGATGTTGTGGTTCAGTGCTCTAATTTTACATATTTTCATCTGGAAATTACTTCTGCTTTAATGCATGGTCCCTTCAATGCTAAACACGCGTGATTCATACTATCTTTTACAGAAGGGAAGGTGGCAGAGGAAAGCAATTTGTCTCTCATAAATTTAAAATGATATTTTCTTTGATCTATATGTAAGACGAAAAACATGTGCTAGCTGCTGCCCCTGATGGAGAAAGCTAAAATACACAGCTGTGGGTCTTAGGTCCTGGATTGCCAAGTGTCCCTTGCAGCATGGCTGGAAGGGATTTTCTGCTTTTTATGGCTCTGGAGCTGAGTGTACAGGTTGGGCAGTTTTTCCATAATTTGGGGAGCTCTTGATGATTCTGAGCTAGACAAATAGATGTGTCTGTATCTGTACTGTATACACATAAGTGCATAATTTGTATGCATACAATGTGTTGGTATAGTGATATAATGATAAACAGCAATTTACCTGGCAATTAAATATATATATTGGTATTGAGGTAGGCTAATTAATACTGAGGTGAGCTAAATTGCTGTATACAAATACCAGTCTAATGAGTATCTGTGCGCTTGATTCATATAGATAATAAAGAAAAAGCAGAATTCAAGAGGGTGGTGGAGAATGGACCGTGATTGACAGAGATGAGTTATAGTAACTACTAGACTACAGAGGGTTGTAATTAGTCATGCTATGTTGGTTTAAATAGATTTAACACCTGGTTGTTAAAAAGAATAAATTGATTAATTGTTTTAAAGCAGCGATGTTATTGAGTTTCCCTTGTGCCTCTGTGTTTCTTAATAGAGATTAGACATTAATATGGATTTACAGCATTGACTCTAGGGATGCTCATTCCAACAATAGACAGAAGCAAGAGACTATATAAATGTAAAGGAAAGCATAAGTACTCCAAATGTGAAATGATTGCTCGTTTTAGTTTTATCTTCATTTGTTACACTGATGTCAGATAGATTGCTGTTTCGTGTTGTTAACTTGCAGCTTCTGCAGCAAGCAACTTCCTCCAGTAACTTGGGTGCCTTCAGCGGCATTCAGCAAATGGCCGGTAAGTTAAAAACCATTTAATTCTGTTCCAGCTATGTTTTGTATTCTTTAGCTATCAAATTCTGCATCACTAATAATCACACTGTCGGGCGGGGGGCTGTTGTGTATTAAACGTGGCAGATGTACTGGCAGAGGACAGCTCACAGTTCAGCATCAATAGAAACACTTTCTCCCCTCTTTCAGAAACTGAAATTAAACCCAGCGCTCCCAGGTTGAGCAAACAGTTTGTCTTGCATTAGTCACCTGCCATCTCTCCAAAGTAACCAATTGTAAATTGCAGGAGAGCTCTTGGTCCCTGCAGCTGTATCCTTCCCTATGAAAAGTGTCAGTAAAGCAACAGCAGGATTACGTTCTAATTTCCAGCGAGATTTCTGTGTCCTGAAAAATCAAATTAATGGCAGTCCTCAAACATTTTAATAATAGGTGGTGAGTAAAAATGTTCTGACCTTTTTAATGAAACCCAAGATTACAGGCCTACCTTCAGTATGGATTTTCAGGCTCCTTTTATAATGATGGAAAATTAACTGGGTGCCTTTTTGACTTTGGAGCCCTAGTTGACAAAATTACACAACAGAGGCTTTTATGTAAAAGTACAATCTTTAGTCTGGGGGAAAAAAAAAAAAAAAAAAGAAAAGAAAAGAAAAAGAGAAAGAAATAAAAGGGAAAAAAAAAATCAAAGTGTGAGCACATTTGAAAGCCAGCTCGTTGGAGGGTTTCTTAGTAATGAGCTGCGTGCCAGTAGTAACTGATGTGTAGTGATTAGCAAAAGGTCGCTCCCACTGTGTGACCTACCATGCTGATACCCTAACTTAACATGATGCTGGAGAAGGCAGCATGTGCAGTAAATCAGAGCACAGATGCACATTATGCCCGCCGCGAGAAACTGTTAAAAAGCTGCTTTTTTTGTTGTTTTGGGGTTTTTTTTGTTGCTTTTTGTTGTTGTTGTTGTTAGAAGGGGGAAAAAAAGAGAAGCACAAAACCCCCAAATTGCTGCATTAGTTTGTTTTAATCGTGAACTCACTGAATCAATAGCGTACAACGTTGCGCTTGATTCATCATCACGAAAGACTGAAATATTCACAAGCCTTTCTGAACGTCATTTCTCACTCTTCTTCTAATCCTGGTCTTTTGCTTCTTCTGATTCGGCTTTGAATGAATCCTGAAATACTTTAACAAGTACAGATATACCACACAGCACTGCTGTACCCCACAGGTATCCTTTGCTCAATCGTTACATTATGCCATTACTGCAGTGACATCAGAGAATAATGCGAACCTGCTGTCTGACAATATAAATTGGCCTACAGATGACAATATCTCTGAATTATTCTCTCTTCCTCAGACCTGCTGGCAGTGCTTGCTGGTTCTATTATGTTACACTTGCAATCTAGCATTTATTTTTTTTTTCATCTAAAAATGTATCTTAATATGATAAACAGAACAGAGCAACTCAGTAACAGTTTTATACTTGGCAGTTTTGGAAGTGGCTTTGAGCTCAGAGATTGTGTTTAATGTTTTCATATTTGGTTAAGACTGCAAAATGAAAGAATTGAGACACTGAAGAAAAATAATGCAATCTCTATTGCATTATGTGCACCTTAGACGTTTTCTGTTGCCTTTTTCTCCCAGGTAGTGTAGATTCAGCTTTGTCTCAAGCAACTGTGTCAAAACTGAACATTTTAGTCAAGTAACTTGAGGATGTGCTCTCAATTCAGGATTTCTTCTCTGAGAGCCATATGGTCTTGATGCTAATAAAGAAACTGTAGCCTCACATCACTTTTACTTGAGGAATATACCTTCTTGACTAACGATTAGATTGCTAATGTTTTCAAATGTGGGATGATTTAATGACTGGCTGCATCTCCTGGAAAACAATTTTAACTTTATATTTATTATAAAAACTGTTTTAAATTTACCTCTTTCTTTCCCCAAAACGTGTAACTCTTAAACCTTACTGTTGAAGATCAAATTAGTGGTATTATGTTTTCTCTCCCAGCCATAGCTCTACAAAGAAACACGAAAAACTAAGCATTATTTCACTGTTAGGACCAAGAGTCCATGTCCTCTCCTTGGAAATCAAAAATTATCCAGGACTTTATCTTCAGTGCTGTGTTATGCCGTGCACTCAGTACTAAAGACATGGTGTGTTTTATAGAAGGTAGAGAAAATGCTCCTTTGTCTCCAGCAAGGTCTCGCCTGCCAAAGCTATTCTTGAATGTTTGTTCTCACAGCCCACAAAGCAGCACAAAGGCCCGGAGTTTTTTAACTTAAGCTATTTGCATTCATTTTACAAAAAAAATGAATCCAATATGTATTTTTCACATTGTGTATGGCTTGCTTATTAATAGAATATTTCAAGTTGAAGACTAAAGTCTACACACGACTGAGTAAGATGCTTAGAAGATAGGTTATTGATGCTTGCATGTTCTTTGAGCTAAAAAATGTGCTTACAGTCAAATATTTGTTCTGGTTCTTGTGCTGAATTTAATGGGGAGGGTTAGGCATTCCTCAGGATAAGTAAAGACAGAATCTGCATGCTTGAGTAGTTCAGCATGCCAGAATTTATTCAAGCACGTGCAGCGCGTTTGAGGGGTCAGACTTTTGTCTTTGAAGTCAGTGAGTGTGCTTACCACTGAATCCAGGCGCTAAAAGTTTGATCAAAAGCCACAGAAGCTGTGGAATTCTCACTCTTACTTATGTGTCAGGCCTCTAGTGCTTCTTGAGTGCAGAAGTCCCAATGAAGTCACAGTTTGCTAAATTGGGATGCTTAATGTAGCTGCCCCCTCATCCAAAATTAAGGACCTCCAGGTCTGCAAGTATTAACTTGTACTGCTAAAGCTCATGTCTTCTCTGAGCTACACAGAAGGTACACAGCACACTCTCCATACATATATATAAATATGCATGTAAAGAAATATTTCTTCATCAGTAGTATTTCTTAAATAAAATAAATTTTATTTGCAGGCAGAACCTCAGAGTAGTTAAATTAATTTTTATTCTTTTATAGTTTAAATCTTTGGCTTTATTGGAAGGGCTGTTTCCATAGGCATTTTTAGTAACACAACTGGAGCTTGTTTAAAAGACAGGGATCTGATGCAAAGAAAAATGAGGATTTATCTCAAGAACTCACTAGCGTGTTTCGCTAATGAAACATAAAACACACAAAGCATCAGCTCTAAAAGCGAATCCTGTTCTTGCTGTAGCAGCCCAGTAGCACTACTGTGTGTTCAGTGTTTCCTTTGCCCTGTGTTCATAAATTATTTGTGATGTCCAAGTAAATCATGATTCTGGCCTCACTAAAATTTGTGGTATTTGAATTTGAGAGGCAAAAAGCAGTAGGTTGCCATTTAGCTTTCCAAGCCTTAAGGTTCCACACTCAATTCCCCAGCTTAGATGTTCTCATTTTTATTGAAAAATGAGATTTTCATGAAATCATTTTCTTTCAGGAGCCAAACCAAAGAAAACAGTGTAATATGTCAAGAATTGTTAAAAAAAAAAAAAATAATAAAAAAAAAAAAAAAAAAAAAAAGATTGGGAGAATTGGCAGTGTTGCCTTGACTATTGTAATAATCCCCAGTCTTGATTACAGGAGCTAACTCTACCTTGCCAAACTCTGCTTTATCACTCTTTGTTAAACATGTAAGCACATACCGTCGCTGGGTGTATATTTTATAGTGATTATTTCCTTGCTTTTCTTTCCTCCTCCAATATCTGCTAATGCTAATTTAAAGACAGTGTTTTCCCTCACACGCCTTGCAAGCTTCAATGTCTTGCCTGTCTTTGTCTTTGGGGAAGGCTAATAATGTGGATGAATTTCATTATATGATTTGATTGTCTTATTTTAGAAAGACAATGCAAGCTGCATTAAGCACTAGCAAGCTTTCAAGAAAAAAAGATTCCTTCTTCAAATATATACAAATTGCATGGAAGGCATAGTTCAAAGGTGATGGATGTCGCTTGAATGTTTGTACTGAATTTGACTGGCACTGAATTGGATCCAAAAACCAGCAGTTTTTTAAGCAAACGTGCCTGTGTAAGAAGTACTATACAGACAGCATAAACACAGAGGTTTTTATATTCTACTGGATTACTGGAGAAAATTTGAATGCCCCCAAATTATATTATCTATGAAGATTTTCTGTCATTTATTAATGCTTTGGCTGGAATAAACATTTTCTCATGCAGAAATATTTCTATGTATATGACCGTTCAGAACACATAAATTTATACGGTGCTCATTAAAAACACAAAGGAGTTCTCTTAATTTCACTAGACAGCCAGTGTGTTTTGCTTTCTGAAGTCATGCACGAGAAGAATCCATGCTTTTGGCTTTTCAGACCCCTAAATCCTCTACAGCTGGGGCTTTTTATATTTTTTCAGTGTATGTTCTTTTTTTTCAAATACATTCCAAACTCTCTCACAGTTTGGTTGCATTTTGGGATGAACTTCTGGCCCATTCTGAGCCCTTTTCAATTCATTTCACCCTTCTTCTGCAACCCAAGCCAGATTTCCTCCTGTTGCAGAGTCTGTAGGAGCAGATGGGTGAGAGAAACTCTGTGAGATTCTGCTTTCTGAATATTTTCCTCTAATTGTTGTATTGGCTCAGTGGATCTGGAGGGACCAGTTGGAAGCCAAGGGCCATCTGCACAAAAGCTCTATACTTTTGCATTGGCCCAAGGATCCTTTATATCCTCTGACTCGTTGGTGGCTTCATTCCAGCAGAGCCATACTGAAGGAGGACTTCTCCTGCTATGACCTCTTTAGAGATATCATATTAAAAGTAAAGGTCAGCAAGAAACTCCTTCCAGCTCAAGGGAGATAGCTGTTTCTTAAAGATAACTACCAGTTTTGAAAATGTTGACCTCAGGGACTGAAAGCATTGAGTTTTTGTAACACTAATTCCATTGAAAGTCCTTAATTTAACCCCTACAATTTGCATTTTTTTGAAGATAAGAAATTAAACGATTTGATTTAGCATTCTTGGAGAACCAGAGTTTGAAGCAAGTGAGTCTCTTGTCAATCCACAAGTAGCTCCTGCTCACAGGAGAAGGAGAAGCACCTTGAGAGGAAAACCAAGGCCCCGCAGCTTATGAGATGTGCTTATTCAGATGGTGAAAGTGTGTGATGTGGAGTTTGGCCAAGTCTGGATACAAGATCTGCAGGTCTGGTGGGGCTTTCAACAAGCAACAGAAGGAGGGAGAGAGGCTTTTGATTCCCTTGGCCTCTCTGAGGTTGAAAGCCATCTCGCTGACCTGCAGCAGCTTGGAAATTGGGCATCCAGATGCCTACAGTGTCAGTGAAGAGGATTCATTCCTAGGCAGCAAGTCATCCTACCAAGAGCTCGGGTTAGTCTTACCTACTTTAATTTAATGAATTTTAGGACCAGTCATCCACACTCTCTCCTTTGACTGTAACAAAAGCCTGGGCGAGTAACTTTAATTCTCATAAAAAGTTAGATCAGATGGATCTCTCCAGCTAAGACTGGGAAATTTTCAATTGAATAAAAGCACATTTTGTGCCAGGAATGCGTTAAGAGATTGTGTAATTTGGAAATGGACTGAAATCCTGTGCAAGTCAGCTGATGGTTCTAACTTTCAGTTGGATTTAAGCATGTATTCTTAAATAACATGATTACCAAGGTAGAATCCAGTGTGGACTTCTTAAAAGTTGTTTTAGGGAATTTCCTAAGTCAAATAGTAAGTAGTCAGGATACCTTAAGCACTTCTGAGATAAGCAGCTTTCGAAAGGTAGGCACACCATATATATGATTTAATGGAGGTTACAGTCTCCTGTCCCTTTTAATTCTCTAAATATGGCTGGAGTAACATTGCTCTTCCAGACTTTCCCTCAGTTTCTAACATAATCATCCAGAATGGCTGGTATCAGTGCCAGCAAATGGATGCTTTTCAGCCAAGAAATGATGTATTTTACCTTAATCCACAATTTTTAAGCTGCGGTCAGGATATAACTCAGAAGGAATAAATCCTAATGATTGGGATAGATACAATTTCCAAAGGAAAAATAGGCAATGGCAGAGGTCAAGCTATTGGAAACTGCTTATGAGTGATTCAGATTCAACTCTGATAATCACCACCGATTTTGAAATTCTCTGTGCATATCTTGTCACTAAAGCGTGGTCAGTGCCTTCCTTTATCACCGTTTGTTCAGCAAGCAAATCAAGCTATTTCCTAATACGATTTTATTATGATATTTGGAAACCCAGATCTGAAGTGATCTTGGAAGACTTCAGGAATGGTTTGTGATTCTGCTGCCTCCTCTACAAATAACCCAATAACATCAAATTTACAGATATCACAGGAGAAAAGCTGCGGTGACTGAAACGAGGCAAATTGCCTCGTTGTATGGAAGTTTGCGTCGGAAGCAGCGCAAGGAGTTGTAGAATGTAAATCTTGTGCTCTCAGATTTCCCCGTGTTTTCACAGAACTGCATCTGTGACTGTGCAGCACTACAAAAATTTCCTGCGAATGTGCTAATAGGCCTTATGAGAATGTTCTATCACCATCCATCTGTCACTTTTTAACAGGCCTGATTGGCAAGCACTTGTAACAACTGACATCTGTTCTTGCTTATTGATATGTAGATTTATGGTAATTGCTGTGAACAATAAGACACAAAATTACCTAAGGTGAACATTAAATTAAATTTTCATGCCCCTATCCTTATAAATAATTTTTTAAAAAATCTTAAGTTTCAAGCAAGGCATACCGTGCATCTGTTTTGTACATAATTTAATTGTTTTTTTAATCTGCCAAATAGCAAAATGAAAGTTGAATTTCCTTGCAATCTTGAATATTTGCCAAGCTAATAGCACATTGGTAAATACGTGTTATTAAAAATGGAATCAAACTGTATTGTGATTCTGGGTGTTTTTTTTTAATCATTTCACTTTAATTCTCAACATCATCTCTATCATGAAGATCAAGAGTTATTCCTTGCCCAGAAATGTTTTTCCCTACAGGGGGACTTCCATTTTTCATGTGTAGCTCTGCTTATGAGGCTGCTCTTCAGTGTTAAGCGATTTGCATTTCTTCAGAGAGGGGTGCATTTGCTGAGTGAGCAGCACTTTAAAATGAGAACGATCTTCTCATTTTTTGGTCCAGCTCTGTTGCAGGATTTGGGACCGTTCTGAAAAAGTTGTAGGATGAAAAATGTGTGAAGACAGTGTGTGAAAGAGGAGGGAATGACCGAGCAGATTAGTCCCACTGAACTATACCTTGGCTGAAGTTCAATTGAATCAAAATCCCCATTTGAAAGGAAAGTACATTTTGGGTTTGGAACTTGAGAGCATTTGGTTTCCCTTCTCCAATTCTGTCCTAGCAAGTGGGATTTTGACGCACTTGACAAGTTGATGGGCAAAGCCAATGAAGGGAGAGCAGAGATGATAAACTGCCTAGGGAACATAAAACTGTGATGACAAGAGTTGGGTGGTTTTTTTTGAAACTTGGAGCAAAATGGATCACAGAATCACAGAATCACAGAATCGTAGGGGTTGGAAGGGACCTCCAGAGATCATGGAGTCCAACCCCCCTGCCAAAGCAGGTTCCCTACACCAGGTCGCACAGGTAGGCGTCCAGTCGGGTCTTGAATATCTCCAGAGAAGGAGACTCCACAACCCCCCTGGGCAGCCTGTTCCAGTGCTCCGTCACCCTCACCGTAAAGAAGTTCTTGCGCACATTCGTGCGGAACTTCCTATGCCCTAGCTTCATCCCATTTCCCCTTGTCCTGTCCCCACGCACTACTGAAAAGAGTCCAGCTTCACTACTATGGCCCCCACACCTCAGGTATTTATAAACCTGGATCAAATCCCCTCTCAGCCTTTTTTTCTCAAGGCTAAACAGACCCAGTTCACTTAGTCGTTCCTCATAGGGGAGATGCTCCAGGCCCTTCACCATCTTTGTGGTTCTCCTCTGGACTCTTTCCAAGAGATCCCTGTCTTTTTTATACTGGGGAGCCCAGAACTGGACACAGTACTCCAGATGAGGCCTAAAAAAAAAAAGATGAGGATCCTAAAAAGGTTGTGTATTAAAAGATAAACTGGTTGACACAAGCAGCTGTAGGGCATGCTAGGTGACGGCATGCGCTCTGAGCTGCTGCTGACAGCCACTCTGGGGCACTCAGTGCAGTGGGGCTCTTTGGGCTCCTTTTCATGACAACAGCAGTGTCTCTGCTGCTACAGCCTTCTTCAGCTTTGCGTGCATGCACAAAGCCTCATATATGAAATGCAATAAAGAAAGCAGTATTAAATTGCTTATAGATCTATTTTGTTCCAAACTGACGTTTAGAGAAAGGTCCACACATTTTCCAGAAGCATGTGGGATTTGGTTTGTGGAAGCTCCTGTACCATTCTGTGCGATCTGCTCACTATTATTTAATCCTGCTGTATGTGCTGCTTAAAAGTTTGAAGTGGAAACTTCAGCACAGAAGAAATATAAGCTGATTATGACTGATCCTACTGATGAATTACTTACCAGAGGTTGATAGAAAACCATGCTGCCGTGGTGAAGAGCCAACCTACTGCTTTATCAAATGCCCATTACAGAGTGGCATGAAGGAGGGGCTCTGAGAAGATCAGCAATGTTTGCTAGACATTCTAGGCTGTATTACTTATACTTCTTATAAAAGAGGAAGGTAAAAGGTACCTGAGGACCAAATATCAATCCAGGATAAAAATGGATTCCGTATCTCATTCTGAAAACATGTTGGGTTCTGAGGGTTTTTTTGCAAAGAGCAGCAATGCCTTATGATCACACTATTTAGTAGTTACATCTAATTCTCTAGATTAACAGTGACTTGTGACTGGGTTAGCTTTACTGCACCTTGCAAAATAATTTGGGTTGGCGGGCTTTGAGAAAAACATTATTTTTTGATGTGGTCTTTAGCCTCTGAAAGAAACCTGAAAGAGCATTTATGCCACATAGTTCCTCAAAGTGTGTTGAGCAGATTTTAGAGAGGTGAGTTGTGGTTGAAATATATTCCTAGCACTGTTCTTGTGCTACATTTTTAAAAGCTCAGACGTGTAAGCTGATTCTGGACACGTAGCTGAGGCACGAAACTTAGAACCACAGCAATCCTGCATGCTCATCTTGGATATGGCTTACTTTTAGGAACAAGCTATATCTAAATCCAGGCTTTTATTCACAACTAGATGCTTAAATCAAGGTTCACCTCAGAACTCCCTGTGCAAGGACAATGACAATACCTGTGCATTCATCTCTTTGGGGAGCTTGTTTATTCTTGTTTATTGCACTCAACAAGTTTCTGACATGTGTATTTGAAAGTATTGTCAGTCTATTGTTGATGAAATTCACACAAAAAAAATACCTCTCTGTTTTATATTTCCTTCTCAAACAAGCGTACAAAGCCTTATGTTTGACCTCCTTCTTTTTTTCTTCTTCTTCTCCAAGCTGATATGAAGTTCACCTGGTATGAGAAACAAAGTGTGCACAAAGAAGTAGTATCTCACTCTTGTTAGATAAACTAACATGCAAAAAAAAAAAAGAACAGAATGAGTTTTCAGGCACTTGTGACTCAATCTAAAAGAAAATATTACTCTTCATGTAAGCTTCATATAACTAATATTATGAAATATTTTATGGTTTATGGTGTATTTTATGGTCTGTGTCTACTTTTTCACTTCTACCGATGGCTCAAACATGTGGAGATCTCTCGTGTCTAAACCAACTTGGTAAATTCACATTGCCATCCAAAACATCTCTTCCACACCAATAACATTCAGCCTCTTTGGGCAGTTGCATTTTATCCATAGCATTCTGAGAAGGATCCAGTCTGGTTTATATTAGCACCTAACTTGTATCTTCGTTATGGTCTCACACTGAAGCAGTCCTCTGTAGAGTAAGGGCCTAAGTACTTGGCATAGTCCAATCTAAAAGGTTTAAAAAACCTAAAGAAAACATAGAAGAGACTCCCAATTGCTCTAAGTCAAATGAATGCCATTTGCTGTTCCTTGTTCATCTTTCTTTTTCCATTTCACATACTTTGTATTTATTGTTTGTCCTTTGTAACTCGCCATCTAAGTTAAATCCTTTGCTGTTTAAACGAAGTTGTTTCTTGAAGATCTTCATTGAAATGCAGGTGTACCTCCCCCATATCTTCTGAAATAATGAAGTAACAGCTGACTGAGTACTCTTGTTATCACAATGCAGAGCTAATGGTCTGAAAGCCCCCACTTCAGTGATGGTTCTTTGATCAGTCTGATACTAATTTGATGTTCTTAATACATACCTGGTTTTAGAAATGAACTATCCAAAGGAGAATCAGTGCGACTGTTGGCTACTGCACAGTGCAGTCTTAGTAGCTACATTCAGATGGGACACAGGAAATAAATTATATTCATCCTAATTATGTGACCCTATATTGAATGTGTTTTAAATGCTACGTTATCTTCATTACACCCCCTGTTGTGTCAGGGAATAGTATTGCTCCTGGGATTCACACAGAGTTTAAATGGCTTCTAATTCCACACTTCCCATATCGAAGTGACACCAACCAGATTTAATTTTCCTAACTGTAGGCTGGTGCCACTGCCATATTCTCTCACTTTGAAGGCAGAAAGGTGAGCGATGCTATCTGGGGGCTTTAAGTGGCTCCCAGATTATAATTGTTTTGGGAGTGAAAGGAACTGAATCTCATGGCAAGGTACACCTGTTGAAAATAGTTTGTTGGTTTTTGGGGGGTTTTGTTGTTGTGGTTGTTATTTTTTATGACACCTTTTAATTAACTCTGTTGCTTCTCCATGCAGGCATGAACGCTTTACAATTACAGAATTTGGCAACTTTAGCAGCTGCAGCAGCCGCCGCCCAAACCTCAGCTACTACCACCAATGCAAATCCTCTCTCCACAACGACTGGTGCTCTGGGAGCCCTCACAAGTCCCGGTAAGAGCAAAGTGCTTGCTTTCAAAATGCAAAAATGAGAGCAAATAGGAAGAAAATATTTAAAACTGATACTGTGTTGTGGCTAAGTTCTGTGCTTGTATAAGTTCTGGAAACCCTTTTAATAACTGAACATATTTTTGTTGCTGCTATTTTTAAGAAAATAACTTATTTTTCAAGCTGTCCAATATGGACTTGTTCTCTGATCCAGATACATTTCAGGGGTCATCAAAGCCTAACAGACCCGTCTTGCAAAACTCTACATCAAGTTTACAAATGAGTGAGATATTTAAGCTAATTTTAACTTTTCAGAAAGAGTTCAGAACTTGAGCTAATCCTTTCTGTCCTACGGAACAAGGTGTATTTCTGTCCTACAAACAAGGTTGTACTTCTTAATCCCCAGGAGACAGATCTTTGACTCTAAGCCCATCGTGCACTTTTTTTCTTGACCCATCATAAATTTTTATGCAGTCCTTCTCTCCTTTTTTCCTTCTCTTTTCCTTGCCGTAGCCTCTATGGAGCTGTCTTGTGGTCCTAGCTGAGAATCAGAATTGATATCAGGTGCATAAGGATTGTACAGCCACAATCTGACTTAATTACTCCAAACTGTGGGGAAATAAGGGATAGGCTAAGAGATAGTGGTGCCTCCATTACCATCATGTAAACTTTCGTCCATGAACTTCCCATGTCTGCAAAGCCTTTGACACTGAGGTAGGGCATATCAAGAGTTTAGTAACACTTCAGCATCTCTGGAGTCCACAGAGAGAGATGTTGATTCAGTGTAGTTATACTGGGTTTATAGTGAAGTAGCTGAGTGAAAATCTGGCCGCTTATGTAAAGATAAAGGCTGTAGGGTGTAATTATTTGCATCATGAAGTGTGTTTATTGCTGTTCTAAAGAACATTCATATTATTTTAGACACCACTAAAGAACATTTGTGTTTAATCTTGTTTAAGTGTGTATTTATTCCCCATGAAAAAGTAATTCATGGCAGACGGTTTGAGCACATCAGTAAGGAAAACAGCCTTCACTGCACAATAGAACTGGGACCGAGTCTGGTGCCGGGTGTTAAAGCTGGCCAACACTTACCATTATATTACAGTTTTATTGTTCATTTGGGGGAGAGGTTAAATGGAAGGCAGCTTGGCTGAATAGTAAGTTTGTGTAGCCTTTTGCTGTTTCTTATGTGAGCCTCATATTGACCTAAAAATAATCTGTCACAACAGCCATGAGATACAGACTGGGGCAAAATGATTTGGTGTTGCTGATTTTTTTATTATCTTTTTTTATTTTTTTCTTTAAAGTCTGAGCTTACTCTTGTCTCCATCCTGAAGCTGGATCTTAATGCATTGCAGAAGGGTAGCCTGAGAGTCTGTGCTTCTGCTCTACTGTCTTCATGTCTCCTATTTAGAGAAATGTTGCATTGTGTAATATATCTGCAGTTTTTATGTTAAATGTCTGGGTAGCTTGTCCTCCCAAAGCATGCTCAGCATCTCTTGAGCTACACTCACTATACTCACTAGTCCTCTTGGAACAACTAAACGTACCGCACAGCAGCGCAGAGGGTCTAGAAGTGAACTTTCTTATCGGTTATGGGGCATGAGAATCTCAGGCAGCAGCATGCTTCTGTTGTGGTATTTCCCCTTACCATGTAAGCACAGGACTCAAATTCACACTTCAGGTCCACGTTTTCCTCTTTCCCTCTCTAACACAATCTCCTTATCCAGCCTGGCTGAGTTGCTGGTCCCTCTTAACCCAGGCTCCTGAATGCCTGGATGGATGAATGACTTTAGCCAATGTCCAAGCCTACAGAAGCATGTGCTTAGGAAGATGCTTTGGCTGGGAAGGTACTTCTTCAAGATAAGAGTTCTTGGGGTGCCATTTTAGAGCAAGTAGCAAGGTTTTTCCAAAGAGATTAATAATTCTGACTCACACTTTAAAGGTGTGATATTTTCAAAAAATCCAGGACATTTAACCTCTGAAATGGCGTGTTCTGAATGACAGTTGCTTCTTGTGGGTGGTCATATAGACAGGTTGGCATACCAAAGAGAAAATCCATATCTAGTAGCTTCCTTAACCCGTTTCTATTGCACAAAACACCTAAAAACAAGCCCTGATAAAATGTCTTTCAGTTTGAGCTTTCTTACCTGGTTCCACATTCTCTACCCTATTAAGTATTTTTTAAACCTAAACAGTATCTCCTATGGTTCTTCTCTGCTCTGTATGAAATGAATTTAGTTCAATAAAGCTTGTCATAGTAACTCAAAGTATTTCCGTTAGAACTTGAAATATGTTGGCAAAAAACATTTAAATGTGCCTCTCAGAGTGTGAATGTTTGGAGGCCTTGAGGATATTTTTTTGTTCTAGTTTTCTTTTAATAGAACACTTCAGCTTGTTGTGTTTCAAAAGTGTGAATTATTTTGTCTGATTTCAAAGCCTGCACAAAGCCCAGTAAGAAATGTTTGTGTCTCTCCAGATAATGCATTAAATTAGTATTTCTCAGTTCAGAAAACTACCCAAATTTAGGAGAGTGTAAAGGTACGTGCTTAAATTGAATCATTTCCTTGATGCTGTTAAAGCCCAAATCCTGCCCTGATCAGGAATGGACTTGAGCACGTACTTCTAATATGCCTTAAACTGTGCCAGCCACATCATCAATCACATCCACATTTTTACCCTTACATAACTGTATCCCTCCTAAAGATCTCTCTTGAATGTGTCTTCAACCAAAACTTAGAATCACAGAATCATAGAATAGCCCATGTTGGAAGGGACTCATAAGGATCATTGAGTTCAACACGTGGCCCCACACAGGATCACCCAAGCTCTCATTTTGTCCTTTGTCTGTGTCTGTCATAAGAATCCCAGATTGTTGTTACTTCCATTCAAATTCAGCTTCCAGCTTAAGTTTACATAGATAAGGTTAGAAACCTTTGATGCATCAGGCTGTTAACAGTGAAGGTCAGACCAACTTCGATGCATTGGCAACACAGAAAAACAGACCAGGAGGTGAGAAACCAGCGTGGTATCTGATGTTTGAGCATGTCAAGTTTTGCTGCTGACTTCTAATTGCAACGTGCTCGCATGAAAAATATTCACTGTGACTCAATAGCGATTGTTCAATTTGTATGAAACTCTTTCTTCAAGGTTCACATATTTCCAAACAAATTAAATTCCAATGATCTTTCTCTCATATGTGCTGTATACTTACTAAAAAGCTTTGACCGCCACAGAGTCTAAGGACACTCATTCGCCTTCATGTACTAAAGACTTTCTCTTAAGCTTGAAACACTATTCATTCAGAAAGAACAGAGACAATGCAATCCCCCAAACTATTAATTTTTTTATAATTGTAAATTTATAATTTCAATTTTGCATACCCATGGAAGTCTCTCCCTACAGCATTGTTAGAAATGATTTTTTAAAAGCCTTTGCTTAAAAAAACATAAAAGATTAAGCTTTCATTTTAGTAAAAATCCCCTCAGGCAATAAATAGGTTCTTTTGTCTCTTGGCCCTGGAAAAAAAAATTAAAATGGTTTAAATTGCCCATGGTTAAAGTAACTGTTTCTTGCAATTATCAGATGGTAGTGAATAAAAACGAAAATGAAATCATGAAAGAATAAAAACCAGGTAAATGCATATTATGTCTTTCATGAGTTTCTCACGGGTCTTTTGAAGACTCATTTAATCATCTTCCTTGTCTTTTATTTTGATATGATAATTGTTTCCTTTATTTACTTTAATCACCTCTATTTGGTTAATTAATTCTTCAATTTCTTTTCATTTCACTCACTTACTTAGAATATTTTCTTGTTTTAAAGGCAAGTGCCTGTAGTGCTTCTTAATGTAATGCTATGGCCTTGGGGTAACTTTTACCCAACTCTATGGAGCCATGGATTTTGTCAGAGCCAGTTTGTCTCAACATCCCCCTGGCTTCTTCCCAGAAGTTTGCATTTCTCATTATATCAACAAGGAGTTTGGAGGAACTATTTCAGGTGTAGATACTGGCACTTAATTTGGGCAGGACAAATCTCAGCTGAGTGTTAAGGGACTTTGTCCTGTTCTCCAGAGAATATCTTTTCCGTATCCTGCAGAAACTCTGACTAGCACAAAGCCCACAGAAAATCTGCTCCTGCAGAGGTGGACATACGAACTCAGGATCAGTGTATCTCCCTCTAACGCTGACATTTACTTTGCTTTACTTGACCCATTACCCTAATTTTTACAAGCATAATGTTTGGGTTTTTTCTGGCTTTCATGGGTAGTACAGCCTTAATACTGTAAAAAAAAAAATTTCCTGCTATGTTTTTGTAAACTAGTATTAAGCAACAGCAGAACCATATCTGCACTCTGAAAAGGAAGAATATGGAACTTGGGTTTCAGATGTCAACTTATTTTTTCATCTGATAACTTTCCACCATTGCACAGATTTTTACTGTTGAATGCCACAGCATGAAATACATAAAATCACAGAGTTTGGAAGGATCTCTACCCAGAGTCTCTGCTCCAGGCTCCTGCTCAAACCAGAGCCACTTAGAGCAGGTCAGTGAATGCTATGTCCAGGCAAGGATTGAGCATCTCCAGAGATGGAGATTCCACTGCATCCATGGGCCTGTTTCAATTTTTTTTCTTAAAATTCATACATAACTGTTTTTCAGAAGCCAGTAGGGAAGCTCTTCTATGTGCAAGTGAAGAGACAAAACATCTACTTATACATCCAAATTTATCTGCATAAACATAGTAGCTTAGTGGGTAGTAATGGTGATAGGAGGATGGTTGGACTAGATGATCTTGTAGGTCCTTTCCAACCTTGTGATTCTTTGATTCTATGATACTCAGTATAACTTCTGAGCTGTGGAGGAGCTGCTAAGCCAGAAGCTAATTCAGTTGCAGACTTAGGAGCCTTGATTTTCTGTGACATTTTTATGATTATTTGATTCTCTAAACTATTATTTATTCACACCACTGAACTAGCTATTCATGCTTCAGTAACAGAACTCTTCAGGTTTATCTGCTGTGTAAATCTAAAAGGAAATCTGTGCAAGAAAACATTGTCAGTGTAGAAACACAGATTTTTTTCTTTAACAACCTCTTAAAATCAAGCCCAGCTTTTGCCACATTCTGTCGGAATTCACCTGTTAATTCTTATGTTGAAAAAAGCCCTCCTCACATAAAAAGTGTAAAAATACTCATTTTCAGACAGATGCTGACAATGAAGTATTATTGGCTCCCCCCTAAGAAAGGAACTCTGTGAAGTATGGGATAAACTGAAAAAAGGGAAGAAAAGAATATTACCATTAGTGTCTGTCCTGGAAGAATTAGTTCAACTTTTCCCCCTGCTAAAAGCAGAGAATGATAACTCACAGTTAACATCTGTGGTTCATTATTTTCTCTACCCCCTAATATGGCACAAAGATTGTCTTTGTTAGTTGAAGGTATTCATGTTGTGAACACAATTGTTGAAATGTTAGCGATTTTATGGAATATACAAGGTGCTTCAGCTGAGAAGCAGTGGAGAGTGTTCAAATAATCATTCTTAGAAGATTCTCTTTTTGTTCACTTCAGTACAATACATTTTTCTCCAATCAGCAGTGCAAGGCTGCCGCCGTGACATTTTGTTAGAGGCCAGTACACCCACTGAGATAGCTGTGATTTGCTTCCAGGATGATCCAAAAATAACCCTGCCAGTAGGTGTGTAGGAAGGTCTGACAGTTTGCTGAAGAATGAATTGGAGTATATGTTTCATGTTGGAAGGGATCAGTTTAAAATGCAGAATGGGACTCTTTATACTGTAGTACAAATTGATTATTTTTGTACCATTTCATGTGGAATTAATGCAGGTTCCGTTGCTATAAAAGCATTTAAACTAAGCTTTGTTTGATTTGAAGTACACAGGAAGGTTAGCTCTCATAATGTTAATTGTTTTCTAGGATAAAAAACAATTGCTAGATGTAACATATCTTAAATAAAGGTTTACTTATACAGTGTACCAATCAAATGGATGCCTCAGGTGAATGGCTCCTTATACATCCCAAATATATGCTTTTCGAAGTCACATTTAAACGTAGTTTTATTATAAGCACCATTATCTTAGTGCTCTGAAACAGAGCAGTCCAATGTCTTAACCCTGATCTCAGCACCATTTTTTTTTTTTACAAATTATATATTTGCAAGGAAGCCAGGGGGAAAAAAAAATGATGCCTTGGCATGCCAACCACCCAGTGCCCATCACTGAACTGCATAGTTCAGGAAGATTGCTGTCCGTGATGGAGGGAGTATATCGCCAAACTGTTATATGTGAATCAGCCCTTCATGCTTTGTGTCAACTATCTGAGTCTGCGCTTGAGTTTCTAAACAAACAGACGATTGTGACTGCTCTTAGTGCCCAGAGATGATGATGCTCCTTGCAGAGATACACTGGTGCTAAGTCCATCTGCTAATTAAGTCACCCTTAAGTAAGGATCCAAGCATACATATTAGAGCCAAAACTAGGGAAATGGGCATGAATTTTTGACCTTTATTTGTATTTTTAAGGATGTTTCAAAACATCTAAAATGCCTAAAAGAAAAAGAGTTTGAACTGTGTCCAAAATATCCCAGAGTCTCGGTGCAGTAAAAGGAGAGGAGAAGGGTGATTAATTCTCATGGTGCATCCCCGGAACAACGATGTCTCTCCCTGGCTCCTCATTTGGAACAATGAACCTGAAGGATGCAGGTGGCAGCAGGCTGGCGATTGATTAACCAGAATGACCTGTTTGCAGATTTGTCCTGTAAAATGTATCAGGTCATTGTATATTCTCCTGGCAAAGAGATTTCTAAGCAGAAGTGTATTAATTCAGCCTAAGGGATCTTAGGGAAGTTCAGTTATTAAGTGGCTCGGTTTAGAGTGGGCAGAACCTGTCAGTGAAGAAGTGTGAGGCTGCTGGACTACTTCAGGAGGAGACCATTTCGAAAAGCACCTTGACTCTTTTCTAAAATAACCAGCAAATAATTCTGCTGGTTAGCTCTTCAGAGTTGCTTTTAGGAAACCATGTACAGTACTAAACCATGGATTAGTAGGATCTAATTCAACAGGAGACATGTTTGTTTTTAAAACATTAGTACATTACATTATCATCTTCCTAAAGTATTAAATCCATTGCCTAAGCACCTTTTTGGATTTACTTTGCTTGCAGTATGCAAATAACACTATGTAATGCATTACATTTTGAAAGTGTCTCTCTTCCCAACTCTTAATCTTTATTTCAGGCCACGAGAATCCCACTTTGTAAAAAGCCTGTTTTTCTCCTTTCATTAGAAGTATTATTTCAAGCTCATTCAGGGCTATTTTCTACTAAAGAAATACGATACCAGCTTGGCTACACAGGTAGATATGTGAGCTTATATGCTGCATATCTTACAAGAAGTCCAAGCCAAGAAAATGTTGGAGTTCGTAGTATTCAGGAAACGATCCAAATCTTAGCAAAACTCATGCAATCAGAGTTGCTTTCAGGTATCTAACATTTACTACTGCCAGCACTGCTCCTGCGATCCTAGCAAATTGTGCATATGTCCACGCTAATCATGGCCTGTTTTCCTGAAGCAGGATACACTGTGGAATACAATGGGAATTGGAGTTTGTGAATCTTACTTTATCTGACAAGATCTATTTAACTGAATATGGATTTATTTTATGTGTTGGCCTAACACAAGTATCTTCAACAACCGCATGGGTTTGAAACCAAGTAAATTAAGTCCTTGACTGCCTTACTAATGGCCTTTGAAGTTTGTGAAGTAAAAACATGTCTTCACCAAGTAATGCATTTCAACAAAACAGAAGCATCAGTGTGGAACTGGCCCAAAATACTAATTTGCTTTTTACTCTCTTCTTCCATCTTTATAATTTCAAAGGAAAATGTACCCTTAAACACAACAGCGTAGATTCACATAAGTGTGCTCAGCAACCCTGCAAGTACTGGAGAGCATGGATTTAAGAGTCTAACTGAAGTCTCTACTTTGCTTCTTCTGTCTTTGCAAAGAATTTGAATGAATTTGTTCACCTCCCTGTTTGGGTCAGTTTTTCTTGTATGTGAGCATGCACGCACAGGACACTGTGAAATGTAAAGGTGTTCTCAGAAAGTCACCTTCAGCCAAAAGGATCGCCATGGGGAAAGACTTTCCTCTTCCTCGTTCCTGCTTAGTCTCACTCACACATGCATGCTCGAGACATACAGATGTGACTGGATGTTGGGAAGCTGCTGTTCTGCCTTCTTCCATTACTCAGTAGTGTTTCTCTTTTCCTCTATCCTGAGAAGTCATAGATAATCCTTCATAGGGATTGTTCACCTGTGAATAATGAAGAAATAGAGGGACACTGACTTATTCAGGAAAGGCTGTGATATCGGTATATGTCTCTCTATATTGTCTATTGTCATTCTCATTTCTGCCAACTCTTCCTCTCTTGCTTTTCTGGTTCTCTGTCCCTGGAGTGCATCTGTCACTTTTATTTTATTCTTTCCAAGCACAAGCAGAGCACTTAAACTTACTAGAATCTTCCTTTTTGGCACATCAGACAGCACTTCCAGAAAGCAGAAAATGATCAAGTTTCTACTCATCCCTCCACACCATGGGCAGTGTATTTGTCAGAGAACTTCATGGAGAATTAACCTCCCAGACAGGAAAATCCACATTTCCTTTGCCAAAAATTGCCCCGAGAAGCAGGACGAGTGCATGATGGCACTGTGTTAGTGACTGGCAGGCCACCAGTTTGTATGAGGGTGGATACTCAGATTGGTTGGAGATCACCATAAAGGGCAGACAATTTAATGCCAATCACAACACACTAGTTAGATTAGAATACTGATGAGCCCTTTTGAAAGGCCAACTGCATCTTCTTTCAGCAAAAATATTAAAATGCCCCCCTTTTCTCCTACTCCCCATCATATTCTCCACAGGAATAAATTAAAACTTGGAGGTGTGGTTATTATCACAGAATAATTAGACCCCATGGGATTAGAGACACTCAACGTTTGTTAATGCCCCTGGGTTGTGATTATCTAATAATGATGATGCCTCTGTCATCGCTTAATTATTCTTCCTCTTTAAAATGTTCCTTGTGCAGTCAGAGCCCTTCGAGTGTGCTCGTTTCAGACAGAAACACAACTGCAAATTCCTGAGAGCAGTGTCACACGGGCAGTGTGACTGGCTTCCCAATTCTCCCCCACACCCATGTTTATAATGCTCATTTCGTAAGCTCCATCATCCCAATACTTCAATTGCTTAGCTTTTCCATTGGAAGCATTTAAGTCACATTTAGGAATGAACTTTATGGCTTTCATCTCCTAAAACCAGCCAGTTATTGTTAGAGCTATGTGAAGAGTGGACTGACCTTAAACACCTAAGATCAGCTCCGGCCAGAATCCTGCATAACACCAGGCTGGTGGTGTTGATTCATTGCTACACAAGGAACTCCTACAGCTGAGTGCCCTTTTTATCTTAAAAGAGTACCACAATCAAAATAAGATGTTGTAGATCAAAACAAAGTTGGAAGCTTTGCACAGACTTTGTTGAACACAACTAAACTGTGGCCAGTATCCTTGGGCTTCCACTCAAGTCAGCAGGCGTTCATCTTGTTTAGATAAAGTTTGCATGACATCATTGAAAACATCATTGTTTTTTGCAACTAAAGCTTAGAAAGGGAAAAGAAAACAGAGCCGTAATCTGATTACCCTTAAATCCAGTGTTGTCTGTTGGCTTTATTATCCCTCTTGTACTAACAAAGGGACAAAGAATATTCTGTTTACCCAAGTGATTTTGAGTAGTAAACAGAAGATTTTAAATTCAACTTGCTAAAATTAGAGATGTTTTTCTTAGAGTTAATATTTCTTTTCCATTTGTCCCCATCTCTTATCCTTTAGCTCTTCTGTGTTACTGACTGGGGAGATGTGAGAATAATTTTGATTTTTTTACTTATTGCATGTATTCTCTTTTCATAGTTTTTTTTTAAATCCATGCTTTGCATCTTGTTACTACAATTTTGTTTTCTGTTGCCCATTGCTAAATCAAAAGGAAACTAAAATGAACCTAAAATCCATAGGAATCATGCAAGGTCATGACCTCCTCTTGTTAGATGTAGATCTAGCCCTGGAAAGTTTACATAAGAAGTCCTTGAGGGAGACCAGGATCATAAACACAGCAAAGAGTGAAGTGGCATGTTCAGTCTCACCCTCTGTGCCTATAAACAGACCTGTAAACAGAAGCCAGATCTTCTGTTCCATTTTCTCCCAATCCATATTCACTTTTCATCTTTCTTTTATTCTGCTTCATTGTTGCTTGACTTTTTCTGCTTTTCTGCTACCCCATTCTTTTTTTAGGATCATAGGATATTGGAGGTTGGGAGGTCCTTGATGAGGTCTGTTGTCCAACCCCAACTCAAAACAGGGTCAAGTGTGAGATCAGATCAAGTTACTTGATTTACTCAGGACTTGAAAACCTCCAACAACACAGACTGATCAGTCTGGGTAATCTGTTCCAATGCATGCCAAGCTTCACACAGAAAAGGCTTTTCCTTGTATCCAGACTGAACCTCTTTTATTTCAGTTTCCCTTTCTTCCTCCTGCCATACACTGCATTGAACAGCCCAGCTCGAGAATCTTGCACGTCATAGGTGCAGGGGTGCTGCTGTGTCCCCCTGAAGCCATCTCTTCAGCATGAACAAGTGCACCTCCACTGGCATCTCCTTGCAGGATGAGTCCTTCGGTCTTTGACCAGCTTGGTGGTCTCCCACTGATCTCCATTCAGTTGATCAACATTTTTCTTGCAGTGAAGAGCAAAAAACTAGATATAGTACTTAGATAAGATCCAATAAGTGCTGACTAAAGGAGAGAAATCAGCTGGATCTCCTTCCTGTCTTTGCTCCTTTCCATTCAGCCCAGGACATGGTTGGCTTTCTTACCTCCCAGAGCATACTGCTGTGTTGTGGTCACCTCCCATCAGAACCATTAGGCCCTTTACAGCAGAGCTCCTCCCAGCCCATCCATCCTGTGGTTGTGTCATTGAAACACATTGCTCCTCCCCAGGTGCAGGAATTTGAATTTGTACATTCATGCGAAGAGCCTTTCATAAGGTACATGCTGGCCAACTCTGCCTCTCTGGGTCCCTTTGAATGTCAGCCCTTTAGTCAAGAGCTGATTAAGGCAGATCCATTTTATCTGATCCTTGGAGCCATTGGGCTCAGGAAGGCAGCAGAAAATCAGAAATGCAGCCTAATTCACACCAAGAGAGGGGATTCTAGATTCAGAAAAATGCCAATATAAATTTGACAGGAGACTCTCCCAAAAGAACGTATGTGTTCTCTGCAACTTCTCATGCTTAGAGTCACAGAGATGCTTAACCTTACATTTTTCAGTAGTATTGATCCCTAGCACACTGCTGTATCATTTTAACTGGAGCAAAGTACTTCCAATGCTGAATTATTTTAACTCTCCATTAAGTAAAACGACAAGAACTAAGTTGTGTTTCAAAGCTTAGTTCTTTCTAAGTAAGTGTGTACTTTGCTTTTTAACATATGCACATCCTCTACAACTGACTAAGCAGGAAGTGAACAGAAAACAGATTTGCAGGTAACTGATAGCAAAGTAAATGTTGGGCTTCCTGTTGTGCTGTGCATTAGGGAGTGACAAGCAGTTGTGGAGTGTAATTGAGAGCTGCCCAAAGGAACGCTGTCAGTAGGGTTATCATTTTGGATCACTATTTGGATAGTGCTGATGCAGTTAAGCCAGTTTTGGAGCTGCCCTGAAGCTCTGCAGCACCAGAAAGCTAGTTGTGCTCCAGAGTATTGGCTCTTCTCATGGGTGGAGTGGGTGAAGGTCTACAGTAACCCTCCATGCAGGCAAAGAGAGGAAGCCAGCCTTCTTTTTTTTTGCCTCCCTGCCCACGGCAGGGAGTTGGAACTAGATGGTCTTTCTGATCCCTTCCAACCCAAGCCATCGTATGATTCTGTTATTTTCTTTGCCCACTCTCTCTCATAGTCCTGCCCTGAAACCAAAACAGTGCTTCCAGAAAGAAACCTTGCATAAAATCTTGGAAGTATCTCTTCTGATATCTTTGATACCTTTGTACCAAACTGGCAGTGTGTCAGAGTATCATTTTCAGACAGTATTCTGGAAGAAAGGAAATAGGATGAGGCAAAGAGGAATGGAGGGAGTGCACAGCCTAGTGGATATCACCATCCAGAAAATAATGCCAAGTTACCAAACATCATTTGAAGTTTCCTATAAGCCCTTTTATTTGTGGAATATGGCTTTCTATATCTCTCAGATATCAAAGAATGGGGTCTAACTCACACTTGAAACCATCTCTTTGCTAAATCATGGTGTTACATGTGTAATTTAAATAGATCCTTTTATTCAGAGCAGCAGTGAGAGGATGCGTTCCTATCATATTCTCTTTCATCAAGTGCCTGGACAGCTTTTCTGGTCTCCTCTGTTGGGAAACAGGATTTTATGTGTTGGCTCAGAGATATGGATGAGGGGACGAGGGGTTTGCCCAACTCTCTACTGCAAGTCTGTATTGCGTGAACTGTGCTCTACAGATGAACACAGGTCTCTGGTTTTCTTACTTTAGTATAACTAGAAGACCTGTCAAGAGTGTTCCTTGGTCTGAAGAACAGGAAATAAATAGGCATTATAGAAATATACCTGCACCTCAAAGATGTAGCCTTCTATAAAACAAGCCAGCAAGTGGGAAGCAGCAGAATCAACCCCGTTTTCCGACATCAAAACAAAACAAAAACAAAAGCAACCATAGTGAATACTTTATCCAAGGTAGCACAGGAAGTCTGACATAGAACCAGAGAGGCATCAGCAGCATCTAGTATCGGTTCAGGATTGCCCAGCATCAGGCTGTTTCGTGAGCTCAAGATTTGTTGGAGGTGATTACATTCTGCATTTTCAAAGAATGGCACCAGTTCTGCGCACAGGACAAAAGCGGACCCCTCACTAACAGATCAGGAAGGGCAGGATCCAACCCCCTTCATGTGACTCACCTGTAAGGCCTGTGTCTACCTCTGTCTATCTGTGTTTATGGTCTGTGTTCACCATCTCAATCAGCGGAAACAGGAGTACGTCCAGAGCACAGTTCAGCTCGTCCTGACGTAGAAATCCAAAGGTAGAGCACTGAAGTTAGATGTCTCTTTATCTGAGAGATGGTCCAAAAGAACAGTTTTGGCTAGACTAGCTTAAACTAACTGTGAGACTGCCAAAGGTGGAAAAATTAATCCCATCCACAGTGTGCAATGCAAAGCCAAAAAAATATTTCCACATCATTGACTTTCCTAGATGTTGTTATCCTGAATCTAGTTTTCCAGCTGATGCGAATCCAGATGTAAATCATTCTGACTCTATAGATTTAAGCTTGCCAACAGAATGGCCAAAAGTTTATGTGTTAGTACTGCCTGTTTTTCTAGGTTGGCATCGTTTTTAGGAATTGTGTTGAAATGCTATTTAAATAAAAAGGGAAATGTTTCATTGCTTACTTAAACTTTTTGTATAAGAATCTCTGACTTAAAAGTTGCTATAATCTGTTACATGCAGAAATTAAAATGTTGAGAATAGATGAAAATACCAGATAAATCTCCACAAAAACAACAGTGGTAATTAAATAACTGTACCGTGTACAATATTAATTCCAAATCAAAACATGTTCACTATATCAAAGAGCGATCTGTTAAATAAGATGTTAATCAAAGGCCAAGTTTCTTTATTTATAATAAAGCTCATAACAAATTTCATTTATGAGGAGATCGAATTGCTGAGGTTGGAATGGGTTTGGGAGTGTCACGAGGGAGAGCTGCAGCTCTTCTCTATTTCTCAACTTCTTAATAATATTATTTATATTATTTGGAAGTGTTTGGCTGTTTACTAAACTGAAGTTGAGTAGTCTGGAAGAAAAAAGAGAGGCAGATAGTTATGAGGCTGACCCAGAAATATGGGAATAGGGGAAACAGTGAAGAAGCGACTTTAGTCTCTAATAGTTGAATATGCATTTTGAATCTTACCTTTCATGGCTGAAGATTGTAAAATGTTCTGTAACATCTCTGGATGTGCCCTAGATGGAGGAGGCAACAGCTGCCCAGCACATAGCATACCTTCAGGAAACAAAGCAGACTTTTCTACAGGTCACCAGACCATTCTTTATTCTTGCAAGTATTCACTGACCTTTTTCCAAAGCTGGGATATTAATTTTACGTATTAATAGATTTTTTAAGGTTAGTTGAAGTTAAAGTGAGCATCTGGCCTGAACTCTTGCAATAGCAGCCAAAGGATTCAACCCCATAACTTCTCTACTAGGGCCAGGCAGTGCTGCTGTCGTTGAGCAACAGTCTCTTTGAGAAAGCTGTCAGCTTATTCCAGTGACTGATGTTGGAGAGGAAAAAGTTCCTTTGAGCAGACAAAATCTTATCTGTTATATTCTGATGTTTATCCAGGGCTTAAAATTGTTAGGGAGTGGTAGGTGCAGCAGATGAAAAGCAGCTCTGTTCATCGCTGCCTATTGTATATGCAGCTACTGTATAATCGTCAGGCTGAATCTCTCCCCCTGACTTCAGTATCAGCTAATTCACTTAACTCAGCCCTAGGAACATCACTCTGCCATATATAGGTTTAAGGAGGCAACTATAAAATTACCAGTATAAGGAGAAAAATTATATATACCGAATGTTGTGGAAAAAAAGGAGTGCCATGCAGAGGGACTCCAGAAGCCTAAGTCATAGGAATTGGACTTGATGATCCTTATGGGTCCCTTCCAACTCAGGGTATTCTATGATTTGCACTTTTTTGTGTGTTTCGATTTTCCTCACTGTTGCACTTTATAGTGGTGCACCAGTAGGACAAAGAGGGTGATTCCTGGCAGCATTACAGCTCTGTACATCAAGCTGTCTTTGTATCTGGAGAGATACCTACTGTTAATTGAGCATCACTATGAAGTGATTCGATTCAGGGCAGCTATGTGCTGGTGTTGAGGATGGAGAGAGCTGTGAAATGTTTTCCTTTGATTTACATGGTGCTAGGAGAGCCTGGTAAAAATGAATTTATGAATTCTGTAGGTATCCAATCTGTGTTTGTCATGTGGAAAACTAAAAGCCATAAATATAGAATAATGCTGTTCCAATAGTGCATTATACTTCCTTTGCCATTACTCTGAGCAAGTTCTGGGAGCCCAGGAGCTTTGCTGACATGAGAGAAATATACAGGTTCCCCCAAAATAGTGCAATCATCTACCGTTACCACGAGGCATGTAATTTTTCTTTTTTTTTCCCCTTTGGTTCAGTAGACATTAAAACTTTTAGTTGAAAGAAACTAGAAAAGGGCAAAAGACAGGAAAGGCATAGTCCCTGCCTTCAGATGATTTTCAACATATTCTGGGAGTTCATAAAGGTAAAAACTTTCAGCCGGCCTAAGCCTCCACATGTTTCTTGTAAGACTTTCAAAGTCTTGAAGACTTTGTTTCATCTCCCTGTAAGTTTTTTGAGGACAAGGAATACCATTACTTCAACTGTTGATTTTTGCAGCATTTTGTGACAGATTTTCAGCTCTGTCAAGGTCTTGGTCCCATTCATAATAATGTCTTAGCTCATCATTGTCTTCATTTCATATGCACAGGATGCAGTAAAAGAGGAGAAGGTGTGGAGTCCCCCAGGATATTTCATCCAACAAGTTGAGGGATCCATCACTTACAAGTGCCCTAATGAATGGAGCTCCTTTTATTTCTGTTCAGCCCATGTTCAATAAGATAATGGAAACCACACAACTTGTTCAGTTTCTTTCTCCTCAAAGAAATAATAAGCCAAGGAGTAAAAAAATATTGTACCAGTGGATCTGTGAGACAGATAGCTGCTAAGCAGAAGAAATAGCCACAACAACAAAATGCTGATTTCTGAGGTTCTTCAGTGCTCCAACTAGTATTTTACATTGATTATGTGCCAAGTCATTATTTAGGCAAGCTAGATAATCTGCATTACAACTTCAAATGGGAGAATCGCTGAGGCACCTGCTCTGTGTTTGTCTGATGGAATAGAGAAAATTGAAAAAAATAAAAGAATAAAAGAAATGTTGGCCCCAGATATTGGCCATCCCCAAGGCACATGTTTGAGCAGTGAGCCTGATAAGAACCACCACAATGAGCTTTGGGCTACGCAAGAGGACTTAATCAGATTTTTCTGCCTTCTCCAACAGATGTGTTGACAATCCAGAAGTGTATGGCTCTCACTCATGGGAGTTATTTGCCCCCAAGGGCTTTAATGTAATTTTAGGCAAACAATTTGCTAGCCCCCATTTCTCTCATTTCTTAAATATATGTGTTTCCTCAAGAGAAATGAGTAATATAATCCTCTGAAAGAGAAACGGATGGAATTCAGCCCAGTCATAACCAATCAGATCCTTCAGATTTAAGTGCTTCATTTAAATGATCTGATAATGAACATGAACAGAAACACAGAGTTGGTCACAGGGAATTCACTGACATTCATTCACTTTGATTTTTTCTCTCTTCTCTGCTGGTGTTTGCATTATCCAACAAAAGAGGTTTTTTCACTTGTTTCTTGGATTAAGTTTTTTTTAATCAAAGACATTATTGGCTTATTGCTTTGCTGAGGGTGATTGATCAACCAAGCTGCTTCCATCTGCAGCATATACTATTATTCAAGAGAACACTGCAAATTTGGTGGAAGTAGGGACGAGGAATGCTCCAGAGTCAGGAAATCTTTCCTTACTCTCATCAAGAGAGTCCTTTGGACTTTGAGACCCACAGGGGGAAGGCTTGTCTTTGGTGGGTCTTGAGGTTGTAAAGATGGGTTCTTTGTAGATTAGGCCTTTGAACTTTTTCCACAGCTTCTTTTTCCTTCCTGGATGCTGCAAACTGTAGGTACTCTACTTTCTTGAGGGTTCACTGGGTATTCTGATGTGTTTAGCAACCCAAAAGAGCATCAAGATAGAAGTCATCTTAACCATTTCTCAGCTATGTAATGGGTAGGAGCAAAAAAACATGGTGTAGACATGATGTGTGTACAGTAGATCACCAACCAAACACTGACTTTGAATGTTCACTTTTCAGAACAGAGTGCAATTTTTAAAGAAAAAGAAAAAAAGTCTTTGCAAATGGTATACTAACATAAGGCTCTAGAGACAAGCTAAAAACAAGCTAAAAAGTGTGATTTACCTGATGTAACTTCACATATCTGTAAGTTAATTTTTTAATTCATGCAGCCTATTCAAGGCCTCTCTACAGGTGAAGTACACCTTTCTAATTCATCCCACCTATCCTAAACGATAGTAATTTCTATGGTGCCTTATTTCCTATAAGAGATTGAGTCTCTTTCACTGCCTAAGCAAATAGTTTAGATGGATTTCTCTCTCTTCCACCTTCAGAACTGTCTCAACATCACAGCAGCAAAGACTTTTTATCTATCTGAGCCTCAGCTTTCCCTCTGGCAGAGCTTTGGTAGAAGCATACAGTATCATCTATGGCGTACATGTACATGACTAGTTGCATACACCAGACTAAAAGCCTGAAATAAGTAGTTACCTTTTGTGTGTGTCCTGTAATTCTTCTTTTTGTAAACTTCAGGCATTCAGGTAGTGTTCATACAATGCCTTGTAACCATAACTGGAGAACAGTGTCTCACAGAAGATTTTAAATTTTACTTGAAGGGTCTGCAACAAAAATCTGTTGTATCACCAAGTTGCTACAAGGAATTCTATTTTTTCAGTGATGGTGTTTAAAAAGTGGCAATATCTCAGCTGGTTAGCTGATCACCCTGGGATGCTAGCCTAGTTGACAAACTTTTGAAGAGGTGACTGTACTCAATCTTACTGCTTCTGTATTATGTTTGCAAATAGCACAGTGCTAAATTTTATCATCAAGACTTTGCAGTTCAAGGCTCATCAACGCTTTCCACGAACAGTCAGAACAGTAACATTTTGAGCAAGGTTGATCTATTGGTCTGATATGTTTACTTTCTTTACTGCAAGTAGCCTTGTTGTTCCACTTAATGTTATTGTAAGTTGTTTTGTGATCAACTAACGTAATCAAGATATGGACTTAATTTTGCCTTCTTTATTTTTTTTTCTTTTAGTGGCTGCATCAACTGCTAATTCCACAGCTGGTGCAGCCATGAATTCTTTGACTTCTTTGGGTACTCTCCAAGGACTGGCTGGAGCCACCGTTGGACTGAATAATATTAATGCACTAGCAGGTACCGTAAACAGTGAGTATTTATTGCTGTGGTGGACAGCCTTTCCCAATAATCTTGCCACAAACACTACCAATTGTAAAATGATTATATGATTATTTTTAATCTATATGCACAAGTGGTCAAGCTGGTCTAGTTCCATTCATGTTACATACGCAGTCCTGGAGTCTTTAAGTTTCACGTAATTTGCTCTGCAAAGTGAAGTCTTTTGGGTCCCTGCAAAAAGATTCCTTTTCTTGCAAGCAAATGGAAGATAAAAGAAACATTACCAGGGAATCTGGTTATCTAGGCTATAGGAAAGGCTCCTTCTTCATTTTGGGAGTCTAAAAAGATACCACATCAATGCACAAAACCTCATTCAGAAATGTCATGCTAAGAGAGGCACACTTGCCACAGAGGTGTTTCTTTTAAAATGTTTGTAGGAATTATCAAATTGACATGAGAGCAGCATACTTGCTTTTAAAATGAAGGCAACTTTTTGGCATTTAATTGGCAAGTATAAGAGAACAGTGCCATCAGTCAGCTGTAATACCAGAACATGAGTATCTACCCTATGGCATCTTAAACCCTGACATACCAAGCTAAGTAGATCGCGGTAGCTGTTAGAACATCCTTGTTCACAGCCTCGGTCAAGTTCTTCCCAAAGAAGAATTTTTCTTTATTGTATCTCTTATGATGACTTCACCTTTGCCTGAAATGGAAGAAATTGGTTCAGCTGCATTTCCCCCTCCCTTTTTTTTAGTTGCTGTTGTTCCTTGCATTTCCTTCAGCAATGCAAGGAATCTACTTAGTCATTGACGGTCCATGACCCATCATAATGTGCCCCCAGGAATGGATGTCCTCCTCAGTATCACTTGCTCACTCTGATGCTCTGCATGATGTCCTTTTTGTTACTGTTATTTGGCTGCTCACCCAGTCCTTTTGTTCTGTGATCTCTGGTTGTCATTGTTGGGAGCTGGGAAGGAAGGGGGCTAATGGCTGTCCATGTAGCAATGATGAGTGATTGCATGGGGCCTTGTGTAAAACAGATCTTGCTTCTGGCAAGGACATGCATATTTCACACAAACAACCTTATAGCAAAGATGACTTCAGAACAATTGAAGAAAAGTATGCATATTAGGTCCCAGAATGCCAATGCTAGCTTTTTTTCTTATACTAACTTACTATTAAAACAAGCCACTGACAATGGCATGCATGAAAAGCTAACTTGTCTCCTCTTATGAGCTCTCTTAATAAGAGAATTACACTGTCGTAAGCAAGAAAACATTAAATGTCCTTTCCCTGATAAACATTCATTGTGCTTTCCATCGTTTTCAAGAGGTCACAGTATCAAGAGCAGCATATAGCATCCCACTGCTTCCCTCCCACATATACACACTGGAGCACTCCAAGATAACATTCCCTTCATCAACACTGAGCAGGAATGAATCACCAATGAGCTCTTGACTTCACATGGAAATCCTTCTGTTGTGTAACTTTTAACATTTATTGTAAGGCTGCAAGCTAAGAGTTTACATTTTCTCAACAAGAATTTTCAGGTG
Source organism: Alectoris magna (assembly GCA_030625065.1). Classification (NCBI taxonomy): domain Eukaryota; kingdom Metazoa; phylum Chordata; class Aves; order Galliformes; family Phasianidae; genus Alectoris; species Alectoris magna. The sequence continues at coordinate 192,128,903 of CM060560.1, read as the reverse complement.
TTGTGTGTGCGAATTTACCTACGTGTGCCGCTTGAAGTATTAATGATGTATTCACAACCTGGTACTAAATTCCAGCTTGTTAGAAGCCACCATTGCTTCCATAGGCTCATAACAACAATGGCTTCGGTCCCAAATCTTCATGGATTGCAGAATGTGTACGTGCCTAGAATATTTCTATATGTATAGCACTCGTATGTAAAAAAAATGTATGTGGATATGTCTGTCTATATACATAAATATATCCATCTGTGAGAGAGATATAAAGAGGAGAAACTGTTTCCTCATATGCTGTGTTGTGGCATGTGTTCCTTTCAGGAGAACACAGATTATGAGTTTCAGTTTCTTGCGACACTGATGATAGCAAAGCACTGTCCCGATGCTAACAACCTCCCCTGTCTATTTTAATGATGTGCCAGTGCTTTTCGTAGTGACCATTTCCGATCCTGTTCTTCACATTCTGTCTTCAAGAAACCCAAAGTTCAGTGGGTCTGACGTTTCACAATATGCTGTGGTCAAGAGCAAAACATTGTTTTGTCGTGAAGGTTCCTGAAATAATTATGAAGAAAAGTTGGAATTGAATGATACGCTTTCAGCTGGAGAATTAATGAGAATGACCAAAGCACCAGTCAAGCTGAGCATAAACCCAGAAAGAATCCGAAGGTTGCACTGGTCTTGCACATTCATTTACACAGATGTTTTGAAGGAGATGTTCTTCTGTTGAAACCATGTCCATGTGTGTAAGATTCACTGGAACATCTTCTAGGCTAAGTCTGCTTTCTGGGTCCTGGCTGGGTCTGGTGAAATCAGACTGAGCTCTGGAAACTGGCAGTGCTCACATTGTAGAGAGAAGCATTGTAGAAACATATCTGAGGTCATAAAAGCGGAGTATGGTGAGTCAGATGTTTCCAAGGGCTCCGCAACAGTTGTGCATACATGGGTTGCTCCAAAAGTAATGCTTCCTATCTACCTATTTCCATGGAAACTACAACAGATACTGGAAGCACAATCACACTGTTTGATAGAGGAAGTTCTCAGTTACAGGACACTGTTTTTCAACATTGTCACCACCACAGCCAATTCCTGCAGATGAACTGATGGAGACGCTTTTCATTTTGCAGTGTGACAGCTGTGCTTGGACATCCAGATTGCGGCTTCTCTTTAATGTTATGGTCACCACTGCTGAAATACATCACCCACTGCCTCACTGTGCTCACATCCACTGGTTGCTCTCCATAAATGTGCAGCAAGTCAGTCATTGTCAATAAGTGACTTATTTTTCTGCACAGAGGGATTCACTTCCACACCTTTGCTTCATACACACTTCTGTGTCAGACACCATTTTGTTAGACTGCCCCTCTGCTGCCATCTGTCACACAGCAACATGATGTAATTGAATATTGGTGGGAAGGTTCATCCTCTACTGCAGTACCACCAACATCTGCCTCTGATGTCATGGGCCAACATAATAAAATAGGAGACATTACATTTGGAGCAGCCCTTGTACATTTGGTGAGTCACCCAATCACCTTTTCTTCTGCTTGAAACAACTAAAAATGACAACACATTAGGCTGTCTCCTTTGAGACAAGTAAATTTAAATAATCAAGAAAGAAGACCATAGATTCAGCATATTGGAAAGCTATGACAAAATATTTGTATGTGAACCCAGGGCAGCTAGCCTTTCTATCCCCATATTTACATCTGTAAATTGGAGGTAAAATTATTTGTGACAGATTTGAAGGTGCTTGGAAGGCACTTTGAGAGATCTTTGGACTTGCCAAGCATTGTCATTTCTGTGTTATGTAGCTCAGAAAAGTAGAATGCTATGGATGAGAGACTCAAAATGATTATTTCACAGAAGTGAGGAAAAGCCTAGAGTTTAATATCAGTCTGAGGTGCATTGGTAGATATAATGGAGAGATGGCAGAAATGTGTAACTGCAGCCGGACCTTGCAGATTTTGTAACATGTGAAAAGGGAGAAGAGAAAAATTCAGAGACCTTTCTGCAGATCTGCTTTGCTCAGGAGGGAGGCATATTTAGACTGTGATAGCAGTAGAATTGCCCTTCCCGGAAGCAGTGTGCTGAGCAGGAGCTATCTGCTAGCTGATCTGAAATCATTTGGTGGGTAGGGGCTATTGATTCTGAGTGAAAGAAGGGGGAGGATGCTGCCCACAGCGACACAAAGCATGTTTGTCTAATAGGCTGATGACTCACAAAAGATAACGTGTTATCCTAATGCTTCCGCTATTATCAAGTTATTTCAACACTATAATAAAGGGAGAGATACAAGTTTTTGTTTGTTTGTTTTTTTTTTTATCAAGAGCCTTTACTTCAATCAGTGCTGTGTGTACACAAGCAAGCCTTGACACAAATTAAGTATAGAATCATCGGAGTAGGTTAAAGTCAGGCTCAGAATCATATTATTACTTTATCACCATTATTAGTCTGAACCTTCAAACTTTTCAAAATATCCTGTCTTTTAGACTTCTTAAACTATATTGGTTTGCAGGTTTTGTTTTACATCTGGAACCATTATAAAAGGAATAGCTGGCCCTGCTCGGACAGATTTTTCTTCATAGTGGCAGCCAGTATCTCCTATCAGGATCCAGCAATGCACTGAAGTGCGGTGGAGGGGAAAGAAAAATCTTCAAAGTGCAAGACATTTTATTAAGCAAAGCTAAGAATATCACATCTCTGTCAAGTGTTTAGTCACACAAATTATAGTAATATCAAAAGGTATAATTTATGCAGTACAGTTCTCTTAATTGGCACAGACTCTGGTGGAGCCAGAAAGGTGCCACTTGAGCAATTGTCCTGATTATCAGAGACTCGTAGGAATACACTTTCTGAATCTACAAAAGAGAAGGAAGAAAACTGGTAGGTCAGCATCTTTATCCTCCTCTGTCAATTCAGGATAATTCCCTCCAGTATTCTTTCTATCTCCAAATTACTCGTGATAAGGTTTATACCACTTTCCTTGAAGAAGATTGTTTCCTAATGTAATAGATTTCATTGTTCATTCACTATGAAGTGTCCTCTGCTTAATTTCCTTACTTTTCTCCTATTTACATAGAAGCCCTTTATTGTTGCTCTGAAGTTAAGCCCTCTTTTCCTTTTCAATATTCCTATCTTTTGGGTCCCAGTACAACTCCACCAATTACCTCCACCTGTCATTTTGCCAACAGAAACTGTACGCAGTCAGTGACTAAGAAACTATCGGTGGTGGTTCCAGGTGCCTCATTTTTCTGGTGACTACTTTCGTGTTCCTTGAGGGGCCTGATAAAGCCCTAATAAGTTGTTTGTGAGCTGTTCTCCTAAAAAATGGCGAGCGCAGAGTAGTTAGTTGCACACAAAAGGTGGCCTCTCAGACCTGCTGAGCACTTACTCTCTATTTGACAGTAGTCAGAAGTGTGGGCGATGTGGAGGTTTCTGAATCTTGCTACCCATTTGACTGCCAAAGGGGAAAATTAGCTTTTTCTGGAATGTCTGAATAAAATAAATGTTAACATTGTTAACTTTGTTGTGGCTCATCTCAGAGCCATGAGGATGCATAAAAGTAATGAAAAGAGGCTGTAGTCCAGGAGTTAGCCGGAGTTCTTTTGCAGACTGCGCTGTTTGCATGGATGAGGGGCGCCATTTTATGCACAATCCAGTCTGAAATTTCCTCCTTGGCAGTCATCCCAGTCAAATTAATCTGTTATTTATCAGGATGTGGAATCGTGTTGAAGAAAAAAAATTAAGCAGCTCTGCTTCCAGTGAGGAGTAAAGAAACACATTGCTGGAACCAAACACTTTTGTTTCTTTGTAAAAGGTTCTTGGTTTGGGTGAACTGCTTGCAGTCTCTACAGATGTGCAGTTGTTCATCCATTCTACCCTTAAAAGAGTAGCTGGGGGAGGAAGATGGAAATGCAAAGCATCACCATCCATCTTCTGACCACAAATCCAAGAGAGAAAGCCAGGAGTTGTGTGGACTGTTGTTTCAAAATGCTGTGAATCAGGGTTCTCTGCTGACTCTGCATGAGCAAAGCATCTTCGATACAATATGGTCACCTCCTCTTGATAAAGACCGGTCCAGAGAGAGTGGGTTTTCTCCCAGAATGCTTTTTCCCAAGTGGCCAGCTCATGAAGATAGAGGTTGAGTGGGTCCTGCTCTTGGACATCCCAAAAAGCATGAGGGTTGGGGACGATGGGCAGAGAGGGTTTGGGGAGCACAGACCTGTAGTACTTGCCAGTAGCAGGCTGCATGTAAGTCCGTTTGACTGTGCAACCATTGTGCTGAAGTGATCCTGATGCCAAAGTCGTGTTTCTTTGTTTTCAGTCCCATTTGGTGCCACGCCAAGCTGCATGCACTGCCGTCTTTTGTCAGTGTCAATATAATTCCAACGACTTTCGGAAAGCACTAATGAACAAGTGCAATTTCTTTTCTCTATTGTTGGGTTTTTTGTAAAGTTGCTCAAATGCTCTCAGGTATGGCGGCCCTGAACGGAGGACTCGGCGCAACAGGCTTGACGAATGGTACGGCCGGCACAATGGACGCGCTCACCCAGGCCTACTCAGGAATCCAGCAGTACGCTGCCGCTGCGCTGCCCACCTTGTACAGCCAGAGCTTGTTGCAGCAGCAAAGCGCCGCGGGCAGCCAGAAGGAAGGTAAGCATCTGCCCATTTTAGGGTAAGCCATGCTCAAACAAGCATGCGGTATTTCCTGGAAGCCCCAGAAGGCCAACGGTATCCCAGGCTGCATCAACAGAGGATGCAGGGAGGCCAACAGGGAGAGGGAGGGGAATGTCCCCCTCTACTTTGCCCTCTTGAGGCCTCATCTGGACTGATGGGGCCCCAAACACAAGAAACACATGGAGCTGTTGGAGTGGGTCCAGCGGAGGCCATGAGGATGCGCAGAGGGCTGGAGCATCTCTTATTTGAAAACAAGATGAGGAAGCTGGGCTGGTTCAGCCTGGAAAAAAAGAAGGCTCAGTGGAGACCTCATTGTGGCCTTCCGGGGCCTTCTAAACAGGAGGGAGACCAGCTTTTTACACGATCTGATAGTGATAGGACAAGGGGCAATTGAGTGGTAAGGTGCTTGAACAGGCTGCCCAGACAGGCTGTGGATGCCCCATCCCTGGAGGCATTCAAGACCAGGTTGGATGGGGCCCTGGGCAGCCTGAGCTAGTGGGGGGCAATCAGCCCATGGCAGGGGATTGGAACTAGAAGATCTTTAAGCTCCCTTCCAACCTAAGCTATTCTATGTTTCCATGATTCTATGACTCTAAGAGAGTCTGGCATTCCCACAGCCATGTCTTGGGTTTATTTCTTCACAGTGGCTCAATAAAAGATCTCAGATGGCCTTGTCTTTGAAGTTTACACTTTCTCCTGCCCTGATTAGTGTTTTTCATTTTTTCAGTCTCTACTGTAGCTCTCTTTTCTTTTTTACCATCTCTCCTTCCAGCCATACCTTACTGACAGTTCTGCTCTAAAAGCACTGCTGCATAACAAGGCATCAGTAGCAAAATTCATCCCCTTACAGGTGACCCTCACTCACACTCTGCACCGGTTCCCATTTTCCATGATAACAGATTTAATCTGATTAGGTGTAAGTTTTCTGAGTCAATGACAAGAACTGGTTTTGCTCTGAGCAGTTCTTCACTTAATTCTGGGTTTTGCAGAGATGCAACTTAAGGGAGTGATTGCCCCTCTCCCCGCACCAGTAGAGCAAAACAAACCTCAGGAGTTTGCTGCTAAGAATAAATGAATACTAATTACTAAATGTTTAGTAAAATGAGGTTACCCTTTTCCCCTCTTCCATTCTCCTGCACTCAGTCATTTTGGGGTTTTGTTTCTGTTTTCATTGCTTTCCCTTCGCTCATCCTAAATTCCAGCTAATTCTAGAAGGACAGGAAAATACTGCATGCTTTCTAAGATTGTATCTGTGCTCCCACTACTGCTCTTGCCAGAGATAAGCTTTGGAAATAAACTCACTGTAATATCCTCAAGAGAAAGATTTTTATCCTCTTTTAATATTGTATCTTGCACTGTTATGGGATGTGGTGTTTCCTAGGAAGATAAATTTGGCATTCCCACAGCTGGTTGTTATATGAGGACACTGTGGAGTTAAAATGCATATTTCCTCTAAATTTGTTGTGTCATTTACTGCTAAAAGCCTGGATTGTAGTAAATGGAAGTTGAGCTTTTTGGTTTGGGGTTTTTTTTTTTGTTTTTTTTCCAAATTTTGTTGTATTCTCTGCTCTTGTCCTTCATCTCACTCACTTAGGTCTGTGACAGTCGACTGTTGGACACCAGAAATTATCTGGTGTCATGCTAAGATACTCGCTGAAGGACAGCTGGATTTTCTTCTGTTTGTTTTTATCAGTATATGAGCTATCAAGTGTAGGCTTGGTTTTTTTCTTTTTGAATTGGCAGCGTCTCTTTAAAAACACAGCCTGTTTCGTTGTGTCTTGTTTCCGTAAGTAAGGGGTGAAGTTAAAGTGAATAAATTCCATCTTTGAATACTGACAACTCTGTTTTACTTCTTACCATGATTTCTCATGGCACGGTGAAGAGTGGTCAAGGATAACAAAATACCAAAGCAAAATACGGTATCAGCACTCAATGCTGTGAACTGCATTCTGTGCATGCTGTAAACCATTGTTGAATAAATAGTAATATTTTTAAATAACATGGTAAAAAAAAAAGCTTTTTTTTTTTTTTTTTTTGGAATTATAGTTTATTTTATGTCAGAAGAAATAAGCTGCAGGTGAAATTCTTTTTCCTTCTTCTCTCCCACCACCACCACCATTTTTTTTTTCTTGTTAAAAATATTTTTAATAAGCCATTTATACCCTGTGTTGGGCAAACACTGCAGCCTTTTACTTCAGACAGACAGAGGGCAGCAGCCTGGTTCTTCTGTTATGAGAGGTGGGTATTAGTGACTGCTGCAAAAGGTACTCCATGAATGTGGTGTGTGCTTCCAACTCCAATCCCAAAATCACAGACATCCCATCATATACACATTTAGGTTCCATTAAGCAAGGAAATATTTAAGCGAGTTGCTTTATACATGCTTTTATCAGAAATGTTTATTCTCTTGTGCTCCCAGAGTTTGTGTGGGAAGGCTGTGTCTGGTTCCGTCATAGGTCACGGTAATGGCTCATTCCCAGTATATGACTATAAAAGAAAAACTGAGCTGAGGATAAATTAAAAATGACACTGTAATTGCTAGGGGGGATGCTTAAACCAATAGCACCGATAATATTTATCTCAGACTTGGGCTACAAGAAAAATATTCAAAGCACCTTCAAGCTTGTACCTTTCTTTTCAAACTCAATTTGTCTAAAGCCACTTTAATCTCAACCCAGCAACTTCAGTTTGAACTTCTTAAAAATAATTATTTTACAGTTTTTTTTCCAGGAGACAGAGCTTTCTTGGGGGTATTTGTATTTTTAAAAAGGGCAAGCTCTTTAGTTCTCAGCATCTTTCTCTCTCTGACTTCCCTGATTTCCAAGTCAAAAGGTTTGCTTTGTCTTACCTTTTCTGTTCCCATCCCCACCAACTTCCTGCCCTTTCAGTTTAAATCTGCAGTGCACCAATCTGAGCTCAGCTCGCAGTGTTTCCCTAAATTCCTGCTATGGAGTGTTAAACCAACGAACCCATGTAGGTGTTTGAGGCAGCAGGGGGCTCTTTGTGCAGATCTTGGAGAACTGTGAGAGAGTAATACATTGCGTACCTGCTTTCCTAACCCTAATTTTACTGAAAGACACTTGAGTAAATTGAAGAAAGAGTCTGCAGTTTAACTTCTTTTGTAGTAGAGGTATCAAGTGAACACTTTGCAAGATAGAATGCTCTAAAGAGCTCCATTTCAGCTCTATTCCTTTGATGATCCACTTACTTTTCTTCCTTCAGAGTTGGAAAGTGAAATGCTTTCTGACCATCACCTTCAGTAAGTACTATGGAAAAACAGATTAAACCGCGCTCTTGTAATAGCCATTTTCGTACTTTTTTGTTTGTTTGTTTTCCTAAAGGTCCAGAAGGGGCAAACCTCTTTATTTACCACCTCCCCCAGGAATTTGGAGACCAGGACATTCTGCAGATGTTCATGCCTTTTGGAAATGTTATCTCTGCTAAAGTCTTCATTGACAAACAGACCAATCTGAGCAAGTGCTTTGGTATGTCAAATTTAATAAATTAAATAGTAAGAACTACATGCACTGCACTGAAAAGGGGTCAGGAAAGAAAATTAACAGCAGTGAGAGAAATGTCATACTGGAATCTCATTCCCAAAATAATGGACTCTTAATCCTCGAGTGGAAGGACACACAGGCAAACTAGTTCTAACTAAAAATTGGATGTGAAAAAACAATAATAATCTTCCAGTCTGACATCTCGCATAAATGTGTCAAGTACATGAAACTAATTACACCCTATGTGGGGGAATGTCATTTAGTATACTATTAAGCTGCCTTATTATGGATAACTAATTATTCTCTATTGTATAGCTGAGCCACTTAAGAATGCTCTATGTTTAACCCATTACTTCTACATTACAGGAATTTCTTTCTTCTGAATTAAGTACAAGATTGTGCAATTAGTGCTTGGATGGCTTGCATATGTAGTTCAGAACACTCTACATACAGTTGATGTCTAGATATGCAGCTATAACTGCTTCTGGCAGGTGCCAATGCATTATGAAGGGCAACATATCCCCTTACCTTAGGGCAGGGATGAAGGCAACGCTGACTGATCAGTGTCAAGTTTCCCAGGGAATGCTCTGAGCTACCAGAAAGCTAGATTGCAGCAGAGGAAAAGATGATGTGTTGGTTGTTATAAAACAAATCCTAGGGTTAGTCAGGTAGGCTGATGTTCTTTGAATGACACAGGTGCACCAGTTTAGTGACTCGATAGAGTGGAAAACAGAATGTTAGCAAGTGGTAATCTGTTAGATTGTAGTCTAATAACTGTGATCCCAATGCAAGGCATGAAGAGGGCTTGGGAGGAGGACAGAATGTCTGAAAGAAAAATGTGTGAAGGTTTGACCCGAAATACTGGAGCTTCCAGAAAAATGACAGCTCTTTCCCGAAGCATAGAAAAATAGCTATATGTATGATAAATTAGCCCTGCCAGTCCCTTTAGTTTCAAAAACTCCTTTGTACTGGCACCGTTACTCTTTGCACAGCACCATCCCTTAATTTTCAGGTTTCCCCGTTAACCATAATACATGTTCCTTAGCTTGCCTATCATTACATTTTTCTATCTACGCTCTGTTAAAATGTGTCTGTCAAAGGTTTTGTCTACACAAGGGCCATTCAGGAGCAGCTGTTGGGCTCTAAACCATTTTGGAAGGGGATGAATTTATCTAAACACACAATACCCAAACAAAAGCAGTATTTATCACACTACTCAGAAATACCTACTGCACTGGAATTCAAGTCATACCACGGTCTGAATGTTTTTCACCTGAAGACAAATCCTTAGTGCACCTGGAAAGTTAATTCACTTTAGAGAAAGGGTGCGACATTCTTCCTGCGTTTTCCCATATATATTTTTGGTCCCTGTTTATGCTTTACCAAAAAATTGTTGATATTTGGACTAATATAGTCCAGTGTATTTCTGCAGTGGGTTAAAACAGTCCCTGAGGCTGTAGCAAATTTGAAAAGTGGAATTGAAAATGACTCCCTATTGATCTGGAACCAGTTCAGTTAGTATGTTGGGGTGACAAAATCATTGTTGAGGTCTCCACGAATCTTGATGAAATGTCAAATCAAGCTGTGTTAATCGAAACGCAGCAATTGTGATCACTAATGAAAAAATGTAGATTAGTTTGAGCAGGCAGCTCAATTCATCAACTTGCTTCCCACACTAGCTTTTTGTGAGTTTCTTTTTACTGTTTGATTACCTACCTACACATTCGTCTGGATTTATGGGACACAATTACCTAACTTAGAATGATGAACTGAGGCAATCTTGTTTGAGGGAAAACAGAGGGGTCAACACCCAATGGATGGAGCAGTCCTCTGTCTTTTTGGCATTCGTCAGGTTTCACTAACATAGTAATTCCTCATTCTTCCTTCCCCAGATATTCTGCCACCAGTGAGAGAGTTCTGCTTTAAAAGCAAAAAGTACTGCGCTGGCAGAGGAAGTTGAGATGTTCAGATTCAGTAGGTGACTACCTGTGTGATGCTGCTAATCACGGGCCAGAATTAATCCTGTGCATTTAGCACACTCTATCTCTGTATTGTCCCAGTTTTGCTAAGCAAGATTCACCTCATCTCTTTGTTGTTTCAGCCCCATTTGTATTTCAGAAGCTTTTTTTTTCTCTCTCTCTCTTTGTACCCCCAGCCAAAAACCAGGACAATATTGCATCTGAATTAACCTGTTTCTGACTCGTAATGGCCACTGCTCGTAGTGTAGTTTGGGTTTGATTCTTTTTTGTTTGGCTGGTATGGTTGGGGCTTTTTTTGGAAGTCAAATTACAGATGGGGACAGACTGAACACTAGAATGGTGAAAAGATTGTCCAAGGCCATCCATTGGTAGAATTGGAAAGGGAAGGTACATTCCAAGTGAATCTCGGGGTAGTGATACAGAATGATAAGCTTTTATGTAACACTGCCTCACAAAATGACAAATTACTTTTCTTTGCAGAAAATGAGCTTTGGTATTATTTGCTTTATTGTCCAGCTCAGATGAATGCTCAAGAGATTAAATGGGGATGACGATGATAGGACAGTCCCTCTCCCCCTGAAAGTACTCTTCCGTGAGCTCTCATGAGCTCTAGTTGATTCTGCAGACAAAGGGTTTCACTCTCCAGGCTTCTCTCTCATTTTTCATAAATCTTACAATAACAGAAATGAGAAAATGTAAAAGGCAGGGGAGAAGGGATCCAGTGACACCCACGTGTAAATGCAGTCTGCCACACAGCAAAATTGCTACTCAAATGATTAAAAATATTTATCCTGGTTACAGAGGTACCAAGAGATTTAAAACAAAAATCAGAATCATCATGACATGTGCTTTGAAAATTGATAAGGAACATAATCCCCATGTAACCTGCAATTTGAGTTTCAGACAAAAAAAAAAAAAAAATGATAAACGGCTGCAATCAGAAACAGATAAATAAAGGGAGAGAATGCCAGACTCCTCCACGAGCTTTAGAAGTGAAGGTTGATGATAAGGGACAAGATGAAAGTGTTACAGGCTAATGTAGATATAGCATTCTATGTATAGAGACAAATTGTGAATCAGAATAACAATTGAATGATAAAGGCTGATTCCACTGGTGCAGCACAGAGGATGTATATTTGAATTTGTGGCTGTGTCAAGGAAACGATTAAAAGAGACATTGAATGAAGTGACTTCTTACATCCCTCTGGAAGGTAAGCATAGGCTGAGCTTATTGTTCTTCTGTCAAAAGGGGAGCGTCTCATTTCGTGGCATGAATGGTGGGCAGAAAAGCAGCCTCTGGGTGTACTTACTTTTCTTTATTCACCATTCATAGATGCCACCTGATGACTGGTTTAGATCAGTTGCTTAACTTTCAGGTCACTAAGACTAGCTAAGATAAAAAGAAACTAAGATAATGAGAATTTTGTTGCTGAAGACCGTTCCGATTGCTCTAAAGGGAACAACATGAAGGTCAGGAAGGCTGTAGAGGAAACTGCTGAAGTGTCAAGGAAGGTAAGAGTAGCTACACCTTGGTTATGGAATATCTGCCTGGAAGGTGCTACAGCTGCCTTTCAACTCATGGTAGCTCTCTCTTCTGTACCTAAGGAAATTCTAGAGCTTAGACTGAGGTCCGTGAGCTGATGGAATTAGACAAGAGAGTGCAGTGCTAAGGCAGTGATTGGAATCACGTGGATAGATAAGATCTCCTAGAAGAAGGCAGGGGAAAGAAAGGAAGAAAGGAAGACAGTGATTAAGCTCTTCAGGATATGGCAATAATATTAAGAGGAAATGATCAAGGGAAGAAAGTGAGGAAGTGACAAGTTACTGGAACCAAGGAATGTATCAAGGAACATTTATTATCTCTTAAGTAGTTGATGACTAATCAACCACATGAAGCAACTGGCCACGAGAGGGTTTACAGAGATTTAAGTGAGAAGTGTTTTTTGATTTGAATGAGCAGAAGTGAACCTGAATTGTCAGAGGAGAGTCGTAAGTAAATAGTTTGGTGAAGGTGATTTAAGGTGAACTAGAGGGTAGGTGGGTGAAGGAGGGAAGGCAGACAGGGACAAAATCACTTGTTAAGAGGGGTTCTTTTCTTTACAATGAGGAAAGCGTATCACTCTGACACCGAAGAAGAAAGAGGGCAGCAGTGCGAGGTAAGTAAGAGCCATAAAAGAGCAGGTTAAAATGACGGTAAAAAGAGGTTTTAAATCAGAAAAGGATGCAGGCACTAAACACAAATGAAGAAAGCTGACAGAGCAGCTGAGAAGCTTCTATGTTAGTATTGAAAACAAAGTGTATGGGAGGCACACTTTAACAGAGCGAAGGGATATGTACTAAGGCAAATTCAAGTGGAAAGAAGAGGGAGCGTTGTGAAGCCAATGCGTAATAGCAGGCTGGAATGCAGCAGTAATTAGCCAGAGCAGAGACAGAGCAGCAGTTAGGCAAGCCTTGCAATTACAAGTGGGAGGCCCAGATATGAAAATGAATTTTGGGCTTCCGGAATCAGGGAGATTCGAGTCCATTATGAACAGAGCTTTTTGAGTCTCGTGGGGAAAGGAAAGCTGAGCCAGGCCAGCCATTCTGAATTACCCAAGCAAGCATTATCCCCTCTAGTTAGTGCTAACAACTGAGGAGCAAAAGATCTGGAGTTCTCATCAAGCCCTGCCATCGTCTTTATGATGTTGCTTAATTTCGATCCTTGCATGCCCGTTTTGGGACCAACAGGCTGAATTAATTAACATTTAGTGTACTTTGAGATCTTGAACTGAAAGGAGCTGCAAAAATACAAAATATTAATATTGCAACTGTCCCAGGCTGGGCCCAAGGAGATGGCTGTTTAATACCACCCAGGACTGGTGCTCATGAGCTTACATTCAGAAGTGCAAATGTACAGAATGATCCAAGTTTGGGTTTTGTTTTGGTAACCGGGTATTCTATTTCAGCTTCACATCAGCAGACTGGGCTAATAGACCGGGATGTATGTAGATATTACAGTGAATAGTGTTACAGTGATAAATATCTACGGTCTCTAAGGTAGGTGGATAAAAGAAAAACAGATTGGGAAACTGCATTGCACCAAAACAGGATGACCACATCCCAAGAAGAAAAGAAATACTGTAAAGGTAAAGGAGAAGGAAAAAGAAAAGAGAGAGAAAGTGGGATATGAACTGTGATCAAGTGAATAATTGAGAGATAAATGTGTCAAACAAATAGCAATAATAAAATCCTAACAAAAGCCTTCTGAAATTTGTTCTAACCTACAGTTCGCTTTCTCTCCCGCCTCCGTTCTGTGTCTCATAGGTTTTGTTAGCTATGACAATCCAGTCTCTGCACAAGCTGCTATCCAGGCTATGAACGGCTTTCAGATTGGCATGAAACGCTTGAAGGTTCAGCTGAAACGCTCCAAAAATGACAGCAAACCTTACTGATCTTAACCCCAGATGCTTACTGCTCTTATTTTAGCTTTCTTAGGGTAAGTCCCATGAGCAAACCTGTCCTCTGCAGGGGGGTTAAGAGAGAACATATAGCCAACCTTCACCAAGAGACAGTTATTTTTACAGTTACCACTTCCATTTCCCCACTTGTCCTTATTACGCTTGGCTCACATTTCCTAGCCAAGTAATTACTGAGTTGTGTTACTGTATTTTGTTTTGCAGCATAATTTATCTCCTTTTTAAAAAATAAACGTCTTGAAATTCAAAGCAACACACACACACACACACACACTCTCTCTCTCAAAAAACGTGCAATTTAACTCTGTGAACCCTGGTGCCATTAGCACACAATAAAAGTTGTTTTCTATGGATGGATCCTATTTTACCAGGGTGGCACCAGCAGTTTATAGGTTAAAGAAAATGGCCTCATGCCAGTTGAAGCACTTATTTTGCAACAAAAAAAAAAAAAAAAATTGAAACAAGTCTTTCCACTGCATCAACTTGTTTTTTGAGAAGATTTGATTTTTTATTCTTTTTTTCTCAGTTCCAAAAAACGATGTGTTGTTATATATTAGTCTGATTTTACACTGGTCGTCTTTATATTTCACTTTTTTTTTTTTTTTTTTAAGTTCTTGGGTTGTTTGGTTTTTTTTTTGGAAAGGATTAATGTAAAAAAGATTTAGAGATCTGTTTCTAAAGCTACAGGGTTTAAAATAAAAATAAAAAATAAAATGAGTGACGATACTTGATGTTTCTTGAGAGATAAATTTAATAATAATAAAAAAAAGAAAGCCACAGGCCTGTAAATTTTATTTGTAAAAAGCATTTCTATTTTTATACAAAATTTTTACTGCCTCAGAAATAATGGAAGTTATTTATTGCCTATTGTTAACTTATTGGATACCTAAAGAGCAGCTCTCTATGCTAGCTAGATCCTTTGAAGTAGTCTCTAGAGTAATTGTGCCAAGAATGGGCGCTTTTTCATTGTTGAACCCTACACCCTTTACAGTTCATGCTTTTATCCTCTTGTTTGTATTTGTCTGGTTATTTTGTTCGTAGTTTCCATTACCGAGTTTAAAGTTCAGTCGTCTGGCCCTTTTTTTCCTCCCCCGTACCTTTATGTTACGTTTGTAGAAACTGGTTCTTTCCTCTCCTTTCTCCCCAAAGACGAATCCATTCTCTCTGCCTCCTCTCAGATGGATTCTTTTGGGGTTCCATTGTGCTGTTGTTGACAAGTATTGTAAGTTAATGCAAATTGCGCGAACAGCTCATAGACTCTACTGATAAAAGATTTGCATTAGTTTTCTCCTGCACCCATGAAAGTGATTTTGTTTTTTGTGCTGCATAGATTCTGTGTAACTTTTTTCCTCTTCCTTGTTTTTTCCCTAGACATCTCCATGCCCGTTAGCCCATCGTTTGCCTAGCATGTCCCTGTGGCGTCTCAAAAAAAAAAAAAAGTTTCATCGTCCCGTCATTGTTTCTGATGTCTTTCTGACCTCACATCATATTTGGTTCTCCTACTGACCTTTGATCTAGTTTGACCTTTGAAATTTGCATGTGACCTCATCTAGCTATGAATTCTGGGAAGTCAATGTGAAAAAACATTGCTGCGTTCACGCAAGACTGAAATTTATTACTAGATAAATTAATGATAGGATTTAAAGACAACCTGTGGCAAAATGTTTTTTTTCTTTCTTTCCTTTTTTTTTTTTCCCTTTTTTTTTTCTTTTTTTTTTTTTTTTTTTTTTTAGTTGTTCTTTTTCCTTTGGGTTTCGTTTTCTTTTTGGTTTTGGTTTTGTTTTGTTTTCATTTCGTAAAAAAAATAAAATAAAATAAAAAAACAGACTTGAAAGTATTATACAGGGATTGGCATTCTGCCTGGTCACTGGTGACAATAGCAATATGTGTCCAGAGGCACAGAATGTTGGTTTCTAACAGACTACTTCCAAAACAGTTTGAGAAATAAAACTGTCTGATTTTAAGTCTCTAGAGGTCTGTAATAGTTTTTACATTTTTCAGGCAGTGTAAAGTTTTTTGATAAGGCCATTTTAGGTGGCTCACTTTCTCATTAAAGTATATATATAGAACCACTTTTTGTAGATTAGTATAAGAAAATATTTACCCTGTTTTAGGGCAAATGCTACCTACTTGTGTCACCTTTTGCTGAACTGACTCACAGTTAGACAATCCATGGTTTAATGCACATGAAATTACCTATATTTTATACTGTTTCAATGTACAGAAGAAAGGTTACTGTAAAATGTGTTACGTTGGTGCTTCTGTGAATTAAGTTGTGGTTTCATCATGAGTCTTATGGTCTTAAGTGTTCTATGTTTATAAAAGACGAGTTTAAAATTGGTTTACTTGAAGAAGGAGAACATAAATGAGATTCAAAAAAAAAAAAGAAAAAAAAGAACAAAAAAACAAAAAAAAAAGTTGTTTGCTTAAAAAAATAAAAAAATAAAAAAATGAATTTCATGTGAAAAAAAAAAATAAAAATAAAAAATATTCCAGAATAAGTTTGTGTTGGCTTGTGACGCATTGATGTCATTTTTTTATTGTGGACAATTTAGATGTGTTTGTGTTCAGCAAAATGTGATCGGTTTTTCTTTTAAAGGAAAAAAAAAAAAATCAGTGAAACTTTAGTGCCAAATTCCAAAGGTACTTTCTTCCTAGAGCTTCAGTGTGTTTCTTGTGTGAAGTAATTTGATAACATGGGTATTTTATTATGTGTTTTGTATAAATCCCTAATATTTAAAGAAAAAAAAAAGAGGTTAAAAAGTTTGTTAACTTGCTATCCTGTGGTCTTGTTGCCTGAAATTGTTATTGTTTGTTATTTCTCTTTGATGTTTTTTGTAAAACATTGTACAAGTGCCCATGTTTCACTTTTTTAACCACTCTGCACACATCAATGCTGTGAAAGCAAACCTCACAATGTATTTTCTTCATATTGTATGGAAACCTCTAAGGTGAGAAAGTTTTGAACTTTTAACCCTTTCCACCCAGAGCTGTCTTGAGTGTTAATACCTTTTATACATTCACCATTTTGCTGTTTATTTTTATATATATATATATATCTATAAATATATATATACTTAGTTTTTTGTGGTTTATTTAATACATGGTTGAAATCAGAACAATGCACAGGGCAGATCTGAAGGACAAAATTATTTTACTGCTGTCTAAATTTCTTCTGTATCTATAACTAAAATTATTTAAAACGATAATTAACTTGTGGTTTTCCTTTTTAGATTTTGGGGATTTTGTCTTTTCTTAAAGAGCTTTTAATATGCTGCTGGAATATGCTATTCAGTATTAATAAAATAAAAGAAAAATAAAACAATTCTTTAATTATCTATTGTGTGAACCGCTCCCAGAAAGGAGTGGTAAATCCACCATTTGAAAACCTTGAGGAGAAAAAAATAATAATAATAATAATAATATTTTTGTAATTTAAATAAATGAACTTTTGCTTAAATCAGATGCACTAGATCTTCCTGGGTGAAAATTCAGCGTGCACTGCAGTTAAACTACTTTTTATGGATAAAGTTTACATACACTGTAATGTTTGATGTTATCTGCCATTACCTGTAACGGCGATATATCGGCTTGCTCCTGCAGACACTCGTGTAGAGAGGAGTAACTTTACTCGACCAGTAGTCCGTGGGAATACAGTTGTGACTGATGTGGGTGTTTGCTGGAGGAAGCTGTGTGTAAGGAACCAGAAAAGAGATGCTGGTTGCCCTTTCACGGCCTTGTAAGTCAAATAAGATTGCATTTCTACCGCACAAGTAGTGACCAACAACCAAATTCGGTTCTATGCTACCGGTGTAGTGAATTTGTTGCCAATCCAATGTGTGTGAACAGCAGCACCTGCTACTGATGATAAAGTGCCATGCCTTCTTCCTAGCTCTATCTGATTATACTCAATGCCATCTCAATTTAAAAACAAAGCCCTATCTGAACATCAGCTGGTGCACTCTTGTCTCTCATCCCCAAATTAAATGCTTCTTTATGTAGAGCCCTGGGATGGAAAGGACTAGCCTCTAGTGATGCAAAAAAGTTTCCTTCTTATAGCACATGCACTTATAAATAAATGATCTATACTTTTCTCACATGTTTTTACTACTGCTGGGGCCTTCCTACACCCTTTGAGGGCTATTTTGTACTACTTGCAGCAATTTTGCATATTCAAAGTATCATCTCACGTACGTTATATTATATATATGTACATATATATATAATATGAGATCATCATTTGGATTGTTTAGACTGTTTCACTAATTTTTCCTCATTGTACCCATCGTATAAATTTCCAAAGCTTTGTTAGATGCCCTGGTGTGTCCTGCAGGTTTACCGGTCCGCTGAGAGCGGTGACGTCTCTGGTTCTCGGGCAGTGTAACTCAGCATTGGCTGCAGACCCAGGCAGGTGCCCCAAATTATGCTACATGAGATATTGGCTTAGCAGTGAGAGAGGAAGGACAGTTCGGTATTTCCAGACAAGTGAGATGGGTCCATATTGAAATATTGATTTTTTATTATTATTATTTCTATTTTTTTTTTCTTTTTTGGTAAAAAATCAGGTACAAAAATGAAAGCCCAAACACACACCTCCTTGGAGACAAATTATCTACCAGTTCTCTTTCAAAATATTGAATGGAAAAAGCTGCAAGGGTGCAAGGGCCTAATAAGAGAGGAAGAAAAACAAGGGAAATTGCTTTACAAAATTCTAATCAGAAGACTAGACTAGTTGCTTTTTTTCAAACAAATTAGCTAATTGCGATGAAATGGCAGTCCTCAAAGGAGTAACAAGTTCATCTTTCTTTCACCATAGGGGTTACAGTTCCTTGGCTTGTGCTACTCTGGAATCATTTTACTGTTTCTGTTTTTATTATCTTAAGTGCTAATTAACAAAAAGAAAAAAAACTATCCTGTAGTTTCATTACCTTTTTGGATAATGTCATACAAAAAGGAAAAAAAAAAGAAAAAAAAAAAAAGAAAAAAAAAAAAGGAAAAAACTATGTATTTGTGTTTTTTTTGTGCTGTGAGAATTGTTGTTTGTAGATTAATAATACTATCATTTTGTTTAGAATTACAAACTAGTTTTTAAGTATTGTCTGAGAAAAGCCAAAGTTAATGCAATCTAGTGGAAACTGTAAGACCATTTGAGTATTGTTTCTGTTTTATTGATGCATTTGAATTTTGTTGTTTGATGGAATTTGAGCCAAAAAAAAAAGAAAAAGAAAAAGAAAAAAAAAAAAAAAAGCAAGCTTTCCTATTTCTACGACCTGATTGTACTTAACGCATTTTGTACCAGTGGAACTTTTTATACTGGAGATTAAAAAACAAATGGAAATTTTTGTGGCTTACTCTCGTGGGCCCCCTCGATCATGACTGATTTTCAAGTTTGATTTCTGGACGGTAGAAAGAGAGTTGGTTTTGTTTAGAGAATTAAAAACTTTGGCTTGGTTTCTTTTTTTCCCTTTGCTTATATCTAGTGTTTAGAATTTTGTCTTAACAGAAGCGGTAAGTTTCACTTTTTATTCTGTATCGTGCAGTTACACAATAAGGTAATTAGAATTAGGAGTACTCGGTCACTTTGCGTGGATAAATGTATTAGTTAAAACGTTAGGGGTTTGCTTTTTTGCTGTTTAGATCAGAGTTTTTTCTGATTCTTCTGTCCTCATTGTGAACATAACCGTGTAGTTGAAACAGTCAGACTTATTTTTGTAACGTATGTTATTGTGTGATGCAGTTTTTTGCTTCTGTCTCCAATATTAAACCATTTTCCTAATACTCGTCTCTCTACTTTGTGTCTCGTATTGTTGGTGGTCATTATGTGTTGGTAATACATCTACACACCTCACTGTTTCACGTTCCTGTTTTTTTTATTTTATTTTTCCTCTATTTGTTGGTTGTGTACAAAAGATACAGTCGATTCCACCTAAGTGAATATCTGATTGGGGGGCAAAAGAGGATTTGTACATTTTAGCCGTGTTACGGTTCCTTTGATTTTCTTCTCTCTCCCCCTCCCCCTAGTCATGCCTTATCACTTGGATAATCTGAGCAGGAAGCATCTTAAATGAGTTTCCTGCAAAGTCGTACGGAAGATAGCTTTTGTGAGCCTTCTAACTGTAAAAGCTTATGCACACAAACACACAGAGAAATCAGAAGCCATGTGAAAAGCTTTTTGCCGACATGCCAGTCAGTCTGCAAAATGCGGATTATGGAGATCAATTCTTCCCAGTCGTTCAAAAAAAAAAAAGGCTGTGCCGCCGCTTCGCAGAAGCGTATGAAACATTCAAGAAAAGGAGAATATAGCCTTGGGATTCCTTCCGAACTGCACAGTAATCTGATGGCATATGGTGTTAGTCAAACTCCTTAGCAACTAATCACATCTTAACTAGGGCTGTGAGAGCCTGCAGAAGCCTACCAGGTGAACAAGCTTGTTACGTGCAGTTATACATATCATAATTTAAAAAATAAAATCCAAGTGAGCACAGAGAGACTCTGTTAAAGCCAGTGGGAGAAGAATAAGCAAAACAAAACAAAACTCAACTTCTCCTGTTGTTCGAACGGGTGATGTTTTTGCTGTGGGCTTACAAAGCAGCTCATTCTCAGCGCTGGCAAACAGTATTACACAAATCTCAAAAAGGAACAAAAGAAATGCCATAGCACTTTTTTTTATTATTATTATTTTTATTTTTTGTAAAGTTGGCGTTCAGCTTTTTTATTTTACTTTTTCATTTCTTATAATTCTTTTCCTCACGAGAATCTCTCTGCTCTTCCCCACGTCCGTCACGATGAAATAAAAGACACGAAAAATTCTCTGTTGTTCTGGTTTACGAAGTCTCTCTTCTCTCCTCTGTCTGACCACAAACTTTATAATTTGGAGAGGGGGAAAAAAAAATTAAAATTTAAATTAAAAAAAAAAAAAACCAATAACAAAAACCAAACCCAAGGAGGAGAGAGAAGCACTGGCAAGTGCTCTCTGGAATTCAAGCCATATGCCCACGTCCCTTTCCTTTGTCCCATTTTCCGTGATGCTCAGGAATCGAAGACCACTTAAAAGTGCTCTTATGAGACCCAATGGACACTCCTTCCTCGTGTCTCCTGTCCCCTGGTCCCTCTGGCACGCTGGCTCTGGCTCACACACACACAGCCCCAGGCACGGGGCATGGCGCTGGGTGCTCTGCGGTTTGCAGCCATGACCTTGGCTGCTGTGTTTGGAAGAGTTTTGGAATTTTTGGGTGGCTCGAGAGTTGGCCTGGTTGATATTGCTAGAGCTATTTTTTCTTTCTTTTTAAGGTTGGCAGTTGTTTTTTGTTTTGTTTTTTTTAAAAAAAAAAAAAAAACTTTTCTACAGAAGGCACAGAGGTGATGAATCTGGCATAGAACCTTCTAGGTTGGAAAAGACCTTTGAGATCATCAAGCCCAACCATCAGTCTGACCTGTTGAGTCCCATCACCAAGCCATGTCCCTTAGTGCATCCCAAGCAAGCTCCAGTGTTGTCCTGTAGGGCCTGTTCTCAGGAGTCCAAGCAAACGCCTTCCCTGCAGCCCTAGGTTTAATCCAAAACTACACAGGCCTGTAGAGGACAGGGGAGAAGGACCTGACAGTCAGGCTGTGTCCTGGGTCTTTTACACCTCTAGATTTTGTGATCCCGGTTCTGGTTATGTTGATGCCAGTGGATTGAGTTAAGTCTGGACTTGAATGAATGATAAATCCGAGTTGGTCTCTGGGTTGTTTTTTTTTTTGTTGTTGTTGCTGTTGTGGATGTTTTAATTTTTTTTCCCCAAGCTTGATGATTTTAGGAAAGAAATCAGAGATTTGTGAGGGGCTCGTCTCCCCAGAAATATAACCAAAAACAAACCAAACAAACAAAAAACTTTTGCCATAGTTGAGTTTCTTTAAAATACTCAGGGCTGGAAGAGACAGGTTTTTTCTTTTTTTTTTTTCTTCTTTTTTTTTTTTTCTTTTTTGTAATTTCAACAATGGGGGAAAATGAGTTCCTTAAAGCAATGCAGCTGAACAGTTTGTCCTGCTTAAATGCATGCTTTTAATTTCAATTATGTAAGGCACCTTGCAGTGTTAGCAAAATGTCTCTTTGTTAGCTATATGTGTATCGCCATGGGAAATTACCAAACTGTCACCAGACTTGCTGATTAAAGAATAGCCTGCCAGAGTGTGTGTGCCTTTGCCCAGTGTGACTCTTAGGTATTAGGCTAAGGAAAACAGTTTAACAAAATGTAGTGTGAATCATTCCTGATAAGTGAATAAAGCATTGTGACCAAGCAATCAGATTATTCACTTATCAGGAATCGACTGTACTGAGAGTTTGCCTGATTGTTTCTGTTCCTCATCTCTGTTGTAGTTTCACTACTTTGCTGTGTTCTGTTTTTTCTCTCATGCTCTTAGCAAAATCACTGGGAATATCCCTTCGTGTGATCATGAAACATGCTACTGAGTAACAAAAAAAAAAAAAAAAAAAAAAAATTAAAATATAAAAATGATATCTTAAAATCTATGCACTTGCTATCAGGAACACAATACTGGATGTGTCTTATATATATTGAACTATAATAGTATTCGATTTCTTAAATAAAGCTTAAGAAAGGATTCTGTTGTCTGTAAAATTTTATGAGCATTAAATGGAAAAAAAAAAAAAATGTTTATAGGGTTGGGCACGTTTTTGTTATATGAAATCTTACTGGGTATGTGGTCTTTAACCACACCCAGGCAAATGTTGTATAATCCGCTTGATATATTTCCTTGATAACTGAGACCTTGAAAATTAGTGTGCGGGGAGAAAAAGTCTTACCTTTCAGTGACCTTCAGCAAAAGATGCTAACATGCAGAATTTTCTATCCTTTTCCAAACATGCTTGCTCTTGCACTAAAACAGTATGAAATAGCTAAAACGTGTGAATCAGAAAATGTAATGAAATAATACTATATTTCTTCCACAAACAATAATAGACTTCTTTTTGGTATGTGACTTTTTTTCCTCTTGATTCTGGATAGGTTTAGAGTAAAAACGAAACTCAGTATTCTCAATCAGAGATTCAGCACTCGAGGTCAGAGCGTCTTTTTGCGGAAGACGAGTGGCTTACTGTATCCTGTACCTGAGCCTTCTTTTAGGAAAACATTTCCACATCAGAACCCATGAATTAAGTGGGAGCCTAATAGCGAAAATCGTTGGGTACACTGAAAAAATTTCTTCCTTTACGGCTGTACATTTGCCACAGAATTGTACTTTTTGCACAGTCAGATTTTTATGGAAATGCCTGGACTGCTTGTACTTAGCAAACTTACGGTAATGTCAGCCTTTGGCAGAAAGATCCAGGAGAGCGGTGGGGGTTGCTTTCCTTTTTTTTTTTTTCTTTTGAACTGCATTACTGCCTCACTTTTCATATGCCATTATATTATCTGGAAAAAGAAAAAAAAAAAAAAAAAAAAGAACATTAAATTGTGGAAATCTATCCGCTGCTTGTATCATTCTCTATTCACGCACCTTGAGCCAATGGTATTGACATGGGGTGGCCAGCCTTGCTGGATAAGTAACCCTAAAATGCTGCTCCCAGAAAAGACATGGGGAGAACTGACAACGGTGGGCAGCGGGATGCTCCTGTCCATCTCGCCTCTGCACTGAACTCAGATGGGGACCCAGCCCTGCTGATGTATCACAGATACTAACTCATAGCAGTGATTAGTTTCTATTCGTATTCCCCGATTTTCCTCATTAGCAGACTTTATTTTTTGTCCATTAAAGGAAGGTGGAAAGTTGCAGTCATTTTCTAAATCATTCGCCCTGTTTATAATTTAATTGTTTTACATGAATGCTAATATTTCTCTCACACATGTTTATATCTATCAGCTAAATCAGCAGTAATGTAAACTCTTCTGGGATACATTCCTATATCAATTAGCAAGGATTTATGCTCTAAAGCACCATTAACATTAATGAGAGTGTGTTCTTTAGCGTAAACAATTGGCGATAGGTCTGGTGGACTTTATTTCATAAACAAAGAAGCATTTGAATCCCAGCAAGTTGTTTCCTGAAGACAGTCCTTGAGGGAGTGATGTCCCTGCCTCCCCGGGCTGCTCTGGGGACATCTGGTGGGACATGCATCAATTGCAAAGGGAGGAATCGGTGGTTTGGAAAGCAGGCTAACTTCCAGTACAAGGTTTAGCTGGCCATTTCCCTTCTGAAAACCTTCCTGAGGACACACCAGGTAAAATCTTCAGCATTATCTCGTGTCCCTACAGCTGATGGCTTCAAGATTTTACTATTGGGTTGCCCACACTACGTGGTGCCGCAGGGTGGAGTCCATGGGGGGAGGGATTTGGGAAGGAGGCAGAAGGAAGACCAGGGGGGAAGCCCCATTGAGGTTTGGTGGGTTTATCAGCTCCCTAAACTAACATTTTACAGCTCCATGGCTTTTAGTACTTAGTTAGTGGGGGACCCATAAATAGAATCATCGAAGCGGGGAAAGACCCTTAAGATCACCAAGTCCAACCATCACCTAACACTACCAAAGCTATCACCAAACCATGCCCCTTATTGCTACATGTCACTTAAATACCTCCAGGGATGGAGGCTCCACCACTTCCCTGGGAAGCCCATTCCAGTGCCTCACTACTGTTTCAATGAAGATATTCTTTCTAACGTCCAGTCTAAACCTCTCCCAGTGCAACTTAAGGCCATTTCCTTTAGTCCTATCACCTATCAGCTGAGAAAAGAGACCAACGTCTTCCTCCATGCAGTCTCCTTTCAGGGAGCTGTAGAGAGTGGTGAGGTCTCCCCTCAGCCTTCTCTCCTCCAGACTGAACAGCCCCAGTTCCCTTCAGCTGCTCCTCATGTCTTGCCTCACCAAGTCTCACCTTTCACATCTGGGATGTTTTCCCCCTCACCTCATGCTTGATCAAGGTAACAAATACATAATAAAAAGGTTTCAATCTTTATCTGAAGCCACTGAGAGTTGGGGTCAAAGTCCACTGCCTGCCAGAGGTGCGTGATCTGTCAGATCCCTGCTCCTGCTTCTGCAAATGTTTTCTCTGTTGGTTCTGCCTCTGCCCAGTGCTGCTGCATCAACAAATGCTTTTGTATCTACTATTTCCCCCGCAGAAGGCACTCATAAAGAGGCCTCAAGTTTCCTTTCAATCCTCCTTTCCAGAAAATAATAAATATATCCTGTTCTTGAGGTTTACACATACAACAGTGGCTTTGTGGTCCCTGAATAATTTTCGAGACACTTTTGCAACTTTTGTTTTTTTCTTCTTTTTTTCCTGACGTTCTTTCTAGATTTCAGGTAACTGACCTGGAGGCATTATTTCAACATGAAGTGTAGTGATGCAACGTGCAGAAAGTAAAGATTTCACCCCTATTCCTCTGAATTACAGTCAGAGATTGCATCAGTCCTTGCAAGGAATAACATTCAAAAGCCACACAATATCTTGGAAGAATTACTTTGGGTTGCTTCTTTAGCATGCCTAAATTCCTGTGCTCCAGGACACTGCATGCGTGATCTGCTTGCTTGTTTTTGGATATAAAAGCTTGCTTACAACGGTACTAAGAGCACTTTTGTGTAACTCCTGCTCCTCTTCATTATTTTTCAGTGTTATCAGCAGTTTTAATATTTACTTTCAGGTCATTAGTGAAAACACTCAATAGCATTCAGACCTATTACTGATCCTTGCAGAACCCCTCTGAAAAAATACTCTCCTATAGTGATTCCTCTCTGACAGCTTCTTTGTTGACATGTCAGACAGTTCTTAATCCATTTTATGTGCTTTGTATTGATAGGGCAGAATGTTAATATTTTAATCAGGATCTGCTGCGCTGTCAAACATACCAAAGTCAGAATATATTCCATCTTTTCAATTACTTTTATCAGCCAAAACATACAATCACGTCAAAGAATGAAATCAAGTTTGACAACCTTTCCTCCCTAAAAAGGATGTTGATTGGCGTTAATTGTTTACCTCTTCTTTAATATCTTCTATTCCTTTATACCCACATTAGTATTTCCTTTGTTTTGCCAAAGAGCAATGTCAAACCAGCCTACTATGAGCTCGATTATCCTGTTTGTCTTTTATGAATGTGAGCATCAGAACAGCACGTCCCTTGTTGTCTGGGATGCTGCTGCTGTGCTTAAAGGGTCCTCAAGATGTCGATGAATGAATCAGAGTGCTTTGTTCCGTTCCCAGTCCAAGGCACCCAGGGCAACGTGCTTGAAAATATTGTGTCTTTAAGAGCAGCAGTAGCTAAGTAGACTGTTACAAAGCTGGTCCAGAAGATATTTTATCCTTCTCCTGAAATGTAGGTTTGTAAAAGAAGACAATTTTTTACGTTTTCTCTTTTCCTGCATCAAGACTAACAGTTTTCCCATCTGCATAAGCCTAAACTGAATGCTAAAGAGACCATACTGAAAGAAATTCCGGCTCACATACCCACTAGCACTTGGGGAATACCTGGATGTGGAAATCATAGAAAGCCTGAGCTTGTGAACCGACCCAACGCTCACCTTATTACGGAGGTAATACGATGAAAATGGATATGCAGCAGTAAGAGAAGGAAGGCAATGTGCTGATGTAAGCTTGAAGGCAAAAGTTATTCTTTCATCCCACAGCGCTACCGCATAGGTTCCCAATCACATCTCTTGGGTGTAGGCCATAAAGGTGCTGAGGAATCAGTGTAGCTGCTCAGGAACCTTAACCTCAGTGCAGCATCTCTACCTAACTCTGTAAATGTCTCTGCTGCTTAGGGGTAACATAAGTTCATCTTGAAGACAATTCATCCTGCCCTGTGAGACATGGCTAAGACAGGGAGAGGAGGAGATGTCTGGAATGTTGCTGGTTGTCCACAGGCTGTGAGGGGTGAATAGGAGCACTTCTGCTTAGGCAATTCAGTCAAGCCCTGCATGACTACCTAGGCTTCGAAGACAACACACCAATTCAGAAACCCTTCCTGATGTGTTTATAGATGCACCAATCACAGAGTCATAGAATCAGCCAAGAGTCTTAGCTCCTATGTCAGGTGATGTTAAACAGAGTTATTCTGCTTGCCTTAAAAGTATGGCTTGATTTGTTGGTCACATTGGAGGAATCTAGTGCTGTTTGAGACATCCTGGAACATCTGTGAGTGGCTCTGAAGTGACATAGGGTAGGACATTCCAAATAATTGGCTAAGGATTCCTAAGGTTAAAAGGATGGGTTTGTGAAGTGAATCCCACTTTCAGTCCTTTATTCAGTTGCTTAAACCTGACCGTGTTGGATGCTCCTGGGCAACTCGAATGGCATTGGTGCCTGTATTTAGAAAACAGAATTGAACTCTAGGGGTCTCATTTGCAGGTGTCTGAAGCTGGAATTCTACTATTAACAAATGAGTCCCAGATGATGTCCCACAGGTCCTAAATCAGAACTGTACAGAAAAGAACCACCATCTGCAGTAAGACTGCTTTCC
Source organism: Alectoris magna (assembly GCA_030625065.1). NCBI lineage: Eukaryota > Metazoa > Chordata > Aves > Galliformes > Phasianidae > Alectoris > Alectoris magna. Next base: position 192,101,852 of record CM060560.1, on the reverse strand, counting down.
AGGGAATAGATGTATGCAGAATATCCCTATGGCAGAACAGCTAGACCCCAAAGAGTTGTACTTACATGATTTATAGTGCACCTCTGGAATTAGTGTCATCCTTATTTGACTTCAGGTGCTGTGGATCTTCAGAAAACTCTTGCTTGCCTCAAAGGTAACCAAGGTGAGCTGCTTTGCCACCTGGGTGTACCTCTGTCCCCATACAGTGGCTGGAGGGGGCAGAGGAGTCTAATCCTCTCTGTGAAAAGCCTAAAATGAATTAGCTGTGTGGTTTTTATTAAGAATAGTTCTGAATTAGGTTGTGATCTAGAGCCTGCACTCCAGAGGAGGCTGGAGACTGTCACCATGTCACTTTTTTGCTACTCCAGCCTTGGTCTCTGAGCCTGCTACAATTGTGCCAAACACTGGAGCATCCCCTTAATATCATTGCAGAGGAGAAACAAACTCAGGAGCTTCCTGCTCAAAGGAATAATAAAATAAAAAGCAGAAAACTTGACAGCCTCTTTTGGCAATTTGTTACACTGCTTGACTATCCTCATGGTGACAATGTTTTTTCTGCTATCTGGACTGAACAACTCCTGCTTCAAATTATGTCTCTTGCTTCTCATACTCCTGCCATGCACCACTACAGAAAGTTGGGCTAAATCTTCTTGATAGGCTCCTCGCAGATCCTGGGGCTGCTGTTATGTGCCTCCAATCTCCCTCCAGTTTTTCCACAGCTTTCCTGAAGTGAAGGACCCCAACAGATGTAGTATGTGTCTTGTGACAGGAGGTGGTCACTTCCCTTGTCGTGGCTCTGTTCAAGAAGTCCAAGATGAGCTTCCATTCCTGCCAGGGCTTCTCATGGTCACTTCAGTGTACACCAGGACTGCTGGGTCCTTTTCAGCAGAGTTGGTCCCCAGCCCATCCATCTCCAGCCTGTATCAGTGCAGTGAGGTCTCCCTTCCAGTTGCAGGTCTCTGCGTTTGTCCTTCTTAAGTTTCACAGGGTTCCTGCTGACCCTTTCCTCCACCTTTAAGGTCCCATTGAGTGGCAACTCTGCAAGTGGTGTCGCTCCCCACCCCCCACTTCCCCCCTGGTTTGTTGTCATCAGCAAATTTGACAAGAGAGAGATGGATCAGTGAACAGTAGATCTTGCACTTGCCTTGGCTTGCATTGGTCCTTCTGCAGGTGGCTGAACCCAACACAATTCTGGTCTGAGGAGATAGCACATGATGGTATCCCATCCACTCATCATCTTATTTTCATGCCAAAATAGGAATAAAGAAAGAGGCAAGGACTTTCCAGAAGGTGCTAAGAAAGGTGTTCTCCAGCAGATACAAATTCTTACCCATATAGCTTATGCACAATATAACTCTAGTTACAAAGCAGTCTCAGGATACACCCTGTGAGGCAGGGCTGGTACTTGTGCTCATATCATGCTCTGAAGCACATGCTTGGACAACATATCTGCTGGTACAAAGGGTTACTGGTGCTTCTGTATGTCCACTATAGTGACAAAGCCAAAGCAGTGGCTGCAGCAGCTCCAGGATGGCCAAGATCCTTCCACTTGCAAGTGACAGGAATTCACCACACACTCATTCTTTTCTTAACCAGGTGTCAGTCTGATGCCAGCAGCCAAAGACACTGTCTTCCTTTCCACAGGCATGAGTACACCCTGTGACACAACTCCAAGGACCTCATCATAGCTTGTTTTGCAGCTCACCCTTCTCCCCACACCCTCAGCAAACCTCAGATTTCTATCAGCCTTGTGGGCAGGAAAAGGGAAAAATTAACATTCATGCTTTGTATGGTCTGAGAAAATCACAGAATCACAGAATTGTAGGGGTTGGAAGGGACCTCCAGAGATCATCGAGTCCAACCCCCCTGCCAAAGCAGGTTCCCTACAGCAGGTCGCACAGGTAGGCATCCAGGCGGGTCTTGAATATCTCCAGAGAAGGAGACTCCACAACCCCCCTGGGCAGCCTGTTCCAGTGCTCCGTCACCCTCACCGTAAAGAAGTTCTTGCGCACATTCATGCGGAACTTCCTATGCCCTAGCTTTGTCCCATTTCCCCTTGTCCTGTCCCCGCGCACTACTGAAAAGAGTCTGGCCTCACCACTTTGCCCCCCACACCTTAGATATTTATAGACCTGGATCAAATCCCCTCTCAGTCTTCTTTTCTCTGGGCTAAACAGACCCAGTTCACTTAGCCTTTCTTCATAGGGGAGATGCTCCAGGCCCTTCACCATCTTTGTGGCCCTCCGCTGGACTCTTTCCAAGAGATCCCTGTCTTTTTTATACTGGGGAGCCCAGAACTGGACACAGTACTCCAGATGAGGCCTTACCAGGGCAGAGTAGAGGGGGAGGATCACCTCCCTCAACCTGCTGGCCACACTCTTTTTAATGCACCCAGAATGCCATTGGCCTTTTTGGCCACGAGGGCACACTGCTGGCTCATGACTACAGCTCATAGCCTGTCATCCACCAGGACACCCTGGTGTGCTAAGAACATTCACAAAGACTTTGATCAGCATATGTGTGGGAAAAGGAAAGGGTCATGAACAGCCATTTCTCCTCCCCCATCTCATGTCACAGGCTCCTGTCTCAAACCATGGCCATACATGGGTGGAGGAGGGGAAACAAACCCAGCAGATGAGATTACATAGGCAAGTTTCATTTCTGTTACTCTTTTTTTTTTTTTCCCCCAAACACCAGCTGCCAAGCCAGTGGATTCTATGTTCATCTTCATGGGCCAAGTGCCACCACAAAATTCCACGTGAGATGTTCCCCATCCCCATCCCTTTTCTAGCACCTTCTGTGTGCCTGGAGATGTTTGCTTACTAAACAGCTCTCATTTATGCTAAAATATTTCCCAACAAAAAGAAAACTCTAGCACTGTCACATCCAGGTCCATGTGCTCCCTTTGGGTGTTTCTGTCACTCTACAAGAGAGCTGTAGCTGCATCCAGCTTCTGAAGAACAGCAACAGGGCTGTGGGTGGCTGGGAAGTGTAGGCATTTTCACAGCTACTGAAATTGTATCCACACTTACCCCACAACCTGATTGTTCAGTCTTCAGGATCTCAGCAAGATGACTCGTCACCGGGTCAGTGACAATCTCCATGTGCCTTGTGCAGGAGCACATGCCAGTCATACACGTACAGGGCTCCTGGATCAGAGGTCCTGTTCCCAGGTGTAAATAAATAAAAAAATTCACAGATCACAGAAACAACACCAAGTAACTGGACTGCATCCTTGCATGGAGGGCAGTCAGGAAGTTTTCCCAGTTCTCCCTTCTCCTCCAGCCTCATTTTCATCAGCTCATTTGGCCTCCTTGTTTCCTATTAGCAGTTAGCCATCTCCCTGCTCTGCTTGCTGGCTACTGTCTCTTCCTCAGTAAAATGCAATCCAGGGGACTGATGCCAAATTGTCTACAATAACATGAGACCTTTTGTGCGGACAATCCGTAGCTCAGCTAACTGAAACACTTTGTTGTTTGAACATCCCTGTACACCCATTGGGAAAGCTGCAGTTATCACCAGTAATGTGCCAGACTATTACATATCCAAAAAAAAAAAAAAAAAAAAAAAACCTAACCTGTTCTGAGGAAGAGATCCAGGTGCTGAGCAATGACTTCAGCAGCTCAGAGAAGCTGAGGATGGATCCCTGGAGGCATTCAAGGCCAGGTTGGATGGGGCCATGGGCAGCCTGAGCTGGTGGGGGCACCCAGCCTACCGCAGGGGGTCAAAACTTGCTGATCTTTAAGGTCCCTTCCAACCAATGCCATTCTGTGATTCTGTGATCCTGGCTGGGTATTCAGCTTGTGGCAGCTGGACACAAAGTGTTGGGATTTGCCTTCTGCTGGGAAGGAGCCCCTTCATTCAGGAATGCACTTCAGGGTTCACCTTTCAAGTTCTAAGGCAAGAAAATACACAGAGGAAAAGAAAAAAAGAACAACATCAAAATAGGTTTTGTGCAGAAAAAGCCAGCCTTGCCCTGTGACAGGCCTCTGGGAAAGCAAAGCAAGCTTGTGATGAGTATCACTATCAGTGCTGGAAGTTCTCAAGTCCTGCTTGTGAATATAGGCAGAGTTGCCTTTCCCTGAGCAGCTTTCTTCTGCTCCCAAAGACTTGCAGGGCATTTAAATGGCTGCAGAGCTCCTGTTTGTGGTCCATTCACCAGCGTTTTATGTTCTGCTTTCTGGCTAAGCCTGGGGAACCATCTGATGCTGCACTGCTGCTGTTTTGGACTGACGGGCATCTGAGAAGATGCCTTCTTCTCAGCAGAACACTTCAGGACCCCATGAGGAGGTGAATTTTGCCTTCCTAAATTAATATGCAGAAGCAAGCAGCACAAATCAGGCACTGCAGTGCTCCTGTATCCCTTTTACTCATACCAGCAGCCTGAATTGTACGCTTGGAGCATCACTTTCTCCCCATTCCTCACCTCTCCACTGGTCCTTTTCTCACCCAGTTCCCTCTCCTCTTCCTCCTGGAAGTAATTCTTGTTCTCTGCTCTGTATGCAACAAGTGTCTGAAATGAGTGAAGGAGGTGATTAATTATTTAGGCTTGTACAAGGGAGCCTAACTAGGTGCAGTGGGAAGGAATTAAACAAGTGAGACATAAAGGCTGAAGATCAGAAAAATATTTCCTTACAGTGAAATGTAATAGAGGGCAAGCCTGCCTCTGGGGCAGCATGGGAAGTTTCTCCTCCCCTGGGATTTAGGACTGCAAAGAGTAGAAAATGGTCTTTAAGAGTAGCCCTTCTGGGACGAGGATCCCCAGAGACTGTAGTCGTCTCTCCCTTCTAGGCACAGCAGTGGGACACAGTGTGTGAGAAAGCACTGAACACAAAGAGATTTATTTACACCAGAAACTTAGGATGCAGTGCACAACTTCAGTGCAAACAACTCTTTTTATAAACCTGTTTGAAGATTTTTATATATATATATATCTATCTCCTAATTACTCAAGTAATTAATTTCCAACAGTGGATGTGAGAGGACACTGCATTAGCACAGCAGGTATATTTGGGACTGCAAAGAAAGAGCACTGGCCCTTAAAATGAAAATTATTTGTGAAAACGACATCTAAGATCTCTGGTATTACCCCAAGCAATATCAAGGGTTTCTACGTTCATTTGCTGTACTGTCTCCTTTCATTAAAGAATGTCTTGGTAAAAACCTGTCTGCCACACTCTTGAATCCTTTTATCGCTTACTACCTCTGCTGTTTCTCAGTTGATCACTTCCTTCTCATGCAAAGACTGTTGATACGTTTAACCTTCATCATCTTCCTGCTTTGCAGTCACGGGTCTGTAATTACAGGCAGTGTTTGAGGGCTCACCTAGCAATAAATCATGTCGCACTAATTGGACAAAAACTTGTCCCAAAACCTTCTCACTGAAGTGATCGTCTTGCCATTTTATGAGGATTTTAGACCTCAGAAATAGCACACAAACTTGTTGCTTACACGAAAGCTTAGGTGAGGCAGGAGTTGGCCTGTTTTCCCATGCAACCTGCAATAGGATAAGAGTGAAAGGCCTCCAGCTGAACCAGAGAAGGTTCAAGTTGGGTATTAAGAAAAACTTCATCTCCAAAAGAGTGGTCAGGCACTGGAACAGGCTGCCCAGGGAGTTGGTAGAGCCACCATTCAAGAAATGTGTAGATGAGGTATTTAGGGACATGGTTTAAGTGAGTGATATTGGTGGTAGGAGGATGGTTGGACTAGATGAACTTAGAGGCCACTTTCAACCTAAATGACTCCTTAATTCGGTGATTCTAAGGCTCAGGGTGATTTTAGCAACTCGCAGAGCCCATTCTGGCTTCAGATGAAGTGATAGTCTCAACCAAGCTAGGCTGTGGGCTAGGGGCAACCGAAGGAAGCTGTCAGTAGCCAGATGTTGGCTTGAGTGAAGCCCACTGTTAGTGGACAATTTTGTTACACACAACAGCAGAACACTCCAGTGCTGTAGACATCCATTCCTCCAGTGTATCTGAGGACCTTGCAGCTTAGCTGGTTTAGCAAACTCACTAAAATTTGGCTTGCTCTTAATGGCTTCATTAAGTGTGTTCAAGGCTGAGAATTACATCTGAGACATGATTTTGTCTCTGGAGCAATTCCCACACTAGCACTGAATTATATACCTTGTGTTCTGGAAGCTGCTGGAGTATTGTGTTCTTCTTGACCTAATTAGAAAGGCGGAGAGCTTGATCATCTCACATGGTAAAGCTGACACAGCTGGACCTGCTGTTGTACCTTCTGCAGAGCACACAGAGCCTGCAGATGGGAGCTTGAGCACACATGGATCTCGTGAGTTTAACATGGCCAAGCTTTCTGCCAGCACTGATGCAGTCATCAGACATTTGTCCAAGTAGAGGCATGCATATGGTGACACTCACAAGCCTTTGAAGCTTTTGGGTGCCTGTTGGCTGCATGAGTTGATGGGAGATAACTGCTAGCACTGAAGTTCCAATCTACATTGGCTTCCAGAGTGGTAGCATCTAATAATTAATGCTTTATAATTTTCTGGTGACACCAGAATTGTTTCTCCTTGTTTCCCTTTGACTGTCACCTTGCGAGGGACTCCTGGCACTGCATCTCCTTCTCCTTATCACTGCTGAGGTGTGCTTTCAAACATTCAGCACTCCAAAGAGCTGACAGTGATTTCAGATTACCACCAACAGAGGCTGAGGAAGGAAGAAAAATGATTTTACAGCAATTTTACAGTACAAGACCCTGATGCTTCAGAACTGTTTGCAGAGTTGGCCCCAAGGGTGGGAAAATGTAGAAGTAAGTTTTCATCACTGCTTTTCTTCCCCCTCCACTGGAGAATAGTAGTTGCATATTGATGCCAAACAATACTGTGCATGTTCTTTAGTTTGGCACAATAGCTCCTGCCTTGCTCTTTATCTGATCTCCTGGATAAATCATTTGACTCATCTTCTACATACTCAGCTGGAATTTCTCAGTGTACCAGTAAACAAAACAAAGCTTGTTCATGTCCCAGTGGTTTCAGATTCTTTCCCTCCCACTTAATTAGTTCTTGTAGTAGTTAAAGGCCACTAAGTCTGCTCTCTGTAGGTTATGAGAGTCTCATTTAGAAAGGATCTTGGGAGACATCAGGTAGAAGAGGAGGGGCTTTGCCACTCTGGATCTCACCATTTTATTTTCTGCTTTTGCTGAATATTCATTCCCAGGCTAGGGATTGCAGCAAACCGACAACATGGGAGGATAAACAAGTCAAAGGTTTTCCTGCATAGTGCCATTTCTGAGGAACAATTTGAGCTTATTAGGACAACCACACAAATTGACTTCATTTGTCATTGGGTCTGGGTCTCCCACATCTGTTAAGCTCCTCATAGACCATTGCATGGTGCACCTCGTGAGGTTGAATACAGAGGGAATTGTGGCCACCCTGGACTTGAGCAAACAGCCATAAGCTGCAGAAAATGCCTGCATCCCCTGGTGTCCCCACAAATGCTTGAGTGGTATTTTCCCTCGCAGAACATCAGGAAATAATGGTGGGTAAATTTGTGCATCTCTGCAAAGACTTCTTGTTGCTGGTTGGTAAGCAGACTTAAGAAGAAATGACTGCATCCCTCGGATTTATTAAAAAAAATGCATCGGCAGAACTTTACAGAACTGACATTGTGTCCAAATAACGTTTCAATGAGCAAAGTCATGTCAGCAGAAAGAAGAGGGGGAGGACTAGCAGTGAAAAAAATGGCAACTTTCAATTGCATTAGAAAGGAAAAATGAAGAGTAGATTTTGAAGAAAACATTCCTTTTTTTACAGTGAAAAACTTCTAGTGAGTCCTTCCCATCTGGTGGTTTGGTTTTTTTTTCATCACTAAATAAGCACATGATTATTTTTTAATGTTTTCCCCATAGGATGTTAAAGTGTTAAAAAGTGATGCTGGTTCCCGAGCCTCTATTTTTAAGACCCCACTGTGACTGCTTCACAGCAAAGATATGCCAAGGCTTGCATTTGACTCTGTGGTGCTCAAAGACTTCAAGTTCTCATTATTGCTATGGCAACTATTAATCATTAGTTTGTTGTAACATGATAAATACATGTCCTCAACTAGAAAGTGTGTTATAAATCACTGGTGTACCCTCAGTGCTGCTCTGTGTAGCACTAAGTCACCCAAAGGAAAGCACAAAGTACATCAGTGTGTGAAAGCAAAGCATCTGATTTGGGTCATCTGAAGAACAAGGTAGTAGTTGAGTTCTCAGATTTTCATTTGATTTCTGAATAACAGCAGATGCTCTTAGTGTAAAAAAAGAATTTATTCTAAAATGTAGAAGCTGAAGATTGCGATGGCCATACAAGTCTCTGCCATGCACTGTTACACAGCATAGTGACCCACCACATTACCTCCATGAAGCAGGATCCACCGAGCAAGAATGCACATTCAGGTCTTGAAAATAGTATATGCTCACCTGCAGGAACCTCCATCTCCAGACCAAAGCTGGTCAATCTTTTCTTGGGAGTAGAGCTACACTGACACAGCTACTGAATGTGTCATCTTGGAGTTAACACAAGAGTGTCTTCATTTTTTACTCAGCAGGAGTACGTTGGCAGGCTTAGAAACACAGAGCCAACCTTTCTTCTCCTCTTTCATTTTTTCTAATCATTTTCTAACCCCTTCTAGGCTCTTTCCAGTCATTAGTACCAATCACAAAGGCAACATATGCAGAGAAACTTCAGCAGCAATGTTAGCACTAAGAGAGACTCAAACATCTCTTTCTTGGCCATATTACTGTGCTGGTCACAGCAAAGACCTCTCAGTTCTCCTCCCCTCAGAAGGTGAGGCTGAAGCTGGCTGCCTTATATCCAAACAGACTGCATTGGTCAGCAGCTGCCCTTGGTTTTCCTCATGATACCCTACGGACCCTTTCCACTTTTGAGTGGTAGGGGTCACCCAATTCATGTTTCCCAAGCAGTTACAACTTCACAGCACAATGCTGAGGGTGTGCTGAGTGCCCTGGAGCAGAGGATGAAAAGCTGTCTGAGGGTGCTCTCAAGAACTGCTCTGCTCTTATTTCCAGAACCTGCACTGAGTTATCATGGCAGCTAGGCCCAAAAGTTTTCTCCTGATGTCTCAATTAATTGAGTTATCCCAGAAGCAGCCCCTGCAGCCAAACAGTGTGATGGCAGGATGGAGGAGCACAAACATAACAGTGTCAGTAGCAGAAATATCCCAGAGCACCTCCTTTGCTCTACCAGCACATCAAAGGAATTGATTACTCTCTTCCTTGGCTCTTGCAGGGCCACAGCTTGGGTACTGTGGACAATGGCCCAGCAATGAAACAAAGATCAGAAAACTGCAGCAAGGCCATTGAGATGATAGTCCAGGATGATGGGAAAGCCAGCACATGACGCATGAGGTAAGGCTGAGAGGGTGGCTTTGTTCAGTCCAGAGAAGAGTTTGGTTCAAGGGAGGAGGAGGGAGGATTTTATGACTCTTTTCAGCTGCTAACAGGTGATATAAAGAAGATGGAGTAAGATGGTTATCAAAGGGACACAACAAAAGAACAAAAAACTACATGAACAAGCTCAACATTTGCTGCAAAGACAATAGCAATGACGGTAAGGAAGGAAAAGCTGTGAAAGCAGCTAAGTACTGTCCTAGCTGAAAGCAGGACACAAGAGTCCCGAGGGGAGGTTGAATCCCCATCCTCAGAGACATTCTAAATTTGACTGGCTGTGGCCCTGAGCTACCTGACCTAGCATTGAATTTGGTCCAGCCCCGAGCAGCAGATTGGACCTCCTGAGGTTCCTTCCATAACTGTATTATGCTGCTGTGATCTTTTACTTCGGTGACTCCTACCTAGCTAATCCCCAGCAGCATGCCACTGCAGAATATGCACTGCTTAATCCCCCACTCTTTGATCTTTAGGATGGGAGTTGGTGAGGAGATGACTGGATGAGCCCAGCTCTGGGAAGATCTTGTCTCCAGAGATTTATGACAGCTAACTACATTCCTCACTCAGCCTACATGACATTTTATTTTCTTTTATCATACCTCCCACATCCCTGTGCCCGGTGTAACAGTTCTCTGTTTTGCACAGAATCTGAAATAAAGAATTCAGGGATATATCGGTGCCAACCAGAATTAGCTTGCGGCTGAATGACTTATATTCAGATTAATCAGGAAAATAACCACATACAGTGTTCATAAATAGACAGATCCCATACTTCTAAGACAGGCAAAACATTAAAATAAATAAATAAATATAAATAAAATAAAATAAATCAAAGAATGGTTTGCATCCAAGAACAGCAGGCTTAGCGAATGGAGAAGGAAATATCACAGCATTTCTATTCCAGTCTGGCCTCGGCATAAGGTGATCACTTTCTATTTAAAAATGAAAAACTCCCATTTTCCTGAAAGGAGCTTTACCACAAGGATTATCTACAAAGGCTGCACAGAAAGATGTCACAGCAAGGAATAATGTGCCAGTCTGGATAGGAGCAGCAGTAAAGGGACTCCGTGATGCCCAGCAAAGTCAAGATAGAGAGATAATGGCCTCTTTGTTCCATAAATGTTTTTCCATAACGCTCATTGCTGAACTATCAGAGCACTTTCAAGTCATGCACTAGGCAATATGACTAACATCTGTCATGTTTTTTCTTTTCATGCCACCCCCAAGGGCAGATGCCTGTGCAGCCATGGAAAGAGGGAGCTGATTACATCATATATGTATGTTTATACACACACACATACCCGTAAACATATATGTGCCAGTGAAATCTCTTCCTCACACACATTTCTTTATGTCAGCAATAGGAAGAGCCAAGAGATGTACTTTCCACCTCAGTAGAAGGAGGGGAAATTTGCGTCATGTTTAAGCCAACAGAGATGCTTTTCTTTGAAGCTTTGAAATCCAAAGGTAGTGTCCTCAAAAATACACCCTTGAAGTAAAAGACAAAAATTATCTTCAAAACCATAAACAGTCCTCCAAAAGCTCCAGCTCTCCCTCCTCCCTTCCCTCTCCCCAAAACAATGTGAATGGCTGCAAAAAGCCATGCGGGATGTGGCAATGCAAGAGTTCTGACGGTGTTCTCTTCCAAAGAAAACACTCGGTGCTTTTATTACAATGAAAAATAATAATGGGAGACAGAGTGTACATGGTGTAAACACCTTTAATGCAATTCTAATTTTATCGTTGCTTCAAGATCACAGATTGTTATGGCAACTAAAGAGGAAGGGGGGGGAGGGGGGGGAACCTGATCGCAGCATTAATTTGATATCAGATTCATTTGTTCCACATTTGTGCTTCAATGCATGCATAATAAACAATGCCAGTTAAAGAAAAACAATAATATTGAAGCTGTAATAACAGCATAATGTAGTATCCAGTCAACCCCCAAATCTGTTAAAAAATGAAACTAAAAAATTCTTACGAGTCTATTACAGTTCCAGCTGCAACACTGTTCACATTATAACCAATAACACTTGAAAAGCGGGACGACCAATTTTCACAACTGCAGTCTATCAAAGCACTGAAAACTGCAATGGTGAGCATAGCAGTAGAGCAACATCTCAGCTGTAAACTCAACACCTTCAGATGGGATGTGGGCATTCCAATACCAAATGTGGGGGTGAACTCCTGGGGCTGAGGTGCCTCGTCCCAGGGAAGGACCATAAAAGCCTTGACTGAAGCCCTGTATCCTGTGTTTTGTCCAAACCATGATGTTTGAGGATGGGATTTGGTTCCTCAGGTCAGACAGAGCTTGAGAAAACTCATTGCAGATTAGCAGCTCCCAGAGGTTGTTAGATAATATGTCACAAGGTAACAGACCAGGTTCAAAATTTGTCACTGGCCAGGAATTTGAGTATGATCCATTCACAAGGGTGGGACAGAGCTCCATCTGTGACATAAGAAAAGCCTTCTGCGTGGGATATACAGGGGGCAGGAGAATACACTGAACATCCCAGGATGAACCTGCAGGGCTTTTCCTAATAAGTTTTGGGTATCACAAACTTTACTCACAAGCACTGCTGGACATTTAAGTTCTCAGGTGTTAACTGACACCTGTAGTAGGTGTTCAAGGAGGCAGAGGGCATCAAAGTACTTTTGAGGTTCTGAAGCACTTTCATGATTAATTTAACAAGTTCTGGAGGAAAACAACATAGGACCCAACATGATCATGGGCTGTTCCAGAGCATGGAGTCATTTCCTACAGCCACACATAGCAATACCCAGACAGGTGATAAAGAATTGCTTCAGGAGGTACTCCCAAAGTGGGCAATGAAGACTGGGGGCAATGAAAGAGAAGATGAGCTCATGTGAGCAGTAACCCCATGGAACTTCAGCCAGTGTCAAATACGGAACCAGCATGGATGTTGTGGTTTATTTTATTCCACACACAGTAGTGTCTTTGTAACCCACCATATATAGAGATAGAACTGGTGGGAAATGGAATCTGTAAAGACACTCACACTCTCTGTCATCAGGAAATTTTCCAAAAATCCCGTTTTCATCTTTCTGAGAATAAAAACTAACCACAAAAACCTAAAATTTTCCACTTAACGGAAAATCCATCCTGCCCATAATCAATAGGTATAAAGCTGGAAAGACTGAAGCTGCTTTAATGAGGATTCTTAAGGGAAGTGTATCCATCTCTGATACAGGTAAAAATAAAAACAGCATTGGAGAAATAGAAGATAAAAGCTATTGCCCTCCAAGGAATGTCATGTCTGCAGCTTACCCAAACATAATTCCAGAGGCTTTGGGGCATGAAGTGTGGCTTCACTTTCAAAAGGACCCATTATTAATAGTGTCATGGGTTTCTGGGATTACAGTGTCTCAGTGGTTTATTGTATGTTCATTCGCTCTGTTTACTAGCAAAATGTTTTTCCTCCAGATTCTCATCTTTCGGGGCTGTAAATGCAGCTTAAGATCTGAAAGTCAAGATGAGCTCTTCCAGGCTCATCCATCAAGAGTAATAAAGTGTCTCCTGGAGGTTACACATCAATAAGCAAGAGCGCAGCCTGATGGTGGTGGGATTATACTGTGTGTCCTACGATTAGAAATTAATGATCAATTCTTTTGGATAGAAAAGGACTGAGTTCTGTTAGTATAGCAGGACTAACAGTAGTAAAAATTGCATGTTTTTCCTCAGCCAGAAAACATAACTTGACACAAGCAAAGGCTTACAAAGGTAAGAACACACCATTTTTATGTCCACCATTTTTAGAGTAGAAGTATGTTTTACTCATACTTCATTCTTTGAAGAGCTAAAATCACTAAAGTAAGACATAGCCTGAGGGTTGTAAATATGGACACACAATTAAGGCGGACTGAATTAATACATGAAAAAGGGTTTCACACACCCGGCTAATAAATAGAAGCCAGAAATTATTTGATTCTGCTTCCAGCCAATAGCCTTGTTCATAAAAGAGCCTGTAGCGCAGTGTTCAGAAGCATTCTCCTGTGTCTGGGAGTGAGGTAGAATCATGTTTTAGCCCAGTTTTCCCATATGTGTCCATATTATTCTTTTCATGACAAAAGGAAAAGCAATGGGTCTCTTTACAAAGCTTTCCCAGAATCAGCAGCACTTGCATTTACCAACCATAAATGACCAGTCTCAGTTCAGCAGAAGCAGAATCACATCGCAACTGGCTTCTGCTTGTTATTTAATTATTGTCAACATTGTTCCATCTTTTTGAGCTGATTTCTGGCTATTCATAGATGACAAGGAAAATCAATGTCATAAAGTAACTACATATTATGTTCACTGTCCTTGGCACTTAGTGCTTAAGATGCAGCAGTAAGTTCTTAATTAATCAGAGCTACAGACAGATCTTTTCATCTCCTGCTCTGAACTGTCATCAGACACTCCAAAGTACGGAGACAAAGACATTGCATTTCTTCAGTGATCAGTTGTGACTAACGTGGGTTGAAAAGGCTCCAATCTTTTCAGGACAATACAAAACTGGCTCCTGGGCTTAAGCACTGGCACAGACACAGCTTTTCTGACCTGCCAGAATAATCTTTATTAAGAGAAATGTCATCGTGAGTTGTAGGAATTTGTGTGCATGGTTGAACCAGATGGGGAGCTGAAGCCTGACAAAACCTCAAACAGGAAATAGGGTGGAAACAATGGGCTTCCTACAGAGGATGCTAAAGCAGATAAGACAATCATTTCTGGGCCTGTAGGCCAGGAACTGATTATTTTTCACAAGCAAACATGCAGTCTGTGTTTTGTTCATCCAGGTACCTGGATGAGGCTTTTCTTTTCTTTTCTTTTCTTTTTGCACAGAGACCATCACCCAAGGCTAACAAGGACAGGTTATTAGTGCAGAAACGGAAGTATTTGTCCTTCATAGTTCATTTCTCATTTGGCATTCTTTATTCCTGATTGTTCTGCTTTAAAAGATAGAATCATCCAGCCATGGAGAAACAATAATACCTAGTGACAGAGGGAACCGATGACACAGCACAAACCTTGTACTTTGTGCTTGGTGCCTGGCACTCAGCAGCGCTGCAGGAGCTGAATCCCAAGGTTTTTTTTGCACAAACATGGTTAGCAGATTCTTCAGACTGACAAACCCATTTAAGTGAGGATTAGCTGATAAGTAAGGGGTAAGCAATTAAAAAGAAAAAAAAAAAAGACACACTGACACCCACTGGGAATTTGAAGACATTGTGTCATGAATTTTGGCCACACGGCCATGAAAGGAGACACTGAGCCTTCAGATATTGTCCTTTCTCATCCTCTGGGAAACAGACTGCTCAGCTTAGGACTTCCCATAGTGCCTACAGAATCCTGTCTTCTTTGAACAACCTGAAAACGCCCTGCAATACAAAAGTCATTAAAGTGGCCAAAAATAACAGGCATGACACATCTGCCCCCTGGGGAAACTTCAGCATAAAGGATCTATTTATTTGAGTTTTAAAGGATATCGTTTATATACTGCTGGTTCCCATCCTGGCTTATATCAGAAATAGCGCAGCCAGAAGAAGCAGGGAGGTGATTGTCCCCCTGTACTCAGCTCTGATGTTGTGTTCAGTTTTGGGCCCCTCACTACAAAAAAGACATGGAGGCCCTGAGCGTGTCCAGAGAAGGGCAATGGAGTTGTGAGTGTTCTGGAACACAAGTCTTATGAGGAGTGAATGAGGGAACTGGTACAGTCTGGAGAAGAGGAGGCTCAAGGGGGGGGACTTGATCACACTCTTGTGCTCCCTGAAAGGAGGCTGTGAGGTGAGGTGAGGATTGGCTTCTGCTCCCAAGTAATAGTAATAGGACGAGAGGGAATGGCATTAAGTTGTGCCAGGGGAGGTTCAGGTTGGGTATTAAGAAACATGGGGATGGGCTGATGGTTGGACTAGATGGTCTTAGATGTCTTTTCCAACCCTAATGATTAAATCATTCTACAAATCTGTGTTGTCACTGATCTTTTTCCCAACTATCTATTCCTACTGTGGCACATGCCAAAGGAGGACAAATCCCAAGTGAGGGCTGTCAGGCAATTTAGGAAAACTAATTTTTCTCCTGCTTCATTGTGGATGTTCAGACTCCACTCATGCTGGCATTTTATGGTATGGCTGCCCAGACCTGAAAATGTGAATTTAAATGAGGGGCTGGGCTTGAATTTGGTCACTTTTGAGTACAGTGCAACCTTTGATGTTTTCATAGGGGTATGTCTTGGATGACATTGATTTGACCAAGAGTGGGAATTGAGATAAATACACTGAGCCAAGACAGCCTATATCTGTTAATCTTTATCATTCAAGAAATCCCAGTCACAAGCAGCATACAGTAATTATACCTTCCAATTCTGAAGTTGATTTTTTACAGCAATTTTGAGTTTTCCCCGTTTACGTTTGTAACGTTAAGAGTATTTTGCTCTTTCAAGTGCTGTTCTGCCTATGATCTCTCAGCAACTTATAGTGATTAATGGAAGCTCCAGTATACTCTCATATGATAGAAGAGACACAGTATTACTGCAGTTTCTTCTTCAAGAAATGAAAATTGCACTCTCTAAACCACTATAATAAGGTAACTGCTGATGAACGTTGACTTTAATGGCTACTGGGATCTCTCTCTTCACTACTAAAATTCAGCCACTTGCAGTATGTGAGTGCAACTGGCACCCAGCCACCCACAGCCACAGAGATCAGCAGTTCCTGCATCAAAATAAAACAGAAACGGTAGCAGAACGTTGTTGAAATTCCCTAACCAGCAATTTCTTTAACTTGAAAATAAATTTTGTGTGAAATAAGAAAAAGTAAAAAATAATTTTAAAAGGGCTGACTTCCTTCAGATGGGAATGGTTCAAAGTAAAATGTTCTGATCAAGCTGAAATTATTTGACAAGATTATTTATCAAGAAATATAGCAGTTGGGTTTAACAGTTGTTGATCCACTTCAGAAAATATTTCCAGACTTGAATCATTTTCAGTGCAATGGAAATGTTGCTTATGACAGTAACAGCTCCAAGGCAGTGTGCAAATGAATAGGGAGAGATGTTTCATGTCCCAAATAACTTGGAATTCAAAGGAAGGAGTCAGGCAAATAGATAGACAGGCAAAGAGCCAGTGGAAGCTGGCCTGATTTCTCTCAAGTTTGCAGGAGCCCGATGGCTAATCTACTCTTCCCTAATCCCACTCCAACATCTCTTTTATTGAATCCTAACCATCTCATGGTGTTTCCATACTTTTTCTCAGGAAGGATGCTCAGTACGTTGAGCTGTGCTCCCTCCCAGACTACCTTACACTGCCAGACATAAAGGCAGAGCTTCATCGGATGTTTCATTCTTTTTTATAATTAACTCAGGCTTAGATTAAAAACGAGTAAGCAAATGATTTGTATTTTGTGTATTTGGTGTTCATTATCTCACCCAAAAGGTAGCTCAGGTGAACTTTCTGACACATGCAACCTGTTTTCTTTAAAGGTATAAAAGCCATTATGCAAATCTGAAGCCAGAAGACTCATTTCTCCCTCAGCCCACAGATATAGCCAGCTCCACTGAGTCCTCAGCGCCGTGGGATGCCTTGTTATCATGCTGTTCATGCCCCAAACCAGCCATATGACCATTATAATGAGGTACAGATTAAAGGCATCCTTTGCTAGGCAGCTTTCAGCCAGCACGGCAGAGCTCAGGTTGCCTGAAGACAATAGTGCAAAATCACCTTTAGTGACCCAGGCAATATCCATCTATCCCATGAGCCATCTATCGCATGAGCCATGGCCCAGGGAAATAACATCTTATCTGTGAACAGTGCACATAGTTGGATCAGTTTTAAATATGCTAAGATCCTTCTTAACATGACTGAACACAGCTTGAGCCCTTTGGCCAGGATTTCTAGATCTCCGAACATCCAACTAAGGGTCTGCAAGGAGGCAGCCCTTACCCACCTGCCAGCCTTGCGCCTCTGTGTGTTGCAGAGGGTAATCATAAGTACACATACTGAAAATTAACCAGAATGTTCCTGTCCCTCCAGTTCTTCCAATCTCCCCATGCCTGCAGAGACACTGGATGGCCTTCAGCGCCCATCTGCTCATCCTTGACCATGAAGGGTATAAAAATGGGGCTCAATTAGTCACAGAAGACATTAAGTGTGACAGCGTTGTGAGAACAGAGTATGGATTTGGCAATCCAGGCCTAGCTAGGGCTGACGAAATGTCTGAAGAGAATGAGGGAGAGATGGTGGGGGCTGAGTTAATGACTGGGTCTACAAGAAGACTGCTGACTGGGAATTGATTCTGTTCTCATCTCCAGTCCCTCAGAGCACCCCTAATGTGTCTTGCATCTACATAATCTTGTCCCATGCCCATTCAAATTCAATCAAGTGCTTCTATGACTGTTCACTTCAGCATCTATCTGCCCCCATGCTACTCAGTGATGCTGTAGAAACTGTACCATCACCACTCGTCACGTCACTAATGAGCTGTCATTTGAACTTGTGATTGAACGAGGGACACATTCCCAAAGCTCCCTGTGTCTTCAGGAAGGCTCAGGCTCTGGGAAAGAGCAAATCCCTGTAAGGCTGGGTTTTTTAAGCTGAATACATTTATTTGGTGCAACCAGATTCCCTGTGGACACTGCTGACCCAAGGCAGTTTGAAAGAAATGGTATATATAGGAGCTGCATGGTACCTGCATGGTTTTTGTGGTTCCACAGCTCATTCCTCCCCACTTGTTTTGAAAAAGTGCTGTTACACTTCCTGACAAAAAGCAGAACCCAGTGGCCAGATATGAACTAATCTTGGGTCAAAAAGAGATGAGTACTGTGGGAAGAACTTCACCGTCCTTGGCCATTGCAACTGCAAACAAGAAACAGCTAGCAAAAAATAAATAAATAAATAAACACCAAAAAAATGACCTGTGACATTTGGGATAGCACGTTTCCTGACAGATGAAAAATGTCACCACCAACATTTTGTACATCCGTGACAGATGAGCTGGCAACTGCTCCAGGTCACAGCCAACCTTTGCTGAACTCATGCTGCCCGTGTGAAAATGACACCTCCGGCCTCAAATGCCTGCCTGCACTTCTCCACCCACTGTTCCCTCTGTCACCCTGTGAGCTTAAGTGGGACAAGTCGTTCCCCAAAAGTGCAGCAACAGGCAAACTAATGGCACTATTCAGATTTGAGTTGAATCCAACAAACAGGTTGGAATGAGAAAGGAAAATTTTAAAAGAAAAAAGAAGAAAAAAAAAGCAGGAAAACATCCCCCAAAGCTTCCGATAATTTATTGTTTCCTTTTCTGAGATCTTCTGAATGAAACCTTTTAGTTTTCTGTTGTGAAATGAAAAGCGAAGACCTCAGATTGATGCAATTCTGTTGGGTTGATAAGAAATTTCTGCATGATCTCTAACTATCTCAGCAAAGAGTGAACTGTTGTGGTGAAGGAAGGTAGTTTGTTGTTGTTTGGGACAGATGTAGGAAGAATGTCATTTTGAGTTATTGTTTTTGTCATTCAGCTGGGTGAAGTAGTTGAAAGGGAAGTTTATTTTTCAAACTTCCCACCTGTTCTTTTTGCAGATTGTTGGTGTCGAGCCAATGAAAATATTAACAGCCGTATCACAACCATAGTCAAATTTAGAGGAAATATTTTGTATATGAACTAATGACATGATTGTGCAACTTTTTAAAATGGCAAATGACAGCTATTGAAAGTAAATTTTACTGAGAGTTCAGGCAGAATCATAGGATCACAAAATCAATAAGGTTGGAAAAGACCACTGAGACCATCCAGTCCAACCATCAACCCATCCCCACCACACCCACTAACCATGTCCCTCTGTGCCACATCCACTCTTGCCTTGAACACCTCCAGGGACAATGACTCCACCACCTCCCTGGTCAGCCTGCTTCATTGCGTCACCACTCTTTCTAAGAAGACTTTTCCTAATATCCAACCCGATGCATAGGAAAGCGCACAACTTAAGCTTGCAAACTGCGTATATTCCATAGACCATTAATAATGGATTTTAAGTGAAGTGAGAGTGAAAGATCAGTTCTCCATTCACACGCTGAGTTCCTAGAACAAATTAGAGATAACTATTTTTAAAAGTAACTTTCAATTTCAGAAAGTAATGCAGCGTTGTTTTATTATAAATCTGTGCATATATAATGCATATATACACATAAATCTGTGGATTTAATTGCTTATGTATGTGTGTAAACAGTCACAGACACACACGCTCACATATCATAGAATAATAGAAACAAACATTAAAATCAATAAAATCATAAAATCATCTAATCCAACTCAATACAAGCAATAAAATCATCTAATCCAACCATCAGCCCATGCCTGTGATCTCTCTAGACTATGTCACTTGGTGCAATAAATATATTTAAATGATGATGGTGGAGGCCTGCATCCTGTGCACATATAACTGATCATATTTTGACATAATGGATTTGTAAAACAGACCTAAAAAAATGAGCCCTGCTCCAGGGAAAAATCAGGATACACTGAGATCCCTGCAGAGGAAATTGGCATCCAAGCATTTCAGCCTACTACTCCAACAAAGAGATCTCTACAGATGCCTGCAGCTGTATTTTTAAAGATGAGTAACTAATTAACAACTTTATCAGCATATCTTTATCAAAAATTCATTATCTTCTCTGGGTTGTAGATTGCTGTGCACAGGGAAAGAGTTGATTTTAATAACATAATGAGAGGACATCAGTTGGCTTTTGGTCAAATTATAATGATAATCATAGCAACAATAATAACAATAATAATACAGAGATAAGACAGGTCTCCCTTTTTATATAGTGGCTGACATATAAGCCATAAATTTCATCCCGATTCTGTTCCCATATAGACCTGCTAAATCAGCCCAGTTCAGCATCATGAGCGCTAGGAGTCAAGATGCAAGAGGAACTGACACAATTTAAAAGTTGCCCCCTTACTGCCTTGCTCCGGTGGCATCCCTGCAGAGGAAGGCAGCAAAACAGATGAAGATCACACATCATTTGTACACAGTGCCTCTCACTAGTTCTCACCCAGGGCATTAAAAAAAAAAAAAAAAAAAAAAAAAAAAAAGCAATTAGCAACATGGTTCCCAGCCACAGAAGCTTCAGCTTAGGCCACAAAATGACCCATCCAGTGCTGTCCATGGTCAGTGACAGATCTCAGATAAGCGAGATCAGTTCCTCTGGCAAGAAACACAAAGGCTTTAAGCAACCCCATCCCAGTTTGGGATGGAGCATACGGGTATGAAAGTATGAAGGTTGGCTGGAAAGAAAGGACTGAGTAGGGTGGAGAGGGCCAGACTTTGTGGAGTCAGGAGAACACTTGAGAAGGAACTCTTGGAGATACCTATAGAGCTGCATGCTGGGGAGGATGAGCTGGCTGAAAGTCCAGGAATTAACTTACATTCATGCACAAAGTACAGGTGGTCCAGGGGCAACCAAAAAGTCAAACACTTTGTGTTGATGCACCTTCAGACTGAAAAAAAAGGGGCTTCCTCTTTTGCTTCACCATAACAGAAATGGAGAAAATTTAATAGTCTGTCCTTAGCAGGAGTCACCCTCGCTCTTAGTATGGGTCATCAGAGAGTTACCTCATCTACATTTTCACAGTTGAACAGAGATTTTGCAATTACATGTCATTATTCAGGCCACAGAACTGTAAACAATGTTAATACACTCAGAAAATCAACTGTTTTAATGTAGTTTGTGTTTGCTGCTCAATGCTGTCAACTGCCATGACTTTACCAAGAAAATTACAGTAAAGGTTTTCATTAATAACCAACATTCCTGGAATTGTATGCATCTATTTTTCATATCAATGAAGCTTAAAACATTTAGGCCTATGTTTATCTCTACCTGAAAGGAAAAGTGGTTTTGATTTTCATTTTAATCTTCATTTTTAAGCTATTGTTGAGATTTACAGGGGTGAGAAAGAATGCTGGCGCTGAGCACCCAATGACTGGGGTTTCCACTATGGGTTATGAAGTTTTACACAAGGAGCTCAACCCCACATGACACTTGCCATGAGCTGCAGAAGCCAATGTATTCACTGCTGAATGTCGAAGGGCCAAATTATCCCTGCCGGGATGTGGTCCAGGGCAATGTAGATGCTTGAACCCTAGGCTCCAACAACTAGACTTGGGAAATGTCACTGAAGCCTAAAGAATAGTAAAAAAGTGGAAAAACTCCCCAGGGAACGTGTGTCGCTCACTGCTTCTGTCAAGGAAATCGCACAAAAATTTCAGCTGACAAACGTTCATACCCCGGGAGCTGCACTACCACAAATGACAAACCCATCACACAGGGAACAGTAATTGCTGTACCCCTTCAAACGGTGTCCTCACTGCTCCAGGACAAAGCAATTTGTAGGAGAAAAACAACCCTCAGCCCATGCAAATTGCCATGCTCCCTGCAAAAATATCCTTCCTAAATCCCAAAGTAAGGGATAGCTTCCCCCTGCCAGAAGGGGAACAACATGCTCTTACCCTTCATCTCCCACTCAACTGCTACCCAGAGAAAGGAACCAAAACCACCATGGCATTTTCCCATCCAGAGAATATAAGAGAACTAATACCATTTATTGAACAGTGTTTACAACTTCTGGGTGTTATGTCACCTCTGAATGGAATGAAATGGGTCCAGAGGGTGTTTGTATTGCCAAAAGTAATCATAATCATCATGGTAACTCCATGCTCACTGTCTCACACACACACACAAAACACTCTTTCCTCAGTTTGGAGGCCACCAGCAAAAATGAGCCCTCAGTGCTCCCTGCAGTATGGCCAGGGGAGGTGCAAGAACTTGAGAAAAACACACAGATTTATTCACCTACCCCTATGCATTTTGCCCTGTATTGCAGCCCAATGGTTGGCCAAAAACTGAGTCTGGAAGCATGCCTGGTAGAAGGACTGCAGCAGGACTGCAAACATCACTAGAAGCGTATGTAAAATATCTGTTGTACCTAAAAAGCTTTCACTGTGGATATAATCAAAGCATCCTCCAAGAGCCACACATTCAGGGTGTATTATATAAAAAATGAAGGTGGTGATTTGATGCCTGGGATGCATCTCACCTCTGAGTCACCAGATTGGAGTGACTTTATGATTTTGGTGCCTGGGTTCCCATCAGAGCCAGTGGAGACCGTGAAGCAAGTCAGCTCCACTGAAAGCTAAGGTTAGGTGCAAGGCTGGCAGATACGATACAGATCCTAAGCACCTAAGCTCTTCTGGACTGACACCTGCATTTGGTCAAAGAAATAAAGTCTTGAACATCTGCTCTGCTGTTCTCTAGATTGTCTTCCTCTCCACTGAAAATAATGGGAGATTAAAGGCTTAAGCATAAAAAAAGACACCAAATGTAGGTGTCCCTTCAGGCCAAATCCCACCTTGAGTGCTAGAAATCAAACAGCAACCCATTGTTTCTAACTTATCTGCTTCGTGTTACAGATTTCCATTTTGCCTGTTCCCAAAGATAGGAAACCAGCTGACAGATCTCATTTGGATCGCCACAGTCCGGCAACCTTACAGACATAACAGATAGATAGACAAAAATTGTTCACGGTGGTTCCCAAACAAACTCAGCAAGTCCTGAAGCTGCCTAGAGCCTGTGGCCAAAGCTGAGACAAAGCTGCTGACTTCCTGATCCAATGCGTGACTTCTGGTGAGGCCAAAAAATGCTTCTGATGCAAAGATTGAGCAACCAACTTCTGCAAGTCAGTATCAGTATCTGTTACGTATTGTATATGTTCTTTTGAAAGATGTATTCAAACATGGTGTAGAGGCAAAAAATCAGAAGCTTGTATAAGGGAAGACTGTATAAGGAATACTGAGAAACCTGACTTCTGGAACTCCTTAGGGTTTAGAATGATCCAGCCTATGGCACGTAACTACAATGTTCAAGGTTTTACATATTGTAATAATGAGTCATAAACAAGCTGCCTGGTTCTTTCTGAAGCTGTGAGCTACTAATTTTTATTTATCAAAGTACTGTGTACAAGATTAACACCAAAGTCTGAAAAAAAATAAAATCTGTGTGTTCCAAGCAGACACAATTCAGTCAGGTCTGAGATTCAGCAAAAAAATATTGGCAACTTCTTGTGCAAACGCTGTTTGAGGGCATACTGTGTGAATTACAGCAGCCTTGGGAACAAGAGATCTTTCAGCAACCTGCCCACCTGCCCCAGAGTAATTCTTCACTTTGGTAAATCTTATTTCCTTTACATATAGATACAGGCATATGATATATGTATCATATAGATACATATAGAATAAAGATATTTGACGTCAGCCCCACTGAGTGGAAACAAAGAATGTTATTTGAGATGAGCCTAACAGATTGGATTAAAAAAATAAATTAAAACAGCAACAAACAGCCCTTGAGTGCCCATGTGCCAAGTTTAATCCCCTCGTTAATTAAAAATGGCCGAATTATAACCCCTTTCAAAAATTAGGTTTCCAGTGGAAATGCCAACTGAACAGACCCTTCGCTCTAATGGCCCTGCTGGCACCCGCAGAACACAATTGCAAAATAGCAAAACATATTGGCACCTCCTGTACGTGCAATTGAAATATTCGTTCGGTGTCGTCTCTTCCTGTTAATTGCTGTGTGGGAAGTGGTCCCCATACAGCCTCTTTATCTATCTGCTTCAGAAGCATTGCCTGCAACTATGGGCACTCGAGGGGCGGGCTTGGCCAGGCTGTTGGGCTCGCGTGCCAAGCGTGGCAAAGTCTCTGAGTCCATCCCTCCTCCTCCTTCCCCAAAAGTGGCAGCTGGATCTGCGCTTGGCTCCCGGGCTGGCTCCTTGGCTCCTTTCACTCTTGGCTGGTCGCAGGGCTGTGCAGCAGCTTGCACGCCTCGCTGGGTGGGATGCAGGATGGGATGCCTGCTGCTGTCACTGCAGCCTCGCCTCCCTGCTCGCCCCCTCAGTTCTTTAATGCTTGCTTTTCAAGAACTGAATTCTCCAGAGGACCCCACTTCAAGCACTGTTTTCTCCTCTTCCAATACCAGCAGCATAACACTAAAAACCTCACCAGCATTGAAAACCAGTTTGCTTTTCCAGGCATGGCATCCTCTCCCATCCAGTTTCTCTGTTTTCCACTTTAACCATGAGCTTTTTGCTGGAGGCCTGCTCTTAATTATAAATTTCTTCAGTGCCTTGTAGGATGCAGCAGAGCCCTGGTGTCAGCCCTGAGAACCCATCACACTGACTATGTGCAGGCTATAAAATAGCTTCTCCCTTTGCAGATGGATTCCCTGTGCGGATTCAGGACCATGAAGCAGATCTCCACTGGGGCCACCCCAGCTGTCAGCACGACCACTGACGACCACATATTTCCAACGCGCTCCATCTCCACAGCTATCTGTGGCCCACCACAGAATATCTATTAGCAAACAGAAACACAGATGCTTAGGCTGAGTTTTGCAGTCAGAGAGTAAAAAAAAAAAAAAAAAAAAAAATTACACTTTGTTTTTGTAAAGCAATTAAACAAGTTGGGAAAGATAAGGAAAAAACTTTGGTTGGGCTTAAGGGCAGGTTGGCTTTTTTGTTGAAGGACTGGCAAAGAACTTACGCTGCAAAGAACCTGACATCTTTCTGATCTGCAGGCAGAATTAGGAAACAGAACAGTCTGTGAAAGCATGGAAGTTTGGGTGTATCCGTGGGTCTGATCATGTAGAAGTTAGAAAGTTAAGCACTTAGGGTTTCTTTGTAATGAGAGACAGTATAAGTCTGCATTTGCATACCAGCTGTCGTCAAGGATCAACCAAAGTATTTCCAATTCCCTTTTATTGTACTTTGCATTGGAAATTGAGTTACAGATCCTGCAAGTCTATGTGGAAAAAAAAAAAAAGAAAAAAGAAAAAAAAAAAGGCAAAGACGACTGAAATAAGCTGCAAGCAGAATTTAGGTGCTTAACCATTCAGAAGACAACAATTAAAACTCCTTGCTCTGCCGCTGTCTAGGCTCAGAGATATCTAAGCATCCAAAGCAGAACTGCTCATTGAACATTCCCTTCCTATCTCCTATAAGACACTCCAAAGCATGAACAGTTCTCACAGGTGGACACTTGGTCCAAACCCCCACCAAGCACAGCCCTCACCATCCCACAGCACCTCCCTTTCCTGACAAACTGGGATCAAGTCCAAAGCAAGAAGCAACAGACTTCCCATATCCCTGTCAGTGGGCCACTGCTGAACAGCACTGACCAGTGGCCAGTGGGCCAGCATTGTTGAATGTGGCCCTCTGCAGTCCCTAAATCCCCACTCAGCTCATGGGGAGCAGAGACCTTTGGGTTTCCTTCTGGGGGGACACATTCCAGGCACCCCATTTTGACCACATCCCCGTACGCTCTGCCTCGGGCTGCAGAAGCACCCCATGCTGGGGCTCATTGCAACTGACTTCTATCCAGGCTGTTAATAAGAACTTCCCTGACTAGGAAGCCAACATTTCTGAAAACAAAACCATCTCCTGCCAAACTGATTATATTTACTGTACTACACGGAAGCAAATGAAATCTCTGATTGAAAGAGAAGGAGAAAGCTTTTAATCCTGTTCTGTGATGCTTGCCAGATTGACAAGTCTAGAAATATAAATGGAAGAGTAATTATACAAGGCTCGCTTATGTCGCTGCTCAGATTTATTTTTTCAAATGTAAGAAAGAGAAAGAGACAGAAAAGGCCTGGCTTGTTATATTGCTTTCCATAGCTATTAGTGCAAATTGATTAGAAATCTACATTTATGACGCACCAAACTACTCAAAAGATCTCTTTCTAGCTGTGGTGTGATCCCAGCTTTACGGACTGACATCAAATGAAGAAAAGAGAAGAAAGGAAGGAAGAAAATATGAATTTGAAGCAAAGTCATATTTTCATTGTTCCATGTCTCATAGAGGAAGGGGGAAATGTGTGCACTACCTGATCCCAGTGATTACAAAGTAATGGGAGAAATCTGTAAGGATATCTGTTAAATCTCTGAATCAATAGAATCATAAAATTGTTTGAGTTGGAATGGGCCCTCAAAGGTCACCTAGTCCAACTCCCCTGCGATGACCAGGGACACCTACAGGTAGATCAGGTTGTTCAGAGCTCTGTCCAGCCTGACCTCGAGCGTCTCTATGGATGGGCATCCACCACCTCTCTGGGCACTGAATTCAATCAATGAACAAAAGTGATGGAGAGGACCAAACACAGAAACGTTGGTAATTTATAACCACTAAATGTTAGGAAAAGGTATAGGTCAGAGCTTTGGGTTAGGCTTCATCTGAGTACAAATATGCATTTCTTCGGGGGCCTTAAGGACACCATACTTTTAAATTGGACAGGTACTTCCAATCCGAGGCCTGCATATCCATCACACACAGCATTAAAAAAAAACAAAAAACAAAGAAAGAAAGAAAAAAAAAAAGGTACAGCATAGACAGGATTTGTCTTTGCTTAATTTGAAACATTCACACCAGAGACATCTGCATCTTACCAAGCCTCTGATCCTTTGTAACTGTGAAGAGGAGCAGGCACTTTTACAGTGTACTCATTTGACCTATTTTAGATACCGTCTTCGGGGCAAGATGAATCATGCCTTGAATGTGCCAATTTCCCTGCCGTGCCAAAGCAAGACTAGACAACCAGTTTATTTGCTCAGATGAATCCCACGTGGCTGGGGCTGATAGACTTGTGTTATGATCTGGCTGAACATGAACCGTCTTTGGTCCCAAGTCTGATATCATCCTGCAGAGAATCCTGTGAGTCGGATATATTAGCACAGAGTCGTGCACTAATTCTATGCTATGAACCAGAGCTGCCTTGCTAAAAAGTTAAGTGGTGGAAATCAGCTCTGCATGTACCTACCTATTCACATACCTCCACTGCAGTGAGGAGATGATCACTCCTTTGGTGTTGCCATCCTAATGGGAAGCACCATGGCAAGCTAACGCATCTTGCCCAAAGCCTGTGCTCAAACAGAAAGAATTCAGAGCTAGAATCTACTCCTCCAAGCCCCTTCTTCATGAGTTTCTTACTCATTAGCTGGAAGTTGGATTGTTTTTTAAATGCTTTCACTACCTTAGGAAGTTCTTCATGTCTCTTGGGAAATCTAGCTCTTCATCTTTAAGAGCAGATCAGCTATGAGATGCCTTCAGGAGCCCTCGGGCCTCTTGGTCCTCTTGGAACAATCACATCCCTCATCCACAGCTTGCAGTGAATGTGTGGCTGTGCCTTCATACATCCTGTGTACAAATTCTACAACCCTTTAAAAAGCAGCAACTATCCCCAGATATTGTCAGTGCTGCAACAATAGTGCTGTGCTGACAGTTACCATGGTCTGCTAATGAATATAATTGTTTTCATTCGAGAAAAAAATCACCATAAGTTTTTAGGTTGTTCCCAGAGCCTGGAGAAAACAGTGGTAGATTCAGCCTAATTCCAGCAATGTCGGTACGGATCTGTAGTAGGAACCATCTGCATTTTCGCTTTTGTTTCGTGGTGGATGTATATGGATGTCCCAGATAGAAGTATCGAGAAAATAATTTACATTCTAGTCTTTCCTCCTTTGGTGAGGACTTTCTCTGAAACGCAGCTGTATAGGTGAAGATTCAGATTGCACAGGGACACTGAATATTGAACAGGAGCTTTCTTTCCAGATTTTGTTTCCAGCAAGGCTTAAGAAAGATAACAAGAGTTTTATATGTCTGATTAAAAAGCCAACACTCCAAACTGTGCGTGTGCAGGTTTTTGGCATGATTTCCATTATGGTCATAATCAGCTGCTTGCCCATTCCAGCTGCTAAATCACAGTAGACAAGACTTGAATTCCAAATATTATTCTCATCACCATGGTATCCTCTGCACAGATCCCTGAAGGTACTTTAAGACTTTTGAGGCTCTGACTCCGAAGGCCAGGCCCATAAATAATTTCAGCTCTCACAATTAGCTGACGTCGAGTTTTGTTTTGAGGCTTTTGCACCACAGGGACTGAATCCAGAATCTGCATCACCTCCAACAGGCTCATGGAGATCAGAACACTTCAGAAAGGGAATTGAAAATATTCTTCCCAAACACACATACACAGCAGAAAGTCACTTTAGACCGAGTAGACGATAAACAAAGTAACTAAGGACTTCAGATCCTAATTTTTCATGCTTTCACTCAACATATAAAAAGTGGTGACACTGAACAGAAACAAAACTGTAGGCATGGAGGACTCTCTTAAGAGAGAATAAAACTGAAGGGAGGTTGTTGTGAGCTGGGAGTCCACCTCTTCTTTCATGTAACTCTTGATAGGATGAGAGGGAAGAATGGCCTCAATTTGCACCAGGGAAGTTCAGGTCGGACGTTAGGAAATATCATTTCTCTGAAAGAGTGGTCAAGCAGTGGAATGGGCTGCCCAGGGAGGTGGTGGAGTCAACGACCCTGGGGGTGTTCAAGGAACGATCGGACATTGTGTTGAGGGATATGGTTAAGTGATAACTACTGGTGATAGGCAGATGGTTGGACTGGATGATCTCAAAGGTCTTTTCCAACCTTGGTGATTCTAAGAGACACATAATCAAAGTCAGAACTTCCAGAATCAGGTGGTGGTAGTTGGAGGTGGATATGGTATATTGTCGTATTGTTTTTTATGAGCCTCACTGTCACTTATATTTTACTTTACCACTCAGTGCCTTCTGGACATGCCCCTTATTGCCTTGCATGCTGTAAGAACCTCTTGAAATGAGGAATCTAACATTCAATCACAGGATTAGCTTTTGATTGTACTTCACTCCACACCACACCAATTCCGTCAGCATGGGAACTGTTATCCAGCAAGAGGTTAGGAAGAAGACGGAAGACTGGGTAGTGCTGGAGACCTAAATTATAAAGGTTTATTCTCCATGAAGCATTACTTTTATTTTCTTTTAACTTCAGGAAGCAACATGCCTGGAGACAAAGCACACAGCATGAACTGTTCAGCCTCGCCGTGCTCGAGGGCAGGCGTGCTGCTGAGTCACCACGCACAGAGCTCCTCTCACACTGAGCTGGGCCAGCCTGTGAAGAGGATACAGGAGAACTGGGATTACTTTGGAAAAGTTAATTCAAAACTAAATCAGCATGTCCAGACCATGTCCCAAGTCTCTGCCCACTGAAGGCAGGAAATGAGAACAGAATTTGGGTGTTTGAGTATAGGAGTGCAATCCACAAAACATTTATCACCTGCAGCTCCTGAAGGGACATACATAAACACATAATTTTTGCCACTGTAATTACCCAGCTGTCTGGAGTTTTGCAACTGCTCTCAGTAATGTTGTCGTCTCAGCAGGACTGTGTGGATAGCATCTATGTCATGTACATGCCTGTTGGGATCTACAAATTAGGGCTTTCTGTGTGGGAGTTCCCTGAGCAGCCTTGTTTGTTTCTCAGTTAGGACATAGACATGTTGCCTAGGTTTCTTCTTGTGACCCAGACACTAAGACACCTCTTCTGGAACAGGAGACAGGATCCCACTGCCCCTCCACAAACTGCCTCAGCACGAGAGGAGCTCCAGGGCTTAAGAGAGAGTGAGAAAGTTGTACAGCCAATGATAAATGCTCTGACTCAGCACAAAGGATGTGCCTTTGCATTATTTCCTAGAACCATAAAACCATTAAGGTTGGAAAAAATGTCTAAGATCATCTAGTCCAACCATCAACCCACCCCCACTATGACCACTGTGTTCCTCAGTGGCACATCTACATGTCTCTTGAACACCTCCAGGGACGGTGACTCTGCCACCTCCCTGGGCAGCCCGTGCCAGTTCCTCATCAACTCTTTCTGAGAACAGATTTCTCCTAACATCCAACCTGACCCTCCCCTGGCACAGCTTAAGGCCGTTCCCTCTTATCCTATTGTTGTTTCCTGGGAGCAGAGGCCAACCCCCCTCTCACCAGTGCCTCCTTTCAGGCAGTTGTAGAGAAGGATAAATTCTCCCCTGGGCATCCTCTTCTCCAGACTGAACAACCTCAGTTCCATCAGCTGCTCCCCATCAGACTTGTGCTCCAGAACTTCACAGCTTTACTGCCCTTCCTCTCAACACGCTCGTGGCCTCAATGTCTTTTTTGTAGTGAGAGTTCTAAAACTGAACACAGTACTGAGGTGCTGCCTCACCAGAGCTGAGTACAGAGGGATGATTCAGCAAGTCGTGTACTGATTCTGCACATTTGCTGCCTCAGCAGTAGAGAAGAGGCGTGATTTCCTACAACATTAGCTGCCTTCTTAGGATAAAGTCATCACATTCTGTGACGTGCACAGTCACATGCCCTCTAAACCAGAGTTCATGTCTCTGGAAAACAGAACTAACCGATGAGCATCATTAAATCCCCAAGTAACTCCGCCTGCTCCACAGTGTCCACGCTGAAGCCACAGAGAAGGGCATCTGATACACACGTGTCACTGCGACTTACGTCAGTGAGCTAACAGACAAGACCGCGAGATTGACATGACGGCCACAGGGCCTGAATTCAGGTCACAGACAAAACGAATTAAAAGCTTCTCTTTATCGCAGTGCAATATCACTCCCTCACCCATACCCACGTCTTTGGAACAGCTGTGTGTATGCAACACAGGCAGGGAAAGCTAACCCGCCGTTTGCCAAGCTGCTCCTCAGCGCAACAGCTCCTAAATCAAGGTACCACAGCTGGGTCCAGGCACAGCAGCAAGGCTCTGAATTGTTTGTGCCCGTGGAGGGTTGTCAGGTCAGGGAGGACAGGGCAGGCCAAACCTGAGGCTGGCAACTGAAGCAGCCCCTCTGTCAGGATGGCAGAAGGACAGCCAGCATGCCTAGTGAGAGAGAGGTGTGGGAGAAGGGGGCTGCCCACCGCCCTCTGGTGCAGACCCTTTCCCTAACACCCCCTGCCCTCCTTTACACAGCTCCATGCCCTTCCCTTGGGCTCTGTTGCTGTCACAGAGAGCAGAGCTCAGCACTGCCCCTCAGAGATGCCCACAGAGGCCAGCAAAGGCAGCAGGCAAAGGTCATGAAGGAGGAAGGAGAAGCCATTGAAACCTTTGGTCTCACCTTCATGTAATGCGGGTCACGGTCGACAGGACATGCATACAGATAACATGCATACAAAGCATTTCTCTCTCCTGCATTTAAAAGTCGATTAGACCATGGATTAAGACAGCCAATTTAGTCATGCCTTTTGTGGCACTTCAGCCTGTTTCATAACCACCATAAGATAGAATTTGGCTTTATACCCCTCACTCCTCATCCCCACTCCTGTTTTCACCCAGTGTGCCAAGACAGTCTATGAGATTAAAATTATATCTTTTGCAAGATTGTCAAGCTCCTGCCCTCAAGGGTCTCTTTGTAACTGTTTCTGGAGACCGCCAGCCTCGCAGGGAGTAGAACTAACTTCAGAAGATGTGAGGTGGAAAAAAATGCTAAAAAAGTATTCTTAAAATCAGAGAAGGAGGGAAGACTACTTAATTCCTTACAGAAATCATTTCTTCTTCCTGCCAAGCAGCAGTGGGAGCGCAGGCCTTGGAGTTCACGGTTCAAGAGTGCAATCATTTGACGTGCAGTCATTGCCAGGAGGGGAGGCCAACCTAGGCAGACTCTGCAACTCTGACCTTCCAAAAGAAAATCCCAATTTGCAGAGCTATCCTTCAAGGACCTGGCTCCACAGGCATTCCTTGCATTAGCCTTCACCGAGGCAATCTGAAAATAATGATAACAAAGGCATCAAGGTTGAGAAGTTTGGACTTAATCTTGCGAGGCTGAGGAAAGAAAAAAGCGATATTCCCCACCACCACTTCTAACCCAAAAAGCTCTTGTCAGAAATGGCACATGGATTTTGGAACAAGGAAAAAAAGAAACCCAAAAACCTGTTATTTTTCAGTCTTAATATTTAATTAGCCTGCTTAAAAATGCAGGGGATCAAAAAGACAACAGCAACAAAACACACGCGCGCACAGGGATTAGTCTGATGTTTGGCATTGAAAAAGCCACCAAATGACAGAACATACTGTGGTAATTCATGCCCGTGACATTACAGTGATTGGCTTTTAATGCACTCACCAATAAATTACCACTATTCAAACAAAGCGTTCTGATGAGACAGATGGGCAGAGAGGAACATTCAAGGTTCTTGATTATTTATCAGTTGGCTGAAACATTCGGAGACCAAAGGGAGCATTGTATATCCTACCCCATGAATCACCTTGCAGTGAATAAGTTTATGTTCACATAAACGCTAAAGTGACATTTCCACTGCAGGACAGAGGGGAAGGATGCGCAAATTGCAACTTAGCCAAGGCAGCATTACGGGTCCCCATGATCCAGCTGTTAGAGAAGACAGCAGGCATGGGACAGAGCATTGCTCATCTCCTCTGCAGACTTTGCCTGCACCTCCACAGTTTACATCAACCTAATTCAGAGAAGGCCTCCAATTTGAAAAGTCTGACGTGTACCTGGTTTCCACAGATGCTAATGGAAACCTGGCATGTGCTTATAGTGTTCCCCCAAATCTGGGTCCTGGATCCATCAGTCCAGTTCATAAACCAGTTTATGCCAAGCCCCACATGACACAGCTTTCAGTAGTGCAGAAAATGAACTCAAATTCCTAGGACCCACAGCCAAGATGCTTCATTAGAGGGAAGCTACCAGGCTGAAAGCCTTTCAAATTTCAGTGCTACTAGCCTCAATTTAAATTAAAGGTATTTAAACCATCTAATTTATTCTACCTCTTTTCCCTGTACTTTTTCCAGTATGCTCTATGTAGCCACCTAAGCAGCTTAAAGACTTTTTGCCTTTCGTGAGCTCTCAGTTTGGCTCTGCTATGCTTACAAATATTGCACCATGAAAATATCACACAGGAACAGATGAACAGAACCTGGTCTCAGATGACATTTTAAACTATTCACAAAACTGTGATTCCAGTTAGATTTTTTTTCCAGTATTCTTTTAAATTCAAAATATATAAACAGAGTAGAATCTATGTTTTTGCCACAAAATATGAGGACTGCTCTGAAAGTGACACCTCCTATTTCATTAGGTTGGCCCACAATGTCAGAAGCAGATGTTGGTGGTATGGCAGTGGGGGGCTGAGCCTTCCCAGCAACATCCCATTACATTCTGTTGTTGTGTGACAGATGGCAGCAGAGGGGCAGTCTGATACAATGGCATCTGACACGGAAGCGCACATGAAGCAAAAGGTGTGGAATTCAATTCCTCCACAGGGAAAAAAATGACACCCAGTGATATTTGCTGAATGTTTATGGAGAACACATAGTGGATGTGAGCACAGTGAAGCAGTGGATGTGCAGTTCAGCAGTGACAACAGTGATGTGAAAGACAAGTCATGTTCCGGACAGCCGTGCACAGCTGTGACACTATGAAAAGAAGAATGTCTGTCAGCTCATCCACATGAATTCATGGATTACGGATCAGGGAACTGTGTATGGAGTTAAATATCAGCTTCAGTGCATAGGAAACGATGGTGGCAACATTAGAAAATCAAAAAGTTTGTGCCAGATGGGTCCCACAAATGCCCACACAGGAACTGAAAGAACACCGTATGCAAGTTTCTAGGACCTACTGGACCAATACAAGGCTGAAGGTGACAGTTTCCTGGATCACATCATTACCAGTAATGAAACATGGTGTCATCACTGTGACCCAGAGTCAAAACCATAGAATCACCAAGGTTGGAAAAGATCTCCAAGATCCAAGCATCCACCTATCACCAGTATTTCCCACTAAAACACGTCCCTCAGTACAACATCTAAATGTTTCTTGAACACAATGGCAGTCCATGAAGCAATGACATGCGAATTCCCCATTGAAGGAAAAGTTCAGGATGCAGCCCTCAGTGGGTAAAGGGATGCACACTGCTTTTTGGGATAGGAAAGGGGTGATCCTGGATTTCCTGGGCCTGGACAAAGTATCAGTTCTGACCACTACTACATCATGATGCTGGCTAAGCTGAAGGCTTGAGCTTCCACCATGAGGCCAGAGAAGAAGACAGCTTTTCTTTTGCAATACAATGACATCAGGTTCCATACTACTTTGAAGACCTGCTGAAAGCCACACCTGGTAGCACCCTTCTTACCGACGCCAATGACTGCAGCAGCTCAGGCTGTATTTGGTTTGCTCATGATGACAATATATGCAGCAGTTTCTGCATGAAAAATGGGAGATAAGGACCCCTGGAGTTCTGAATTGCCACCATGCTGGACTGCATTTGAGTGATAATTCAGCACTAGCACTTCTGGACAGAAAATTATAGCTTATTTTACTTTTTTGTAACCTCCCCTTCATCTTCAACTGTCTTTCATATGATAATTTGAAATATTTTCCTTAGACTTCTATCTTTTATTAAAGTGAGATAAAGACTGAAATATCCTGTAAGCTTGGTAAATGTTTTGCCATGGATGCATTTTTAAATAAGCATCATACTCAAAGATCCCAGTGCACAGTGTTGAAGTGGGATGCTGCTGTTGTTCTTCGCATTTCTACCCAAATATCTCACTACATCTGTGATGTTGCTGCATCACCTAACGTTAGCACGTGTGATGTGTGGGCAAGAAATGGAGACAGAAAGAATGTGTTGAAATAACTCACCCATAGCAATACGCAGCAAGAGCTAATGTGAGAGTTGGGAATTAGGGCTCAGTTTCTGGTATCCAGTCCCTTGCATAATTCAGAGGGTCACAGTGGTAAGATTTAAGTGTGGGACTATCCCTGAGCAACGTGCAGCACGAGCAGTTTGTGCTACATAACAAAGCTCCACTGAGCCACTTTGCTGCATGCATAAGCGTACATACACTATGAATATTCCTACTTCTCCCAGCAGGAAAGCCAGGACCAGCCTTAGACTCCTGAGACCTCCATCATTCTGCAGGAACTAACTTCACCACCTGCCTTGTTCCTATGGTTGAGCCCCAAAACTATTGGCCAGGTCTGATTATACACATCTGGAGCCCCTTGGACACTCAGAAAATGTTCTTCCAGGTATGATTCCCACCATGGAACCAGCAACAACACTGCTTTTCCTGCTGCACCACAAATGCTCTCCATCTTCCATCTGCTCCCCTCTTTGGATCTGGGCTGTCTACTAGATACTTCAAAGCAATACAACAAGGAACAAGTGTAGCACATAAGGAGGTCAAGGCAATGCAACACAGTTGGCTTTCCAAAGGTGATCAGAACTTGCAATTGATTCTTAACAGCTCAGTTTTCCAGTAGCTCCATTATCACTCGCTTCCTAAAAGACCAGCTTTTCCCAAACAATCCCCTTTGATGGACTGCCCTGTGGAAATACCCCTAAATGAACTCTGACAGGTAAAAAGCGCAAACCACAGTTGTTCCTAAAAGCAAAGGTGAAGGCTCAGCTACCAGTGTGCAGAGCCTATTCCAACTCTGCAATCCCCATATAGAAATCTTCATTCAAGTTCTTCAATAATTAAGGTCGGGGTTAAAAACAAAAATCCTCAGTTTTCTTCCCCGTTGCCACACCATAAAGACTCCTAGTAACACTAACCAGAAGTATGGAAATAAATATATATGTGTATATATATTTAAAATAAGATAAATGTTTTTGGTGTTTTCCCTTGCGGCCCCAGAATATTTGTAATTCATCTGCCCAAATGCATCCAACAAAATCACTTCAGAAAAACCAAATTCAAAACTTTGGTCAGACCAAAACATTTTTTTGTTGTTGTTGCTTTTAAAAACACAAACGTATCCTCCAGAGCCAGCAGGAACAAGAGGTGAACTGAAAGGAAGAGACTGCTTTGTGTCCTAATTGTGTGCGACCACTTCATGTCCTCGTTATATGCCACCACATGGGGTGTCTGCCCTGTTCCCAACCTCTCTGAGCTGTGAACACACCAGTGGGGACATCCAGTTCTTCCAGATCCTTCATGATCAGATGCTTTCTGAAGGTGGTATCTGAGTATGGAAATGAAAATCCTTTGGCTCATCTACAGAATGACTTCGAGTGGTTAAGAAGACACTGACCAAAGCCATTACAAATCTTGCTCATCTTCACAAGGTTATTTTGTGATGCACAGACACAGCTTGCCTTTGGGCTGTAGCTGTAGCAATATTAATAAATATGAAAAATGACTTCTGCTTTGCACGCCGCCACAAATCTACAGTGCCACATCTGGAATTAGCCTTTTCTTGGTGACAAATTCTAAACCATAAACATCCGTAATGCAACTGTAAGAGACAATAAATCCTTCAGCAATGTGAAGATAGGAAAAAGCTTCCTGGTACAAATATTATTAACTCTGTGCATTAGAATGATGAGCTAAGCTAGCTCTAGTTAGCAAACACAATGAAACCTTTTACATAAAGGGGTTTATAGAAAGGGAAAATGCCAAAATATAACACAGGGCTATTTGTGACAATGAGGAAAGGTGAAACACAACACACTCGGTGGAAACGTGCATGGGACTGTTCCCAGAGCCAGCCAAAGAAGAAAGAACAAGAGCCTACCTACATCCAGACATGGGATCAGCATTGGTTGAGAGACCACAACAGGGAGAAGTGGTGGACGAGTGCTTTCAGCAGCACTCACCTGGAGGACTGAATGTTGTAAGGGCTCTGGAAACAGTATACCAAGAGCTTGAGTTTGCACTGAAACTCTGATTTGGGTTGAAGTTCACCCAGCAATTGTTATGAAAAACATTTTGGATAAATATTAGTTGACCCACACATCCACATACAGATGCAAGTAGTTTTAAAACAGTAATTGATAATTATCTTTTTTAATATTAAATATAAGGCCTCCTAGCACTACATCGCCAGCAAGAGGTCATTTTCTACTCAGGTTCATAATCTTGGGCCAGTTAGAAAAGATGTTGTACTGTTTGCCTCTCAAATTCGTTATCAACTTTCATTCAGCTCTTCATGGGCTGGTGTCCACCCTATAGCTCTCAGATTCCTAGGTGTTTGAATACTAAATGCTATAAGCAGTAAAAGGTTGGCATCCGTAACACAACCATGCATCATGAGAGAATAAGCTGAAATTGGTCTATAACGTAGAGAAAGAAAAGCTAATCTATCACAAGGAGGCACTGCTGGACATAGCCCGTGGCCGACTAACAACATTTAGAGTTTCTGGAGAAAGAGAAAAAAAGGTTTCATGATGTGAAATTGAGGGACAGTTTGATTGGATTACATTCCCAGGAGTAAATCTTTTATCGAGAAATTAGAATTGGCCGCGGTGCTTGGGACTGTAACTTAGCGCTGCTCATTTCGTGTGGCTAGGCACGCTGCTGACATGTGCACTGGGAACTTTTAAAGGACACGCTTTTCAAAGCATGAGGGGAATTGTCAGCATTCCTAACTGGGAATATAACATTCAGAGCAGGAGATGTTGACAAAACCGGTAAATTGTTTGAAGTCTCCTATCAGACAGCAAGAATAGACAAAACCAAAACCAACCAAAAGAACCCAGCAGGTACATAGGAATATCCGTTCTGCAAAACGTCATCTAGTTAAAAAGAACGAATACTTCAGTAAGCAGAAAATGATAGAAAACTAAGAGAAGTGGCAAAGAGGTACAACCAGGTTTAAAATATAAGACAAATAATAATGGAGACTCCGGAATTCAATCAAAACACTGTAAACTCCAAGAATAATCAGTACTTGCTTTTACAAAATAAACTGCTTTTTTTCCAAAGGGTCACGGAACAGTCAGATACATTTGAACATAACCAGACACAAGGAAATCCTTCTGGGGAGTAGGAGAGGTGAATTCGGGATATTATCAACCAAGAATTAGAAGCCAAACCAATATGGATTCTCTTCTGTCATTGGGGTCTCCATCCAATTTGTGTTTTTTTTGCCTTGAGAAACAAGTGTTTCATTTCCTGATTATATTTAAAAAAAAAAAAGCGTTAAAAAATAAACAGTTAAAAAGGACAGGAGACGGGGCAGAGGTTTCTAATTGTTAAGTGGGAGGAGGCTAGACTTATGATGCTTATAAAGAAATTCTTCATTCTGAGAGTGGTAAAACACTGCAACGGGACGTCCAGAGAACTTGTGGGTGCTCCATCATTGGAAGGGTTTGAAATCAGACTGTATAAGGCTTTGAGCAATGACACGTGGTCAAAATGTCTCTGCCAAGGCAGGGGTGGGTTCCTCCCAGCTCAAACTGTTCTATGATTCTATGGTATTAACACACTCGTCAAGCCAAAGGAGTTGTGTTGGGGCTTAAGAGTAAAATGCTGAGGGAGGAAAAAATGAAAAATAAAAATCAGTTTTAATTACGTGTCTGAAAAGAACAGCTTGTAGATTTAGGACAGAAAACGGCCTGTACCTTCAACAAGGTCTAGAAGGAGGGTTGGGAAGCAGCCTTGGAGCGTGCCCAGGTGAGCCCCAACAGAGCTGCTCCCAAGGAGCTCTGTGTGGGCACTTATGATGCACATGATTACTCTCTTCTCAAACATCCACATACCCATGTGAAAAGCGCACACACATCCTCAACTTCGCAAACCATAGGAGCAATAAACTCATCATTAAATCTCACAGCTAAGAGATACCTCTTTTATATTCCTCTGTTTTAAAGGAGTAGGCCACCGTATTCTTATCTGCATGTGAGGAGTGGCTCTTTGCAAGTCAGTACCTTTGTACATTCACTCTCTACTCTGGAAATATATTATCTGAGACTATGTCTAAGATCTCTAGCAATCAATTTTAAGATGCAGCAATTAAAAGCAGAAAACTGGAAGATGTCTAAGTTCCCTTGACTTGTTCCCATTTAAACAGCTGAACTATAGATCTTTTCTTCAAGGCTTTCATTATCCACAAAAGTAATATCAAATACGGCTGAGAAACAACGGATATCCATGGCAGGCCAATAATTTCTGTCTATGCATATACACGCAGCTGGATCCTGCCTGTACAGCATCAAGTAATGGAATCTGCAGACTACCAAAGTCACATGCGCTACTCATACAACTGCCCATGACTATATTTAACTGTCAATGAAGAAATCCTTTCAGTCTTGGAGGCCAGAGGGTTGCTCAGCCTTTGTGATTAGAGATGTTGCTGAGTGCCGTTCTCATTATTACCGTTATTTCTCTGAAAGAAGCCTGAATGAAGAAGTCTCACATTCACAGGAGGTCTGGGTCCTCTATCTTCCCTAAGTCTTTGTTGGCATCTTCGTCCTTGATTTCAATGCTCCTTTATACCTGAGACCTCTGAACCAAAGCTGTAAGGAATTTTCAGAGATATAATAAGTTTCTTGAAGTTTGTCAGAATTAATACAATTCATTTCCCTTCTGCTGCATCTTTGCATTGTTCTGCCACTTCAAAAGGAGCCCACTTAGCTTCTTCTGGAAGACTTCAGATGTCAAGGCTACGAGGTTTCTGAGCCGCTTGGAGCAGTTACAATAGCAATCTCATTTCAAATATACGCTTTTAGACAACAACTTTACAAAAGAAAACTCCTAAAAAAATGTTCTTCAGAGTGAATTAATAAGTCACAGAGTGGGGGGTTCGTCTAACTTGAAGAGATGGAAATGTTTGGTATCAGGCACAGAAACTCAGAGAACCAACACTTGGCTCAGCGGTTCTGAACAGACAAAAGCATCATCCCAGATCTGTGCATGCAGAAGGTAAACACCTTCCCTCAAAAAAAAAAAAAACAAAAAAAAACCCAAAACCCAAAAACAAAACAAAAAAAAATAAACAAGCAAGCAAACAAAAACCTCCAAAACACAAACCTGAACGAAGTTAAAGATTAAAGGAAAGGGAATTTTAAAGAAAAAAAATGGAAATCAAATGTGAGAAGAGTTTGTTGTACAGTGCCAACCCAGCACAAAATGCATTACTAACAGGTATGAAGCCCTCTCCAAAGTGTCTTATCTCAAGCCCAAACAGGCAAAAACTGATGGATTTTTCACCTTGCTGATGAAAAATTCTCTCATACAAAGTGAAGTTTTGGCTCGATTCTTACTGACAGCTGTTCCTGTTCTGCTCTCAGTGGGTTCGAGCACTCCGTATGTAGTCCTGGAGGATTGCAGATCCTCCAGGAAGGCTTATTTTCCCCCAGGATAGACCAAGCACAAAGCTAAAAAGCAGGAAAGCTTGGACAGAGATCAAGAAAGAAGAGCCATTCAAAGCTGCACCAACTATGGCTGCGCATTGATGGTTTCTCAGTTTGCATGTTTAAGAAGGGTGTGATCAGGGCAGGCAGCAGAAGGGGCTGAGAGTGAAATCTCAGCAAGAAAAGACAAGGCAGGGGTGCCAAGAAACCACAAGGCTGCCTTAGGTCCTGGTGGAAAAGCCCTGCACAGGAAGAGACATCGCAAGCAAGGGCGGGGAAGGCATAAACGTTAGCAATTTGCTTAGTCACTTTGAAGTCTAATTAGAATAACTGAGTACTCTAGCTGATGTTCCAGTAAAGCTTTTTGAATTCAAAATGCCGTTCTCATCTTGTTGTGCAAGCTCACCATCATGAGAAATTGAGGGACACCCACCTCAAAGCATCCTGCAAGTCTCATTCAGTTTCTCGTTGGTAGAGGAACAACAAAGCAGCTGGAGACCAAAACACAACACCCCAAGTCAAAAACAAGCCCAAAAGGTCAGACTAGACTTAGCACAGAAGGATCAGATAAAAAATATTTGAGACATTCTGTTCAGCAGAATGAAGTGCAGCTGCAAAGACTCCCTTGGAGTTAAAAGTTGCAAACCGTGGCAGACATCCTTTAAGAGTCCTGTTAAGGTGAGAAGCATTCATTATTTTTTTTTCCTAGCAAAGGTAAAATGCAAAGAGGGAAGTTCTTCCTAACAGTTATCAAGATTCACACATAGTGCTTTAAATAAAAAGACAGCAGGGTTTTGGTATTAACAACACCAGACAATAAGCAACGGACAGACGACACAGACTGGGAAGGTTTTGTGAAGCAGCTCATCTATAGGCTAATGGTAAAACTGAGCATCTGTTAAATGCCAAGGATATACAGGCAGGATTTCTTTCTTGCCTTTGAAGTAGTTTGGACCTTGGCTCCTCAAATTCCATGAAGAATAGCAAGTGCTAAATCACTTGAAAAGTTGGACAGAAGCTCTTTCACCTGCTTCAGTCATTTGAAATAATTAGACCCAACTTCCTTATAGGAGCGCTGACGTGAAGAGCTCTCCTTCAGCACTGCACCATCGCTGAGTACTCGCTTTATGGCCGGAAACAATTCCAACCCCATGACAACTGACTGCCGCCGCCCTACTTAAAGACAAAGGGAAAAGAATTGCAAGATGGGAGTTCAGGCAGTTCACCTTCCTTGCTCTAAATATAAAGCCCATAACAAATTACATATTGTCACCCAGTGACCTGTGCAGCTTGTGGCTCTGCCTTGTAGATGGAAATACAGTCTCAAGCTTACCTCTGGAAACATCTCCTGATGTGGCCAACGTACCAGCTAAGATTTGCTCAACTCCCTCTAGCAAACGATGCACACAAGGACATCCTTCTGCATAAGGTTCTCAGAGGACCATGCAGTACAGGACAAATTTAAAAACCACTAAGTTCAGTTACGTTGCTAGCAGCAAAAGACATGCAAGTCTTTTCGAAGTTAAAGCTAAATCTCCATCTGTGGATGGGTAGTTAAGTAATTTTCTTTTATTAATCCAATCTGATGGTAATTAGAAGGCATGGCAGTTTGGCTTCCCTCCTACAAGCCCCATTAGTCCAGTTGGAAATCTGAAGTCTCTGTTTAGGGTCATTCTAAATAACAGAACATGATTCACTTCTAAAAGGGGAGGTAGATGAGGGAGTCTACATTTAGAGTTAACAATAAAGTAATAATCAAGGTGGCATGAAATGTTGTTTTGGAACTTGAAGGTCTCTGTATGAAGCCACTTAAATGAAGAGGGAAAAATACCACCTGACCATTCCTATTGAGTATAACAAGAGGGTTACCAAAGCGATCTGCTCATGTGCCCAAAATCACAGGATTTGAAAGCGTTTCAAAGCATTTCAGACATAACATTTACAACAATAAATGTGTGCACAGCGTGACACCCCACCCATCCACTGAAGTCGTGTGTTTTTTTTTCTAATAACGGTATTTAAAGAGCAACACTATTTTTTCCCTGCCCAAAGTTAGCAGAACTTTTCTCTGGGGACAGCAGACTGAGTGCACACCTTCCAGCAGCCTGACTTTGCAGATGTTTAAGCCAGAAAGAATTTACACTCTTCCCCTTTTCACGAGTGTTTGGTGTCATTTGGACAGAGCATGGGGAGCTGGGAGGCAGTTGTGAAAATCCTTCCAGGAGACAAGGGAATCATTTCATCCACTGTAAGACCGGGCGTGCTCAACAGAAATTGAGCACATCAGTAAAAGTACTGCCAGAGGCAGAATGTATGCTGCCAGCCGCGCTGCATAACTGTACTGGAAAGAGAACACCTGAGGTTAATGCTACATTTTTACACGTTACAGAGCAAAATTATGATTTACAGCATCAAAAAGGTTGAAGGATAGCTTTGAACAATGGGTGAACTCCAGCAGCTACAAATGACTTTCTATAGCTGTGAGCATACTAATTCTGTGATTGAGAGACTGTTTCTCCTTTCTTCAGTGGCTATGTATGATTAAATATTTACGGAGAGCACCGAGTCCAGCCAGCCAACAAAGGTGGACTGATTCCTACGTGCTGGCCAGCAGAGAGCTCTCAAATCAGGGGCAGA
Organism: Alectoris magna; assembly: GCA_030625065.1. Taxonomy (NCBI): domain Eukaryota; kingdom Metazoa; phylum Chordata; class Aves; order Galliformes; family Phasianidae; genus Alectoris; species Alectoris magna. The sequence continues at coordinate 192,058,781 of CM060560.1, read as the reverse complement.
ACTTCCCACTTGCACATGGTATTGCCTAAGGAAAAACGCAGCAAGCCACTTAACATCCCAGTCCTTCAGATTCAGCAGATGTCACTGCTCATGATGCAGTTACTGCATACAGTAAAGCACAACACAACCACCAGATAAGCCAATTATAAACGCTTTCAGAAGGCCTATGATACTCATATTGCTCGTTATCTGTTTTACAGCCTCGACTACATTTACTCTTTTTGGTGTGTTTGTTTTTTTTCCTGTTGTGATTCATTTGAAGGAAAGCGACAGCACTACAAAGAGCAGACTTTGAGATGGATTTGAGAATGCTATGAGTTGATACAGAGAAGGTAGTCCATGACAAGGTGACATCAGAAAGAAGTCATTCACTGAAGTAAGCAAACAGGTGGACACCTCTACTGGAAGTGAAATATCAAGTGTTACAGAAACAGCGTGAATAAATGAAGGATGTCTGATGGCCAGAATATTAATTGACAACAAATGAAGACTCTCGACACAGCCACTAAGGAAGACTGAAATCAATGGCCTGTTTTAAAACCACTTTTAAGAAGGATATCCAGTTTGCTCTGGGTAACTCATACCAAGCACGTGTCCAGTAATTTGGAAATGAGTGGCGTGGATAAGTGACTCTCAGAAGAGGAGGAGTGAGATTCTCACTGGATTCTCCAGTGTTCCTTAACTTTCAGAGGAAGAAACGCATTACACAGAACTCCCACCTCCATTCCCAAACACAAAGGCAGCTAAGTACCACCACCTTCAAGAATCCAACCCTTTTGCTTGAAAGCTTTGCGTTTTTTAACATAAACCCCACGCATTACTGATGGATTCAAGTACGCTCTTCAGCAAGTAAAGCTTCCCACTCAACCACATTGCAGTGGTTCTCACAGCTGGGTGCCAACTTGTCTAGAAATGCTACATGACCTGCCTGATGCTAGCACTGCACATCACTTATTGACTTCAGCATCACACTCAGGGGGACACACAGCCCATGCTGTCAGAGTTATCATTGGGGAAAATCACAGGAATAGAAAAGCTAAAAAAAAATAATTAAAAAAAAAGGCATGGGTTGGACTAAATCATCTAGCAGGGCCCTTTGCTCTGTTCAGAGAGCTATTTTTTTCCTAAGGGACGATACTGCAGATGATTCCAGAGGATGTTGCTGAACTGGAAAATGCAAAGCTTTAAGTCTGGATGGTGTGAACGAGAAAGTTTCACTTCTAGCCTTCCTAAGCAAGAAAGGGAACTCTGATATCCTGGCTTAAAGCACCAGCTTCAATTCTCTGACTCATTTCAAATAGAAAAATCTGACAAAGCAACGTATCACTAGGAAATCAAGCCTGTTGTAGCTACATCTAACCTACTGCCAGTCTGAGCTGGCACGTCTTTGTGGCACGATACAGCATTTTGCAAAAGCACTTGATTGGTCCTGAATGTAATACAGCTTTTGGTGCTCGATGCTGAGCAAAAGCAAACTATGACTTCAGATTGCAGAGGCTGCACAAGTGTTTCGACACTACTGTGTCCTTCACCTACTGCTAAATTAAATTGCTTTCTGTAAGAAGAACCTTCCTTGAGACTTTCTGACCAACTATAATATTGAGAACACAAATGATTTTATTTTTTAATTTGCACATTGTCTAGAGAGAGGCAAGAGAACAGCAATCCCTGTTATTAACTGCTTCATCGTGTTCCCAATGAACGGCAGCAAAAAGGCATCGCAAAACCTCTGAAAAACAAGAGCTGGCACATTATCAGAGGAAGGAATCAGACAGAAGAACAGCTCACCTTGACAAGGCTGACAATAAAATCTACGCTGAAATAAACATACTCCACTCCCTCAAAAAAATAAAAAGGAAAAAAATCTAGCACAAGTTATGCTCATTCACAGGTTATTCAAAATGCACATTTCTAAAAGCACCATTGATTTTCTATTAACTCCATAAGCACGAAGGCATTCAGTGTAGGCTGAGAGAATGAAATCACTCAGGAGAGGGATCGCTGTGTTCCCTGACATAGCAGGAAGTCCGCTTGGCACAAAGCAGCCCAAAAATGGCATTTTTCCCTAGCTCACCAGATTTGGAAGCCATTTAAAGACTACACAAACAATCACAATTATATTCCCAATTTCATTTGCTGGCCTAGTCCTCTTCTCATTGCAACTGGGCCATTCAGAGCATTTGGAGTGTCTTAATATGCCCACAAAAGAAAAAATAGACCTTCAGCAAACTAACTATGCAGTAACTTCATATCATCTAAACAGAGCCTAACTACTTGGTCAAGTAACTGCTGAACTGTAACTATGCTACATTTACAGAGCTTTGCAAAATGCAGTATTTCAAGGGCTACAAAAAAAATTTACACTTTCCTCTCAGTGAAATACTGAAAGCAGAATGTACTCCACTGGAGATGGAACAGTGGGCGTTTGATGGCATATTTTAAATAGTATTCCTCTTTGTGAATGCGATGTAATGCCACCCAAGGGGGAGATTAAAAAAAAAAAGTCTGTAATTTGCAAGTCCATTTCAAAGTCATATCGAGTATGATGTGAAATTCGGGATAGGATTCTTGAGAGAAATCTCCTTGGAAAATGTGTACGTACCTCAGGGAATCTTTGGATTTGCTTCTTCACACTGGAAGGCTGTTCTGTCTTTTGACATTTCAGTGTTGTTTACACTGTGCATCTAATTTTGGAACCAGCAACTGGTTTATTACAAAGGTGTATCTTTGCCTAACGATAAAACAGTTCCCTTCTGCAACCTCTACGGTTTCTAAAATCCCTTACTATTAAGACTTTTATTCGTAGTGAGGATACAGCAGTTGCTTTAAAGTTAGGGATTAATCCTGCTGTCAGGTGTTATGGAGGTAACTGATATTTACATCTGTGAAAGACCTTCCTTTATGGCCCTGGGTGAAAAAAAAGAATTGCCTGCATTGATCTGATCATTCTCAAATAATTGCAAAGAATATCATGCTTTGAGGCTTTCGGTAGTCATCAGCAGGGATTAGGAGGAAATACTCTCTTTAATAGACTTCTGGCGAAAGGGGTTTTTTGTTTCCTCTGTGTCACCTTCCCTGAAGCATTGCAGGCAGGCCACAGCTGGATCTGGGGAGAGGAAAAGATTAAGATCATTTTCCTGAAGTCATATTTTCTTCCTCGGATGATTCAAATTCATCACCCAAACTGACGTCAGGAAAGAATCCTCCCTGCGGTCACAGCAGGAGTAGGAAGGCTTCTGTCTTTGCTTATCCAGTGTACCTGGTTTGATTAGAGAGAGAAACAGTTTGATCACATAATCAAATCCCATTCATGGAAAAGCTTAGGAGTGTCAGTGAGACTGCAGTCTCTCCTAACTTCTTCCCAAGGCCCCAGTAACTCGAAGGATTTCAGTCTTCTGCTGTACAGCTCTGCCCTGAACTCTTTGTATTTATTCTAGTGTGGGGTCAATCAAAGGAAAAGCAAACACAGAAGCTGACAGCATAAAACTCACCTCCTTTTGCTCTTACATTCTAATTAGCTTAATTTCACTTATTTTTGGCCTTGCAGAAGTTAGGCATCCAGCCTTATTTAGTCTTCTGGGCTCCTCTGTGGTAGTGGAGAGAGATTACTCACTCTCCAAACCCCTGCCTTGAAACTGCCTCGCTAAGCACAAAGAGAGTCAGACAAGAAACCCATGGTTTACATGGCACAAGGCAGGCAAATTTTAGAAAATTCTTATGAAGAAACTATGGGAAAGAAAGGTCTCAAGTATTTTATGCTGATACTTACCGCTTGACTGTTTTCAGATCAAAGCAAACAGTGACACTAAAGCTCTTAGGAGGATATCTAATCCATTATGTGGGAATGGTTCCCTCCACCAGCAAGACACAGCAAGATACTGGCACAGCACTGCCTTGCTTCACTCTGCACCAAGGGTGTCTGTTACTGGCATCGGTACCTTCAGCTTGGTTAGTCCAGCTACACAAAACAAAAGCAGACTGTGCACTGCAAACATGTGACACCGGGCTTTTGTAAGCTGAATACAGGTCTCCAAACATGCAACAACCACCACAGCCACAGTCAGGCAATCATTTTGCACTCTGATCAATGCAACATCGCAAGTCTCTCATCCCAGTAATTCTCTTCTTTTGAATTGATATTGGGTGAGATTATTAGAACACAGCCAGAAAATTATGATCACAGTTTATACTCCTGGCTTTCACAAATGATAGGTTAAGGTGTAGCAGTGCAGTAAACTGTAATCAATAACCTGGTTACTTCTGTAATAATGCGAAAGCGCTGTATAGATTGCATCCATATTGCTTAGCCTAAAAATAAACGTGTACAAACAAATAAAATGCACCAGATGTACATATATACACACGACTCATTTATGAAAAGCCATCGTTTGTGCTGAGAAGAGCAAAACCGCAGTTTTGAGCTAATGAGACAATGAAAAAATAAAGACAAAACAACAGAAGCTTAATTATTATTATTTTAACATGTTAAAAATACAGTCACATCAAAATAGGATACACAGTTATAAAACTGTTGCAGATGACATAAGAAAATAGTGTGCATATATTTTATATATAAAAATCTACAGTATTTACTACTGCTGATACATATTTTGGAGCTTTGTGTTGCTTGCACAAATAAATTGTACAGCTTTGTTATGAATTACAGAACCATCGTTAAACACTGAGATTATTACACTTAGCCACAGTATTATATACATACATTTCTAAGCTGCTGTAAGCAATCAGAACTAAGGTAAGCCCAAGTCATATTTATCTTCACAATTTTAGAGTTTCAGTGTAGTGCTTTGCTACCGTTACTTCGCTGCAGTTTGCAATCCTTAAAATACAAAATTGCCCAGTTCATTAAAAATTACATCAGACACATCATATACACAAAAAGGTTTTGAAATATACTAAGTAAATGTTACTTCCATTTGTAAAAATTGTTTTACTTCTGTACCTTAAAACTTACAGAGCCAACCTGCAGCAGTAATAGGCACTAAAGCTCATTCTTCAAAGGAAAAAAAAAAATAATCCACTTCTATGTCTTTAATTAACAAATCTTACAAAACAAAAGATAATAGGACAACCTTCTAAACCATCCTGAACTGATGGTGATACCAACGCTTGGTCCTTAAGCATTAGAAAAACTCTGCTAAGCACTCCAAGGACCTCTTCTGGCAAGATCCTTACCTGCCTCAACTCCCATTGGCTTCAGTGAGAGGTCAGCACATCCAGCACCTCCTACCCAGAGCTCATCCTACACGGGCCACTTTAACCTGCATTTCTGTCACCCCCATTTCACAGTCAATGAAAGGAAAAGGAAATACAAAGCAGAAGAGGCTGCAAACACTCATTACAAACACGTTACCAGGAGTCTAAGCTTCCTATTAACAGTCAGGTTGATTTCAGAGTGAAAAAGAAAAAAAGAAAAAACACATTCTCTCAGCAGCCCGTGCCCAATCCAATCACAGACACGAGTCTTCTGGCTCTTTAGAGGGGGAGAAACAAAATAGAACTGACATGACAAAGCTTAAGAGAAAGGACACTGCATATGCACACAGCTCAGGGATACCAAGCCACAACCAGGTCTCCAACTCCTGCATGTACTTCTTCAGAGCGTCAAGGAACCGGTAATTCTCTGACATCTATGAGATTTGGCCTTGCAACCGATTTGTTTAGTTTGACAGCACAGCATGGCAAAAAGTGAAGGGTGCAGCACCATGTCTGGATGTGGCATTGCTCTTACTGCGCTCCAATATTTTGCATATATGACATTCTGAAGGTAGATTTAGGTGCAAAGGTAAAAATTATCCACTTTCAGTTCACCTAAGAAACTAGAGACTGCCCTGAATTTTAAGCACCATTTCTTAGCCAGATTATAGAGATGTTTTTGGCTTTCTGCTCTTGCCTGTCTGCTCCTTCTTGCTGAGGAAAATGACAAACAGTAGTCAAAGGAGAGGAAATTAACTCTCACATAAATTTAAATTAATAATCCCAAAGTATCTCTCCTGCCCAGAACAGATACTGGGATACTGAGGCAGCTGTATAAAAATGACAGAAATTCCCATTCAAAATGAATGGCTTCTCAAATAAATTATAAAGAAAGATTAATACAAAATAAAAGTACTTCACAACCTCTGTCCAAAGTTAAATGCATTTACATTTAAACTCTTTAGTTCTTTTCCGTATGCATTTGTGAATGTAAGCGCACACTCACGCACACACACACTTAATACAGTGCATTAACAATGTCAGTCAAAATAAAACTCACAAATGTGTTAGGTTTTAGGCAGAAAGACCATAACACAAGTTATTTCAATTTGAGGAAAAATGACAGTATTAGCCATACTGTGTATATGATCTTATTGCTATTGCTCTGTCTACGTGCATCAGATCACTTTCAATAGCTTCAATGCAAGTCTAAGAACTCACCTAGCCTTCAGTGAAAAGTCTGAAACATCTCTGAAATAGTGTTGTTATTTTTGCAGAGTCACATGGACTGTCCACATTTCATAGAAGAAATGAGGTGGACTACTACTAACACAGTAATGAATAACTGGGTTTGGATCTTGCCATTTTAATAAGAGCAGACATTTTCAGAGAAGCACAGATTCATGCATAGATAATCCATCATTCCTATTTCGGTAGTGTTGGACTTGAGCTGACGGATTTGCATATTGGTATTGCGGTGAACCATGCTCTTCAAAGGTTGGTGAAGTCCTGTATCTTATCGGGCTATCCACAGAAACAGCAGGAAGACTACGGTCTTGAAAAGGCGGTGACTGAAAATGCTGGTATTTCTGGAAATTATCCAAGAGGCCCTTGTTAACGTCTTGGTTCCAGGGCTGCCTGTACGGTTCATGTCTATACATGTAAGCAGCATCTGGCCACTTTCTGTCTTCTGGTAAATAATCCACCGGAGGCATTATGAATTTGACACCTGTAGGGGACCTCAAGTTGCTGGTGTAAGCATCGACAGGGGCTACGTCTATCCGAGTAGGGGCTGGTGAAAGAGGATTTTGGCGACCCGAAGGATAGGAATTCACTTGTAGTTTATCAGGAGAATAATCTGCTGAAATAAAAGAGCCATATGGCCTACCAGAAGGGCTGGTTCGATTCCCATGATAATGAAGAGGTATAGAACTTGTATTGCTTACGCTGGAGATATGCTTTGGAGAATTTCCATGATAAGTAGGAGGATTGCTGTAAGAGGGCAGCGGCTGCTTTGCGTTTAGTCCACGAGATGGTCCATCAGATTGCAACGAATATTTTGGAGATCTGGGTTGTGAAGTAAAGGTGTAATTGTTGGACATTTTTAATGGAGCAGGTATTTTTTCAGTTTGTTTTCTTGGACTATTGGTATATGCTACATGCCTAGGACTCTGTGGATGAACTCTCTCAAGCATCTCTTCAACAAGATTCTCACTCTCATTATCAGCTTCTGGAACGTTGTCATACTGTGATGCATTAGACCCACGCTTACCTTCATCAGCATCCAAAACCCTCATCTTTTGTTTTACATTCAAAGGCTGTGTTTCTGTAGGACTTGGTGGTGAGCTTGAAACAGAATTATTTATTGGCCTTCCTTTCACCTCTGCAGTAAGTTTCATAGTCTTTTCAATTATTTTGCTATCAGATGGTTTATTCCACTTAGGTACAAATTCCCTTCTTGTATGTGAAGTAGCATTAGAATTTTGGTTAGCAGCTGCATTATCATATTGTTTTGAGTTGTCTTGCCCTGTTGGCTGAGGTTTTCTTCTGGCATCGATCTCATTTTTAGACTGACTACTCTGAGTGTCTGTCGGGCGAGACTTCTGCTGTTTTAAGGAAGGTTGTTTTTCCAGTGAATTAATTCTTTTTCGGTTATTTGGTGAATTTTCTGGTTCTTCTACAGGAGACGGTCTCCTCTCTGTCCTTCTTATTGTTTGTGTACCAGTGCTATTTTGTCCATTAAGCATTGGAGTGGAATTAAGCATAGCAGGCTGAGGTCCTGATGGAATTTGCCCCAGCGGCTTCTTTGGAAATTCATCTTCTTTACCTAAAATAAGAACAGTAACAACATAAATTCACATTTGAACACAAGTCTTCTTTGATCTGTTGGTCATGCAAGTAAAAATAACTAATTCAGTTATCTAGGCCTCTCTCTGGGTCACCGTTCTGTCAAACCTCAAATGTATTTTATTGAGACTGAACAAAGATTTTGTTTAGGCTCTCATCTTAACCAGTTATTCTAGTCTTTCCCTCTAAAGCTGACGCATTACTGGCAAGCTTTTGCTCATTGACAACACTGTAGCAAAAATAAGTGAATAATAATCATTTCCCTCCATAATATTTTGGCTGCATTACCTATTCTGTACCCTCCCTCCCCCCCAGCACTGTCCCCATGCAACTAAAAAAAACCAATTTCTTCACTTTAAAGATCCTTTCTGATATCCCTATTCTAATCCACTATCTTCATTTTGCTCATCTTTTACTGTTTGCCCCTGGCAAACCAAGCTCTCAGCTCTGCACTTACATGTACAACCTCTCTAGTAGCCATTTTGGTACTTTCACTACTTTTCTGGCTATTTAACATCTGCACAATTATGTCTTTGTTCTCCCTCAGTCCTTGTTGAGGAAATGCCATTCTCAGTATCAGAAATCTACACCATAACTAGAAGACGCCACACAGAATCATCATTTTATTCAGTTAAGTTTTCTATCAGAAAAATTCTACTTTGATTCCTCAAATGAGCATTCAACGGGCAAATCTCACCCAACACTAACAGCATCATTTACTCTGATACTTCTGGTAAGTCCTTCCATTCCTGAGTCCAATACATCACAACAGCCAAGGGTAAACATCAGCTATGTGGGGACTCAGAATAACGCACACTGCCACTGCAGCAACAATAAAGATGTGTTTCATAGCTGAATTTTGTTTGTAGAACACTTTACATCGAATTTTCCACACCAGACTCCCCTTAGCAGGCAACACCCTTCATGATCTTAGCCAAAATCTTTTATCACATCTACCTGCACACAACTTCTTTAATTGTATAATGCACTACTTTCCCCATTACAAGTAGAAAAGGTCACATACTTCTCATTACATTTATTAATCTGAATTTTACTTGATGTTCAGCATTTCCAAAAACAAACAACCTTTTTAAGTCAGCACAGCCAAACAAATCCTGCTGTGCACCTATTAGCAAAAGCTCTACTGGAGAGAGGAAAAGAAATATGGCTACCCTTAAATGTTATGCAAAATAAACAACATAAAACAGCTATAAATAAGTTTAATTCCTTCTCCTTCCTCCTATAAAACAAGAACCATCAAATCTTCCTCCACCATCGAAGACCTCGAAGTTACTTAAGATCTTGAAGATTTTAAAGTCAACGTCACTTTTTCTAGCTATTTGTAATTAAAATTCCCTTTAATTGTCTACAAGGGTTCACGTGAGTGAAGACACAAACATCTCTATCCCTGATGTGAGTGCTGCACAAAGAAAGAGAGCCATATTCATTTTTACAGTATGAGTTCAATCACTGGTGACTGGTTCATGCTAGAGGTACACAGAGGAAAGCCAGCAGCCAAGGTCAGTGTTATTTATTATAACAGCATAACAAATTATCATCATGGATCAGTTGCTATATAAACTAAATGAAAACTTACAGTTTGTGCCAGCTAGGATGTAGCAAGAAGACAGCAGAGAGAAATACAATGATGCTATGTGTCATGACAAGATAGCTAAATAAAGAGTACTTAAAAAATACAGCCTCATTTTGCCAAACAATTAAACTACCCTTCTCTTGGTATTCCGAGTCTTCACAGGAGGACAAAGTTCATATGGAAACATCCTTTCCTTTAGAAAAACACAACTTCAGAAACTTCATTTTATATATAATAAATCCTGCCTACCCAGGTTTTCTGTAGAAAAAAAACCTTCCAGTCTTATTTTCCCCTAGCAACCCTCAGCTCAATTACAAACATACAAGTATTAGGATACACAAATCTAATCTCTTTTATTGAAAGTACTTATGGTCCACCTTGCTATGCCTTAGCAAACAAAATTACTCGTGAAAAGCCCCCACCCCTCCAAATGTAAGATTCTACATGTTAAATACTCTTATATAATTACACACCTGGCATACTATTCTCTGTAACGCACAAGATATGCAAGAGTGCTAAAGGTTATGTGGTAGGGCCTTAGCATCAGGCACCAATGAGTGGGTCTTGGAAATGAAGCATCACAGTTTGTTCTCTGTCTCTGTGGGGGGCCATGATTCTCAAAATCAAGCTAAAATCTGAAGCAGGGATCTGTAGATTTGCACTCCCCAGCAGTGCATCACTAGCAAAACAGAAGATGAATGAGTCGCATGGATGCTGCAAATGAATGATTTAACAGCTCTGCAACATACCCTCTTCTGCACCAATCTCTTCAAAATTGTCCATTACTATCAGTTTGGCAAAAGGCATTTGCACCATTTGGGTTCCATTTGCACTCACAAACACAGTGGCAAGCAAAACTGACGATCCTATCTTCTAAATAAAACTGAATTTTATCCATAATAAATATTCCCAATACTGAAACTGCATGTTACAATGCTTTCAATCTTACTAATCCTAGTTGTTAAAATAGCATGAAGTCTGAATTAAGAAACAATACTCAAGGTACATACCAGATATTTGTCATCTAAATCACACAGAATACAGCCTCTGTATGCTGCTACATGTGCAACCTCCATGGCAGTTACAGTATGCTATTAGAAAATGGCTCCTCAGCATCTGTACTTTATTTAATTTCTCCCTGTGTGTACCATAACTATTTTAGCAAAATGATTTTTAATTCCATCCTTATAATTCAGCTATTCAGGCTATATGGGAAAAAAAAGAAAACCCAACAAACAAACATGAACACAACATCAATTGCTCTTCTTCCTGCAATGCTTCCTTCATTTGTACAAAAATATTAAAGGCATGAACGAATTTCCTTTCTTCCAGCTTTTACTCTCTAAAAAATGCACACAGAGCAATACAAGGTCCTTTGAAATATACTTAGTGTATGGGAAACTGTTAATCACAGCCTGAACCTCTGATTAACCATCTGAGGCAAGTGACAGGTCAGCTGTGGGAGCACAGGTGAAGGTAATTCAGCTGTGCTCCCGTAAGGGGTGGAGCTTGACTCCACCTCTCCTAGATCCCATTTAAGGACTGACCACCACTAAGGCAGCATCTCTTTTGGAGATTGCTCCTGTGTGGAGTTCCTTGTGGTGAGCACCCATCCTAACTCTGAGCCTCAATGTGGGTGAGTTATTTCTCTATAACCTCTGGCTATCCATCTATTACAACCTTGTATAATAACAACTATACACTTGGTCACACAATTAAGGGGTTTTGTGGGAGTGTGTTGTTGTTTTTTTTAATTTCACACACTTAAGGTTTCTTAATTACCATTAAGCTCTAATAAAACCCAAGTGAGAACACTGCAAATGTTCTTACTGCATTCTACCTACGCTGCTTTGAAGGTTGCTCTCTGTCGTCTTTCCATTATATTTGAGGGTAAAAGGACGTTACTATTAGGTATGCATGGTCCATCCTATTTAGACAGTGTATGCTATAACATGAATTACAGGTGTGAAGTAAGTATCAGAAGTCTTAGCATTTCTGCTGTGGAACTTTTAAAGCTTGGAAGTAATTCATGTACTGAGTAATAAGCAAAGCGTTCCAAGACAACAACAGTTCATTTGGAAGAAAACCTTTGTGCTCTAACAGCACTATATCAGGCCTCAACCTTTTAATAGGCTGGTAATATTGGAGCCTAGAGCTCTCACAGGAAGCGAAATTATGGCACAATGCTTATGCGTGGAGGGAGGGGTCAATGAGGAATAGAAATACAGCTCTAAATCTTAGCACCAAAGCTTCCACAGAATTTGTTTTACCTTGACCTCAGACTGAAGCAACTGAGAAAGCTTGCTTAATCGACCACATTTGCATCTGCAAAGTCAGGAAAGATCATGCTGCTAGAGATGCTCAGTTGACTAGCCAAAGCTACAAAGCACATGCTTAAGTCTGTTTCAAGAAATGCTTCAGCTCTCATCACCTCCTGCCATAGCAAACATTGGAAGGAAAGAAGTGGTATAAGGATCCACGGTGCTGCAGCACAAAGACATCCCCCAAACTGGTAACCTCCTAAAGGAAAACCAATTTGTTTTATTAAACTGGAAAAATAATAAGAAGAATTCTAATTTAAATACACAGATACATACATATGTAGAAGCATGCATGTAGCTGCCACTCCCAGTGGAACTACTGAAGTACTTTATTCTTTAAATTTCCTGAAGTTTAGAGAAGTCCACACAATTAAACAGGTAGAGGATAACCACATCCACAGCATGCACCTTGAAACAAGGACACATTCCTCAAATGCACAAAACAGCATGCAGTCTACGTCTATGAATGCTCTAAGCAGTCCACTGTTACCAACACTGGGAAGAAATAAACATGATGCTGCATGCAGGAAAGAAAGAAAAGGAATCGAAGCAAAAAGCAGAGGAAAAGAAACCGCAGTACAAAAGCAAATGTAAGAAATTAAATCACAACAAACATCTCTACTGTTAAGAGGTACACAGATACCTTGCCAGAGGAGCATGCAAAAGCACCAGTTCTTCTGACAAGCTGCGTATCTTTTATCTCCCCATTTTCCACTCCAAATACATCTAATACCTCTCATGGAGCTCTCAGCCATCATCTTTTCTATGACAGCTAAACTCATTGTTCACATTTCTGAGATCTGAACATGCAGAAATTTTATTTGGATGTTTTCAAGGGCATTAAATTGAATCTGTGCTGTTAACCCTAAGTGTGAGCTAATTCACATTAGAGGCATACCTTCCTGTCTGAAGCTATACGAACATAGGGACTTCTGAATCCTACTAATAGTACTTCTGGGACAAGTAATCTTCTGTACAACATATGATGTTTACATACAGTGCTTACTAGAATGTAAGACAAAGTTGTCCAGCTCAGCTGGTTAGTTGTTTTGGCAGCAGCCTCCACAATCAGACATGCCTTCATCTTTTGAAGCTAACTAGGCAACCAGATTTTTTCCCAGGCTGACAATATTAGGACAAGATACAGAACTACATCTTCTGTTCCCATATTCCTTCAATAAAACAGCTTCCTAGATGCAGTTTAGTTACTGGCTTTCCCCAAAGACAAACATAATAGCTTATATTAGAATTTACAGAGCTGGCATGACAGGATTTTCTATTTTTCATTCAAAAGAAAGGTAGTGATTGAGTTGGCTTGCATATAGTATAGTATAAAATAAACAAATGACAAAGAAAATAGGGCAAAAATGTGGGGGAAAGGAGAAAAATGGAAGTGGAGGGAATTTAAATGGAAAAAGAACAATCAGGCGCTCATTTGCTGCTGATAAATATATTGCCTAACATGAAAAGGAGCAAAGCAAATATAAACAGATCTGACTGTTCCCAAGAAGACACAAATTTCAAGTCATATTAAAGAAAGTTTTGGTCTACTTACTCCTACTCTAGCAAGCCTTGGTCACCACCCAGTGGAAGTCGATCTCAACTACAAGACTTTTACAGATAATTGCTTCAGGAGGCATTAACAGCCTCATGCATTGAATAGCAGACATATAATTGGAGTAAAGTGCTTTAAGTGCTCTCTCTGGTGAATAGCAGTCTAGTCCTTAATTTCAGGACCAGAATACATGCACTCTGACTGTTCTAACACAGTTTTCAAGGATGGTAATGGTCATAAAAACAACTCTTAAAATGACATCTTGATATTTTGCATTTATTTTCCATCAGTGACTTCCCATCTTACTTGTTCAGTTTACAAGTCCAAGTAAATCTTAAAGACATTTAAGTGCCTGAACCAAAAGCTCAAACTGCTGCCTGAAAGTCACTCTCTCTTCCTCTTCTTTTATATGCCAGGAGGAGATGCTAAAATGAAATCTTGCTTGACAACTTGATAATGGTAGAACAAAATACACTCCTTGCCTTTCCAATACGAGGTCACTTTTGTAATACTGACAATAACAAAAAGAAAAATATTTTATAAACATCTACATTTAGAGAAATAATAGAAATGTCAACAAACTTGGTCACTGAGGTGACACAAAATGTAGAAGTAATCTCTTCAGTTTTTTTTATAGCTAACTCCACGTTTCTTCCAGAAGAAACCCTTTCCTGTGCTATGAACAATAACCAACAGAACTACCTGCATTATATTCAACAAAAGCATGCAAGTTTTAAACAGTATTTTTTAAATGATGCAAAGCCTGTGTCCAAAATTGCTGAAAATAATATACTAATTATATTAGTATAATTCTATAAATGCCATTTTCCTTCATAACACTGTGAGCCCATATCACACATGAATCAAGGCAGAAAAATTAGTTGATTAAAATATGAAGTGCATCGTATAAACTGCTACTTGTCTGTTCTTCGAGAACAAGTGAAAAATCCAAAATTCCTCTGAAACAAAACACAACCAAAGGAGATACAACATCAGAAACACGAGTCAACTTACATACTTGCAATATTTTGGCAGTCAAAAGATGAATTAAATGCAGAAAACCAACATTATTTAATAGAGCATTCATATATTCCTGCATTGTCACAGGTGAGTATTTAAATTAGATAAATATCTGCATAAAAAACACTCGTAACAAATTTACTGAAACATACCTCTAAAGATAAGTAGCAGGTATACATTTACCAAATTAAGATATAAAATCCAAATTTCGCTAATTGCCTCCAAATATGGAAAAGACTGGGAGAACTAAAAGAATGTAATCAGTTTAATGCAGGTGTTTCCAGGCACTAAAATAGTTCAGATGATCAAAAGAACAACGGCAGATTCCAAATTAGGCAACGTTTCCTTAAAATTAAGATGAAAGACCTTCATCTCTGACTTAAGGCCTTCTCCATCACCGTAAGGTCTATTAAACTTTCATTTAACAAAAGAAGTCCATCCCAAGATCTCTCTGTCCTCTCTTACCAGGACACCTTGCATCAAAATGTGGGGCATTTTAAGAACTTTGCTGGTCCTTTAAATGAAAGACAAGAACGGGATCTGCATCAAGAAATTCTGAAAAGCAACAGTATATGACAGCAAAATTCTTTTCACCATCTCTAAATGGAGGAAGAGATTTGTCTACTCTGCCTCAGATCTGGCTCCTTGAGAAGATATAAACAGGAATCATGAATTGAAGTAACTGTACTATTCAAGAACCTGCTGTGGACACTCCTTCTAGTATTCCAGTCAACCTAGAAAATATTTATTGTCTTTTCTACTAAATCTGCTTGAGAGTATATCAGAGGAGAAGTATCTTACAGGACTGTCTACTGCATAAATGTCACAGCCTGCCCCTCTGAGGGCCTGACAATAAGCAGCATGCTTATCCATTCAGATTTCTGTCTCCATACAGTCACTGGAACATAGATGCCTACCTTGGGTTTTGAGAAGAGCAAGTAATGAGCCATACTCTGAAGGCTGCAGTTGCTAAGTACAGGCCATCCTACATAGATCAGTACTTTAAACCAGAAATTAGCAGAGAAAGGCATAAAAAAATCTGTGGTCTGCTTTATGTAAAACAGTCCCAGTAGTGGCAAAGGCATTTAGCTAACATCCAAGATCAGGCTGATCAATACAGCTGTGCTCCTGGAACATCAAATGTTCTGGCAACGCACCTTAAGGGTTTTATCAGTGACAAAGTGTTTAATGAAGTCCCTTCTCCCCTCCACGCTCTGAAGGTAAAAAGGAACTCCTTAATACAGTAGGAGAAGCCATGGAAGAAGCAAGCCAGAGAAAGCTACGTTAGACATAAGCAGCCATTAAAGTAACACAAAAATTACCTCTTTTAATACTCTACCACTGTTTATTAGGGCAGGAAAATCCATACAGCCTAACAAAGGATGCCAGATGGAAAATTCCACAGAGCTCAATTAGCTCTCTGCTATTCCAGGATGACTGATACTGAAGCAACTGTAAGACGGAGATATTTTTCGATCATTCGTTTTTACTTTAGTTTTTAAAGATGTAGTTGTTGCTCGATGCAAAAAAGTATAAGACGGGAAGTAGTACTTTGATTTCAGCTGAGAAAATAAACATCCTTTTTGCAGGCTATAGTGAATACTTAAATGAACAGTTTGGTACTTTTGTGCGTATTACTGCATGACATATAATGATTTCATACATTTTATAAGAAATTAAATGGAAAATACTAAAAAGAGACTGAAGGTAGGAAAGACAGTAGAATGAGACAGACATGAGCAAAGCTGAATGTCTATAGAATCCAGAGAAAGTGTGCAAAAGCATCAATGCCTGATGATAGTGATTGGAAAAACCAGAATAGAAAGAAAAAAAGAAGAAAAGAAAAAAGACTTGTGAAATTCATGAAGAACAACAAGGCAGCTTCACCTAACTACAGATAACAGCAGAAAGATCAACTAGATTTCCAAGAATTTGGATAAAGGTATTTCATATTTATTTTGTGAGGCTTTCCCAGGGTAATTTTAAATGGAAAAAAAAAAGAAAGCTCACTTCCTCATCTAGCAACAAAATATACTTCACTTTAGACTTTAGCACTGTTTTTCTTATTTTTATTTTACTGCTCAACCTTCCTCACTCATGTTGGGGGGAAAAAAAAGGACATTTTTAAAGCAACTGATGTTCCTTTAGCTTTCCAAAAGAAACAATGTGGATTGAAACAATGACTGCCAGCTAGTCATATTAAGACATACAAAACATGAAAGCATACAACCCACATTCAGCTTCAAGAAGATGTCTTCACTATTCACTAACTTTTGCTTTTGGCTTCCATAGGAGGACTCCCCTTTGTCTCATACAAGGTATCCACTTTGCAGCCTTTAACATCACGAACAGCTTCCTTTAATTGTTTTGCTAAGACTCAAAATTCTCAATCAAAATTTCACTTGAAGGCTTATTACATTCTCCCAAAAGAAAAACCTTAAAACATAAAACAGTTAGGAACTGCCTGCATTTATTTATTTGTATTTCATTCAAGAAAACTTACAGTGAATTCCCTATTTCCCACAGAAACTCTTACCCTAAGTTGTGTCTACGTTATTTTCCAAGGTGGAAAAAACATGAATTACATCACATAGTAAACTACAAAATCTCCCATAACTGTTCAGCTACCGCATTTTCAAGTAGAAAACAGACAATCCACACAGGTGAAATTTACTTGACCACATCCATGAACTAAAAATAACTTGAGTTTCTGAAAGGCAGAAAAAAAAGCTTCACTGTTCACATGCATTCACTGATAACTCAGTATTTACAGTTTAACAGAGAGCACTCCAGTGCACCTATCTTCCTCTACCACGATGGATGGGAATTGAAGCTAAAAGACAAAGTTGTTCATTAACATATTTATTCACATCTAGTCACTGCGATCAAGCATCAGCTGATGTCTAACAAAAGCTGACAACTGAAGAGCAGTGCTGAAAAGTGCAACTTGCTCTGAAGAATAAGAAAACGTTGCAACCTAGCTTAGGAAAATGGAGAGAAGCAGGATGAGAAAGCTTTAATTAGAAAGTGGAAGAAGCAGCACAAGCAGTAACATGAAGAGCTGCAGACTCACTAAAAAAAATAAGTATATGGCTGGAAGAAACGAGAATGATGAGGAGGCAATCAGAAGCAAGACTTAGACCTTTAATTTGGGTAGGAGAAGGCATGATGGGGGATACGTTGTGAAAAGCCAGAATGAGGGAAGAACATAAGAATGTGGAGCAAGAGAAACTGGGACAAGAAGCCAAGGTGAAGGGAAACAAACACACAGTGTGTCTGACTGCATGTCTGAGAGACAGACCTGCTAAGAACCAGAAGAAACATATATATCTTTTCCTGATGAAAAGCCCTGAAACCCCAGTACTGCATGCAATAAGCAAGGTGTACTGAAACAGAAAAATGAAGTTCCATAATGAAAGAGCTTCAAGAGGAAACTATCACCAGACTACATAGGCAACCTTTATTCTGACATTTCTTAACTTCTGAAAACTAACCATAACAACTTAAAAGTTAAGGCTGTTTCTGTCTTTTTTTTTTTTTTTTTTTTTAATTATAAAACAGGTTTCTTTCTCACATACTATTTTACAAACTAACAAGGATAAAAAAGAACTAAGCATAATCACAACAAAATTCAGTTCAAATACTGAGGATAGAAAAGTGATTGAAAAGATGATAGAATCTCAGTGCACGAAGGAGAGAACCTATAGACATTTCTTAAGTAATGTCTTGAGAAACAACACTCACTGCTCTGCAACTGAACACAAAGGGAGAGCAAAAATGAAGAAAATAATTCACTTAAATACCCAGAGAGGGTGTATCACATGCAAAGAACTAAAAAACTGGATTGGACCAACTATTTGACCTGATGTTTGTTTCATAGTTATCCAAGCTACAAAATTATGTGTATTCTCAGACAACAGTGTTGGTTCAAATAATTGGAAATGGTGATATTTCCATTTTATACATCAAAGTTACCAGATGAGGGATGTTTTAAAGTGCTGTGCCATTAGCTTGTAATCGGTAAACAATACAATGAGCAAAAAAACCCAGCAAACTCATGGAATTAAGGGTGTTGCTTCTCAACTGTAAAATATTTTGGAAGAAATAAGTATGCGGTGATGAATAGACAACCATTTCCAGTCTTTACCAGAATGAATTAACACTTTACAAATGGATAAGGTGTAAAAACCTCCAAGTATCTAAACCTGCATCTGTACAAGTATCTTACCAGCTACTGGTAAATCCAACTTTGCTCGTTTCAATTCTGATATAGAATTTTGGAGCTGTTCTATTACATAGTCATCTTCATAGAAGAAATCCTTAGCTAGAGTCTCCTGCAGAAATTCTACAAGCTCTTCCATTTGTAATTTCATCAGATGTTCTGCACAAGAAGAAAATACTATTATAAATAAAAATATCTTCATTATGAACATAACATTTCAAAATGTATGTACAATATCAGATGTTTTTGTTGTTAAAATAGAACAAAAAAAGGCCAATTTGTTAAGCAGAAAATAGAATTCTACACTATAAATCTACAAAATGCATCAGAAATTCACTTGCAAATTAATAACAGAAATGCTTTCTATTTAGAACAATGTTTACCAAAAAGGGGCATCTTCTGAAAGTCACCTGCCTTTGGTCTGCTTACGTTGCATTCCACAGTTTCGTATCTTCATTTTTCAGCCTACATCCTCAACTTACAAAACACTGCTATAGATCTTTACAATACACATCATTTATTTAAAAGCTTTCAAAAGCAGTAAAACAATTTAAGATTTGACATTTAAGGTATCCTCATTCACAACTGAATTAACCTCCAATGAAATGGTTATGGCAGTTCAGAACCATTGCTTCAGGCATTATTTGCCACTTCAATTAACTCAGGTCATATTCTGAAAGCCATTTTATAGTTATCAGATTCCTTCCCATTTTACACAGCTGTAAGGCCATGTTTCCCACATAAACATTTTGCTTTCAAGGCTGTAACTGCATGCTTATACAGTTTAATAAGGATAAGCTAGTGAGCAAGTGAAGACATGAATTCTGCAGAGTTTCACATAGACTTCCAAATTTACATAGAGTCAATTGATTTCGCTAAGAAAATGCAAAAGTACCACAGGTAAATGGTATCAAACTACAAGGTGTCACCCAGAGAAATGTCTAAGGATATTCAGAAGCTAACATTCATTCTCAAATTTGGAACTTCGTGTGCTATGGGGGCAGGCATAGATGGGCAGGCACTATGGGCAGGCATAAATGCTTTGGACAATGCTTTTGTTCAATACTCCAAATCTTATTTTTCCTGTTCGAAAAAGATGGGAGAAAAGACCATTCGGTCAGACTACTGAAATTCTGAATTTTAATGACATTCTTGGACAAACAGTGCTACAAAATGAGATATAACACTGGTGGTTCACTGTTGCTGAATTGCTTGCTGATAAGAGTTTCAGGTATTTACAGGCACAAGATAACAGCCTTTTTCCTCTCTGGATTCTTTTAACACTTTTTAAAAACTTATAGTGGCTAGAAAGCCATTTACAAAGCACGCAACTAGAACATTTTTGCCCATTTTATAACCAGCAACAAAGGCTGATGTTTAAATAACTTCCTTATTTTTCTGAGTAACTCACATTAAAACACAAATACAGCAGAATATAAGCTTTTAAATTGGTATGGTGTGACTCTATTTGTCTAATTATTTATGATTAAGTAAATCAAGTATGATTTTGGGGCAACTGTAATACCATCTGGAAGCCCACTGCAAAGATGGTACAACTTTTCTTTGACAATCACTCACGTTAATAAAGGAAAGATTTTGCTCTGCTTGTTCATAAGGAGAGAAAAACACTTGTCATGAATTGCACAAGGCAAAGAAGAAACTAAGATTTTTCACACAAAATAAGAACAAAGCCTATTTAGCATTCAAGCACTCAAGAGGTTTCTTACTTCTATGTATCTTCAGAATTGTGTACGACATAGCAGTGAGAACCCGCTCTCCTTCAAGTATGTAGATATCCCATATCCTGAGGCTCAGCGTAAAGGGAGTCTGCAGTGAAAGAATCAAGAGTGAAAACAGTCTGTTCAAACCCACAATTAAAAACAGAGAAAGAAAATGGAAAACATACTCACGCGATCAAGGAAACACTGGAAAAACCATTTTGTGGTGTAAAAGCTAGTGGACATCTCCTGCGAGTCCTGTAAAAACCACAGAATTTTTTAAAATACACTTAAAAATAAAGTAACACTTTATAATGTCCATGAAAAAAACATTTTATTCAATGGCCTTGTGGCCAACGAAATCAGTATTTTTGGCTACATGAAATACTTTGTTTTAATCAAACAAACATGATTTCCATCCTTACAGTTTTTCTTCATCAATTTCCAACCTTAAGAAATACTGTTCTTGTGAGTACTTACCAAATGCTGCTTGAGTTTGGACAAAAACTTATTCAGTATTTTGTCATGATGTTCTTGAAACCTCAACAGTTTCGGAAAACCAGGAATAAAAAAACCTAAGAAAAGAATCCAACCATGAAATGTGTTTATTTACTGTAAAGACAGTAACACGTAAAAAAAAAGGGGGGGGAGAAGGAAGGGGGAATTCAGTGCTCTGAGAATATTGCTCTTCTATAGACCACTGGATCTGAATAGATATTCATAGCAATATTCTCATGCCCATGTATGGATATGCACATATTTCTGCTTAAGCGACTACAGCAAAACATCACTGCCTTCCCCTAGTGACTGTTATTAGGTTAGTGATGGTAGATAACATCAGTCTGAATCAATCCTATGCTTGTCTCACTGTACGTCTTCAAATCTGAAAGAAAAAGGACCCTGTTTAATTGGCTATGGCATCCTCAAAATGTTGCCTATGCAGAGCTCCCTCCCAGGTAGCAAAATCAGATCCGCTGATTGAATACAGAATTAACTGATTTAAACTCGTTCTCCAAGACATCTAAAAGTTTCTGTGATCACTGAGGAGCTCAACGTTCAACACAGCTGTATTTTTATGGCTTTTGATTACTACTAGATCTAGAGATACAGGCTTATACAAGATCTTCTTAGTCCTTGTTATCACTGTGTAAAGCTCCAAGCAAGTCTTTGATTCTTTATAAATTCAAATTTCTTGTATGACATTGATCCCTGTTTCAGATAACTTTTTTTTTTTTCCCCAACACGGCAATGTCTTTGTAAAAGTACAAACAAAAAGCCAACCAGCGCACTGGCTTAAGAACACTGAACAGGATAGGAAGCTACCACGGTATAAGAACATCTTAACAGAAAAGGAGCCAGAACCTGCTGAGAATTTAAAATAACAAAAAAACCCACATCCCACAGCTAATTCCTAGATATGATTTTCTTTTTCAGGTGTCCAAGTACTACAGCTTTGTGAACCACAATGTCATTAACAAAGACAGTGGAATTCCTGGAGTTGTTCTATCCCTGTGGACATGCAATATGCACAGGTGATACTAAATTTGACATGGAAAGAGAGAATAACCAATAATGTTAGCGTAACAAGACTGAGAGTGCAGGAAATGCTGTGCGAGGCAAAGAGAAAACCCAGGAACTCAACGTTAATGCTTACAGTGTGATTTTGTTGTTGTTATTTTTTTTTACTATGGATTCCTGTCCTGCCATGTGATAGAACAGCTGCAGTGTTGCACATTCTGTATTAGTTTTCCAGTAGTATTTTATTGCTATATAGACATGTACATAATCAGCTTTCAACTAGTTACATTCCTTTAGAGCTAAGTGGAAGGGCAACATCTGATTTTCATTAAGAACTATTTGAAACCACATAGAAAAACAATTATTAAGAAGTATGTGAACTTTGGTAACATCCAATGGCATCCCAGTATAAAGCTCCAATTATGTTTTATATTGAACATACGTAGCAGCATGGTTCCACTTTCAAAAAATTCACAACTTAAATAATCAGGTTGAAACCTCATATATACTAAGTAATGTGACACACCATACCATGCATAGCATGCTTTGGACCCGAGAGAAGTTTCACCAAGGCCCAGAAGGCATCTTCTTCATTCATGTACATTAGGAGTAAAGCTGTGATCTGGCTCATTCCCTGACAGTATCCAACTTCCTGAAAATTACACAGCGAAAAATATTAAAATCCCAAAAGCAAAAGCCCCACACCCACGAGCTTATAACTTTTTTTGGAGCTAGCATAGCAAAGAGGCTGCCTGTCTTGATGGCATGCGGCATTCCCTAATTATGGCACCACCACAAGCATCTGACTTCTGAACATCTAAAATACTGATAGATAGAAGGGATGATGCTCAACATTTCATCTGAAAAACAACCAGGAACTCTCATTAGAACACTCTACCAATGCACTAAATCAGATTCAATACTAATAGTTTCAAGTAATTAGAACATCTTATTCCAGAAGGGAAGCATTTTCCATTTAGACGCACTTGGCTCTAGAGGGGGGAGATATTCTTTTGTCTTCTTTTACAATCAAGGCACCCTCTGATAAACATGGCAGTTTTCAGGAGTGACCTGAAACTATAAACCTGTTCAAGTTTAGCAGCACACAGAAGGTAGATGTAATTAAACATGAAGGGAAAAAAAAGTCCTGTTCCAAAGCTAAATTTGAGCAACTCCTCTGCTATTAATTCTGACTTTCATGGCAGGGACCAATTGTCACTATCATTTCACTGCTCAGGTAACTCCGTTGATAAAATATTTAGGAGATTGAATTAATAGTTGAATAATCATTTTCAGATTAAAAAGTTCTTAAGAACTTTGCTCCAGCGATAAAAACAAAGCGTAAGAACTGTGACACATTAAGAAGAAAAAAACAACAGCATTAAAGTACATTAGAAACTCACTGCTGTATTCCCTTCATCTGTATAACAGCTGACTTTAAACAATACTTTTCAGACAGCTGGCAGACATTAGTCTAATGCTGCACAAAAAATATATAAAGGAGATTCTTCCTTCCAGAGTTTTCTCAGCACTTGCAGTACCAACAAAAAGCTTAAGACAACACAGGAAATGAAAGGTGACAAATGCTAGCAATGTAACTTCATTTATGGGCCAAATAAATAAGAGCGGATTGAAACTGGAAACAAAAGCCACATTTCTTAGAATTCTGAAAATTTAAATGAAGTGATACTTAAGTAGAATAACTGCTCAATTTCACTCTTACTCACAACTTTGGATATTTTCACATTGAATTGTAAGGAGTTGCTGATAGATGTAAAATGAAAGTTGTTCAAAAGTGACCAGATCAGGAACAGCAAACAAAGGAACAGAGCATAAAACAAAATTAAGTCTGGACCTAATAGCATTTTTAGCACGCAGTCAAAGGACATTACAAAATAAGTAAGCCCCTAACCCTTATGATTTGTTCAGAAACTCTGCTTCAAAAAATCCTCATTCAGGACTACTGTCAAGACCAAATTTAGTACCAGAATGTACCTCAACGTATACATTGGAGCACATCTAAAATAGGGGTTAAGCGAGAATGATGCAGCCTTCAAAACCTTCCATCTGTTAGAACGCTCCAGGCTATGAAATGCCAGCTTACTCCTACCTGCACCTTTCTGTAGTTTTTCCTTCCATCATTCAAATAATCTTAATTGGAAGCAAATAATATAATGGGAAGAAATAGCAGTATTATGAAACTCCAGCACAGCACCAATTCATTATTCTTATTGAACACCATACTTAATCTCAGTTAAACTCTATGTACTGTTCAGTCTGCCCGGTAAGACATTCCTAATCAAGATGTTTTGCTTCAACTTCAGTAGCTGAAAACATGTCAGCAGACAAATCATTTATTTCTCTGCATTTCCAAAGGTCTCTGAAACGTGTTGTGGTTCTGGGGGGAAGGAGGAAGAGGATACAGAATTGCAAATAAACTTACAGCACGTTCAAAGAAACTGAACATGAAAGTACACAACTTACCGTATTATATATGGAATATGCAGCTAAAACATGGAATAAAGATTGTTGCCTGGAGAAACAAGAGTGGAGAAAGAAAGTGCTGTAATACCGGGTGTTGTAAAACCAGATAAAACATAAAATTAGTTAACTGTATTTTGGAAACTTGTTTCTCCAAGTTAATTTGTCTGGTTCTAAAGAGCAGTGATATGTGCTTCTGATTTTAAACCAACATTATAGTTAGCACTTTTCTGATTTTTGCTTGTTTAAAGATTACAAAATATATCTATAATAATCTGAGATGCCAGTGGTATCAGACCATTATTATTACAAATAAGAGATTTGAGGCATACACAGTATATGTGTCAAACACTAATTTATTCAGAATGACAGACTTTAAACACACCACACCTAATTTCTGTTTGCAGAACACCAACAGCTGTTACTGATTGCAGTTACACAGAAGAGACAAACCACAAAGCTGGTACAAACGTGTCTTAATCTTGGCACCCAAATTAAAAGCTTCTTTGGTGACTGCTACTGTCAAACAATCACAATTCCAACTCTCCATCCTACACTCAGTCCTTCAGAGCACATCAAACCCTGCAATTCTAAAAGTGAAGTACATACAGAGCTTCGTCCTTTGTTTTCTGTAAAGACAGCTTAAGTCATCTTGTACTAAGCTGTGAATGTAGCAGGACAAAAATATATAAACTCCACGCTACTCAAAATGGGACATCAAAATAATGGAGAATTCTCTCATAGTACATATTTAAACTCACACCAACTTCCTGTGATTTGCTAGGAAGGGAATTTGGAAATGTGAAGGTCTCCTTTCAACTCCAACTGCTAGAGTTTAACTCCCGAGTCTTGCATACTACTGTGCCCAGTGAAATTTCCTCCACTTATCACTGATCAAATGTATAGACAGATATTTGAAATCTTGAGCAAAAAGCTGCTCATTTTCTGTTGGGAAGGACGATGAACATTTGGAGAATTTTACCAAAATATCATTTTTTTCAGCCTCTTGCAGAAACTGGAGCTTACCTATTCTCAGGTAATTTAAAAAAAAAAAAACATAATATGAAGTACAAGTTATTAATCTTCAGTCTTATTTTACAAGGACAAAATGAGATTAAACAGTTCAGTTGCAGACACCATCCATGAGAACCTTCTGTGATCAGTTACGGGAATCTGAACTGTATGAAACCCGACATAAGAGCAAATCTCATTCACAGTAAGATATAAAAGTAATGGTAATCTTAGTACTATTTACACTAGATGGTACCACTGAAGACTTGTAAAAGAGTGACCCCTCAAAAATGTACAGTCCATTGAGAAGTCAAACAAGCTATTGATTTATCTGGAAGACTTTATTTCACTGCTATACAGAATGATTTCTCAACTTTCATCCACATCGCTGGAAATGTATAATGCATGTACAGCAAGTCCAAGTTCTATTCCAAGTGTGAAATTGGTACAGCCAAAGGCTTTTCCGTACACTCTGAGGACATGCTCATAACACAGCCACAGGGAATGGAGCAGGCTCTGCCTCTGTTAACCCCAAACCTATGGGGTAGTGAGCTTCTGCTTAGACTTAAAGTGTGTGGGTTAAAACTAGCTGAGGCTCAGATGCAATATAGCCATTTTTGCGTGGCACTGTGTCAGTAGTACTGAGAGGCGAGGCACATCAGCTCCAGTGCAGATAGCACAGCACAAACATATCTAAACTACAGTGTCTGCACAGAATAGAGCTCTCAGCTTTGGGAATTTCTGCTTTGTACTCCATTCTGTGTTGCAGCCATCACTGAAATTTCCCATGCCTACTTAGAATTTGTCTGCAAAATACCTAGAGGAATAATAAAGGAAAATGTTTCTTTTATTATCACATTAAAGCTCATAATTCTTTGAGTATTGCTTTTTGAAAATAGTACACTACAGTACATGATGTCGTGGAAAGAAAAAGACCAAAAATGTTCCCTATCCTTTCCATCTCAGCAGGGTGCTGATGTGGCATGCTAGAAACAATCACAGAATGGCTTAGGTTGAAAGGGACCTTAAAGATCATCCAGTTCCAGCCCCCTGCTGCGGGCTGGTTGCACTGGGTTCACTGGTTGGTTGAAAGTAGCTATTTGGCTTTGAAACGATAATGGTGATTACCTCCGTGGCCCACAGACAATTCTGCTTTGAAAGTCTGGAACTCACATTCAACATTCTTTTGCAAATCAAAGAGGTTTGAGGCAGATCAGAAACGAATTACAAAGCAAAACTTCTAATTTACTTACTTAACACCATATCTGTCTCGAAACATAATATGATCTCTGTATGTTCGATTTACATCAAGATCAATTTGCCTAATATCTGGTGAAGACCCTCGTGCTTGACACTTCAATTTCTAGGAAAAGAATAAAAAACATAAGTTACAGTTTTAACCCTCTGTTCCTTACTGTAAGCTCATAAAAAGGAGAAACCTACCAAACTGTACACTTAAACTCGTGATTTAAAATCTTTAACATAAAATGGCAACTCAGAAACTCATTCAAAAATATACGTGTATACATATATAGATGTATAAATGTACAAATTCTGTATAGTCAAATGCACATTAACATAGTATAAATGTAAAAAGACCAACCTCAGAGCATACACTTCTGTGACAACATTCACTGCCAGACCCCTATGTTTCAGCATTTCAAATTTCTAATGGCCATTTCTCATGTAAGCACACGAGTGGAGAAAGACAGCAAGAGAATTTCACTACTCAGGAACAACAACAGCTCCAGTCTGGCCTTTCCAGAAAAGACTGAGGGTGGTTTTCATGCTTTTGTTGTTTTTTTCTCTAAGCAGAAGAAAAAGTTATTTCTATCTAAATATAGATAATGGATGTTTCTGGACATTTCCCTAGTCAATTCCTCTGACCTTCTGTTTTAACCAGTTGAATGGTAGAATAGCTCTACTTGCTTTGATGTTTTACAATTAAGTCAAATTTTGCAAATGAAAACTTCAGGAAGGCTGCAACAGCCTTCTTACTTTTCACACCTGAAGTAATTTTTTCTTGACATTCACTCTTTCATTCTTCCTTCTGTCCCTGAAGTATGTGAGACACCTCTATCTGTATTCAATATGGTATTTTCAAAACATTATGTTGGAAAAGGCATTTTTATAGAATATCATGGGTATTCCTAAGGTAGAATTCTACAGCTTCTGGTTGCAAGAAAACAAAAGGTTTGAAGTACTAACATCCAGAGTGATTTGTCATCCAGACAGAAAAGAAAGGATCAGAAAGTTTTTAGATGGTATTTAGAGGTTTTTAGTATTTTTAGATGGTTTAGAGGACCCAGAGCCTATGATAAGGACCCAGAGCCCATGATTTACTCAAACTACAGGAAAAGAAGTACCCTGAGTCCTAGTCACGATGAGAGCCTCTAGATTGGGCACCTAGAGTCTTGGAATCAGAAATGTTAAAAGATTAAGAACTGGTAACTTCCCTGCACCAAGGACTGCAAGCAGCTGTTGCACCTCCCTCCAAAACCAGACATCTTCCTTCTAACTTTCATGTGTGCAATTTGTAAATGAGAATTATTATGAGTATTAATATCACTTCAGGAAATGGGAAAAGTGGAGAGCAGTTAAATGCGCTTATTGCAAATAAACACGCTAGGATTACGACGGAAGGAACTCTTTCTACTACCATATTTGAACTACAAAGACACTTTTTTGTTTTGCACTAAATGGCATCAATAATCCCTTAATGTGAATTAACATTTTTAAATGCTTTTAGTTATACTCAGTATTCTTTCCCACAACTACATTACTCAGCATGAATTCCATCCTATCCTTTCTGGATCTGCCTCTAGTCTCTCTTATGAAGTTAAACAAAAATCTAATAGTCAGAAAGAGCAGCCTGTCAGACTGAGGAGTGATAAATAATTCAAGGAGAAGATCACAGAGACCAAAATTTAGATAACATCAACGCCAACATCGATCTTCTTTCATGACCTTACAAGATTCCACATCTGCTCAGACCCAAAGCGTTGGCTCCTGAAGAGTGCCATAAAAATCAAACCTAGCCCTGCATTTCCTTGAAATTCTGGACATTTTTTCTTAAAAGGCAGTGAACATTTCAGTTCCAGTGGGAAAAACATTAAATACTCTACAATGATATCTTACCTATCTGTTAGCAATACTGTCTTCCTATAATCTCCTAGCACAGAAAGATTGATAGGAAAAGACAATGTGGCAAGATTTCAGTTCCCCGTCTGCCTAACTTACTGGCCTGCATACAAACCTCAGTCTACAGTTAGGGATCCGAAGTTGAGCTCAGATGGCAATCAGCACATCCATCGAAAAAGCAGAGTTAGAGAAGAAAAGTTTAGAGGAACTTGACCAGGATAATTCAAAGGTAGTTTTAACCGCTACCCAACGTGTGGGTGGGGGCTGAGGTGTAACACTTTTTCTTTATACCCTAAGTAGGAACAGGCTTAAGCGATCAATTTTTGCCTGTAGCTTTCAGCGGGTAACACCTTGGTATTAGTTACACCTCTGAGAATACAACAAACTAAACAACAGTACTTTGTAACAGATACCTACGCTTCAACTCAGAGATAACATGGCATAAAGTTTGCCAACTTGCTCTCTCAGAGGCCCTCTTGGCTTTAACAAAATGGAGAAAGCAGCAACTCCTCACCCCCTCGAGAACAGTACAGACTTCTCTTGCTGATATTCAGCTGATGTGGCACTTCCTTGATAGAAATTTCTCAAAGAAGAGTTGTCGTTTCAGAGGAGAAGGGTTTTGTCTTATATTGTTTCACTTTGCTTTTAAGGGGTCTTTAACAAGGATTTAGGAATGGGAAAAGAAGAGGTAAAATCAAATTAATTACATCAATACCAGAACCAAAAGATAAGCTGGTAAAGTGCTTTCCAGTATATGGAAGAAAAAAAGAAAAAGAAAAAGAAAAAAACAACATTGAAGTTCAAAATAATTTGTAATCTTTTGGGTCTTTTTTAATTTTAGTATTAGGTGAAAATTCTAACAACTCACACTGTACAAGTCTTTCATTTCTTCTTTCATTTTAGGGACATCAAGTAGTAAAGACCAAACTTGCCCTCTGAACTGCAGTGGGATTCCTTTATAAATTCTCCTGTGAAACTGTAAAAAGAAAAGAAAACATAAATGCATCACAATTCACAAAGTTCTGAATAAAAGAAACGGTGAGATGAAATATGCTAAAGACAAAAAGGCAGTTTTGTCAATTATCCTGGCAAAGGGACAACCGGCTGGGGACAAACCATCTCAGTCTCTTAAGTAAGAGTCCAGCGATGCCTGCGTTGATGGAATCAGCAAAGGAACAGAGAACAAAATGAACACACAGGCAATGCTTACAAATCAAGATTTCAGTAAGTCAGAAGGCCTATCAAAATTGTATTGCCTTTGCTATGTAGCATTTATTCTAAAAGCACTGGAAAGAGAAGTCTAGATTTGATAATACGCATGGAAAAACAGATTCTCAGCAACACAAGGTTTCAGGACAAGCCACAAATAACTCACTATAATTATAACGTATAAATGGGAATGGTGAAAGGCAATCAGCAGTACTGCAACGCTACAAAAACTATCAGTACAAAAATGCATCGCTGTTTGTTTTTTGCATTCTTGTAAAACTGCAGTGTATGTGTGAGTATCACAAGCATGAGCTTGCTGCAAACACAGGAAACGCCACAAACTAAAGACTTCAGACCATGTTTCTAAATTAATAAACAGATGTTTTAATATGCATTTAGGAAAAAGTATTTGCACAGGAACAACACACAGAAGATACTCCAGTTGTAACTTCTAAGGCTACAGAATGACTTTACAACACCACATAGAATTCTTGGCTGTGAAACTGAACATCAAATTCCTTGTTTCTGACACAGTCTATACTGACACATAAAGCTTGTATGAGAAATGGGTCAAAAGGGGACAAATCAGAACCTGTGCAAAGCTAGAGTAGTTATACAAACTATCTCATGTCAGTCTTGCCTCTGACATGTCACTGCTCTTCCATTTTGATTCAGTGGTTTGATTCTCACTGGGTTTATTTGAAAAATCAGGAGCACTGACAACTGCCTTCCCAGCTTCTCTTCCAATTTGCATTTCTTTTTGCTGCAGCGTTTAGGAGCACGAAGATCTTCTAAACAGAGAAGGATAGACTCACTGTCTTCAGTCTTGGCCTTATGCAGCTGGGAGAGACCCAAGGTAAGCAAAGCCTCAGACAGTCGCACCTTACTCACTCTTTTTTTTAGCCACACACAAAGAAAAGGTTATCTTCCTGAAAACATGGCTGAGCAACGGAAAATTAGAGAACTCAGAAAACAAAGGTATCTCTAGGCCAGACAAAAATCCATGTCTGGACTTAAGAATGCCTCTCTCTTACACAAATTTTTTGATGGTCATCTAAAGGAAACACAACTTGGTGGCGTTACATCTCTTTTCTGTCCCTTATTCAATTGTACAAGATAGATCCTGGAGGCCACCCACCCAGAAAATATCAGAGGTGTGGCCCTTTTAAGGAAACTTTGGTGCTTTAATGCTATTAAAATTGTTAAAGTAGCAGCAGGTCTAGCATAACACCACCACTCCAGCTTTTTCCTGCCAGGATGAAGAATAAGCCACAGTGCTAGCAAAGCACACTTCTACAGATGCACATCCAGACTTCAGCTTGCGCTGGGGATTTCAGTGTACATCAACCCAGACACAAAGGTAACTTCTTGAGAGAAAGGATAATTCAGTCTTTTGAAAGCTAAGCAGCACCAATTGCAGTGGTGTCATTCTGCAAAAAGATTAGCCTGTCTATTGGAAACCAGAATGAGCTAAATTTGCCAACCTTATCTGCGAACCTGAATGGAGTGTTACAAGTCCCCAGTGACATTTAGCTGTATTCCTCAGGCCCACACTACAATAGTGTATCTTGATAACAAGGCTTTTTGCCAGACCACTATCATTTTGTGACTCATTACCAAATGTCTCCAACAACTGTCAGGTCGCTAGTGAACAGAATAGGCTGAAAAAGAAATTCTCAAGAAGAGTTTTGTTCTAAAAGAATATTTTGGGAGATGGCTGGGTAGGCATGAAAGGCAAGAAATAGGCCTCTGTGACATTAGTTGCTTCCTGAAATAGTTAAAACAAATCCAGACCACCCAAACCATGGGCATTACTTCATGAGACAAAGCTGAAGGAGAACAACGTTCAATTTTGCACACGACTTCCCAGTTTTCCCATCTTCTGCATTTCTGAGGCCGAACCAACCAGACACTAAAGAAGTTCTCAAAGCAGCAAGAGAAAACTGAGATAGAGAACGGTGGAAGGGCTTTTAGAAGAAAAGACTGAAAAGTGAGTTGTTTTTACTAACTTTGAAAAGAGTGGAAAGCACTGAGACACCAGCAGCGTGGTAAGCCCACTGAGGTTTTGAGAAGAATCAGAAAACAAGGAAACATTTTCAATTGCTGGGATGAGAATCACCACACTGGCAGAACAAATGTAAAGAACATCCAGAGTTTTTTGCAAACCATTTCCTATCTGTACCCAGCCAAATTCGTTGTTCAAGCTCCCAGTTATTCCAGAACATTACAAGAGTCTGCCTACAGACCTAACAGAGCACAGTGCTAAGGACTTTCACTGTCTGACAGATATAAGAAACATAACTCCACTCTTTCATGGCACAGACTCCACTACACAAACAACCTGGAAACAAGTGTGAATAAGTTTTTCATGTAACAGCAAACCACACGACCATACTGTGTCTCAAGGCTGGAGGGGGGGAAATACATGCTTCAGAGCAAAACTCGTATCTCATCATCATTCAGTCATCAAACAGTTAAAGAACACACAAATGAACACACTATTAGCCAACTGAACATCTGTACCATAAGTACCATACTACTGCCCTCTGCTGTTTTTTATTTCTATGTAAGTTTAACTTATGTTGAGAACTGCAGGCTAAGTCTATAAACTTGCAGAACCCCAATCAAGTCTCTGCTTTCTCTAAATTAATAATTAAAATAAGAAGTAGAACATTCAGCAAGATATTTTATTTCATCTCCCTAGAGGTAGAAGAAAAAGCAAACAGTCTTCAACAAATTCATTAAAATTAAGGCTTTCTTAAGATAGTAGCTCAAAACAAAACACAAGCATATTATCTTGTAATTCAGATAAGCGTTCAGTGAAAACGAGTCATTCAGAGAGTGCTGCTGTGCAGCCTGGAATGCTTCCATAATTAGAGGACACTGAGGAAAACAGAAATATCCTCAGTAGACAGAACTATGTGAACATAACTTAAAAACGTAGGTTCGAACTGTTTGTCACATCTAAGCTAATATTCAGCTAAAGGCATCCACTATAAACTCTATCACTCATGTTGCTGATTCTGGTAGATAAGGACACGCATGGTGTCAGGCATGGTGAGGATCCATTACTCTAATTCCAAAGGAGCTTCTCATGCAAAAAGAAACTGGAGCTGCATATTGCACTTTCCCACTGTGATACTAGAGAATATACAGAATGAATTTTAAGAAGTTTATAAAGAAAAGAGAAATGATAAAAAAAATGACTACTGGACTTGAAATTCCCCAAATCTTAGCCGTCATCTCAAATAAAGAAGATGCTATCATCCAATGTTCAATATAGCCTCTATGCAAAAAAAAAATGGAAAGTCTACAACTGCCCCTTTATTCCTATACCCCAGACAAAAAGCTGATAATCCAGTTGGTACCTGGCCAAGAAATGAGGCCACCACCACACAGTACAGGTTTAAGAGCAGGACCTGGTGTTCTAGCTTCTGCCAGATAGAAAACTGGCTTTCCTGAAAATAAAACTTCTTCAGTTATGCTAGGAAGAGCTGCACACAGCACAGAGGGACTCTGCCACCTCAAAAAGAATCAGCGATGAGAAGCATCGGAATTAAAATCTGAAGGCCCACAAGAAAGTATATTTATAATGAAAAGAAAATATATTTATAAAGGCTGCTGCCTTTAGAGGTTCTTCAGCTTCCATGGATTGCGTAAAAGGAAGAAAAAGTGCAAATTCAAGAGCTGCTAAATCTCATTCAAAAAAATCTGAGGAATGCAAAGAGGGTTCTTCATTAAGGCTCTGTGTTCAGACTCCAAACTAAGTGGAGACTTGATCATTATATTCTGTGTGAATGCCAGAACAGCTGGAAATTGCCAGCTACCCTGATTGTTTCAATTCTTCCTTTTTCTCTCAATTTAAGTGACTTCAGTCACAGCTAGATGAAGGTAGACAGCAAGAGACAGAAATGCTTTAGTGGAAATACTCAAAAGGGAATGTAACAGTTTTATTTAATCTTTCATGAAAGTTATGATCATACTAAGCAGGAAAGATTCAATATCCATGGTGGTTGATAGTACCCTGGGCTATTAAGCAGCAGAATACAAATAGAAAATAAAAGCATAAGCTAGAGAAACACCACAATGAAAGACAAACTCTGCTACTCTCTGACACTTCCTGAATAAGAAATGACTGATGGGGAGATGAAAGCTTTGTATGATTGATATTTGTCAAAACAAAGACACAAGGACAGGTCCACATTTCAGAGACTGATGTCTGTAAGAATTACGATCACTCCACTGAAAAGATGCCTAATAATCACACAGGAAGCAAGGAGCTCACACAGTTACGAAGATGAGCATGTGCTTACTTCCATTATGTCTTCATTCATTAAATATAATTCGTTGCTCAAAGATGGAAGAGACTGACATTTTTCTGGTTCAGTCTTTCTCCAGCTCCTTGTGGTCACAGGCTGCTGCCCTCCCCCTACTTTTTTGTTGTGAAACTTTAAAGCACAGAAGTTCTAATGGGAAAGCAAAATGAAGTCCCGAGTTCCCACTTCTCCTGAGATATTCTTCTGCAATAAAGATTAAGGGAAGATGTAAATTGAAGCATCTCACACACACATACAAACACATCAGTGTGCGAATATCTTCTCATTAATTCTCCTTGCAAAGTTAAGAAGGAAAGAATTAAGGAAGCAGCCTCCAGGCAGCTCTGCAAAAGAGAATTAAAAGAAAACTGTATTTTGCAGTTAGGTACATGACAGCTTTGGATAATGTAATCAATAGCACAGATTCATTTATAGTATATGTATGATATGAACAGGTTCCTTCAAGCCCAAACTATCACAGTTGTATGTTATGCAGGCTCATGACAAAAGGGCTTTCTGAAGTCCAATACTCTGTAATACCTGCTCCAACCTTGAGTCCACTATTTTCTCTGCCTCTTCAACTCTCAAGTATGTCATTTTCCAAAACCAAGCCAGTATTACAATTATAATCCGTAACTACAAAATTATTACTGTAGTTTTGGTCGTTGCAGCGATGTTTCGTTCAGTGCTGTTTCCAAATAGCTGTGATTTCAGGAGCAGTCTGCACAGAAACCATGGGAATGCCAGGTGAAGTGAATCCTTTAATGACAAGCTGTTTGGTGGTTTTTTTTTCAGTAATTTGCTCCTCTAGTGTTAACCACTTTATCCAATCAAGTGAAGACAAAGCAAGAGTCAGGAATTGTTCTTGCAACTCACAACTTACTGCTTCTGCTCTTCAAAAAATGGGGTTGGAAATTGGTGTATTCTTCCAACATATTAAAGTAAAAACTGTCTTCGTTTGCTAATTCTAACCAATTGCAAGAACATCACTTTCCATAAAGAGAAGCAGCAAATAATGTCTGATTTTCCACTGCATGCTGACTGGGAGAAGGGGATTGATTCTATATTGTTTATGTTCTGATGCAACAAAGTAACAAAAATATCCTTGTTTTAAAAGTCTCGTGTGCTCCATCAGGGTCCAACGACCAGTGAAAATTCCTAGCCTGAAGCAAAGTTTATACCCTTTATGAACATACTGAATTATTCCTGCCACTATTTATAGTTCAGTCTATAATTTGTTACATGAACTGAAGCTCTTTCTGTTCAGCTGATCTGCTTTACCTTCCACATGCCTGGTGAAGAGGATCATTCAGTTAAATCAATGGACAGTGGACTGTTGTCACTGGCAGCTGAAAAGGAAGACCACTGCTGCTTAGACAACACAGAGCTGTTGTGTTTCCTGAAGGGTGGTATTTGACATACTCATGGCAAACTAGGCTGCTATTCTACCGCTTTTTTTTGAGCATCCCTTTGATTTGTGAACATATCTTCAGATCAGTCAGTCACCTCAATAAAGAAACAAAGCCAGACGTGCTATGAAGAGAAAGAATAAGAAAAGCTTTGAAAATAAGTTACCTTCTTATGCATTCACTTTAGATTTAAAAAGTGATACCCTGAAAGACAGCAATAACTGCTTGTGGTATGTTTAGGAAAATCAAAGTAAGGCAAGGCACTTAGTAGCCTCAAAAACAAAGGATTGCAGACATCATGAGTAAGGGACAAGTAAATACCTTCCTGTTTCAATTGTACTATCTCCTATTTCTCTGCTTATCATTCGAACAAATATCCTTGTCTCAATCTCTCCAATTGAAGCTTTTCCACTTGGCAAAGAATAACTTAGTGAAACAACGGGGTGTAAGGGAGCAAGCTAACTCTGTAGGACATTCATCCAAGCAGTGACCTGGGATGTGCAAAAGTTGTCCTCTGTCCTCAGCAAAACACAGACAGATCAGCATCACCAGAATCCATCACCAGAATCCCCTCAACAAAATGTAAGTTTAAACAGATCTAAGATGACCAAGACTACATTTACTGCAAAGAAACTATGCACAATCCCCACTTACCTTTCAAAGTGAGTAAAAACACTTGGTCTTAATGGCATGCCTAACATTGCTCGAATTCCGTTACCCCTAAACCATTACCCGTTGTCCAAGCAGGTTCAAAATAATTCTGTAACTAAAAATCTCCAAAGCAGTGCCAAGAGCTTTAACAGGTAATTCATTTACTTAAAAAATCACCTGTAACTTCACATAGAAAATCATTTTACTCCTTTTATCTATTTATTTCTTTAAATCAAGAAACGTTGCAGCACTGTTGGGCATGGTTATGTAGCTACAAGCATATTTCAGGGATTTATCCCTGAATGATTCTTCCATATTGATCTCAAGACAAAAGCCCATCTAGCCAGAAGGTATTCTATTAAGAAGCAGATCCCATCATAAAATGGCTTCTCTTACAGACTATAAAGGGAGTTGCATATTATATATTGAGGGGGAAAAAAGAAAAATAACTTATCCCAAGGAGAACGAGGCACAGAAAAGCTTCCTGTACTTTTTACTTGAAAACTCACTCAATGAAATTCTCATTTTAGCAAAGAAACCATGCATTTTGTGATATTCTAAAGATATCTTTGCTGGCAAGCGTGATAATTTAAACATCAAACTATATGTCCCATGTTATGACTAATCAGTTTCCTTGGAGAGTTATTCAAGACAGTTTCCACGGAACAGTGACTGCAAGCCATCCTAGGCTGTTCATCAGTAAACTTGGGTTGCAAAAACATTAAGAAAAACAGAAACCATAGAAGATCAGTGATTAAAAAAAAAATCTTCATATATAAGTACCTCAAAAGAATAGCTTTAAATTTAAATATTAATTACAACAATATCCAGAAAATAAATGTATTAAAAAAATCGCCCCAAAGTTAAAAATTGTAATTGCTGAAAGGGAGTTGATGATTCCTGCAGAATTCAGCTATTCCCATTTCAGTATGCTCCCAATTTTAACGCTTACGAAGATCTTTCCTTCTTTGCTCCTTCCCACTGTCGAGATGTAACCAAACACAAGTTCCGATAACACCAGCTACTTGCAAGAGAAGGCAAGCAGGTCGAACTCTTCATGTGCTCCTAAAATTATTCCGCAGTCACACAAACACAATTTGTGAAGTGATGCAAACTCACAGCGCACAATGCAACACACAATTATTACTGTGAATAAAGAGTACCGCCCTTCATAGAATCGTGGAAACACAGAATGGCCTGGGTTGAAAAGGACCACAACGATCATCCAGTTTCAACCCCCCTGCTATGTGCAGGATTACCAAACACCAGATCAGGCTGACCAGAGCCACATCCAGCCTGGCCTTCAATGCCTGCAGGGATGGGGCATCCACAACCTGCTTGGGCAACTTGTGCCAGTGAAAACACCTTGCATTTGCCCACTGTTGGTTTTTTGTCTTTTTAGGGAGGGGGACTGTTTTGTTTTGTTCGATGTTTCTTTGTTTGTTGAATGTATTATGGCTTTTTGGAAGAAAAAAAATCAGTTTTCTTTCATGCGTATTTTTTCTGTTAAAAAATAAACCTAATTTAAGGTTATGCATTCATTTGAAAGTGATAACTAACAAAAAAGGATGCTTATCTTTACCTTTTCAGTATTCTTGTATTTTTCCCAGCTTTTCAGCATCTTAAGCCATTTTGTGGTTCTTTCAATTTCAAGGTGTTTTTGCTGAAAATAAATTACAGTATGTTAATCTTCACAAAATGAACACATTTTAAGTTATTTATTTCATGTATTTCTAAAAACACCGAGAAAAAAAAAAAAGTGAAGTGTAACATTTAAAGGTTCTTCTCTACACGTTTCTGTGTTTTTTGCACATACAAAACTCATTTTGATTAGTTTTCACACTGTGTGATTTTTCAGGCAAATAATTTCTGTTGCAAACGTTTTAAGTTTGCTGACTCTGCAATGATGGCTGTCCTTAACCAGACTAACCCAAGACACAATTAGCTACTGCTTTCCAGCAGCCATACAAACCATCCCTTCTTAAAAGGCACAAACTAGTATACTTCAGGTGATGCAGCAAACCAGTATATGTTGACCTCAGTAACAATTCATAAGCTTTAAATAAAGGACATGTGTGAGCATATGCAAGAAAAAGTATGGCAGCAAAAAATGGGACTATTTCTGGTCTTGAAAAGCAATAAAGTTTTGCTATACTTCACTGTTCGAGGGGTTATTGACAAGAATATTTCAGCAACAAGGGGATAAAATAAGAATTTTAAAAAAATACTTTATTTTCAAAATAAGCAGTTGAAGCAGAATAACATAATAAATGTGATTTTCACACTTCTTTGTTTCACAAGGCTTTAAAAGCACAGGACAACGCTGTAACCTTAAGGATAGCTACACTTGCCATCAACTTCTTGAATATGGGAACCAAGCAAGCACTTGCAGTTAGCCAATTTAGTCCCTAAATTCCTGGCGCTTTGGCTTTTCACAGTCACAGATGCACATTTCATTGGCTCCGATGATAAGAAGATTCACAAAGTGGCACTTTTACAGCCATGTTTTACATGTTATAAAGTAGGTTTTGTATCTCTGATTATCCTAGAAAACTATTATCTCTGTAACGGGGAGGAGGGGTGTTTGGGTTTTGTGTTTTTGTTTTCATAATGCTTTGCAGCTGAGGATCAACACTGACAAAGCCAAAGCAGAAAGCTTATCTGTGCCTACTGCTTTCTCTTCAAACATGAACACGAGCAAATACTCAAATTTTTCATAAAGGCCCATCCCTCTACCTCCCACTTCAAACCCAGGTCTTGATAAAGACAAGGAAGATCTTCTGTTTCCTACAAGTAGTGATTAATGAATGTAAGAATGTAAGCCTAATTCCAAAGCTCTGCAAGATTCTGGAAACTTGTTTGCAGTTTCATTAACTGTATCTGAAGTGCCGGGGAAAATAAAAAATGAAAATTATTACTTATTGTCTAAAGCAAATCGTAATTCTGCTTCCAGCTTTTACTCCTCATCAGATTTTATGCTTTCTTTCTTGACAACAATATCAGCATAGGAATTCTTTAACACAGGGGCCCAAAGCCTTGCACTGACAGAAGTGCAGCTCGCTGACTGCTTAGATCCATTCCAACTGTGATTCAGTCCATAAGGTGTACAGAAAAGAAAGGGTTTGGTTTGGTTGTTGTTGCTGTTTCTTGAGAAGTTATTTTGAATTCAACCCATCTGACAGAAGCGTAAGCTGTTTGGAAGTAAGTGCTACTCCTATCTTAACCTCACCTATCCAACTCTTCACTTTGCAATCAACTGCCCACGTTCTTGCTCAGGTTAAACACTGTATTTGGTAATTCCTAAACCACTTTTTAAACATACATGTTTACATATGTATATATATTTAAGAAAAAAACAACCACTTTCTTAAGAGTTATATTAGAAGGAAACAGCAGATAAACGACTGCTTCCCAAATTTCATAGGTTTCACATTATTGGTTCTGATTCCCCTCCACGCATGGAACCTCCTTAAGAAACAAACATTTTCAACATCTCAGAAGCAGATGTTCTCCAGGAATAGTTTATTCTGCTGGAATAACACTGCTATTAAGTTAGAAAAGGTCTCTGCCCTCAACAGGTTTTTCAGATAATTGCTAAGAAAAATGAAACCCCATCTGCTCTAAAGTCTTTTTGTTTGTATGTTTGATCTACTTTCAAGATATCTGGTCTTTTGAGCCAGAAGCTCACTTCAATTGTATGTTTGTTCAAGCTTTTATGTCTTCTCTGTCAATTTATCCCAGTTCTCATGTGAACCTACTGTAGTCAAAACAGCAATTATTTCTGTGTTCAGTTGTTGAAAATGTTTCACTCTTTTTTTTCAGTCGGAATTATGTTCACTTTCATGTCTAACAGGTGCAACACTGGAAACAC
The DNA here is from genome assembly GCA_030625065.1 of Alectoris magna. Taxonomy (NCBI): domain Eukaryota; kingdom Metazoa; phylum Chordata; class Aves; order Galliformes; family Phasianidae; genus Alectoris; species Alectoris magna. The sequence continues at coordinate 192,018,683 of CM060560.1, read as the reverse complement.
GGACGGATCAGAGGCAGCTCATTGCAGAGCAGAGGGATGCTGCTGCTGCTCTTTTAGACAAATTCCATCTAGTTGTCACAAAAATATATATATATATATATATATCCATTTATCAGTCTTCTGACTATTTTTTATACTTTGAAGCATTTTTGCCACTGGGAATAACAGAATCCTTAACTGAAAAAGAGAAGGTCTCTCACTCTGGTGTCAGTAAATAATACAGTACAGAAAAGCAGAAGCGTGAAGCTCTGTTGGCAGGTATCCACCTTGTGTGCAGCGCTCTACCTTCACAGACAATACAGTGTGCTACAGCCGAGGCTGTAGCATTGCTCACAGCAATGCCTCAGCAGAAGCTGCAGACAAAACCAGTCTGACACAGACTCCAAATTTCCTGAGGTCTGTTTCCTGTCCACTTTTCTATTCTGGGTCATCTTTCCTCCTTTAGTTTTATCGCAGATGTACAGTGCAATATGAAGTCAATACTGTAAGAACAACTGCACGATGCATTTAAGTTACCGAATATCCAGCAAGGTAAACGAACCACTGAAAGTACTCTGCAGTCACAGTAATAATGCCCATTCCAGAAGCACTGCACACAAAAAGATGAGTGAAAAGTCACCTGTGCAAACCTTGCTTGAGCTTTACGTTAGAACATGTATGAAAACAGATTCAAAATTCACACGGATATGCAATGCTTTGCATAAGCTGCAAACTTCAAAGGGTGACATAAGAACTTTTATTCTTAAATTCATGGTAAAGTCAAAAGGAAAGCATATATAATTCTGCCAAATAAGTGACTTTAAAAGATATTGCCTACAAAGCTTCCCGTGTTAGCCTATGTTAATGTGAAGCTTTCATTGTTCTGTGAATGGTATCCTGAAAACAGCAAAGACTCGATCATCACTGATAGAACTGATACGCTAACACTGATAAACCTCAAACCAGCAGAGGTCAGGATATCATCAAGAGTATAACCAGGAGTCTAACACAGGAGCATTACTGTAGGATTATAAAAACAAACTAGATCTGCAATTTAACACTGATTCAATAAATACAGTTTCTATGCTGAGATTTTGTCTGAGACAGCATGAATAAAGTATGAGACAAAGAACTGAAACACCATTTTCATGCAATAATTTAAAGTTTACTACATAGTCACAGTGAAACAGAGCTCCAAAATACATATACCATAATAACTGCAAGCTGTCCAATGTTTATGCTCATAGGCTTGCTACCCCGCTGTGTCCACCGGATGGAAATGAAATTATAAATAGGCTTGCTATGTTATTAAACGTAATGGAACATGGCAAGAAAATGCAACTACTTCAGGCTGCAAATGCAGAAATATGTATGGACTGACACAAAACAGAAACTCAGAAGTTCACTTCTTTTATGAGAACGACTTCTTGCTAGCCCTGTATTGACTCCTTAGTTTCTGTGGAGAAGGAAATCGTATTTAGAAACACTGCTCTTAATATTCAGAGTTGAGCCTCCTTCAAATGAGTCACTCCATCTCTCTTCCATGCACTCTACTGATTTGTGCAGCCAAAAGAGATAACTTTAAACTTACAATTTTAAATATTTCAAGAGTTTTCTGATGATACAGAAGATCAGTATGGAACCGATAGCCTTGGAGACAAAAAGGGCCTGACAGAAAAGGTCATAGGTATTGAAAGGAGCTCATCTTGGCCAATACAAGCAGAAATGCAGTTGCAATGGTTTTAGTAAAAGCTTTCCACATTATTAAAACATCAGTTCCTAAACTTGTCCTCTAGCACCCTCCAATAGCAGGAGGCTTTTTGAACGATCACATCCACTGGCTGCTGGCATGTCTTCCAGCTGTAGAACACACCTGGCTTGTCAACTCAGCATTACAATGGAGCTCATCATACCACAGCAAGTGACAGCCAGGTTATCTGTCACCATTTACCACAGGAGAAAAGCAGGCTCCACTTGTGAGGGGAAGGCAGCAGATGCCTCAGCACCAGGTGCCGCCTCACCTGCACACTACATCCACCCAGTGGTGCCAGTGACAGCTTGTGATACAAACAGGTCATCTCAACCCAGACATGGGCCTGCCAGCTGGGTCTCTTTCAGGACAGACCTGGGTGTGATCTGTTAAAGAGGTGTATTTGCTTTACAGGGTCACAAAATGGGTGAAGAAAGCCTATACCTCACTGCAATGAGTAATTAATTACACTATTGCATGGGACCCCAAGGGATCTGTGTGTTTATTAACATGGCCTCAACGACCACATTCCTTCTGTGACTTGGAACATGTGTCTTTGGGAACGCAAATCACTAAAACGTTTCATCTCTTGATTTCACAATAATTGTGAAATAATTTTCACAAAAAAAGTCATAAATCTTTAAAAGTAAAAAAAAAAAAAAAAAACTGGAAGACACTGAACTTACTTTTTCTATTGCTGCATCATGGACAGGAAGCTCCTCTGGACTGAAAACAAAGAAAAAAATCATATTACTCTGGGCTTATCTTGGCACAAAATCATTTTTCCATAGGTTCTTACATGTAATCATTTCCAGAAGCAATATGCTGTAGGGAGTAAAACAAGAACTGTCAACATCAGATCGCTATCACAACGGTATACAGAAACCTTTGGGATTTCGTTTTTTAAACACGATAAAGCTCATATTTTAAGTAAGAAAATGTAATTACTTTAATATTAAACCTTCTAAATCAGAACAGACTGAATAAAAAGAAGCGCGGCCAGCAGGTCAAGGGAGGTGATCCTGCTCCTCTACTCTGCACTGGTGAGACCTCACCTGGAGTACTACATCCAGATGTGGAGTCCTTAGTGCAGGACAGACACGGACCTGTTGGAGTGCATCCAGAGGAGGGCCACAAAAATGACCCAAGGGATGGAACACCTCTCCTATGAGGACAGGCTGAGAAAGCTGAGAGAAGAGAAGGCTCTGGGGACACCTGAGAGCAGCCTTTCAGTATCTAAAGGGGGGCTGAAAGAAGGGGACAGACTCTTAGCAGTGCCTGTTCTGACAGGACAATGGATATGGTTTCAAACTGAAAGAGTGATCAAGATTTAGACTGGATATAAGGAAGAAGTTTTCTACATCAAGAGTGATGAGACACTGGCACAGGTTGCCCAGGCAGGCGGCGGATGCTTCGTCCTTGGGAACACTCAAGGCCAGGCTGGATGGGGCTCTGAGCACCCGATCTAACTGCAAGTGTCTCTGTTCAGCACAAGGGGGTTGGATCAGATGGCCTTTAATGGTCCCTTCCAACTCAAACAATACTATGATTCTATGAATAGCTTCAAGAGAAAATGACTTTACTAAAACAAATAATCTTTTTTCCTGTTAAAGCACCCTGCACTGTACTACGGACATGAAACAAATTTCCTTTAAATGCACACAGCAATTTTAATGCTTCTTTAAATGAAGATTTTTCACACTACTGCATACTGTATGTTTTTGTTTTAGAAATCTAGCCATTTCCAGACTGAAGAATCCTAACTCCACTCCACGTTTATTTGACCACACAACTGAAATACCCCTAAGAAAAGCTCTCCTTCCTTACTACAGTACCATGCGAAAGGTGGAGAGACTTTGTTTGATCAGGGAGAATTACCTTTTAGGTTTCAAAAAATTTAGATACCTCATTGATTACAGAGAGTAGGTAGTAAAAAGAAAAAACAAAACAACTTTCATTAGTAGGTACCTAATATTTTAGAACAGTTTTTCCACTTCTAAGCCCAACTAAAAAGAGAGGTTATGAAGTGAACCCTTGAAAAGCAGCCTTTAAACAGATACATTTTCAGATTTATTTTAATTCCGTTTTGAGGGCTCTAACTTATGTTTTTCTTATCAAAGAAAACTTATGTTTTTCATATCAAAAGTAACTGGGCCACTTTGATGCCAAATGAGACTTCCTTCCTTTGTATGCATCGTTTGCAGCTTCTGAAAACACAGCAGCTCATCTAAGTAGCAAGGCTCCCTTTTTCTGCTCCACAGATCAGATAAATAAATAACTCAACAAAATCCTTCTTAAAACGGACTTTAAAAAAGAAGCGTTGTGTGAAATCCTTCACAGAAAGAAGAAAAAATGAAAAGTTCCTATTAAGTCTTAATATATTTAAAGAATTCCTACTCGCATCACCATAGCTGTCCACGGTGAGGACACAAAAACCCTCCAGTTTAGACCAGTATCAAATCTGTGCAGGTGTGGAAGAAAATAAATCCTTTACCAGGAAAGACTACAATAGTGGAAACGGAAACTGAAATCCACCTTCTCTCCTCTGTCGCTGCAGTTAGCGTAAGAATGGTCTGATACAAAATGCTTATGTTATATTTCATCTCATTTGTTTCGTCTAAAGACTTCAAAGATGCCATTTCAAAATCAGAAGTTCTATCTAAATCATTAAATACATTTGAATTACTTTACCTAATGGAAAATCCTGCTCCAATCAACACCCTTTTGGAGACATCTCCTCGTCCCCTCAAGTCTAAGTTTACAGCACACACTTCGGGAACTAATTTAATAGCCAAGAGAGCCCATCTTTGGAACAGCACTGCAAAAAGCATAATCAGTTCATTCAGAAGCACTTCCCAAGCATCTGAAAGTCTTCTTTAAGAATAACATCATAACCCAATAAAATCCCATGAAAGTCTCAGTGTCTGACACACTAGGAGAAGCCTTTATTCATTACTACCCAAGTTTATACGCGATGGATATTATTGGCTACGCTGCTAAATGACTGAAGTAACAAACTGAAAGTAGGTCCAGTGTTTGCCAAAGACCGTCTAAAAATTCCTTGAAAAATAATAATAATTAGCAAAAGGGAAGAAAAAAATCCATTTGCAAATCTACTTCAGCTTTTTATTGGTTTGTTTTTAACTACAAATATTACTAAGCCTTTCAAATTTTAAATTTTTGGTTCTTTAGCGATCCCTTCTTCTCTCCCCACAGCAAATTTCTGAGCAGGATCCTCAGCTGCAAGCACTTGCACTTGGATTCAGTCTCTTAAGGTCCCTTCCAACTGAGCTATTCTATTCTGCTCCATCTCCCACAGAAGTGTCAGCCTCACTGCCACAGCATGGGGAGCATACAGTCACTGCATTCTTTGTGGCCCTGCAAGATCTCACAAGCTCACTCGGCTGCACACACAAGAGACTTTTTCTTTCCCAGTGCTGTCAGCAGCACGTAAGACAGCAAGCTGATGGCTCTGTAGCCCCACACGCTCCCACAAGGCACAGCTGAACTGGTACCACTTGACAGCTTATCTTCACATCTTCTAATCTGGCATGGAAACTCATCACGTGAAAGATTAGTCAAATTTCATTTTCCTCACAAAGGAGTGGACAAAACACAATTTATTAAGGACACGTTCTCTGCCAATTTTGTGAATAACCACTGATGTACAAACAAAAGGCATCACTGGATGTACTGAATAATGAAGGAAGAAGGCTCCTTTGTGCAGGGAAGCAGATACCTAACTGCCTTGCTGAATTATCCCAGAAGCAAATTGATGATAGCCTTGCTTGTTATTTCTATAGCTACAGAACTGTGTAATAACCATAAAATCATCAAGGTTGGTAAAAGACCACTAAGATCGTCTAGTCCAACCATCAACCCACCCCCACCATAGAACCATGTCCCTCAGGGCCACATCTACCCTCTTCCTGAACACCCCCGGGGACGGTGACAATTTCATCTCAGAAAGAATGGTGAGGCATTGGCACAGGCTGCCCAGGGAGGTGGTGGAGTCATTGTCCCTGGAGGTGTTCAAGAAACGTACTGATGTGGCATTGATGGACAAGGTTAGTGGGCATGGTGGGGACGGGTTGATGGTTGGACTGGATGATCTTAGTGGTCTTAGATTCCAGGATTAGCGAAGTATAGAAGTGAAAAACATAAATTTACTTAGTGATACTTTTGAATAGCAAGGAGAAAGGGAAGAATTCAGTTGTTAAGAAAGGCCTGAGTACAAACGGAAGAATTTTGCTGTACAATTCATAACTCAAATTGCTGGTTTACAAATTGCCACAGCATTTCAGAACTCAAATGTATTAGGAAAAAGTAAATCTGCCCAAGCATGAACAGTTATTAGACTGTCATAATTAGTCAAGAGTGAGTTGTAGGAGTGTATAGTATTATTAGACAAAAATTAGTATCTTTGTGTTGGGAAATGAATTCTGACTCGCTGTTCTCTTTGGTCTGCCTCCCCCTCAGCTTCTGATACAGTGCACATAAAGCTGCCAAAGCAATAAATGATATTATGAATACATAAAACAGTGCACTGCAATAGAATGCAACCTTACTCTGTGTTTATACCTATCATTTCCACATTACTGCCTCACGTCATATATTATATCTATTGTATCCACATCCAAAGTTAGGTTATCTGTGTTTCACAGTCTTACATTAGGGAACATACATAAGTCCATGAGAATCAACAGATACATAACATTGATACTTGGACGGATTCATGCCTGTCTGCATGAAATTACTACCACAAAATGGGCTACAAAGCAAACTGTTTTCTGAAGTCAGCTGGAAAAAAAAAGAATAAAAAAATAACCATTGTAAGACCACATCAAACAATATTTCAATTTTATGCCTTTCTTTAGATGTAGGATTTAATAATTCTACTCCTTAAAGCACGAAACTAAAGCACAATTCAGACAGCATTGAATTCAGATCTTTTGGTCCTAACAAGTAAATTTTCAGACAAATTCTGATTTCAAACAATTGATTTAATCTCCCAACCCCGAGGTGGAAATGAGAGGTAACAGCATAATCTTCAAACCAACAACATGCAGAAAAATTTTCTGAGAATATTAAAGAAAAAGCAAGCTGTGTTTTAAACTAAATAATGAATTTTCCACAGATAAAACTCCATGGATCCCTTCCTTTTTCCTTCCATTACATATTTTATTTATATTACTTACAATTTTGACTGTGTGTCTACCAAAATAATTGGAGCTCTGCTACTTTTATCATCCACTGAATTTCAGGAAATAACCTTTGCATAGTATGGGGGTGGTTTTACAGCAGATTAAAAAACAGATTTCTGAAGTTATGTTAAAATTCATAAGCAAGCCAAGGCAATTAATGAACATACAGGGCAAGCCAGTGTGATATTCTACAATATAATTATCAGGAAATATGCTGCAAGAAATAATTCAGTGCTGGCAAAAGATTGGCTCAGATGTGATTTCGTGACCAGATTCTTGTTACAATTGTTATTTGTAGATCCTGTTGATGTGCTGCCAACACACACAGCACAATGCCGTGAATACGGAGCCCCTATCCACAAGTCTGCAGTAGTGCAGACTCTCAGAGATAAAAGATCAGATATACCAAATTCAATTAAATCTCAAAGGGGTGACTTTCAAAGTACCTTTTTGCTTGGGATGAATTCACGAAAATAGTTTTTGTTGCCAAAATAAAATAATAATAAAAAAAAGATTGATCAATTTAAAGCAAAAAAAGGTACCCGCATTCCCACTGCCATATGCAGTATACGTCCTGTACCTGTCCTGTACCTTTAGCAAAAGTTCTATATGTAAACTTAAAGTTTTCCTGGTTTGGGATCAGAAGATGAAATCCATAATCCACACAATTGAGCACAGCAATATTTGAAGTTGTTTCTGACATCGTCTTATTTAAACACACGCAAACACTGAGGTCAAAAAAGTCTTCTCAATCACATTCCAAGTATCCTTTAAAAAAAGACTGAAAGCTAAAGCCACCTTACAACACCAAAGTGGTTTAAAGACCAGTGAAAAAATAAGAATTTCTCTGCCTTGCTTCTGAATTGTACTCAATACACAAACACATAAACAAACTCTTTCTCTCTTTAAGCATATATATGCAGATTGCTTCTAAGTATTGCTTAAAGGGTAGTTACTGTACAGCTCACTTAAATTATGTATTAATAATTGCACAGGACTTGCATTTTAGCAGCCTCATCTGAGCTAAAATTCACATGCTAAGCAAAGTGCATTCCTATAAATTAAATACGATGGTAGTCTTCCAGCAGTTGTACTTGTTGAAGTTTATTGCTTTATGTACCTGCATTTGCCTCTCCTCTATAATAATCTTCTGCAGTTTAAAATTCCATTTTGGTGGGTTTGCCATTTGGGTCAAGATTAGCAGCACCTTTGCACTTTATGAAGCCCAACAACCTGTCACCCAGACCTCCCTGCAACATTCTTAATAATCAGTGTCAGTGAAGCACACTCAGGCTATTCCCTGCTTCCTTAATAGATGCTAAATAGAGTGGGAAATAAGTATGGTGATAATGACTGTGCTAAACCCTTACATTTTAGAGCTTAAGCAGCAGCTTAAAACCAATGCATCCTACTTTATAATGTATTATATAAATTAAATCACATATTACCATATTCAAAGAGGTTTGGGTTGTTTTTTTTTTCAATTCTGCTATCTTATTCTTCTTCTCATAAAAACAAGTAGTTTATGAATTCCCAATATACAGTGGGTGATCTTTTACTTCAATCAGAAAACAGAAGCTGTTAACAAAACCATGCTATTTGTACGTAGATGGCAGATTTATCCTGCAGCTTTCTTCCGTGTTTGCAATTATATCTGCCAGGTTGCATTCACTTCACTCCCTTCCGAATCTGCAGAGAATTGCTGAAGTGACAGCCTGCACTAACTCAGTTCAAGGCATGGATTTAAAATTCAAATTTCAACTCCGGTCTTAAGAATAAACAGAAATAATGAGTGCATTTGTGATACAGTTTTAGGGGAAAAAAAATCGAACACTACTGAAAATGCTAAAAAGTAAATAAACATTCCTTATTTCCTTGCAAATAAGCTACACGCAAAGCAGCAAATCACACACCAGATTGCCATCTTGATAACAGAAAGAAAAAATACACAACTTTTCAAACTTTCTTGAAAAAGCAAAAACAACAACAGAACACCTTCACTAAGATGAACCTTTTGTAAAGGGACAGAAAATAACAGTCCAAAAGCATAGAAGAACTTACTGGTAACTGCTAAGCACAAAAATATTAAAATGCTATTGCGACCACAAAGAATGAGGGCGTAGGCAAAGTTGTCTATTTTCCAGTGGAAGCTCAAATTAGACTCCAAAAATATGACTGAGAAAGATGCACAGAAATTCCACTGTTCTCCTTTTGGGTCAAGAAATGCCAATCCAGTAGTTCAGAGCTTCAGTGCTTTTCCAATTACAGATGGTTGACTGCTTCTCTGTGAGGTTCACAAATGATCATCTGGGAGAGAAAGTCCTCACCCCTCCTAGCTCAGTTCTATACATTTCTATGGAACAACTTTTAAATAAATGACCAAATCACAGAATCACAGAATGGCCTGGGTTGAAAAGGACCACAATGATCATCCAGTTTCAACCCCCTGCTATGTGCAGGGTCACCAACCACCAGACCAGGCTGCCCAGAGCCACATCACACATTGAGGTGCCTGATGACTGGAGGACAGCCAATGTCACTCCGGTCTTCAAAAAGGGCAAGAAGGAGGACCCAGGTAATTATAGGCCGGTCAGCCTCACCTCTGTCCCAGGGAAGGTGATGGAACAGCTTGTGCTGGATGCCATCTCCAGACAATTGGGAGAAAAGGAGGTTATCAGGAGTACCCAGCATGGGTTCACCAAGGGGAGGTCGTGCTCGACCAACCTGGTGGCCTTCTATGAAGTTGTCACTGGCTGGGTGGATGGGGGGAGAGCGGTAGACGTAGTCTACCTTGATTTCAGTAAGGCTTTTGATACTGTCCCCCATGACCTCCTTATACAAAGCTGAGGAAGTACGGGATAGATGAGTGGACAGTGAGGTGGGTTGAAAACTGGCTGACTGGCAGAGTGCAGAGGGTCGTCGTTGGCGGTGCAGTGTCTGGATGGAGGCCTGTAACTAGTGGCGTCCCCCAGGGGTCTGTGCTGGGTCCGGTCTTGTTCAACATCTTCATCAATGACCTTGATGAGGGGATAGTGGCCACCCTCAGCAAGTTTGCTGATGATACGAAGTTGGGTGGACTGGCTGACACACCTGAAGGCTGTGCTGCCATTCAGAGAGACCTGGACAGGCTGGAGAGCTGGGCAGTAAGGAACAGGATGATGTTTAACAAAAGCAAGAGTAGAGTCTTGCACCTAGGGAGGAATAATTGCATGCACCAGTACAGGTTGGGGGATAACCTGCTGGAGAGGAGCTCTGCAGAGAGGGACCTGGGCGTCCTGGTGGATGACAGGTTGGCCATGAGCCAGCAGTGTGCCCTCGTGGCCAAAAGGGCCAATGGCATTCTGGGGTGTATAAAAAAGAGCGTTGCCAGCAGGTCAAGGGAGGTGATCCTCCCCCTCTACTCTGCCCTGGTAAGGCCTCATCTGGAGTACTGTGTCCAGTTCTGGGCTCCCCAGTATAAAAAAGACAGGGATCTCTTGGAAAGAGTCCAGCGGAGGGCCACAAAGATGGTGAAGGGCCTGGAGCATCTCCCCTATGAGGAACGACTGAGTGAACTGGGTCTGTTTAGCCTTGAGAAAAGAAGGCTGAGAGGGGATTTGATCCAGGTTTATAAATACCTGAGGTGTGGTGGCCATAGTGGTGAAGCTGGACTCTTTTCAGTAGTGCGTGGGGACAGGACAAGGGGAAATGGGATGAAGCTAGGGCATAGGAAGTTCTGCACGAATGTGGGCAAGAACTTCTTTACAGTGAGGGTGACGGAGCACTGGAACAGGCTGCCCAGGGGGGTTGTGGAGTCTCCTTCTCTGGAGATATTCAAGACCCGCCTGGACGCCTACCTGTGCGACCTGGTGTAGGGAACCTGCTTTGGCAGGGGGGTTGGACTCGATGATCTCTGGAGGTCCCTTCCAACCCCTACAATTCTGTGATTCTGTGATCCAGCCTGGCCTTGAATGCCCCCAGGGATGGGGCATCCACAGCCTCCTTGGGCAACCTGTTCCAGTGTGTCACCACACTCTGAGTGAAAAACTTCCTCCTAATATCTAATCTAAACCTCTGCTGTCTCAGTTTAAAACCATTCCCCTTGTCCTATCACTATCCACCCCCATAAGCAGCCGTTCCCCTCCTGCTTATACTCTCCCTTCAAGTATAGGAAGGCCACAATGAGGCTTCCCCATAGCCTTCTCTTCTCCAAGCTAAACAAGCTCAGTTCCCTCAACCTTTCTTCATAGGAAAAAATACTCATCAGACAAAAATACTCAACCTTTAAAAAACAAGCATGAGAAAAAGTGTACAGCAAAGCAATGCTTTTGACCATGATATTTCAAAATATGGCACTGACTGAAGATGACAATTCTGCAAAATGCTATACACACACCGAACTTTCAGAAATTATTCCAAATGCATCAATGGCATAAAAAAAGGTCACGATGCAACTGTGAATGGACACAGTGGAGATCAAGTCTATCACATCTCTGACAGAGCTGTAAGCTCACTGTACTGCTCAGCTGCCAATTCTGTTTAAGTAACATTGCTGACTTCTTCAGGTCACTGACACTTAGCCCCATCACTTTGCAGCTGTATAGCATGTAAAGATCCACTTCAACTTATCAGGTGTTCCACAAATGATAAATGGTACCAAGTCTCAGAATCTGTAAAATCTCATCATTAATGTTAACTACATATCTATTTGAAAACGCTGTCATGTTTTCAAGCCAGTTATCATACAGAAACACCACTGATACATTATTTCAGAAGTAGCTTCCTGTGAAAGAAAGCAAGGGGAAAAATGTATTGGTTTTGCCTAATGCTAGGAAGATTAATCTAAAAAAAGCATTCTGAATCTCAGTTACTAAACCCAGTAAGACTCTATTTCTCTCCTTAAATAAAAAAAGTCCTCAGTGTATATCAGGGCAAAAGGGGAAGAAGATGATTTAAACAGCAGTTCCTCAACATCTTGATTACCAATGAATATTACAGAGCAAAACCAGTCCAGGGAAATGGAGCACATATTAGAATCCATTGTACACAATGCACGACTGTAGCAGAGTTTTCACGTGGTCTATAAAGATTTAATATGAAGAAATTTTACTGACAAAATGAGGCATATTCTTCTGTTTAGTAGAAAAGGAAATTAGCAGAAATGTAACTCTAACATTTGAGACCTGAATGTTTTTATTTTAGCTTTTTAATAGCAATTTGTCTTTGGCAACGGAGAGAGGCTGAACCCAGCACAGCTCCTTCCCAGCAGAGGGAAGGGCACAGCCACTGCCCTGACACAGGTGGGTCTGAGCCCAGCTCAATTGCTGAGAAGGTAGGAGAGGAGAACAGCAAATCCCTAATGAATGACCATGGCATGAAAAACAGAATAACATTTACATTTATGATTGAACTGCTAAGAATAAATATTTCATTGCTCTTCTAGTGCGCCACTGCATTAATTGATGAGTTTGGCAATACTCACTGCGCCCAGAGAATTAAGGATACTGGCTGCGTGTCACTAGGAACAGCACCTTTCTAACCTTCCTAACAACCTCAGTACTCTTTGGTTAAGCTTTATGCAAAGTAAAATTAAAATTATACAAAAAAATCCCTACTTCTTGACTACTTATTTCATTATTATCAATTACAGACACCATGCTTCTCTAATTTCCATTCCCCAGAACGTTTTGGCATCTCAGTAACTCTTATTTTTGCTGCTGAGAACACTTGGTGACCTGTCCTTAAACCCCTTATCTGAAGACGCTTCACCTGTGTACCTACTCAAATCAGCAGGGTCTGCTGCGTAACTGAGAGTTGGTCTGGAACATGCAGTTCTACAAACACACCGTAGCAGCTATTATGGAATGCATGGAGAATACTTTAGAGACAAGGTATTATTTTCCAGTGAAGCTCTGTATAAATGGTGAAGAAATTGAAAGACATATTAACTTGCTGCTCATCCTATTACTCCCCCTTGAAAAGTTAGGGAGAAAAACAACAGTAACAGCAACAACAAAATATCGATAGCTTCATTTGAAGACATTTAATGGAGTTGCTCACAATTCTTCATTCAGCTCTTCATTTCTTTGCTCCGCCACCACCAAAAGGTGCAGCATGCCACAGAAATGCATTGCAGAGCTAATAAAAATGCAGTGCAATTGAAGAGTAGAGTTTGATGGAAAAGAGCAGGTAGGCTACATAATCTTAGCAAAAGAAAGAATGAATTCTGCTATTTGAGATTATTGTGCTGCCAGATGCACATTTCCAGCATTAGCACACTCTTTGGAAAGTCAGCTCAAAGCTTTACTGGACCCACGGGACAAAGAATAAAAGTATGAGTCAGATTTTCAGCTGCTGTAAATCGGTACAATTCCATGAAAGCCACTGTGGAGCTACCGCAAAAGTAGCACAAGAATCTGACTCAAACTATTAAGAGGGCTTTATGATCAAAGGGGGAAGAAAAAGAAGTGTATTTTCTACCATTAAGGCTTTTATTGTACTCTTCATCCTTTGCCAGGAAAAAAAATACTGAGCAGAATAAACCTCAAATCTACTCAACATCACTATAAGGATCCCTGGACATTATTCAACATTGCAGTATTGATCAGGCCACACGCACGTCCTCAACTTCTATTTACTAAAGAGCGAGGAAGAGAAAAACCTGTCTACGCTAAATCAATCAAGTTACAGCAACAATGAATATTAGCAGGTTTTATGGTCTAAGACAGATATCAATGCAAGTTAATTTGCTAATATCTTAAAATAATTTGTATTGTGTGGGTTAAAGGAAGAGTCTTTAAAATAATTGATTTTTTTTTTGTGTTGTGACAGCTTATGCTTTTCACAGCTCATTATCAGAAGAGTAACAGGATCAACGAACGACAATAGGAAAAGGTTCCTGAAAATCTACAGTGATTAATCTGTTTTACTCCCGTTATTTCCAATTTGTGCCTTACGATCTAAGCTACTATGATCCTACTATGATACTACTTTCCACAGTGCTAGCTGACATATTAGTCATCGTCTTTGTTTACCAACTTTGTTTAGTAAAAAGCAGCCTTGAGTTGTATATGCACTGAATGCCACGAAGTAATGATAGTTTTCTTGCCAAGAATGAAAGTGTAGTCTTTAACAGCTTCCTGATAAAAGAAAATGGTAATACATAGAGACAGATACATAAAAGAATCAAAAGAATATACAAGCAAGCCCTGCTAATACATACAAGACTGCATAATATAAATTGTAGCTGCTTGCTAAAAACACGTGGATTTTTTTTTTATTATACCTTTTGCTTTGTCATGCTCTGACAAAGGACTGAACTCAATTGTTCCAACAGGCACCAAATGAACAATCTGAGCTGATGTCACTGAATAACATTCCTTCTAAGAATGAAGGCAGCAGAACTAATGGGCCCAGAACCTGGAAGCATACAGACATCTTTGTGTAGAGGCCTAAATAAAAGATGATGCTTTCTGTTTTTCCGGATTTGCTCAAAGAGGGAACTTTAATCTTTCACGTCACCCTAGGAAGATGTGAGGCTGCTGCACTCACCCTACTCTGACTTTTGGCCTGGTGCTGAAAGGCCCAAAACATGATCAGCTACTGCAGGAACCGGGGGTTGAGCTTTGGAGTTGCAATATGTTGCTTTCAGCTTCTCTCCTATTTTGAGAGCAAGCACAAAGTTCAGATGTTTCACAAACCCCAGTTAGTCAATGCTCACAAGACCATTAACCTTAATATAATACAAGAAATAAAACAAAATAAAAGGAATTAAGTTATTTCATCCTTTTTGCAAAAATTAAATAGGAGAATACACTCACAAAAACACATTTTTACTTATTTATTTATAATGTTCTTAAGAGTGACAGAGGATTCACCATTGCCCCATGAACACAGTATTAGTTCTCTTTCTTAATTTAAGCATCCCAAAGCAGTAAGAAATGACCTGAAGAATTCAAGGAGGGGGAAGGGGGAAATCCTAGATCCGAAAGCATTACTGGAATGTCTGCTATTCACCTCCAAAGGTGAAGAAATTCTTATCAGTTCTTTATTGAAGCTATTCCCCTCTCAGTGATTGCAAAAAGCAAATGGAAGAAGTACGTGTAAGGCGATGTTTCTGTGACAGAAAAGATCACAGTGAAAAGATTATTTTAATGTCTAGTCAGATCACAAGATAACAGAGAAAGGAATAACTATTTCAGCTGGATGCGGGGTGTTTGGAGCTTGGTTTCCTGGGGCTGAGGTCTTGTTTACATTTTCTGTTCAATCTTTTTCTTTTTTTCTTTTAATTGCTAAGCTCTGGTCCCTTAATTTCATAAATATACAATTTTTTTTTTTTTTGCCTATTAAATCTAGAGATAAATAATGAAATATTCTGACACACAGTTGATCCAAAATCCACACCGTATCCATGACAAATATATATATACATATATATATATAAAACAACCTTCTTCTATGAATACCAGACTCATTCGATCTTTTCCATTTCCAAAAACAGCTGGAGCAGTTTCTTATTACAAATACCTGTGAAGACATCTGAGACATTTCTCCCATTCCTAAACTACTTGCTTGAAAAAGACACAGAGTTTAAGGTTTATCTGAGCACTGAGGTGCTCTCTTGAGACAGTATGCTAGATTTGTATTCCAACCACAAGCACAGAACAAAATATCAGCCAGGTACAATTTCAAGCACAAGTTTTATAGCCAAGAATATCCAATTTTATCAAAAGACTGGTAGACTGTACATAGAAACATTGGTGCTAGACTTCCTGGAGGAAACAAGTTCTTTTTATGAACAAGTGGCATTTTTCATGACAGTCCTCCCGTTCAGCATTCTGGCACTGTTAACATGAAATCGGGAGTCCATCAGGATTCTCGGAGAATTTACAGAATGGGGATGGTGGCTGTAGTTTTTTGGAGCAGTTAGCTCTAGGATTACAAGCAACCAGATCACACCTAAAAGAAATGTACTGCTCTGTTCTCTCAAGACTAAGATAAGCTCCCTGACACGAGTTTCCATAGACAAACATGTTGTACCTGAACAATAAAGCTTTAGTTGGCACCAATCCATGTAAACCAGATGACACTGAGAAAGACCGTAAGTACTTGATTGAAAACAGTCTCTATTCGTTTCTACAATGAACAGTGCTACTGCAATTAAGACTGAATTTAAAAGTATTACCAGGAACCAATGCTAGTTCACCTTTCCTGTGCTATTCAAACTGAGATGAATGTAACAGGACTGGAAGTGCTGCACTGCACTGCACGAAGAGCTACTGACCAGGTTGAAATGGCACATGTCCTGTATAGTCACAGCTGTGAAAAGGGACATAATCTCAACTCCCTCAGAGACAATCCAAGTCATTGGGGAACTCTGAAACAGCCTTTTTCCCATGGAAAACAGGCACTGAAAATACATCCTTTCAAATACATCCTCAACCTTACAGAGCTAAGCAAACAAGCTGTCAGGCTGTACAACAGACAACCTAGTTCACAGCATTCAGACACCAACACGTCTAGAAAACATCAACCCCTTTGGTCATTGCCTCAGTTTCCATCCTCACAAGTGACTTTCCAGAGCTAGACTGTACTCAGAACACGGCACATCTCTGTATGTCTGTCCCACTGACCACATTCCTCATCAGTGCATCGCTCTGCTTTGTACAATCTGGCATTAAGCATCTCAAGAGAGATTCCTTCAGCTCCTCAGAGTGTTATGTCACAGCTTAGCATGCTTGCTGGAAATCTCTTTTCTCATATCCAACTTCCCGTTATTAATTTCAAACAATCCATACTTACAATAATGCATTTATACTTTTCACCGTACTTTGTTTCTTGTTCCCTGAATTCACAAGGCATTAACTCCATTTTGTTCTCTTTGTTTTTAACAGTTGTTTTAATAGTCTGTCCACACCAATTTCCTTTTATTATTCAAAGCCAAATACAACTTCCACACTCCTTTGTGGAAGAAAAAATATAAAAAACAGCACTTTAGAGAACAATTTAAATTGCATTCCTAAGGCATATTTATAAAAATTTTACAGCAGAATGGTAAGTAAAGATTGCAAACATTAATGCCACAATGACCATTAGAAGTGACCAAACCTGCCCAACAAATATTTCATCTGTGGGTCTTACAAGAAGGTTACCCTTAAGGTAAAAATCTAAACAGTTTACCCACTTCTACCAGTATCACAGGAAGACGATAGAAGTGTAAATGTCTTCAGGCTCTCTAAGTTTACTACATCCTACTCTGACACATACATAAAGACATCGGAACAATCAAAGAATCATAAAACAAGACCAAAACTGTTCTTTAGAAGTATCTCATCTTTATTTTCTCCACCATCTTCTCTGTCTTTAATGCGGCATGTTAACAAAGTGCTTCAATTCAAAAATAAACTTGTTATCCTGCCCTAACAGCTAAATGTCAGATGCACACTCACAGAAGGAAAGCAGCAAACAGGGCACATCAAGGAGAAACCGATGAACTCCTGATGGCAACCAGGGTCACTGCTTGGGCAAGCAAGCCCCAATGTTCTGCCAGGTTCCCCGCAGCCAGCATCCCTCTGATACAAAGATGTTTTTCAGCTGTTGAGCCTTTTTAAAAACGTCACTGTCAACAAGATTACAAATCATTGCAAATCTCAACTAGATTACAAAAGTTTGGTACTGTCCCCAGATTTTTAAGTTTTCAGTGTGCATCAGCCTGCTTTGTTAACTCTCACCGTACGCAGGATAGATGGGTCAGGAGGGATTATGAGTCCTGACAGCTCAGTAAGGAACTGCTGGCAATACACACCAAGCAATCAGCTGAAGATTTTTAGCTCTCTCACTGACTTCTCACTGCGGTGCTGATTTGGCACCTTGAAGGTTTCAGTGAGTAGTCTTGGATGATAACCACTGAAGCAATTTTTGAGGGATTTGGTATGTGCTGCATTCATGCTGCTTAAGTTTCAAATTCTTTTAAAAGCATGGAGGATCAGTACTATAGTATAAGTGAACTCAGACCATAGTCAGAGTCTATACTGTAATATAGATCATCTTTCCCTGAAAAGCCATCTGATATGCTTGTCCTAATTGTAATTTTCCTATCAGGAAAGACTTTTATCTCTCAGGAAAACAGAACTGTCATTTGCAATGAATTTGCTTTACAGATAATAAAGCAGCCTTAACAGCACTCTCAGGAGAAACCTGCCTTATAAAGAGACATAGGTCAACATGTAAGAATGAGTATCACAGAATTAGTGAGGACACGGAATATCCATATACATCGTTAATTGGTGCGGTGTTCATGTATCATAAATCTTTCCAAATTCAACCCTTGAAGCTGGCGATATGAATACTGCATGGACTTCATATTAGTGACTAATTATATTAATGGAAAGGAAGCATTGTCTAATGACTGAGGTACATCTACACTAATCTAATCACAAAAAAAAAAACAAAAAAAAAAGGCCATAGTGTAACGTAAAGGTACAGAAGCAGTTTATAGTTAGTGCTACAGCAGCCTGAAAATTGACATAGGTTATTTTGCTAAGCAGCATTTCCATCACTGCGCCTCAGATATATGACACTGGAGCCACAAAATCCAAGACTCCTAAAGAGACCAATAGTAGTAGCAATTGTAGCAGACAGTAATAACAGTCTTCCATGCTTTGTTTATAGAAAGGGAAATACTGCAATACAAGTAACAGGGAAGTTTCAGGAGTCTGCATGGCTACCTAAGCCAAGAATCCACTGGGCAATTTGAAGGTACTTATCTCTGTTCCCACTGAAGTCAGTGGTGAACTTAGCAGTGACTTCTTTACCTGTGCACAAGAAATCATTCTGGTGTCTGTTCTACATTAGGAATGCCTACAATGACAGCTACAGTACCAGATATGTAGTAGTGTAGCTATAGTTTACCAACTATTTGCAAGTCATACACCAAACAGTACAAAAATGTTTAGTTAGAAATTAAGTTTTATTCTCATCTCTGCTTTCACTGGAGAGCCTCACTGCGCTTCATATACTCAAATGAATGCCAAATACCAAGAATGGCAAAGACTCTTGGCTGGATATTACCAGCAGTGGCAAATCAATTTGAGTTCGGTTTCTGCTCATTGGATTTTTCCATTTGCTAGACACAGAAATTCTAATACAATTTAATACTATCATCTTTATTTGCCAAAAGTGAGAACACTGGGAGATTATCAGTGGGATTTTACCAGATTGTGGTGTTTTCTCACTTTTCTTAATGATGCAATGTTTGGTCCAAAATCAGCAAGAGATTTCAGTCGGGTTAGTTAAAAAATGAGGTTATATGAGATTCATCTTTGAAGGATATATAGTTATTCATGTATAGCTATTATGTAACCTTTAACTTCTTTTTAAAATTAAAGGTCAATATATGAATTAAATTCGAAAATTTCCTTCCAAAAATTTACAGTCTCTTGACATGTAACACGGTTACTTAAAAACAAACTTTATCTGCAATTTAATTGAGCTTAAAATATCTACACAGATAATCAATTTTTATTCCCAAATAATCAAAAAGCATTTTAGTCCCCAAACAGGATAACATTACAGAACTAAAAAAGCTAAAAATTGAACTGAAAAGCACAGTGAAAGATTACATAGCAAAACATTCGCCCAGCAAAATTTCCAGAAAATTTACAAAAAGGTATAACAAATACTTTCACCAAATGGGCATTACAATAAAAAACACAAATAGTAACAGTAACAAACTCTTATTCTCTTTTCAGTATAGCTACTTACTGTAGAAACCCAAATCTATCTGTAACCTTGTAGAGGCGATAGTCAGCATCTTCCCATGGTTCAATCTGTGCACCATCCCGTCCCTATTAGAAAAAGGAAAAAAAAAAAAAAAAAAAAGAGCCAAATTAAGTTTCAAATTAAGTTGTATGATACAATAAACTAAGACACAGAAAGACAGGATTGAGCCATAATCTTTGGTACACTTGGGTAGTAAGCTAGAGCAGCAGGAAAACACCACTAGTACTAAACTGACCAACCAAAAATAGCAAACTAGCACGGCTCTATCAGCTGCTGGGACCGGTATTTTCATCACAGGAAACCTCTTTCTGACACTGCTGTATGCATTCATTCCCATTCCTTTCTCCTGCTCCTATCAAAATACACACTCTTCTGATACAAACTACATACAGGTTGCTGAGCGTGAAGAGGGGCCACCACTCAGAATAAAAGTCACGTACACATAGTTTCCACGTCAAAAAAATAAAGCTACTCTAAGTACACACTGTGCAGGACATTACACTAAGTCTGGCATTAAAATCTTTCATCCATTCTACAAAGAAGCCTATAGCACAGCTCTCCAAGGACACTTACAAAACCCACAAGCATTACTGGAATATATGAACATGGTGCAGGCATTCCAGACACGTGGCGCACCAGGCTTTTACATGACAAGTAGTTTAAGAAAAAGATAAGGCCTAGGATATTTCTTTAATTCCTCATCACAGTTTGACAAACAAAGCGGTTTACTTAACTATTAAGTTTTCTGTAATGATGTGTTTCCATTACCATAAAAAGAATTAAATAAAGAGCATAGTAAGAGCTCCTCTGATCCTATAGATGCACTCAGCATTCTCAAACACAATGCTTTCATTGCATCTAAAAGCATTACACTACCTTAAAGTAGCCCCAAGGCAGCTTGCCGTGCACCTGAAAAATGAGTTGATTATTCAGAATATCCCTGTGGAGGGAGAATTTAACTCACCCACAGGCCAGAGCGCCCCAAAATCACGACATTAGTAGTACAGAGGGTATTTTAACAAAATAAACAAAAGCTAGTGGGAAACCATTATTCATTTTTAAAACAGAAATATTACTAAAATTAATTATAAAATGCCTTTAAATTAATATTAAATTCACTTACTCTGTCATACTTGGCAACTATCTCTGCTCGTTCTTGGGCAAGTTTGACAGCAGCATCCTGCTCGGCATCTGCGCCTGTGGAGGATTATAATAAAGCTGTTCAGATTCTCTCCCTTGTGAGCAAAAAACTGCAGTTAAGTACTTAGAAATAATCTTGACTTCAGAGTAATTATTTGTATGGAGAAAAGCCAAAACAATTGTATCAAAACAAAATATGATCGTGGTACACCTCCTGCATACTGATCAGAGTGAAATAGAATTATTGGACAATAACAAACTCTGAGTTCAGAATGTTCCCCCCTTTCCACTAGAAAAAGCAATTAAATAAATTTATTTTAAAAGGAAAAAATACCCCACAGCTCACGAACTGAAAGACTGAAGAGAGTAGTAAAAGCTCCCAGCTGTCAATTCCAGAATTATCTTATCTAGTTAATCTTATCTAGTTAAGAAAACCCAAACATATACTACTGCCTTAAAACCAAAGTATTTTCAGGATTCGTACAGGAGGATGAAAATACCATGAATGCTCAAGAAATACTGCATTTTATCTCAGCAATTGCCCAAGACTTATTTCCTCTAAAACAGGGAAAGAGATCACTATAGGATCACATGAGCAACTTGTGCAGCCCAGAGAGAGAATAAGCATAAGTATATGACAATGGGAAGGTTGGTAAGCAAGAAAAAAGAGATGTGTAGGTAAGTACTGGACATCAGTACACAAGTACAGCAGAGGTTACTGTAATCGTGGAGTTAAAGTTTAGAGAAATCTGATATGATTGAGGAAACATGAAACAGACTGCAAGTGTAAATGAATTAGATTCCTCAGCATTCTTCCCTTAGCAGAAACAATCTCTCAATCATGGACAAGAATGCAAGGGGCACCACAAGAGGCAAAGTAATTAAGATCATAGAATCACAGAATGGCCTGGGTTGAGAAGGACCACAATGATCATCCAGTTTCAATCCCCTGCTATGTGCAGGGTCACCAACCACCGGGCCAGGCTGCCCAGAGCCACATCCAGCCTGGCCTTGAATGCCTCCAGGGATGGGGCATCCACAACCTCCTTGGGCAACCTGTTCCAGTGCGTCACCACACTCTGAGAGACAAACTTCCTTCTCATATCTAACCTAAACCTTCTGTCTCAGTTTAAAACCATTCCCCCTTGACCTATCACTATACACCCTCGTCAACAGCCATTCCCCCTCCTGTTTATACGCTCCCTTCAAGTACTGGAAGGCCACAATGAGGTCTTCCCAGAGCCTTCTCTTCTCCAAACTAAACAATCCCAGTTCCCTCAACCTTTCCTCACAGGAGAGGTGCTCCAGCCCTCTGACCATCTTAGTGGCCCTCCTCTGCACCCGCTCCAAGAGCTCCATGTCCTTCCTGTATTGGGGGCCCCAGGCCTGGACGCAGTACTGCAGATGGGGCCTCACAAGAGCTGAGCAGAGGGGGACAATCACGTCCCACTCCCTGCTGGCCATCCCTTTTTTAATGCAGCCCAGAACACAGTTGGCCTTCTGCGCAAGAACACACTGCACTTCAATATTCCAAATTTTAAGGGGCAAAACTGGACATCACATGAATGAGTCATGTCAATAAGAAGTCTGTATAAGATTTTTTTAGCATATGGCATTAGCATGCTTTTTTGTTCAAAGGGGTATTTCTTTAATAAAGCTCACCTACATATTTAAGTTGTTCCTAAGTGGCCTTAAAAGCTGCCTGTTAGTGAAGTGACTGAGCACATTCTCTATGTGTTTCCCCTTAAAGAAGGGGAATGCAAACAGAACCACAGCATGCCCCAATCACAGACACATGCCCCGGTGCATGGGCAGCAATGTTGCTTGTCCCAAATTTCCCCTAATGAGATGCCTGACTGCTTCTTTAACTACCGGAGATCATAAATACATGCTCTACGCTTTGCTCTCCTCATTCTGGCCCCTCTCTGCTTGTCACTATCATTTCCCAATCATACTGCTCCCATTTATTAGTGAGGACATCTGGCTCTGTCATTTTTTTCCCAAAGTACACCAGAACCAGCATGCATTTATTTATGTAATCATTTAAAATGTAAGAACCACATCTGCTACATTTTGAAGCTATGCATCTCTATGCCACATCACTGATAAATAATTTCCTCCCTGTAAGGCGATAAGCGAGTTGCTTCATTTCATGTTGTCAGCCTCTAGTGCTGCCTGAGCACAGTGATGTTCCTGTTGCTCCTCACAGTACTGGATCCACCTTCATTCATTCCCAAGCTTAAAGAAGACAGAAAGAGATGAAGCAGTCTGGTTTCCTGCTTGGTTTTGTCTGACAATTCTATAGTTACCGTGGGCCGTTACCCCAGCTAGCTGTCTAACAGCCAACAAAAATCCCCTTCTGGAATGTCCTCCCCAGCAACGTCACCACACAAGGACACAAACAGAACTCCGTGCTACCCTGAGCACAACTAAGAACTACATATCCCCAACACAATTACACCAATCCATTTGTTAATCCTTCACTCGTTGACACACTATGCTTACCAAACTGCCAGCACCCACACTTAAGCCACTAATCTACACCGACAAAGTAGTACATGGAACCAGGCATTACTTTCAAAGCAAGAAGCTAAAGGAATCATAATCAAAACTAAATTGTATTTTCTTTTGTAAGACACAAACAGATGCCTGCTTACATTAATTCTTTAGAGAAGACCAATTATGAGTTCCTAAAAGTAAATGCATACTTGCTGAGCGAATTCCTAAGTTGAGCTGCCCTAATCCTTACTTTTTGTCATGGTTTTATGGACAGATTTGGGGAAAGCCTATTTGTTTAAATTATGATTACTGCTTGGCCTTTAGAAATGGGGAAATACTTCTATCACTCGTTTCCCAGCAAAAGAGAGATGAGATCTGATTTGAGTAAGAGAGTAGCAAAACAAGTAGCTATGGCCATGGTATTTTAATGCAACAAAATGATTATTGCTTGCGTTCAAAAATACACTCAAAAGGAGATGCAGAGCTCTTCCACAACACAAATGGATTAAACAACAGAAGTTGAAACCAAGATTAAATATATGATTAAAATAATGCAAAACTGTATTTGCTCCAGAAACAGGGTCCAGATTTATGCTGAAAATATCTCCGTGCCTTACCTTCCTGTTCTCCACCTAAGTAACACACATCGCTGTTTGACACGTTCAGTGCCTCATGACAATTCAATTACATTTAGTGTGGAAATTATCATATTCATTGCCTTTAAAGTAATCCTCTTCACTTCCTGCCAGAAACATCTTAACCTTCTAGCTGCACTGACATACTTGAACATCACATTAATCCATTCACGCTGAGAACTCAGAGAACAGCTTGAAACAGGGACAAGAGGTTATATTTCAAAAAATAAACAGATCCTATATTTTCTTGCAAGAAGAATTATTTAAATATCTCCAAGTTTGAAATTACACCACGATTCCTGATTAAGTAAAAGCTAAATATGGGAACAAATTCTGCACGGAATATTCTCCTTGGCAGAAAAATACACAGAGTCTTGGAATGGTTCAGGTTGGAAGGGACCTTAAAGCCTTACTTCAATGAAAGTAGTTAAAGTTGTGCAACTAGACTGATTACCTTTCCTAATTAAAATTAGCCTTATAGCTGGTCAACAGCACACAATATAGCAAAGAATATAGTCTCGGGTAAGGCTGATATTAGCATATGATCAGTTAAGTCGTACAGAAAACTGATTTTGACTAAAAACTGAGGAAATGTCAGTAACTGAAAACACAGTATAATCAATGCTGATAGAAACTACCAATGACAGCACAATAATCAGAGCATGCAATTACCTAATATAACTGGAAAGCATAACAGGGTATAGCAAGTGTAATGCTAGCAGCAATGTCATGCATCTAGTATGCAAAAGAGGTAAACCACAGAAAGGAAGGCCAGGAACAAAGCAGTCTGGACAGCTGGCCTGATACATGTAGCTTTCCCCTTAGAGTATTTTATCCTCATCACTGTCACACTGATCTGTTTCCTATATTTTACAAATATTACAAGTTTATACATTTGGAAAGGCAGCACGCAAAGCACTTGAAGAATCGTTACAGGCAGAAATTTGAACAGAAAATTCCAGCCTGCGACAATCTTAAGAAGGACCAACCTTACGGCCAGGGTTTTACCCTTTATCTTCTTTACCACTGGAAATCAGGCGATTTTACTTTTCAGTACTGCTGGGATGACCAGTGAACTGCTGGATTTAAAGGACACTTGAGATTGGGGTAAGATTTCGCCTCATTTTGCCATTCACTGATTTTAAACTCATAAAGGATCAGGTCTGATAAATTAGACATCTGTGCATTGTCATCAGCCCCATAAAGTGAGAAAACAGCACTACATACAAGCTTTGCTCCTTTGTCACTCTAATAAGAGCATCTCCTTACCTCACCAATTGTTCAAGAATAGAAAACAACAATCTCTCTGGGAGCAGAATGATGTGATGGTATGTAAAATATGTAAGTGGCAAAGGCAAAAAAAAAAACAAGCTAGCCCTACCTACTGCAAGCACACAGACCTAATTTGTCTTCTGTATTTATTTTCTGATAAAGGAAATCGGTCATCTGGAGATGCCAGCACTACTTAGAAGCAACAAATTTACAGATGAATTACAGATGTTATCCTGCTATTCCCTATCAGGTGGTGTGCATCACAGTCACGTTGAAAATAAAACCCCACAATTTCAGAGGTTCTTCAAAATTTCAAAGCCCTTCTCTAGCTCAGTCTATTGGTACAAGAACTAAAAAATATCACATTAAATTAAAATAAACTCGTAGGTTGGACATAACCAGGCTTCTTAAACAAGCTTTTATTAAAAATTAACTAGAAACAATCTGTTCTATTAAGTAGCTACAATTCTAAGTATCCCATGCAGAAGCGTTTATTTTTCCCAAATTCCACATTCTTCCAATCCTGAGGAAGAAAGTCAAGTATAGTAAACTTACAAGAAAATGAACTAATAATGAGATGTAAAATACAAGGTAAAAACCACAATAACCTGCTTCCAAACCAATGCAAGACTAATTGGAATTGACCAAGTGTCAAAGTGACTTAATAGCACAACATTACATCAAATTCAAAACAAACGTTACTTAAAGGAAAATAATTACATACCATACCATACAAATGGATGTAAAAATGAAACTCTTCACTAAGAATAACATTTTCTCAAGGACAGACAAATTCACAACAACAAAACAGATACTTGATAAAGTCACATTTTGACAGCTATAAACAACTCAGAAATAATCCTGGCTTACTCTCACCTTCATGCTACATGTTCCCTTTTGTTCCACAGGGAGAAACGTTAGTTGCCAGACATATCACCTACAGAAAGGCAGAGCCTTAAAGCTGAGTTCCCTGAGTTTGCTCAGCCCAGAGCAGAGGAGCTGAGGGGAGGCCTCATGGCGGCTGCAGCTCCTCACAGGGAGTGGAGGGCAGCGCTGAGCTCTGCTCTGTGTGACAACAGGAAGACCTGAGGAACTTCAAGAAGCATTGGGACCGTGCTCTCAGACATGGGTGGCCCTGTGTGAAACAATCTACAAGACACTGAGCCAAACTTACTGTGAATGAAGTTTGGGTGGCTCTACCTCCCTAGTTAGGCTTCTCCCTTAGTCTAAAAATGCAGTTAGTTACAAGGAAAGGTAAAAACCACTCGAGCACAGCTTCTTCATCAAGACAGCACAAAGTGAGTACCACGGAGAGCTTCACAAATCTCAAAGGAATGGGGAGGTAACAAGGTATGTTACAGTGCTTATGCATCAGCAGCATAAGTTATAGATGTACCATAAACTTAAGTAATGCCTCTTGTTGTGGGGATGAGGGTTAGCATACTGCTACCGCCCTCTGCAACCTTATCCTTATTCTGAAAAGGAGCTCCCTGCTTTGTTAACTGACCCACCCCCCCCCCCGCCTCCTCAACTGCAGAGCAAAAAAAAACCCCAAAGACTGGGAACACAATCATCTGTTTTCCATTGCTTCACTCAAATTCTTGCTTGTTTGCACAATGCACATTCCACTGCACGAAGAGCTGCACTGGCACAAATTCCTGTCCGCAGGCACTACCAACAGCTGCTGTGCATCTACACATTCAAGGCACATATCAGAGCAACAAGCAAAAGTTTTAAGTCTGTGGTCATATCAGAAAGTCCCTTTCATACCAATGCTGTTTATTTTCCCTCAAGTCCTTTCTCACAAACAATGAAGGAAAAGCCATGACCCATGACGTATGCTTAATAGTATTTTGTTGTGGGTAGAAAACATTTAAAAGGAAGAAAAATGTGGTAAATATCTACACACAGATATCAGATATTCTACTTTGCAGGAAACAAAATAAACATTTATAATACTTTATTTCTCTTCCCATGCATGCTATTTTTAGGAAGTGAAAAAAAGAAAGTTAAATAGTTAGAAAATACTATGCCTTTTACATAGCAACAGCTTCTCATGAAGAAAATACCACCAGTAATTAAGCGAGTTACATTTCTTCCACCATTAAGCATAACCACATAACTTAATCATACCGGGTATTTCAAACTCGAAGTTGTCACTATCCAGAAATTAAAGAGAAGGAAATTAGTGCACGGTATCTTCAAAAAGTTAAAGTTCAGTACATAAAATAAAATGACATTTTACCATTCTGTAGATCAAAGTTTTCTGCCCAGTCCTTGTAAAACTCACTTTTAGTCCTCATGGAGTAAAACTGTTTATTTCTAGATCACATTCTAAACCACTGCATCTGCAAGTAAAAGGGGAAAGTTCTCCTCCTCCGCTTGGAGCAATTGCTGCATGTAACTGAGCTACTTGGCATCAGCTTGCCCTTTTTCAAGGCATGGCCCCTCTACAGCTACACGAACTGCAGATACTCAAACAAAGATGCCATTTGTTAGCAAGAAGTGTCATGCAGGCAACATAGCAGTGGTATCCACTGCAGCCTACAGCCCGGCTAATAATAAACAAGAGGATTTGAACAAACAGCCTCACAGGACGCTACTCCGGTGCTCATCACTGTTATGGTGCGGGGCAAGAATTCTTACTGGTATTTGCCAAGAGCTGCGTGAAAAGCATCTCAATTAAAGAACTTACTAGAAATGGGGCTTTAAGTATCTGCTTCTGGCTTAGTACTTGACACACCAGGAAATGAAACCTTGTAAAAATACAGTTTATATTTCTGTAACTGTTTAATATTTCTTGGTTACAGGATGGAAAATACTTTTTTATGATTGTTATTTAGAACTGCTTTATTGTTAAGGATAACTTGGGGACTTAAAATACTTAGGATGTTAGGAGGTGGTAAGAATGTTTTCCTGGATGAAAGCAGTACAAACCTAAGATTTGATATTGGAATTCATCTGCTTTCTAGACAGCAGTCAGCACCCCCAACACCCAAAAAACAAATCTCCATATGAAATATGCAAGGGCACACATTCCAAGCTGTTCTCCTGCAGAGTTTCTAGGCCTCACATGAAGGCTCTTCTCAAGCAAAATGCTACCCGCTATGCAATGGTTCAGCCAGGACCAGCCCACAACTAACTTACCTGTTAACTTCTTAATCTTAACAAGTCAGAAGCACGCACTGTGCCAAAGCTGACTTGAAAGATGCATGGCCTTCCAGACTGCTGTAAATCCGACAGTCACTAGGACTCTTCAGGCTAAAAAAGGTTCAGGGGAAACTTATCAATGTATATAAGACACCTGAAGGGAGGCTGCAAACATGATGGAGCCAGAGGTGACCAGTGTCAGGACAAGAGGCAACAGGCACAAACTGGAACACAAGAGGTTCCTTGTAACATCAGGAAGCATTTCTGTGCTTGCAAGTGCCAGAGCATTGGCAGAGGTTGCTCAGAGAGGCTCTAGAGTCTCCTCTTTGGATATCTTCATGAGCCGCCTGGATGCAGCCCTGGGCACCCAGCTGTGGGTGTCCCTGCTTGTGCAGGGCTTGGGCCAGATGGACCCAGAGGTCCTTGACAATCTCAACTTGTGATTCTGATTCCCTTGCACTCTGGAAAGCATTAAAATGCCAGGAACAGAAGATCTGATCAAGTACATAGAACTACTCTCTTTTTTTGCCTTTCCCCAAGAAATTTTTTAAAAATAATAATTCCTTCAATTGTATCAGTCTTCCTCCTTACAATGCCTCACTAAGTCCGGAAACGAGCAACAGCTCCTTTATATTTTATCATCAGTAACTAATTACAGATCCTACCCAAACCCAAGTGTCAATAATTTCGTCTGCCGATGTAGTGCGAGTTTAGACTAAGCCCGTACAGTATCAGTCTCTAAGATCATTTCTCCTAAACATGACATTCTTACTGCTGGCATTATTACAGACAATATAAGCTCGCTATACAAAAATCATCTTCCATTCTTCTCACCATAGAGCTACTGAACTGGTTCCATAATACAAAAGGCTTATTTCCCTATCTGAGCACATTAGTGAGGAAGACAAAACAACCTACATGCCAGGAAGGGGAGCACTCATCCTAGGCTGACTCTCCCAATAAATATCTTAAACACCTGACAACAGTCAGGGTTTTTAACAGCACTGGTACCCTTCTACCACACTACCTTCAGGCAGCAATAGGATAAGAGCCATTTTATTCTGGTATTTTTCTTGCATCTTTAACTTCTTTTCATGTTTACTATGTATATTTTTCTGGATACTTTGAAGTAAAGACCTACAGAGGAAGGGGAAGGTTTTGACTAGGAAGGTTATCTCCATCCTGAAGCAAAAATTAGAAAAAAAAAATAAAATCTGAAGATAAAGCAAAGCTATTAGGAAAATCAATGCACACGGCCACACGGCGCACACACAGAAAAATCCAACTACAAAACATACACTCCTTCCCCTCCAGCATTCAAAAGTCAGCATTTCTTCAGAGTAGAACTTGTTGTTGCAGTTGTATTGCATGAGGAGTAACAGGTGGAAGATAGGAAAGTAGGGACTGAACTTGCCTAAAGAAATATAATTGAACTCTCATCTTAATGAAAAATCATGCTTCATTACAGCAGAACACTCACAGTTCTGCAGGATCCCCTGTGAGATGCTGCACAGTCACCAATGGAAAATGGTCACTTTGGAGATTAGTAGAATTAACTGCTACTAAAAAGCTATCTCAAAGCAATTTCAAAACCATCCTCGAAGGACTCAAAGTAAGAGCAAGGAAACCAAGGCAGCCCTGTTAAGTAATGTTCCATGGAGAAAGCTTGTGTCAAAACATGAAATTAGAATTGAGGAGTCTTACATATACTGCAAAGAATTTAAAACAACCATTCTTACTATCAGCAATCAGTAAGCAGTAATTGACTAAGAGACTTACAAGAACTCGACGAACATTAATCAATCTTTGTAATATGGCTAGGACCATATTTTTAATCATATGGCCTTATTAAAGCTTACTAGTTAATAAGAGCACCATAAGAACAAAATTCAAATAAAATGGCAAGAAAATTAAATAAGTATATAATCTAATAAAACATATTTGGGCCGTCTACTCAGATTTAATTCACAATTACTTCCACATGCTTTGCTTAAATAAGCACACCTTAAAATTAAATCATCTTCATCAGCTGTGCCCACGGCCAACCCAGCTGTAAGCTGCAGTCTGAGTGTGATGTCACCTTCATAGCACGTCCTCGGAATGTGACAAAGCAGAGCGACACAAACTGGCAAGGCTCTACAGTAATTCCACTTCACCAAGTGTTGCGTGTGCAGTCATGAGCCATGAGATAATTAATCTGATGAGGGTTAACACAATCAGTCGCAGAGCCAAAAGAAACCATAATCGCTAATTTCTGACAAGCTACAATTAAAAGAATATGGCCAATTTTGAACAATGCTCCTTTCTTGAAAGGGGGGAAATAAAAGAGCACAATATTCTATGGCAGCTTTTAATAAACATAATCTTGGGCTGGGTATAATTTCAGGCTTGTGAATGTCTAATGACTGGTTTGACTTGTGCAACAACTGTCTCAGCGTAAGTCAT
The DNA here is from genome assembly GCA_030625065.1 of Alectoris magna. Lineage (NCBI taxonomy): Eukaryota > Metazoa > Chordata > Aves > Galliformes > Phasianidae > Alectoris > Alectoris magna. The sequence continues at coordinate 191,987,850 of CM060560.1, read as the reverse complement.
CTTCTGTTCTCCTCCTTCTCCTTCCCTAGCTGATGTCTGGCTTTTTCAAGAGTTTATTACTGTTTTTCTCTCCTCACCATTCTGACCATTATGAAATGGTCACTCACACATTTCTTCTTTAAAGAGGTGTAAACACAAGTCTCACTCAGTGAGATAGGGCCTATGAACAGCTGTTCAAGTGATGATCAAAGCAGATTTGCGTTCTCACTGCTCAACAAGACAGAGTAAGCCTTGTTTCTGTAACACATTAATACTGGCAGCAAAGAAACTATAAGGATATGATAAGTCTTCACCGAAAAGCACAGGAGGATTGCTACTACATGAAAGTCATTTTACTCGCTGCCAGCCAAAGATTGTATCTTCTGGAACTCCTACTCTGGCTACAACTGACTGCTATGCTATGTTATGTTTCAATTACAGCCTATGTGTATTACTCCCACATTCTCCTTCAAATTCACGACCTTTCCCAGCGCCAGTCCCAGTCTTTATGTCTTAAAATAATATTCTGCAAGTCAGCTGCTGTATTAGATGGTAAAATCAGACATGTGGCTGTAGCAGCAGTATCGACAGGCAGAAAAGCAGAAATATTTCAGGAACTTTAACTGCAACCTAATGTAAATCGTCCTCTACACACAGTTGTGAATCCCTCATACCTTACTACAAAAGCACACGTCACTCCGAATGTAATGCCTCCTATTTATTTCCACAGAAACTGTAACAGATACAAAGAGTACAATAACACTATTTGATAGAGCAAATTCTCAGATACGTAACACTTGTTTTCAACACACCCACCACTATTAGCTATGCGCTTCCAGCAGCGATGAAGGAGCCTGCATGTCACACCTGTAAAAATCTGTACCAGCAGAGGTGACTCGCTGTCACCATCACCACTGCCTCACCGTGCTCACATCCACTGGTTGGTCTCCATAAACATTCAGCAAATGTCAATGAGTGCCATTTTTTTCTACATGGAAGAATTCAATCACACGCCTTTGCTCCATATGCACTTCCGTGTCAGACGCCATTTTGTCAAACTGCCCCTCCGCTGCCATCTGTCACACATGTAACATGTCACATGTAACAGAATATTGATGGGAAGGGTCAGCCTCTACTACCACATTACCAACGTACACCTCCAACATCGTGGGTCAACATCATAAAACAGGAGGTATTACTTTTGGAGCAGCCCTCATATATGATGCCTACAGTCCCCTGGGGTTCTGAAAACCACAATACTCGTTCTGCATGTTGATGCTGCTGTTACTTCTTTTAACTCTGACAGGTTACTAAATACACAAATGGAAAGCAATCTTTCTGCATCCATTTCCAATTTCCTGCATTGTACATCTTAACTCGCAGTACGCTGTGAATGTTTTAACAGCACTAAGATATGCACTATCAATTTAAACAGAAAAAATGGTTGTAATATTTTAGATTCTGACACAAGCAAGAACATTTGCTAAGAAGAGTTATGCTTATCACTTCAGCAGACTTATATTTAAGTAGTCTGATGCTACACTGCACTAATTAAGTCTCTCAATTAATCATTTTTATCTCTGCATCAGTCAGAATTAATGGAGCAAACAATAATGCTATTTTAAAATTCATCATTAATGATGTGATGTCTGTTCCCAGCGCCACCAAAACAACATTCAGACACACACTGGAGGAAATTTTAAAAAAGGGGCTCTGTTTTCGTGGAATCTGTGCTTCTTCACTATGTCCAGTTACAAAAATCATCTATATTTGTATCATTTTACTCACTAAAATATAAAGTTTTGTTCCTCTGCACAGACAATCCTTGAATACTGACATATGCACAGCTTCAACTCGTCATCTGATGACGCAGATAATTCCAGAGATGAAAACAGGAAGATAGGGATGGCTGTTCCTGTAGTGGCTGTTATTCTGCTTTTATTGAATAAGGATACAGAGCTCCCAGACGCTCCAAAAGACACCGCTGCCAGCAGTAGGACACCAGCAGCACGGTGGGGAAGAGGAAGAAGCTCCTCCTGTTGTGCTCTCTGACCACAACCTGCGACCGAGCACTTGCTCTGCTCAACAGGCTGCTTAAAGCCTTGTTGGGCTATGTGTGATACAGCAAGGGATGCATTCACACTGTAAAGGAAAGCTAAGTGTTACTACTGTGTCTCAGATTCACTTACCAACTCCTAGACTTTTTCTCCCTTCTACAGGAGCAGACATCACAAGGTATCCTGTAATCGCTCGCTCCGCAGCAACAGACAAAACCCAGCCTTCAGCATCTGGCCACACCTGAACTTCAGTCTCCCACAGGCTGTTCATCTTTGAACAGGTAAACACATTAACTGCGGTAATACTCTAACTACAGAGAGGATCCTCTCAATAAATCCTGTGAAAACTGTGAACAGCACAAACAAGCTTCTATGACTCTAAATCTACTCACAGTGACTCAAAGGTACGTTGGAGCAAGTCCACACAAAGACATCGGGCAAATTTTGATACCTGCCCGCTTTCATCAGTTGTGCCTACACAACACAAACCTACTTTGAAAAGTTCAAGTTCAACCAGCTTCTTACAATACCTGTCATGCACTTCATTAAAAAATAAATTGCACTTCGGTAGAGAGGAAAAAGACTAAAATTCCCTCTGAACATCTGAAATTATCTTCATTGCCTGCATCCATGGTTTCTTATGCTTATAAAGCAGTCTTCTTATGAAAGACAGTCAAACGAAGGGTAAACCAGTTTGTTCAGCAGCAGCAGTAATTGGGGAAGAAAACACTATCAGTTTCCTCATCTCTGTTATGAGAAGAGGAAGTCAGTGACAGGCAGCAAGCTGCTGTTGTTTCTAGTTTCACTTCTTGAGGACTGGTAAACACAACACAGCACAACAAAACAAAGAGCTGTGGAACTTCCCAGTCAAGACCAGAACATTGGCTTGAAGGCTACCCTGTACTCCCAGCCTCCAGCTCAGGGAAGACACAGCAGAGCAGCTGCAATAAAGCCTGAGATACATCTCTACCAAATTTAAATCAGATTATATTGATATTTACCAGCAAGGAGTACTTATGTGTTGGTACCCATTTAGTTTGCATCAGCTAAAATATTTACTGATGTAAAAGTACTCCTGTTTGGTTAAATCAGCACAGAGGGGAAAAAAAGAAGATTCATATTCATCAAGCTTGTAGCCTTTTATCCACCAAATACAGTACCAGTAAGATAAACCTCCCAGCTATGTTCTAACCATCACTTTTACTCCAATTCAGTTTCGACTTTTTTGCTTGCCATGCATAACAACTAATTAGTCTTTAGATGTAATCTATCAGTGTACCTTAGGACAGTGTGGCAAAGCAGTTTTGTTTTCCCCCAGTCTCTTTCTGGGAAGAGAAACAATGACTTCAGTAATTAGTACAACGACAGGTATATCACTAGTAATTTCATCTTACTGGTTTATAAGGAGGCTACAAACAGTGTAGCACCTAACTATCACAAACATACCAGCAAGCTTTCATTGCTGCTTCTCTCAAAAATCAATACTTATATTTCAGTATTAATTCAAGACAAAGAGCTACAACCATGCTGCAAAGTCTTTAAATCTGTTACAACACAAACATGAGGTTAATTGTAGCCCGGGCCTTGTGCACAGGCATTAAACAAAGAATCAATGCAATGAAGTCAGTGATGCAGTAAACCTACTAATGAAGATCAGCTTCTCACCACTGTGCTCTGCTTACAAAAATAAAACAAGATCTGACCATTTGTCATAGACTCAGCAGAGAGGATAAAAAGGATTTTTGAATTTAGTTCAGAGAAGAATGCCTACTTAATGCAATTCCAACACTGATGCAATCCTTAAGCAACGCCTGTCCTAAATTGCAAGGATTCACTCTTTGAGAACATCCGAACAAAGACTTTCACAGATTTCAGCCCTGCTCAATAGCCCTCCTCATTCCAAACAGATTTCTCTCAGCATCCGCAAACTTCTTATACCTTACAGAATAAGTAAAACCCATCATGCCAATGGAGCAGCATCTGGCAAACAAGCATCCCTGCCCTGGGTAAGAGCAGACTTCCCAAAGAAGGGCAGACACGAGCAGCCCAGTGACAGCTCACACACAAACACTTCCATGACCCTTTACGCTACATCAAGAAACTCAGCAACTTTGCATGGAAGTTCAACAAATTCAAGTCTGCAAACTTCATTAGTAAAATTAAATCCAGAATAACTTGGGAGAGGAAGTGGAGTATTTTAAGAGATTTTGGTTACAAATTGTAGTTCCCTTTGTACTTCACCACAACAGGCAATTTTTAAGTACACGTAAGAATCCAAACTTCTATTTCTAATGTTACACTAAAGACAGCCAAAGTGATATAGTAAGCCCAGGCATCATCTTCGTACTGATATGCCCAGAAGCTCTAGCAATGAAGTAGGAAACAAAGATGTTGAACATTAACCATGCTTTAGTTACAGCATTTTGGAACACTTGAAGACTTATCACCACAGTGGCTTCAAGATGATGAAAATCCAGCAGCCTTTCATCAGATGTTCCCAGTTCAGAAGTACAGCTGCCATTTGCCATCACATAAACCAGTCAGAATGAGAGTGAAAATTACCAAATGTTCCTCCCATTTCATTTTTTGAAATGGTTAAATTTAACACCAATTTTTTTATTATCATGGCAAGTTCTTGAGAGAAGTTAGAAAGAACACAGCCCACCTGAGGCCAGGCCACGAGAAGAGAGTTTTAATTTCAATTTAATTTAATAGAAACCATACTAAAGCAAACAACTTCAGTGCATGCTACCCACAAGTACAAGTTTCATCAGTTTTGTCCCTGGTATAGAAATGACCAATGAACTCTATAAAGTTAATCACACATCATCTATCTGCCAACAACAGCTGTTTTGGAAGAGCACGTCAAATCTCAAAAACAACTGGGACCAACAGTTCACATTATTTTGCTGCGTGCTATAAAATAAAACCATCCAAGAATACTTTCAACCTGATGGAACAAAAGGTTGTTTAATCGTCAAGGTAACATTCATACTTGGTCAACAGGTTTCTGTAATAAATGAATCAGATGCACCTCCTGGTCGATGTTCTCTCTTTCATTGCTGCAGCATTACCAACAGCCATTCCTCAGCTGTTAATGAGTTGAGGTGGTGGTGCAATGAATCACAGACTAAAAAATAAAGTAATTTTTAGATATTTTTCAGATAAATGAATCCATCTTTGAGGAGTTTCAGAGGATGTGCAAAATGAACACGTGCATTTGTCACCCATCTAACCAGATCTTACCAAGTCAGAAGTCTTTGGTGGGAGTGTAATGAAATGCAATTACTGTTCTGAATGGTCCACATCTCTTCTGAAGCTCTGGAGGCAAGCGACAGCTGTACAACACAGCCACAGCAGCCAGAGCTTGGGGGCTGGTGGAAGTACAGCCTGAGCTCTGTGGTTTAGCTCCAACAGCACAAGCTATACACCAACACAACGCACAGCAAATAGCCACTGGCCGTAGCAAAGCTGCTTTCTGGTAACATAACACCTTCCGAGAGCAGAAAAGCGGAAGAGCGACAATTTAAAAGTCATGTCTAATGAAGAGCACAAACGTGAACAATATGGAAAGAGGATACGGAAGGGGTGGGGGAGGAAGTGTGACGCATTACTTAGGGAATGGTAGTTTAAGAGGATGAGGTACAAAACCACTAGAATACAATTAGTTGCCAAGTTAAGGTATGCAAGGGTCATCATCACTAAGGGATAAGGGAATGAAAGCAAAGGGGCTTTACAACTATGTGTGCATCATAGGTATTTTAATGCACAAAGCCACAGGTATGCAACAGTCAAATTAAATTAAAAATACAAATTATGGAAAAATTCCAAGCTTCCACTAAGTTGTTACACAAGTATTTCCATCTTATACAAGTACCAATTTTCCTATTACCTTGCACATGTTTTCCTCATTTACACCTGTACTTTAGATCAGCAGCATTTTGCATCACCCTGCATACACAAACAGTGCTGGAAGGGAAGGGAAGGGAAGGGAAGGGAAGGGAAGGGAAGGGAAGGGAAGGGAAGGGAAGGGAAGGGAAGGGAAGGGAAGGAACCTTTTGCATATCTCAAGTTAATTGATTAACTTCCCTTACAAGTAGAGAGCTACTGCAATGCTCGGACAGCTAGATAAGACTGCTACACAGCCACTTCAGGGCAAGCAAGGCAAATTTCATATTCTTAGACTTCAGAAGGAACTATTCAGTAAAACTGGTATGCCATTTCTGCTACAGCACCAGGCAGATCGCTGATGCACATCACATAGCTATCAGCAGTCGAAGTTCAGGCCTAGATGTAACAGCCATGTGCACAAATATCAGACAGACGGCCTTTCACACCAGGATTCAGGATTGAGAGCAAATTTTAAATGAAGTCATTTTCAGACTTGTCTCATAATGAAGAAAAATCTTTGAAAACAAACTCATCTGCGGTTGTTTTAATTGTGAAAAAAAGATCACTTGAAATAATGGAAGAAAAGAAACATTTTTCATTCATAGTAGCAATTCTGTAACATCTTTGGATTAAAATAAATTCTCAAATCTGAAGCTGAAAAGATTTTAGCTTAATTAGTATTAACTGGAAACAAATGTTTTCCTGCTAAAAATAAATCTATAAATTCAAGTGATGGAAGCTGTATGATAGAAAAAAGGCAAGCAAACAAGAGGTTGAGGAGGAAAAGCTCTTGCAAAACGCCACAGGAAAGTTGTTTTAAATTAAAAGGGAATCAGAAATGGCCCAAAAAGGCAACTAAGTGGAACGCAACACCCAAATCAAAACACTATTAACTCACACTTCTGAAGCAGGTTAGGATATGCTAAATAAACTCTGTTTCCTCTGTGCACCCCTGACTGCCCTCCCCACCATCAAAACCCCTGCACGTTCACATGTATTTCCATTCGACTCCTTCTTCTAAAAGCTTCTTGTATCACTGCATTTCTGTAGCTAGGGTGCACGAGATAATCTGTTTGAGTTTTCTTAATGTCACTGATGATTTCAATCTGAGTTCAACGTTCTGCCTCGTACCAGATCTACACTCATCGGGCAATCCAATAAATCCCATTTCAAAACCAATTACTACAGATGGGTAGTTGGAAATTTCAAAGAGGTTTTTGGAAAAACCTGTTCATTTTTTTAAACGTGAGAAGATTATATGTAGTAGCACATGAAGAGAACAGAGTAAAATTTAGAAGGATATCATGCAGGCATCCTGTCCTGCATTTACAGTGCTTGTTGAACATGTCAATGCTCTTTTTCTGCAGCTCTGCTGGAAGTTATTGCTCTGAGCTGTGTTGGTAAACAGGATCATGTGAAGGGAACGTAATCCACAACAACAAAAAAATACAGAACTGTCAAATTAGTTCATGCTAGCGTTGTTGGCAGTTTAAGGGAACTGGGACTGGAGAGAATTCACAGGAACACAATTGCAAAGCTCAAGTTTATTCATTTGTTTGGCATTGCTGCGGTGGGGAACCTCAGCTCAGTGCCAGACCCCACCCAGCCGCTCCTCACACTCCCCCTCAACAGGACAGGGAGAAGAAAAAGCTCCCATGCTGAGATAAGGGCAGGGAATTCACTCACCGATTATCATTACATACAAAACAGGCTTGAGTTGGAGGATTAATTTACTGCCAATTAAAAATAATGTAGGATGATGAGGAACTAAGATAAAATGAAAGCCATCTTGTGCCACCCGGCCCCTCCTCCAGGCTCAACTTCACTCCTCTGCTGCCTTCACACCACCCCAAGCAGAACAGCAGGGACAGAGAGAGGGGTTGCAGTCAGTCCAGAGCAGTTCTCCACCACTCCTTCCTCCTCACATCCTTCCACAACTCCACTGTAAGTCCTTCCCACGGGCTGCAGCTCCTCAAGCACTGCTTCAACATGGGTCTGGTACAGCAGGGCCATCTCCCAGAACCACAGCACAGATCCCCTTGTGCAGCAGCTCCCCTAGCCCTCCTGCCCCACCGTGGGCTCCTCTCCAGAGCTGGAGCTCCAGCCCAAGCCCTGCTCCTACAGGGGGTATCCACGGGCTGCAACTCCTTCAGGCCACATCCACTGCTGCACTGTGGGCTCCTCCATGGGCTGCACACAGAGATCTGATCCACGCAGTATACACGGGCTACAGAGGGACAGTCTGCTCCACCACTGGCCTCTCTTGGTCTGCAGAGATCTTCTGCTCCACGCCTGCAGCACCTCCTGCACTGATCTTGGTGGCTGCAGGGCTGTCTCCCTCTCACATTTTCTCAGTCCTCTCTCACACCTGCTGCACAGTTTTCTGCACGCTTTTCCTAAATACACTATCTCAGAAGGCCAAAGCATTAGGGACAGGCTCAGCTTTGGACATCAGTGGGCTCATTTTGGAGCTAACCAAAATCAGCTGTGCCACACATGGGCAGCCCCTGCTCTCTTCTCACTCCTGCAGCCCCACCCACTTCCAAAGCCTTGTCACATAACTCCAAATACAAATGTTCCCGTGAATTTAGTGCTTCAGAGTCAGAGCATACGCAAACATGAATCACAGATGTCAGTCTTCAATATTTTAATGCACCATTTCTCAATCTCCTTTCTGGGCCTGAAACATCAGCCCTATTAGAACTTCTAAATTCCTTTAAAAAAATCATTATTCTACCCAATGTCAAGATCAGAAATCCAGGGTAAAAGACAACAGACGTTCCACATAATTCTATAAATTGAATTTTAGCTGAGATCAGAAGTGCGCTTCTGAAGCAAACCTCCAGATCATCTCTATTTACTGCTCTTCAGTTCATACTGGGAAGCAACAAGGGAGCACGCAAACTGGATTTCCTCCAGATTAAACTAATCTGCAAGATGCACTCCTAACTCTGCCTGATGTTCTGCCTGAGGAACATGGACGAGGTCTGAGCTAGCCTGGAAAAACTACCAAAACATACAGGGATGTCAGGCCCTCAGGGCCTCCGTTTCCCTCTCCAGACCCACTCATTACTACTGGGCTGTGCTGCTTGCTGACATGGTCTATAGGCTACTGCTGTTAAACACACAGCTCATCCCAGCACAACCGGTCTTCCCTTTGATTTGCCTAAGCGTATTTGCTCATTTTTCCCTTCAGAGCCTATCCGAACTATTTATAGAACGGCTTTACATTCTTATTAGTTACCAGACAATGATTTTTGATACATGTTCCAGCACTCTAAATATTCTTCTCCAAAGCTTTATACATACTGTAAAGTAGGCAATTATCACTGTGTAGTTTAGAAGGTCATTCCAATGCCTGTAAGCTAAACAGTAATGTAAACTTGAATCTGTGTAGCTTTAATTTCTGTGTATAAATTCGACAAGCTATGAACTCGCGTTCGTTCCACTTTCTTAAACCCTAACCATGGCAGTAATTCATAGCACAGAAGTGGCAAAAACACTTTTATTGATCCACGTGTCTTTGTGCTCCACACAACCATCTGTGAATGTAACATTCTCCTTGTAGTGAGTGCTGAGACGGTGTCTCCGGGACTTGATGCAGCTGTAGCATAGATGAGCAAATTTTTCAGAACATGTTAAAGCCTTTTTGAATGCACAGCTGTCAGGACAAAAAGAGAAGAGTTGGTCGTCATCTTTTTTTTCTTGAAGGAGAAAAATTAGGACGCAGAGGAACAGCGCTGGCACATTAACTATCACAGTGCAACGCCTGCAATCAAGGGTGCATCACGCACCGGGGAGCCCTGTGAGCAACCCAAGAAAAGCCTGTTTTTTCAAAAGGTCTTTCTAAATGGCAAAGAATTGTTTCACTGAGCCAATGATGGCTTTAAATGAAATAGAAAATATTTATCTGTGAAAGATCACAGCGCTTTCCTGTTATCAAAGTCCTCCCATTTGTACAGGGTATTTCCTTTCTCACAAAGAAACAAAGTCTTGGATTGAGGTTACCTCTCAGCATTCCACTTGAGACCTGTGAACTGTACTGCAATTCCTTCCTTCAAACTACTGCTGTTTCCCACACCCCAAACTTAGATTTACAAAACAGAAGCCACACTTCTACACGAATCAGTGAACTCAAATTATCAGACTTAAAATATATTCCTGCAAACAAGCCCAAAACTTACCCTTAACCTCTAGAAAATACCACTGACCAAAGAGAAACAAAAAATGGCATGGAAAGAGTATCCTCTTCAGTGAAAACGTTTTGGGGAACATCTAGCACACCGGGTAGATTAGCAGACAAGGCGATATTTACCTATTCACACTCAGGTTCTCCCCTCCTACTGCTTACATATCAATCGTATAAATCATATCAATATGATCAATATAACAATCAATATATCAATCATATCGTATCAGTGGGAAAGGAAGCAGATACACCAACCGGTACCCACAACTCGATCTCCCCAAGGACAAACAGTCTCAGCATCATGCGTGAAGATCATGCCTTAAAAGGAGTTGGACTTCATGATCCTTAAGAGCCCCTTCCAACTTGAGATATTCTACGATTCTATGACTAAAAGCCTCCAGAGTCCTCACAACACCCTGAAAGTAAAGGCACAATTAAATTCTACACAAAACTTCAAGTTATCTCCTGTAAATTGATTGCACAAGCTGCAGATTCAACATCAAGCGCACACTCAAGCTATTTCCAAGCAGCAGTAGAAAACACCTGCAATCCAGTAGAGATACTGCAGTAGTATTTGGCAAACAAGACTACCAGAAGAATTCTGCAAGCTGAATATCAATGAGCTTCTCCATATGGACAGTCTGCTCACGAGCACTGTGGTGAGTGAGCCTGTATTCATTTTAAAACGAAGCCCTTGCACGCATACAGCTGCCAGGTTGTGGCATTTATATTACACTCATTGCTGCGGCCTGCAGTGAAGAGTTAAGTGACTGTGACTAATAACCACGACATCTGATACAGGTGTCTCCTGGAGAGGAGCGTGAGCAATCAGGCGTCTCTGTGTATGTTTTTCTTTTGTTTGGTTGAATACGTTGCCATATAATAATGTGACAGGAGATAAGAGCAGCAAAACAAAACATACCAGCCGGGACCTGATGTACAAGGGAGAAACTGCTCCCACCTGTACCTGCTCTCTCCAGGTACAGCTAGAAACTGCTTCGTTAGCTGCTTTATTAGCAAAGAGACAGGAGCAGACTTGGGCATCTGTGTACTTATTTTCCCATTTCCACCAAGAATTTAATTAACTGACATTAATTAAGTTTTCTGTTTGATCTGGAAATTCAGATCAAATTAACATTTTTATGGCTAGTTTAATAGTAACACTGACAGATCATTTCTGTTGGAAGGAGCTGCTCGTGCTTGAAGTGAAAAAGACAAAACAAGACAGCCTATTCCACTGGGAAGCAAATGGTTTTACTCGGTGTTAAATAGAACTAACTTAAGGGGAAAATAAGACCAAAAAAAGGATATGTTATCTGATTTGAGGAGTCTGGATGCTTTGCTTACCAGTTATGCCTACACATCTAGAAGCTTGAGAAGGCATATAGAAGCACCATACAGAAACCAGATGAAACGTCCAGGAAATCTGTGAGTGGTGGATATACACCAATACATCATCTGAGCCACCAGCCTGCTGTAATCATCTCCTGTAGAACATGTCCAGCTGAGACCCTGTCGCTTGGAAACATTTACTGTATCTTATGTTACTAAAAACAGACAAACTTCCTAGCACGCATCTCTGCACTGTTTCTTATCCCCATCCACTGCAATTCAACAAACAAAACTGTCACCTTTTTAAGCTGTAAGAGGATTAAATATCTGTAATAAATAATTCCTGTGTAACTGATAAGCATAGAGGCTACCACTTGTTTAATGTTATTTTCCAAGTTTCGGAAGTATGAGGATAAAACACTGGAAATTTAACAAGGCAAAAAAAAAAAAAAAGAAAATCAATAGGTCATTTCTCATTGCTTTAAGTGTGCGCATCTTAACAGCACAAGATCATCACTGAGAAAAAAAATAACTCCCCTACAGTGCCAGATAAAGTCAACATTATGCTTCAGGAGTCCACAAGAAGTAAAAGTCCGTACACGTTTAACAATAACATAGCACAACTGGCACGTTCTTACCAAAATCAAGGTCACAAAACTGTATTTTTGCTTGAACTATGAAAATGCAAGGCCAAAGGAGGTTTGTTTTTCTAGACCCCCCACACAGAGCAAATGTCAGACACTGATTTCTCAGTTCTTTCTCAAAAGCCTCCACGCCCCAGAACTCCATGATGGAAGGCCGCCATTATAAAATTCACGTCACGGTAAAAACAGAAGAGCTACAGAAGGAAAGGTACACAAACAGCCTTCCCACCACGTTCAGATCCAGGCTGGAGATCTCTCTGCTCTGAACTTACAACAAATGCTGCCAGCAGTGCAGAATCGCAGCCTCCACTGCAGTGTCACTAAAAACAAAAAAGCAAAAACACTCACCCCAGCAGCTCAAGCTCGAAAGCATGTAACCCATTAACCTTCTAAAATGTTAAGCAAACACTTGCATAAATCACTAACTCCACAGACACAGCTGTCCTCTTCTTTCAAGAAACCCAATAAAGCCACCTTGTTTCCAGCTGCTCTTCAGACTCAGCCACCAGGTTTCCTCTGCTCCAGTGAAATCATGAAGAAGAGCTCTGTGTAAGTACTGCCGCTCCAGGCCAGCAACTGCCCTGTGCGTTACCACCTATGAAGTCTAGTTGGATTTAAAGATGAAACTGATTCTCGAGGCCAGAATATACATAAGGGATTGAATATACATAAGGGATTGAACAGGAGGCTTTGCCTTCCTTACCCACAACTCAGGCAGCAACTGTAACCAAATCAGTGAGTATCAACTGCAAAAGGCTCTGTAGGGCACAGAGGCATCCCACCGCCTGCATGATGTAAAATCACACGGCAGCCTCCTACCAAAAGAGGATAAATAGCAGCTTACAGCAGTATATAATCACACAGTCTTTGTAGCTTGCAGGTAGTTTGCTTCCATTTTTTTATTTTTTTTTCCATTTTTTGTCAATAAAAACTTGAACTAAAGCTATACCTACGTTAGAGGTTTTTGACATTAACTAAAGAAGAAAAACTTGAGAGATTTGCTACATAAATGAACACAGTCCCCAGCTTGCAGCTTACCTTTACTTTACATTTGACTATTCCAGATATACTGCAGAACAATTGATAGGGAGAAGAAAGAAAAAAAATGGAAAAAAAAAAAAATCACAGCCGTTAGCACTACAGCAAGTGAACCAAAAACCCAACTCTGACTGTAGTTAAAGGCAGACATCCTATGTTCAGTTTTTATCACTGCTGAAACTTGCTCCAAGATGAAGGGCAGCCAACGCAACCAACCAAACGCATTGCAGTTCACCCCCAAAATAAACTGGAATCAAGCTGGAGACAGAATCACAGAGTCTGTGAAGGTTGAAAAAGACCACTGAGGTCATCTGCTTGAGCAGAGGAGTTTGGTTTTCTCCCCTTATGCCCTTTTAGCTACACAGGAGTACTTCATTTGATAGGCATAAAAAAAAACAATGGGTAACTTCACTATCCTCAAACAACTTCACACACCTTTGGGGACTAAAGGAAGAAGAGGAGGCAGAGCCATGGATTTAGGAACCTGCCTTCCCCCCCCCCCCCCAAAAAAAAAAAATCCATTACATATTGGAATAAAAATTCACAGCATAAATCCAAAGAGCAGTCTTCTTTACTTCAATTCTTGTAAATTAGCTCACTTCAGTTAACTAACATTACTACAGAAAGGAAAACGTACCTCATTTTTTCCATAGATCCTCAATAGATACATCAAATTCAAGCTATCTGAGTCTATTTTGCTAAGTCATAGATCAATTCCCAAGACACAACATCTAAGTACTTGATTATTAGTTAGCATCATTTAATAAAAGACCAAATAATGACTGACATTAGTGTCTGTTTAACAGCTACATGTGGCTAAGTATCACTGTGACCTTTCTTAATCACTGCATCTGGCACTACACAAATGAGACAACATTTTAAGCATTTTTAAATGAAAACAACAATAAACCCTCAAGTTAAGAAGAAAAAAGCCACTACATGTGTATATCTCGTGAAAGCTACTACTATTCCAAGTAGGAACAGTGAATGTCAGCTTCAGAAATAGAGAATATCTGATAAAAATCATGCTGATGAGTGTCCTGCTGTCCTAGTACAACTGTGCTACTACTTGTACATGCAACATTCTGAGGCAGAACACCTCGTACTCACGATTGCTTGTCAAAATTCAGCAGTACTTTGCCCTTGTACGAGCCAGCATCAGTGTGAAGGAAGCTCACCCCCGCGTTTATTCACACCCCTCCTGGGAGCTGGCATGCACATTTGTGAGCCTGCCTCAGCAATTAGGGTGGTAAAACAGATCAAGATTAAAACTGCCTCAACAAGAAAGAAATTTATGGTAACGTTCAGACCACTTTCCCAATTTAAATCAACATGACTATCCAAATTGGGATGAAGAGAAGCAGGAGAAGTAAGGCAGGACTACATCATTATGAAGAGCCACTGGTGCTAATGTTAATTACCTGTAAAACCATTGCCAAAAGGCATAACTTCAACACAAAAACAGTGAAGTCAGTAGATCTTGTTGAACTACAGTTCAGTTTTGTCACATCAGTAGAACCTTAGTCATGGTAGATAATGAATTAAAACTGTTTATACATATTGATGGGGTGCATAATAAAAAAAAAAGACACTGACTAATGCAGGCAGAACTTCATATTTCAGGAGAAATACATACGTAAATAAATTCAGAGTCACAGAATTATAGGGGTTAGAAGAGACCTCTGGAGATGGTGGGGTCCAACCATCCTGCTACAATTAACTCTCTGATACAGACTTGGCAGTTCAGTCCTTTTTGTTACTGTTATTCATGATCTGCATGAAGGGACTGGGTATGCCCCTCCTAAATATACAGATGCTATCAAGTCATGAGGAAGTGTTGAGCTGCCTGGGGCTAGGAAGGCCCTAGAGAGTGCTCTGGACAAGCTGAATCAATGGGCTGAGGCCAACTGTATCAGCTTTAACAAGACCAAGTGCTGGGTCCAGCACTTCAGTCACAGCAACCCCATGCAATGCTACAGGTTTGGGGCAGAATGGTTGGCAAGCTGTGTAGTAGAAAAGGATCTGAGAGCACACCAGTTAACAGCCAGCTGAACGTGAGCCAGCAGTGCGCCCAGGCAGCCAAAAAATTCAGTGGCATCCTGTCTTGTATCAAACAAAGTGCCATCAGCAGGGCTATGGGGGTGATTGCTCCCCTGTACTCAGCTAGTGAGGCCACACCTTCAGTACTGTGTTCCGTTTTGGGCTCCTCACTACAGCAAACACACTGAGGCCACAGAGAACATTCAGAGAAGGGCAATGAAGGGTCTGGAGCACAAGTCTTATTTGGAGTGGCTGAGGGAACCACGGCTGCTCAGTCTGGAGAAGAGGAGGCTCAGGGGAGACGTTATTGCTCTCGACCACTGCCTGAAGGAGGTTGTGGTATTGGGGGAGGAGGAGGTGAGTCGGCCTCTGCTCCCAGGTAACAGCGATAGGAAGAGAGGGAACAGCCTTTCTAACAAAATACTATTTCAAACAACAGCATACAGGTCATACAGGTGTAACACGCCTTTACTTCGATTCCGTATTTCTAATCTGGACTATAACAGTATTTCTTCAACAATAAAATACATGACTACACAACTTTTTCACATGAACTGTAATACCACTGACTGTAAGGAGGAAATACTGGAGTCAATAGGCTGCCTTTCAGCAAGAGGTCACACTAAGAGTGTAGCTGAGATTAAGATAAATGACTTTCACATCAACTTCTTCAGGTACACAATACAAATTAAGACTCATTTAAGTACGGGTACTTCCTAGATATAGCCAGAGGAGGCTGAGCTTTTTCTTTGGGTTCTTTCAAACCTGAATGCCACAAAGTAATATTCTGTCACTCAGAAGACCACAGGACACGAGAGGCAATCATTTTTCAAACAAAAGACTGAGGAAAACTGTATGCATAATGAAGTCACAAGAAGTGGAAAAATTCTTGAAACTGATCCAGAAGGTTAAAAAAAGTAAATGGAATGGAGTTCCGATTTATTTAACTTTGAAATAACACAAATTATCCCACTCTGCTACATTCCGTCTTTACTTTCAGTTCCAATGGAAGATAACACATGATCTGTCCATGAAAAATGGTGCAAGATTAGGAATACTGGATTTTTATTTTTTTTTAATACTACCAGGAAAAGAAAGAAGGTAATTTCTGACAGTGTTTGTTGATTTGTTTGATTGATTTGTTCAATATTTTGGTTCTGGATAAGGAGTAAGAAGGAAAAGGAATTAAATCCCAATCCTTATGGTTCAGGATTTGAATGGACACTTAATGCAGTGTTGTCTACAAACTAAACATTGTCTCCCCTGACCACAGAAGGGCTTTGCAAAGAAATCTCAACAAACAGAAGGGCTGAGCAATCACCAACCTGGTCAATCAATGAAGTTTAACGAGAGCCAAGATCAGCACCTGGGACAGAAGAACCCCAGACGTATTTACAAACCAGCAGATCAAAGAATGCAGAGCAGTCCCACAAGAACAGATCTTAGCGTTCTGGCTGACAGCAAGTTGAATCTGAGTCAGTAGCATGCCCTGGAGCCAAAAGAGCCAACAATACCCTGGGGTGCGCCAGGCCCAGCACTGCCACCAGGCAATGGGAGGGACTGTCCCACTCTGCCCTGTGTGGCCTCATCTCCAGCACTGGGTGCAGTTTGGGTGCCAGAAGATAAGATGGACATAAAGCTACTAGAGAGCATCCATCCAAAGGAGGGATATGAAAGTGGGGTAGGGCCTAGAGGGCCAGGTGTGTGAGGAGCAGCTGAGGGCCCAGGGTTTGCTCAGCCCAGAGCAGAGGAGCTGAGGGGAGGCCTCATGGCGGCTGCAGCTCCTCACAGGGAGCGGAGGGCAGCGCTGAGCTCTGCTCTGTGTGACAGCGACAGAGCCCAAGGGAACGGCATGGAGCTGTCAGGGGAGGGGCAGGGGGTGTTAGGGAAGGGTCTGCACCAGAGGGCAGTGGGCATGGAACAGCCTGCCCAGGGCAGTGGGCACAGCCCCGAGCTGCCCAAGTTCAAGGAGTGTTTGGACAACACTCTCAGACATAGGTTTGGAATTTGGGGTGGAGCTGCATGGGGACAAGAGCTGGACTTGATCTTGATGGGTCCCCTCCAGCTCAGGATATTGTATAGTTCTGTAATTACCAGTCTGACCGGAGGAGGAATCACAGAAGATCTACACTGAGAAATGATAAACACCAAAAACATTAGAAGAAAAAAAGAAGAGCCACAGGCCAAGCTTAGCACAAATTGAGATGCTTGGCGACCACAGTCAAATATTTGTCTCAAAAATTTCTCCACAATTTAAGCTTTGTACTGCATGCTTCATTCAGTCGACTTGTGCATTCTGTGAGAAGTTTCTTGCAAGCAGCCTCTTCCCACTAACACACAGCTCTGCTCTTAGGAGATTCCAGTGCAAAAATTAAAGTAACTTCATAAAAAAATACTGTCTAAGAAAGAGAAAAAAAAAGTATATAACGCTTCCTGAAGAAGAAAAAAAAATTCAGTTAACCCTGAAACCTCCCATAAGAGGCAAACGTCTCAGCACGCTGTGCACCAAAAGTACAGTTAGGAGAAAGAAAACAAAGAAGAAAACACCGCAGGTAGTTGCTGCAGGACCTTTATTTTCTTCATCTTACAACTAATCAACCAATCACCCTGCAAAAGAAATTAACCGAAAGACCGACCGCAGTTTTCTTGCCAAGTCTAGGTCTGGAATAGAAGGTTCTACCAGAGTACCATCTGGCAAGTGAATTCAGGCAGAATCTTCCAAAGCGTGAACTATTATTATTGGCACATTTATACACAATTAGCCTTGTCTGGCCCAACATTTACATACCTTGTATGCCCACATTTCCAGAATGAAAATTGAATCTGAAAGCATTTATAAGATAAGACATCTTATCTAAGAAGACTGAGACAAGATGTGCACCTCAAAGAAACACAAGGGATTCCCAAAGAGCATCACTCTCTTTGGCTTACAGTCCAGTTCACTGCAGTGACCACATACACACACCCCCAAACCTAAGTTTTCTAGTTAGTATCTCTTACTCTAAAGACTGCATGTCATTGCAACACTGAGATTTTGATTTAGTTATCTGCTAAACATATTTCAGTGCAGAACCTTCATTATATTCTAACTAAAGGCCATCTGTGAAAAGAACAAAGGGGAGGAGAGGTAAAACAAGAATACGTCTTCATTATTTTAAACAGCTCTGATTTCAAATAGGATTCCAGTGGTGAAAAAAGTCAGCAGATTTATACTCCGCATTGATTTCTCCAAGAGAAGTGGCATTCAAACCATTTTTCTTCCCCCAATTCAAACAAGTCTCAGATCCTGTGAAATACACGGCCTTGAATTAGAATGCTTATCAACAGAATCTTATATGGACATGATTTGGGACTCTACCCGAAGCCAGGCTTTCAAGGTTACAATTTGTTTAAGAATGCCAAGCCTCAAGAAATAAAACAGTGACAAGTCCTTTAGTATTCCTCTACTTTCTTTACAACTTCGTGTTTACTTTCAGTCTTACAAAAAGTGGTAAAGTGAGCTCAGGTGTTACCTTTTCTTCAATAAATGAAGCAGCAACATTTTTTTCCTTCAAACTGACCTGCTGTTATCTTAAAACTAAAAAACAACAAAACTGCACAC
This sequence comes from Alectoris magna, assembly GCA_030625065.1. Classification (NCBI taxonomy): domain Eukaryota; kingdom Metazoa; phylum Chordata; class Aves; order Galliformes; family Phasianidae; genus Alectoris; species Alectoris magna. Next base: position 191,969,079 of record CM060560.1, on the reverse strand, counting down.
ACAGCTTTCACTGCAATTGGAAGATCGTGGAACGTCACCGTAGAGGATTTTGGTTTTTTGGAAAATCTTGGCATTCAAGTTTTAAGCAATGCATTAAGAGAGCATGAAAGTGTACCTTAGACATTACATACCAGAAGTTACTGTTTGATTACTGCATGCCTTGCTAACAAGAACTTCACATGGCTACCGTGGAATTTTCTGATGTGAGCCTCTGCAACAGCCAAACACTACATACAAAACCACAACCTAAGGACTTGCAGCTGGGAGACAAGAATACTGCTCTGTTTGCAAGGAGTTAGTCTTGTATTCGTAAACTATTTATCACATTCCTCTGATATAGAAAATGAAATCTAATTTAGCTACTGGCATGGGTCACAGCTACAATGAAAACTAACTCTGGCTGTAGCAAACAATTAGACTCAGCAACTTTGGCAAGCTGTTCAACTACCCTATTAAATCCATATCTAAACCCATGAAATGCTAAGAATGGGTTCCTTTTAAATAACATTCTGCAAGACTTTCTTCTGCAGGGATTGAATTTTCCTCTCCACAGAAGCTACACTTTCTTGTCTTATAATAAGCTTCTGTTGTTGAACCACAGATGCAAACTGACATTTTCTTGGCTAATAACTGTGTTTCTGGGTCTCAGCTGAAAATAAGCTTCGGGTAAACGGGAAGCTAGGGCAATCCTTTCCCCCACAGCCCTGCATACTATTTATAAAAATCATTATAAAGTTAGAACACTCAACTTCAAAGAAGGGAATTTTTAAACCAGGTACAACACAAGAAATAGGCAATTAGTACTTTATACTACTGTGCAACATTTGTCTCCTGAGTGCCGGTTAAGACCCTCGTGAGGAATACAATCCTCCTCCACCCCACACGTGCACTGGCCCTGCAAGTATCTGCCCAGGAATTTCTTCGGTTCCCAGTTCTCATGACAAAGGAGAGATTTTAAAGCAAATTTAGACCTTAGAATTTTACACTTTGCTCAAAAACACATTCTAATGAAAAACACTTTTTGTAACGGGGAAAAAAAGAGGGTGCACCCAAGGAAAGAGATTACAAACCTCTAAACTTACCAGCACTAACTCGAAAGCGCATTTGCAAATACTTCACGTATCATCCTTCATGTCTCTATGAATTCACCTCACATTCACACTGGGCTTCCTAGCAACTCTTCCTTTACAAATACATTTTTCCATTTACTGAAAACAATTTTGAGGATGAGTCATTTCTGTAGAATACAGCCCTTCTCATACACCAGATGCCTAATATTGCGTGCTGGGAGAAAGAAACCCTACTGCCTACTCAGATCGCTGTATTTATTACAGAAGCCTGTCAGCACTTTGCATCTTTTATTGATGTTTTCTTCCATATGTTTGAGATTTTTTTTTAATGTTAGGAACTTAACATTGCCTGTAAAATTTTACAGCCAAATTCTCTAAGAGCTAACATCCAATTAGCTCAGTTACTAGCAGCCTGAGAATACTGCCCAAACAATGACCAAAAAGGGTCTGAAATAAAGAGGGGAAATAAATCACACAGCTTTACAGTTCATTTCTGAGTATTTTGTTACATTTTTCAAGGCTTTCACTTCCAATTCAGCTGCATGAGTTTGAATAAACATAATTTCATATTTTTGCTGTTAGCTTTTTAAACCAGCTCTCACACACCTTCTATGAGAACCAAGCCTGACTAGCTAGCTACACTCAGAACAGGCAGCAACTACTGACTGTCCTCTTCGGTCTTCTCTGTAAGAAGTGGAGCATAAGTAAACAGATCAAAAAAAGAAGATGTACAGAGAACCAACAGCAAGCAATTCACTGTGACAAAACTATACGACTGTTGGGTGGGATGTTCAACCAATCATCACAGAACTTAAAGAAGCAATTCGGAAGTGTGACTTTATGGAATGCGCGTCTTTTATTCTGACCGGAGATAATGCAGGCGGCTCCAGTTCTGCTTTTAATCATTTTGTTTTCTTAGAAGCATTTCATTAACTAATTCCTCAGAATTACAGCAGCCTGATATTTTTAGATCAGCAATGTAAATTACAGATACTTGCCTTTAGCCACAGATTACATGTAACAGCAGAGCACAACATCGGCACAGCAGCAGGCACCCACAGATGCTGTAGCCTCTAAATTATTCATGACCTATTCACTACAAAATGAAGTGGACCCTGAAAATTAAATTCCAGTAAGAAAGGAATGCAGTTACAGACAGCTTTACAAATTAGTTTATTCCTCTACAAACCGTATATCGAGCAACTGCAAATAATGTAAACGTAAAAATGAACAGTAGAAGAAAAAAGTGTTTAATGAGTTTCTGATTAGATAAGCATGCAAGATAGCACAAAAGATGGAACTAGTTTATGGAACGAAAAACAACAACCATTCGGCATGCTGAAGGGAACAAAAAAGCATTTAACATCAATTCATTTCAAACAATAAGTGAGTATTTAAAGTAATGTTTCGTACACTCACAAGAGCCGTTTTGGATTTTGAAGTTAGTTGTAATCTCAAAATAATCTAATTGTAAAACCTAAACGGCAGAGCAGCTGTGGACTTTCAGTCCATCTCATTTCCATAAGCACTAAAGAAGTCTATTTTTTGTTTTTATTCTCATTTAGAATACTTAAGATTCTAAGTGCTATTCTGATGGTAGATTATATAGAACGCAGTTGCTATTTTCACAGCCTGAGCCATCCAGACATGAAAAACACTTTTAGCACAGAAAAATAAGGAAAAGATCTTCAGAACAATAGCAGCAGTTACAAATGCTGACAAAAACTCCATCCTCAGCATAATAAACGTCATCGGGATTCTCTCTGGGAAAGCTGCAGTTGCAAAACGATAATAATTAGGCTTAATAATTTCAAAGCCAAATTACAGCAGCTCTACACAGAAAATTTTAAATATGTGTCTAAGCACAACCAAACTCCGACAGATTTCTGACCTATAGCGAATCACTCGGAACACTCAATATATCCCAGTGCTGCTCTTACCTTTCTTAGCAGCATCTGCTCTCCGTCTTGCTGGCGACACCAGATCTTTTACAATCTGAAGCACTTGAATCATTGCTCCTCAGCAAAATCAAAGAGACCAGATACCCCCCTACAATTCCAACAGGTTTCATTACTGCATGTCATTAGGAGGCTGCCCTCAGCATGCTCAGGCAAAACGGATGCAGGAACAACTCCTCCACCTTCAGAGAAAGATTTCTGCCTGACGACTCTACAGGCTGGGGTGATGGATTTAAAGTGACTTCAGCACAAGGAGACAAAAATCTGCAAGCAGTCCCAAATGCATTTCTGCAGAACGTTTTAAGAAATTATTTGTAGAACAGAATGCATACCAATTTCTCTAAATAAAGTTTAAAGGGAACATCCACGCTGAAATTAACTGAAGAAAACACCTCTTGAAATGAATTCCTATAAAAGCAACACACCCTCCCCCTAAGCTTAGTATTTAAGAATAGTGTCTGCATCCTCTTTTAAAGTCTGTATCAATTCATGAAATTTCATGTAATGTTTTGAGAGCCACTGGTGCACTGTAGTGCCAGCATCAGACCTACTAACAGAACTCAAATCTACCCCGCTAAACACATTCGGGCATAAGCAAGCACCTGCTAAAACAAGTCTTCCTGTTCCTTGCACACGCACCTCTGACACCCCTGGACGTGACCGGAATCCTCGCACATCAGGAAGCTTGCTGGAAATCCAGGGGGCATTTCAGGCGTCCTTCTCTCTCTCTCCCTCTCTCCCTCTCTCACCACCAGAGGCCCAGAGAACAGTTCCAGCTAAAGTACTATCATTATTTCTGGCAGGTAATTTTAAACAGACAAATTGCAGAATGTGCCCCATAACATTTTTAATGCCATTTGGAAAATGTACAAAGGCACATCAGAAAGCCCTTCTGTCAAAGGCTCTACAGAGCTAAGGAAAAAAAGTCATCAGAAATTGTGTTTTATGCTGTTGTGTTAAATGACTGTCACCCTCTGTGAATGCTTTTGGAAAGTGAATTCCTACATATGATTGTAAGGCCTCATCTATACAAAGCAAGCAATTTAGGAAGCCAACTACATTTTCCAAAAAACATTAAATTAGAACAAACGCAGGCCCAACCAAGGCTCAAAATGTATTCTCTGGCCTTTAGACCTTCTGTTCCCATCGCTTCAGTGTTAGATGTGGGAGAGGTCATTTCTTTCCATTCCAGCTGCTGATCACAAACATCTCAGATCTTACAGTTGCTGGCATATTTATCCACATCCATGTTGGTCTGTTGAAACACATACAGGGTAGGCACAAACTGTTTCTATTATGTTAGGCTCATTTACATCCTGGCTCATTAACTCACCCCTGCCAAAAGTAATAACGTTCTGGAGTACTATTGTATTTGGCTTGGCAAAACAAAGACAACTAAAAGCATCATCTCTGACAAGCCATCCAATTTCTCATCCCACCCTGCAAGTATGTCCACACAATTGGAAGCCTGGAGACAATTACGGAGCAACTATCAATTATCTCTTCCCAAAAAAAGGATTCTTCAAGTCATCTGGAATGGAACAGTAACTCCTTACATAAAGAACAATTTCCAAATTCTGTACATAAACTTAAATGCCAGGTTTCTGATAAATAACTTCATGGTCATTTTTTCCTTCCACTTTTACATATAAAAAGATATTTCTGGGAAACAGCTGTAATTTCAAAACATTTAAACAAAACTTAGTGTAGAATTGTCTAATTAAGTTGACCTGCAGGTTCTCCAGATAGACCTTCAACATACCTGCTGTAAGAGCTTTCCCATCATTATCTTTTCAGAATGTACTCTTTAATTTAGTTGGGTTCTCAAACAACTTGTCTTTCAGATAAGATATAAACTCAAAGGAACACCGTTGCTTACAGCTAAATTGCACTGCAAATTTATTCTGAAAAGCTGCCTAAGTTTACAGTTCACATAAGCATATAGCTACCTTTAAAGCATTAAAAAACTTCTGGTCTTTGATATAAATGTACTAAGGACAGAAAAGGAAAAAAAAACTGAAGTACATTCAAATCTTCAGTAATAACTTAAACGCTTAACCAACTAAAGCATGAGCACACCTTATAGGTCCTGAAGGTGATCATAACTGAAGCAGATCACCTCACTTGTACAGCAAGGTTCTCAAGTGTTGGTGTAATGAGAGGATGGTGGACTGACAGAGTAACAGTAGGGAAGAGGGAAAAGGGCAAGAGAAAAGCAAACATACAAAGCACCTTTCCTACTTGTTTTTGTGTCACTGTTGTTTTCATAATTCAAGAAATGAGCCATACTGATAGTAAAAAAGAAAAATACTACGCTTCAATAGCTCTGAGTTAACACGCAGAGAAGGGTTACAGCTATTCACTACTGGGAATAGAGAAGTTGCTCCCTTTGCTTCAAAACTATCCCTTCTCATAAAACCTACCTACTGAAGTCTGTAGAACTGCCCTTAGAGACTCTTTTATCCCATGGTCACCAACACCTCTCTTTCCCAAAGGGAGCTGTGCAAGAATTCCAGGACTAGAAATCATTCTTACGCATACCTGCCCTTCCTCAGTGTGAAAAAACTGCAAAGATGGCACATGCAGTAGTTTTCCTCTCATTTCTGTTAGAAAAAGTGTGATTTAGAACAAAAAAGCAAGCTTTAAAATGAACTTGGGAAAACAAACAGGATTACTAAGCATCTTGTTTACAAGAGAACACTGATAAACAAGATAAACTGTTACACTAAAATTATGCCACTTTGATTTAAGCAGATTCTCTTTGAGTCATGTTGCAATACTCAGTGCATACCATGTGGATTTCCACTAATCACGTGCATTTTCAGCAGCCACTTAGCTGAGCAATGGGTACTTCTTAACGTTCTTGCATTCTGCTTTTCTCCCTCAATTTCAATAATTCAGGGCATACAGCAATCACACCCATTGCAATTCATTTCATCAGGGTGATAATGAGAAGGAGCAGTTAACCAGGTTTAGATTGTATGGATCACTGTGTGCAGCCCTTGACCTCTCTCAACCATAATAAAGAGTACGACTTGCAACCTGATTAGTTGGCTGCCATCAACTCAAAATAAAAATGTGTCTATTAACGTAATTATAATTAGCTGGTCTTTGAAAGCAGATCATTTTAATGAAGCACACCGCCAGGAGGTAACACATATACAGCACAAAGGATGCTACAAAAATACAGCTCAGTGGATATTTGTCAAACAGTAGTTTGCAAAAAAAAAAAAAAAAAAAACAACCAACCACTAAGCTTGAGCAAAACTTAATTCTACTTCTCTTATTATAATCTGGAGTGTTTATATATTCATGGCATTATGTCCAGGCTTATAAAAAAAAGAAACCCCAAGCAGCACTGCAGCTATCCCAAAAGTCACCAGTTTGTTCTGCCCTCATTTGCAGAAAAGAAAATGTACAAGCTAGGGGGAAAAAAAAAAAAGCAACAAGAAAAAAAAAAAAACCACCATCCAGACAGCTTGAGGGCATTTATGCATATGAACAATAGTCCTGCACACATTTATTTGAGATGCAAAGTTACCGTGACCATTCTTTTCCCATCTCACATCAACCTGACCTGGTTAGAATTCAGCTTGCATATAGATTATTCTGCCACATCTCTGCAGAAACACAGGCAGTTCTGTCTTCATAATCCTAAACTACGCTTTCAGTACAGCACACCAGAATTATGTATGTCCTTTTCCCTACCTGCTAAGCTCTAAACATGGTTAAGATACCAAGCGTTGAGGGCTGACAGGCCCAAAGAAACGGTTCGTAACACATAGGCAGAGAGAAATCCAGGGAAAGCAGCCATGGCAAGGTATCAGGCTTAGCTCCTGATGCTGCCTTCTTCAATAAATGCAGAATCGAGCTTGAAGTTCAGCCACTGTCGTCCAGACAGAAGTTAAACGTATCCATGAAAGTCTCTGATATCCCTCTAGTACTGCAAAAGCACAGTCTGACGTTATGGGCAGTAGATGGAGATTTTAGTAGATGGGATCCACGTGCTCTTTGAACCTGTCTTTCTACACCTGTAAAATTCACAGATTAAATGCCTCACAGAGTCAGCAGGACTATTCGTAACAAGGGCTATAAAAACTCAAGCACCAGAAACAGCAAAGGCCGTTGTTCTCAATGATCAAGTTGAAAGTTTGTTTTAAAAGCTGCAGTTTAAGAAGCTACACACAGCAGAACTGCTTTGCCTCCCTTCCCAGCTGAGCAAAACAGCTCACAGAAAAGGAAGCAGATTTTCTTTTAAGTACTAACAATAATTTTATAAGCAATTTTCAGCACTAAAATAGCTTAAAAGGATTAAGGAAATGCAAATAAAATATATTATTTGGGAAAAGACTCTTTGAATACTAAAAAGAAGGAAAAATACACTATGAAAACATTTGCATAGTGAATTCCCAGTACGTGCCTCCTGAACAATGATACAGTTCAGTACAATCTACCCAGCAAGTAAGTCACAGCAACACCTAAAATATCAATAGCATTTTGTTTCACAATTACTCCTCTCTGACTTTTCCTGTCACAGTTGGTCTTCAAATGAATATCTCAAAAGAACAGGCATTGAGCTCTAGGACAAGCAATATATCTTCACACAAATAACTATTAAAGCAGTGGTAAAGTAGGTTATTCATCCTTTCTCACTAATATTTTGAATTTATTTTCCAACCCATGAACTGAAGCCTACAGTTTTCATTCATCAGATATTAAATAATCCACTCTAGTTGGAATAGGAGAATTCACATCAATAACTAAGCACCACCGGGTCCTTCTCTCCCAGGGCACTTTCCAACTACTCTTCCCCCCAAGCCTATACTGTTGCATGAGGTTGTTATGAGCCAAGTTCAGTACAAGGCATTTAGTTGTTAAGTGCCATACAGGTGAACTCATCCCATCCATATCCTTCTGCAGTCCTCCTGTACTCCAGGTCATCAGTCCCTGCCTATCTACAACTCTACAAAGCAACAGAGTCAGTAAATGTTGAATTCTACTGAATTTACACTTATTTTTTTTTGGGGGGGAGGGGTAGGTTTGCTACCATTTTCAAAGCATGAAAGTGTGGCCACAGTTTTTAAACAAACAGATGACCATCTTTTACAAGCTGTCTTTACAAGCCCACAAACAGAAAGAAGCTTGGCCAAGAAAGAAAGTGAAAAACTAATAAATAACAGTAACAGTAAGCGCACTGATTGAAGAAGAGGCATTCGTTCACAGTTGATGTCTTTTTCTTTCTACTTAAACACACAAGAACACCCTTCATTACATTCAGGATCGTGACTGAGAACTTCAATAAAGGATCAATGAAATTAATTCTACCTGTTCTACGTAAAAGATCATACAGTTAAAAAAAAAAAAAAAAAAAGGAGGATAAATAACAAAAGCTAAGTGCAAGAGAAAAAAGAAGGAAAAAATATAGGAAAAAACATAGCCAACTCAGGCAGCCGTTCCTGCACTGGTTCGAGTTTTAAGGAAAGAAACTACACGTTACAAAACCCTGCAGCTGCACAATACTCCTACTGTTCTTGTTACTCAAGTCATGTTCTTTCTTACCCCCTCGGCCACATTCTGCCAGTGGATCTGGACGATAATGAGCAGACAGCAACTTTCCCAGGGAGCCACAAGGAAGAAAAAGGAACTGCCTGCGCAGATCACTTTTATCATCTTCCTGGTAAATGGACACCACACGGCAATGAAGATGAGCATCAGATACCTGTGTTCAAATACACCTTGATGCATTGCTCCAAAAAAAAATAAAAATATGATTGTAATAATTGTATGTTGTAATTACAACAAGAGAAAGGTTCCGATCTTTTTTCATCCAAGAAGACGCAGCACTTCTGCAGTTTTGCATTCCCTGGATTTAGGTCATCACTGCAGCATCAAGTGACAGATTTCTGCAAGCCAAAGGATATTATTAAAAATACTTCTCCAAACGCAAACATATGGAAAAAAGCCACACCACAAATTGAGGGGTAGCTTCACAAATGCAAAATTGAGGAAACACTGCATCTTCCATTTGGAAAACACGCACATTTTTACCAAGCCTGCATATTTTCTTTGTGTAGCAAATAATACGTAGAAGGATTTTTTTCTCTGCAATAAAAGCCTGATGTTTACAAGTTTTTGAACACTCAGAGCTAGTCAACCACTAACAAAGCACCTATACACACAAACACAAATACTACTGATGTTACATTGCTACAAACAGAAGAAAGATGTCAGCAGTACAAAAGTAACTGAAGGAAGTTACCCTGAAGGTCACATTGTCAGAAGCGATCCATCTTCTGCAAGGAAGTGTACCTGGACCTGTCTGCTTACTGCAGTTGTGTTTTAATGCCTGGCACCATAACCTTCTGCCTTTCAGACTTCTGCCTTCCACTCTCCTTGTACATTCACTCAGAAAACACATGCTTTTAAAGCACATTTAAGCAATGTATTTTTAAAGCCAAGAACAACGATTAGAATTGAAAACGATGATTACATTAACCATGACTTCTTATAATCCTAGAGTTTTAGGAATACGTATTCTGGCTAAGTAGCTAACTGAGGTTATCTTTGTTTTGTCTCTGTTCTTAAGAATGGATTTAATTTAGTAGGGCACAGTAACTAGAACGCTAAACTTGCTTTGAATCCAATCCTATTTCCTACAAACTACATATACAACAGCAATTAAAGAATTCCCCTACCTCCTCCATCAATGAAAAAATTTCATTGGAGCACCTGGGCCTCTCAGCCTCACTGCCTACAGATAAGCAAGCCAGTGCTCATCAGAGGCAGCAGTGTGAAACAGACTGCTTTGTTCAAAGAACCACAGAACCGCAAGAGTTGGAAGGGACATTAAGAGATCTTCGAGTCCAACAGCCCTGCCAAAGCAGGTACTCTACAACACATCACACAGGTAGGCACCCAGACAGGTCTTGAATATCTCCAGAGAAGGAGACTCCACAACCTCTCTGGGCAGCCTGCTCCAGTGCTCCGTCACCCATACTGTATAGAAGTTATTCCACATGTTTGTATGGAACTTTCTGTGTTCAAGTTTTAGGCCGTTACTCCTTGAGCCTTGCCCCATCCATTTGGCTCCCACCTACCTCTAGATACTTACAAATGTTTATCAGATACCCCGTCTTTTCCGCAGGCTGAACAGACCCAGGTTACTCAACATGCCCTCATATAGGAGATGCTCCAAGCCCTTTATCATCTTTGTGGTCCTCTGCTGGACTCCTAGGAGATCCCCATCTTTCTTAAACTGGAGAGCCCAGAACTGGACACAGTAGTCTAAATGTGACCTCACCAGGGCAGAGCAGAGGGGGAAAATCACCTCCCTCAACCTGCTGGCCACGCTCTTTTTACACATCCCAGGCTACCATTGGCCTTCTTGGCCACCAGGGCACACCGCTAGCTCATGGCCAACCTGTTGTGCACTGGAACATCCACCACAGAGCTCTTCTCCAGCAGGTCAGCTGGCCAACCCGTACTGATGCATACGGGTTATTCCTCCCCAGGTATAAGATTACACTTACGCTTGTTAAACCTCATCAGGCTCCTCCCTCCCCAACTCTCCAGTCCGTCCAGGCTTGCTGAATGGTAGCACAGCCTCCCAGTGTGTCAGCCACTGCTCCCAGCTCTGTATCATCACCAAACTTGCTGAGGATGGACTCTATCCCTTCATTCTGGTCCACCGATGAAGATGCTGAACAAGACCAGACCCGGCACTGACCCCTGTGGAACACTGCTGGTTAGCTTGATGTTAAGACAACTACACTATCCAACTGAAGAACATCTTACCTACCTATTACAAGAGCAAAACTCAAGGAATGGTACATGCCTTCATGCCTAAGTACCAAGTTCAGAAGACTGAAGGCAGTAGTATATTTACTGTTCTCCATGCTCTCTCAGTAGCTACAGAGAATTTAAAATCACACCAAGAAGTGTCATCCAACTGTTATCCAGGGAGTGCGCAAGAGACAGAACTTCAACACTCAACTCCATACTTGTGAGGCAATTTGATGCATTAACTTAACTTCCAGTGATACTACATCAGGGTTATAGGTACAGAAAAAGCAGTGCTCTTTACCCTCAATTTAGCCTCCAAGCTGCTCTATTAGGTTTCACTGGACAACACACAGATAACACTGCCTTGGCATACCATCGAGTAGGACCACTGAATTTCATGTGCTGAATGCAAGTCAAGAGTTAGTGCTCCAACCTTCATGTTATACTTAATAACCAATGGAAGAAAAAAGGAAAGGAACAACCACCAAGAGTTTCACAGTGAGTTTCATATTGTTTCTTTTGGTTTATTTTAATAAATAGAGAATAAACAGATCTTGAAATGTCACTTGAAATAACTCATGAGCCTTTGATATAGGAAGTATTTTCCCTATCACTTAGCTAAAGGAAAATCTGTGGACATTTTTGTCACTGCTTCTGGCACAGAAAATAATATGAGGAGGGGAGGGAGATGATTTTTGTTAAAAAAGAAAAAGAAAAAAAAAAACCAAAAAAACAAAAAAACAACAACACAGAACTGACACTCCTTAGTTTGCACCTAATCTTTTCACAGCTAACTATAAACCAATGTTTCCCATCTTCCAGACCAGCCTCTATGTATTTCAGATACCCTTGTGGTAACCAGATACAATTAGAATCATAGAACCACCACGGTTGGAAAAGACCTACAAGATCATCCAGTCCAACCGTTCACCTATCACCAATAGCTCCCACTAAACCATGTCCCTCAACACAACATCCAATCGTTCCTTGAACACCCCCAAGGTCGGTGACTCCACCACTTCCCTGGGCAGGCCATTCCAGTGCCTGACCACCCTTTCTGAGAAGTAATATTTCCTAATGTCCAGCCTGAATCTCCCACAGCTTGAAACCATTCCCTCTAGTCCTATCACTAATGACACGAGAGAAGAGGCCGACTCCCAGCTCACCACAACCTCCCTTCTGGAAGTTATAGAGAGCAATAAGGTCTCCCTTGAGCCTCCTCTTCTCCATTAGGGGAAGGGGGAAGATGCTAAAAGCTTGTCTAGCTTTTGCAACCAGAAATAAAGAAATGTAAGATCTATCATCTCCTAGGAATGCGAGGAATCGGGATCTGTAGAATTGCATGGCTACAAAGTACAGCTATAGCACAGCAACACTGATAAGGACAGCTACACCTGGCAAACTCACTGCCAGGAAGTCTGGGGGAGAGCAGGGACGGAGGGCTATGACATTGTAGTGTTTGTACAACTCAGAAATAGCAGCATCACGAAAGAAAAGTCCTCATACAAGGCTGTAAAAATTCTGGGGGGAAAAAAAAATAAATAAGCTTCTTAATAAAAGCAGCAAAGCTGATTTAGAGACTTATTTTCCTGTCCCTAACAAATTCCGGGAAGTCCAAGTCCTGCTCGAAAAAAGAGCTCTGAGTGAGCCTTTCAGCACTCTGCCATGGAATTAGGCAGATTTTCTAAGAGCTTTTCAAGGGTAAAACAGAAAGGCTGCATTCAAGAATACTCTCCTATGGCAAACCAGAGTGCTTTATTAAAACAAAGTGCCCTTTTACATTAATGTTCTTTCAGATTAATGACTGTATATTGGCCAAAAGCACTGCAGATTCTTCAGCACATTGATGTGATTTCTGTTCCAGATAATAATCAATTATGTTACACAGCATACAATGTGGAAAGGGGAAAAAAAAAAAAAAAGAGGAAAAAAAGCCCCATGAGGTATCAACTGTGTGAGTCCTACACAGCTCCTTGCATACTTCAGCAATCTGGAACAGGGTAGAACAGGGATACCAACAGCCTGGAAAAAACACCAGTGCTATCTTGTCCAGTTCCAATTTTAAGAATGAAAAGCTCTTAATTACAGAGGGGTGCTTTCGCAATGAGAGAGTAAATGAACCTTATAATCAGCTGCTTGATAGGGTATCATCTAAGCGCAGCTACTTTGTTTACACAAACATCTGCAAATACCCTTTGACTGCTGAAGAGACAGCACATCAGATTGTTTAGGGAAGACCTTAAATTTAAACCAACATCGCCAGTCAGAGCGCCAGTAACTCTGCAGGGATCACTCACATCATCGCACTGATGACAATAACCCAAAGTATTTGCCATCCCTGCTACAATTCAAAGTTGTTCCCTGTTAAAAATTAAATCAGGGCAGCTTTTTAAAACACCATCAAATTAGCTTAAAATAACTGCACATCCTGCCGGGCAGGTATTTTGTTTCTTGAAAACAAACACAGGAGAAACAACACTAAATGAGGTAACAGCTCACTTGTTCTCTTATTTGTGCCACAGTCACACCACTGAGCAGCAACAGCTTTATTTTTCCAACAGTGACATCCATCAGTCAATCAATTGCACACAAAGGGAGAACTACATGGCTCACAACAGGTAAGGAAAGTCTTTAAAATCACCTCTTAACGCTGCTGTTGGTAGAATTCCTTTTCATCCCCTTTCAAACCCTTATCTGACTACGCTGCTCTGTTGCAAATCCTCTATAGTTCAGTTGGAAATTAAAACAACACTGTGGTGTTTAATGCAGCAGCCTCTAGAAAGTCCTCTCTGCAGCGACTGAAACACCACTGTTCTGTGGCTGCACGGTGCCTTATGCAAAGAAGTGGGTGCCTGCCCAAACATCTACACCCACAGCTCTTGTTTTTTGGCTGTATTTTAGCTCCGAGTTCCTCCATGCTTCTCCTTCAGAGTGGACTTGAACACCACACTTGACTTATCACAGGAATGAATAGGATCCCAGACCTATGAATTGCTTACATAGTGATGGATACTTGATACTCACTCCAGAGAACAAGGTTGCAGTGTTCCTTGCTACTTGCTCTTTCTGCTGCAAGAATACCAACAACCCGCAATAAAGGCATCACTGTGTGACGTTCTATTTAAGGAGTTCAGAGATAGACCCAAAAGAGACTAAGACTTAAATTTACAAAAATACACTAAAATAAAAATCTGCAACAGAGGAGTATTATCTTGCCAAAGGCAAGCATTCTGTATAAAGCAACTCGCCATAATTCAGCAGCCCTCACTGGCCAGGAATGAAAACAGCAAGAGGCAAATTTAGAATGAGAACAGTCTCCTTTTGTATATACACAGAAATAAAATAAGCTGCATATGTAAGTACGTAATTTATAAACAGAACATAACGACAGGACAAGAGGGAATGCTCTTAAACTGAGGCAACAGAGGTTTAGGTTAGATATTAGGAGAAAGTTTTACACACAGAGGGTGGTGACGCACTGGAACAGGTTGCCCAAGGAGGTTGTGGATGCCCCATCCCTGAAAGCATTCAAGGCCAGGCTGGATGTGGCTCTGGGCAGCCTGGTCTGGTGGTTGGTGACCCTGCACATAGCAGGGGGTTGAAACTGGATGATCATGGTGGTCTTTTTCAACCCAGGCCATTCTGTGATTCTATGATATCAAAATATATTGTATATTTAAACATACATTACATGTTAGATGTTTATAAATATAACTTGCACTAATGTATATATTTATATTATCTTGGCTATTTTGGGGGGCACACAAAGTTAATTTTAAAGTAAGCTGTAAATAACTTAACCTTGCTTTTCCTTGAAAAACAATGACAAAGAATAAATCTAAACAGCGGGTATCTAAGAAGGAAATAGTAGGGAGCAGTAAGTGGCTTTTTCCAGCAACATTACAAAATAGGATTGGAGAAATGATTTTCAATTGAAAGAGAGGAGATTGATGTTAGATTTTAGGGGAAAGCTTTTCATTCAGAGGGCCGTGAGGCACTGGCAGAGCTACCCAGACAAGCTGTGGGTGCCCCATCCCTGGAGTTGCTCAAGGCCAGGCTGGATGGGCCGTGGGCAGCCTGAGCCGGTGGGGGCACCCAGCTGACAGCAGGGGTTGGAACTGGATGGGTTTAAGGCCCCTTCCAACCTAAGCCATTCTACAACGGTAATTCTTCTGCCACAGCTCTCCTGTCAGTTCATAGCCAACAACAGTTTACTGCCAGCACCAACATCTTGGTTTACAAACAGAAATCACGTTGGTTTAAAAGTAGGTGTCATAATGCACTGACTTATGTACAGAAGCCCCATCAACCATCAATTTAAACCCACATGGAGAACACTAAACAGACAGTTCCCTTTATGATAACCGTATGTAAATAACTGCTTTAAATTTCAATTAAAATATAAGAAATCTGTGCTAAAGACATAAAAATAGTCAGCTTGACAATACATTAACTAATTTAACACAGCAAACAGTAAGCAACACTGATGATGGCGTTCTATAAAAAGTTGGATCGCTGAGCTTGATTGTACCACCTGGAAGCACAGCTCCTGAATACGATAGATGTCTTTTTTGCAGCTGCAGCCTCCTGCAACGTTTAAGAAAAGAAACTGACTTTGCTCCAGTCTGGGGAGACCGACGATGTATTTCATCCGATTTCAACTGACAGAAGAGCCCCTCAAACTCAAACACGTCTGTCTTCCTCTTCCAATCTGAAAATAAGGTCTAAGTGCAAGGAAAGCCACAAATGAGCAGTCCTAAGGATCCTGAAGGGATCAAAAATAAAAGAAGGATTATGAAAATATTAATCGATGAAGGCTGTTTAAGTGCAGGTGGATTTCAAAAGGTTTTCTCCATTTACGTTCTGACCGATTTAAATAACCAGACACTCCACCAAAAAAAAAAAAAAAGGAACGAGGTCTCTAAAGTTGCATCATGATGTCAATGTATGAAATGAGCCAGTGTCACAAAAGGTGAACATAACAAGCATCACACCTGTATTTCCTCAGTACTGTGCATCGGTTCTTTATGTGCAAAATATTGTGGTTCATATTTTATTTTGACTAGTGAACGCTGTATTTAGACGAGAGGTTTAATTACAGCATTGGTGAGAAACTGGGTCATCTAAGATCTGATTAGCCCTCTGGAGACGCCTCTCCTCACTCAGTGTCCAGCTTGATTACTGCATTCCTAAACAACTCAGTTCTGCACACACTACAAGGAAACAACAGCATTACCACTGGACAGAACCACTCGTTCCCACTCCTGCACTTTGCTCTCCGTATTGCAGCAGTACAACCATTTCTGCAGCTGTGTGGTAAGCAGATGTGGGAGCCCACCATCCCAAACCAGCCTTGTGACACCAGCATGAAGGAATTCAGACTGGGAAAAAAGGATACCATGAACTCCATTGTTAAGGGCAACACTTCACTGGGGACATCACATTCTGAAGACCCTCACTTCACTCCTGGCTGTCCCTACAAGCCAGGGACTTGGCTTCACACTAAACTGCATCAAAAGCTTTTCTGCAAGTCAACAGAAGCTTCTCTCACTTAACTGTGACCTCTATATCTGCACTTCAAGTCAGAAAACTGTTTCCAGCACATTTGCCTCCCTGTACACGACCAGCAGCACCACCACCAAGGACAGGCACAGCATATATGGCATTACCTACCAGTACTTGGAAAACAGAAAAAAATATTGACAAGAAATAATAGTGAAGCAAGACTAAGAGCAGAAAGCATTTCTCCCAACTGCTAATTTCACACCTTGAATCAGTTTTTCATGAAGAACTACTACTTCAAATTTCAGTACAGATGACCCAAGAGGCAATAGTTGTCCATATTTCTCCAAAGACAATATTTGTAAAGACTAGAAATAATTATATTGTGAAATCAGAACAGTTGTTACAGAAAACACTTTGCATGTTGTGTCTTCAAGCTTGTATTTTACGAATGGGCATTTAGGGTTCTTAGTTCAACCAAAAAAAAACTAGAAGTCTTAGCTTGTGAGGTATTAAAATAATCTGACATCCCTTAGTTATTCACTGTAAACATATTTTGGTTTACTTTTGCATTTTCCTTCCCCAGCATGCAGTCTTCTGTATGAATCAGAACTTATCCCTTCTCTCAATCTCAGCTCATTGAAAACAACCCATAACTACTAATCAGCTTTACAATTACTTGCAACACCCTTTCCAAAGCACACAACCACCTCGCACTTCGTGATGCCACAGAACATCACCCATTCCTCAGCGTCTGTTTTCTGAACTGTTTGTCTCAGTGCTCAGTTCACTACAGACCCATTCTGGCACACAAGGAGGACAAACCAGTTCCATTTTTCCCCCCTTACCTCCAACCTCGACCAGACTTTCCTTAGCCTAGGAAGCTCTGTGTGAGTTCTCAAGTCTTTTCTCAGTTGCAGAAACAGAAATAATAATGCACACTTACATACTTCACAGAATCACCAAGGTTGGAAAAGACCTACAAGATCATCCAGTCCAACCGTTCACCTATCACTAATAGCTCTCACTAGACCATGTCCCTCAACACAACATCCAATTGTTCCTTGAACACCTCCAGGGTCGGAGTCTCCACCACCTCCCTGGGCAACTTACGTAAAGTTGACCTTACTAGGTCATTTGTTTTACTTTCCAAGTTTACTACTCAGAACAGAGAAACCAACAGCCAAATCTATTTCTTTACACACTCTACAAGAAATCAAAAAGAAGGGAGAAGGAAAAAAAAAAAAAAAGTGTTCCATTTCTTGTTTTTCAATGTCAAAACCAACGGCTCCCTTCATGAACACGGGCTAGAGAGCCAGCTCTAATAAGAGGTCAAGAGAAACAACCTGCCATCAAACAGAGGCAGCCTTTAATCACACCATCGTGGTCTTGACTTGAACTGGCAAAGCAAAATTTCCCACCTCATTACCAGACCACACTGACCGATTCCAAACTATAAGGTTACACCGTACAGCATCTCTCCAAACACACAGAACGTGCTCCCGCCCTCAGACAATCACAAAGAAAACAAATTACGCTAAAGCACAAAGAATAGCAGGTTCGGTGCCCAGCGGTGTGCACTGCCTAAGTTTTTAGGGTGGGGGAAACAAAACTAACAGAAAAAGTCAGAAAAGAATTACTATTTAGAATTTATTGTGACAGCAGAATTAAAAAAAGAAGCTGGCACTGCATCCTATGCATTTAAAGAGGAAAAAATGAAGATGTCAGCAGCTTGTTGCAACAGTATATACTAACAATTACTTCGACTGTTCGCAAAGTGAGCTCATTGCAGCAGCTCAAACAAGTTCATTGCACTGACCTTTCTTCGAGGGAGAAAGCACAGGAAAACTCCCAAACATGAAGAGCACAGTTGATAATCATAAGAATTTATCACGATACCACACATTTTGTGGTAGCTAAATGTCAACAACTGGAGAAAATGGGAAAGATTAAAACAACTCCTTCTGCAGCGTGACATTCCTGGCAGGTCAGACGCAGCCAGGATTGTTCTGACAAGCTATCTTTAAGTATAAAATAAATCAAGATTATTTAACTTGGCTACACTGTACTCTTACCCACCCTTTAAGCATGCGACCTCGCTGTCCTATGGGGCACAAAACGGCACAATGTAATCTGAAATACGGATTAATCTTAGTCCGATTTACAAAAACAGGCATTTATAAAGGCATTTAGCAGAAATAAAAGCTTTAAAGGATTCTACCTTTGAGCAGTTTTGAGATCCCCCGTATCGTCCAAGAACAAAAAACAACTACCAGGAATGCTCAACAGCACAACTGTATGAATGTGCTTCTCTGATACTGAATAATACAGGATAGGATCCACAGGGAAAATACATGCTGAATCAAATGAAGAAAACAGAAGACTTGGATAACAGAGGTATGGAGAAGGCTGAAGTACCCCATTTTTTTTTTTGCCTCAGCCTTCACTAGCGAGTGCTCTAGCCACATTTCCCAAGTAGCAGAAAGTAAAGACAGGGAGGACTAGGAGCATGAAGAGCAGACCACTGTGGGGGATCAGGTTTGAGATCATCCAAGGAACCTTAAGGGAGCACAAGTCACAGAACATCTCTGAGTTGGATGGAAGTCCTTGAACTCTGAGATGCATCTGAGGAACTGCAGATGGGTTTTGAGGAACTGCAGATGAAGTTGCAAAGCCACTGTTCATCTTTGAGAAGTCACGGCAGACCAGCGCAGTTCTCAGCCACTGGAAAAAGGGAAACATAACCCCCATTTTTTAGAAGGGAAAAAAAAAAAAGGAAGAGCCAGAATGCTACAGGCACGCCAATCTCACCTCTGTTTCTGGCACGTTAAGGGCACAGATCCTCCAGGAAACTATGCTAAGGCACACAGAAAGCAAGGAGGTGACAATGGCAGCCAACATGACTACACTAAGGGCAAATCCCCTGTCAAATCTGCTGTAAAAATGCTGTAACCTTTCTATAACAGGGTTACAGCATTGGTGGACAAGAGAAGAGCAAATGACACCATCTACCAGGACTCGTGTAAAGCACCCAGCGCCACACAGCGCCCTTCCCCCTAAAACAGAGGGACGTGGATCTGACAGATGGACCACTCACTGGACAAGAAATTGGCTGGATGGTCACACTCCAAGAGTCACAGGCAGTGGCTCAACATCCAGTTGGAGACGGCACGGGCGCTATTCAAGTAATATCTTTGTCAACAACATGGGCAGGAGGATCAAGTGCATATATTCTTAAGATGATAAATACTTTGCAGATTGAGGTATTTAGTAAAGAGGAGCCTAAAACTACACATGCTGAGCTTGTAGTTCAAGTTTCTCTGAAGCAAACTGTAAGTTAAGAAGTCCAAGAGCAGCTGAATATAAATATCTGATTTTTTTTAACCCATATTTTTTAAAAGGCAGCATTTTCAGTTGTGTACTTGAAGCCCCCCACTGAGAATAGACTTATGCATCCAATCTAACACAGAACTGTGACATTTTGCTTAACATTATAAATCACCACAAAAGCCCTGCTACATCACTATCTTCCCGTTCAACAAAGGTATTCATTCCTCCTAATACAAAGCAAACTCTCCATTCTGAAGCCATGTCAAAATCTCATCATAACGAAAGGCGTTTTACTCAAGTAATGACAGCATTCGTTTTGCTCTATCATCACAGCAATACCTGTGAGTCACACATAACAAAGCAACTATGACTTAAAAGGTAAAAAGACACAAACGTATTTGTTATGTTTAAGACCATTAGGCAGCGACAGCACATGAGACATTGTATAAATGAATTCTGATTAACAGCAGTGTTTGGCAAGTCAGGATATTCAGGTACATGAATAAACTGCCTGTAAAGAGGTCATTTATGCAAGACTGCAAACATTAAACATCAGAAAATAAACAAATGTGAACAGCCATATGTGAAACTCAGAATTCTATTTGCACTCAGCATGAACCCTAAAATTTAGCAAACATCAAAAAAATGCTACTGAAAGAATTGCTAATTGCCAAGATAAAACGAGTTTCACTCCATGACTTTCTTCCTTCAGAAGTCAAGTACAATTATTTTAATTTAGTTTGACAAGAAATTCAGCCAACAAGCTTCTTTCAGTCACTTCCACCCAGACAAGCAAATGGACCTATTTTACTAACACAGGATATAATCATTCCACAGACATGCTCATTCTTTAACAGATTCCATACACTTGTGTTGAAACTGAGCTGTTATTTATATATTCCTGTGCATATGGAGTTAAAGCATTATTCCTATGTGATGCAAGGCTAGGTAACACTGCTGCCAAGGTTTATATTAAAGAGTTCTCACATCCACAAAACTTATGAAGTACGTTCAAATACTTACAGCAGTTTGATAAAAAGAAATCACCTTAACCATCACATATGGCCAAAACAAAACTTCTGGTGTCTTTTGTGTTTTTTTCAGTCAGAAGGGATCTTAAGTCACACTTTTCTAAGGCTCATATCTTTGTAACACGTGCCAAAATTCCTTTGGGATCAGAGCTCCATACTGGAATTTGAGCAATATATTTATTTTTTTTGCCATAAAATGAAGTCCATTCATTTTATGTTGGATTTTCACCAGCTATTTGCATTTTCTGGATGTTCACATCCTTTGGAGATATTAAGAAACCCAAAACATTCTCCCCTCAGAGCTGTATGCTTTATTTATATTGAAAAGAAAAAAAAACCCCACACAACAAACATCAGCTTGTTTTAGAACTCACCTTCACGAAAATGACACCAGACTACCAACACACAAGCCTTACAGAGCACGTATTGATCAAGATCTTGCAGGTTAAAAATAGTACCTGCCAGATCTCAGCTTTTATTACTGAGTCAATGAAGAGACAAAACTCACAGACCCTTTTTAAGGCAGAGCTACCTCCCACAGGCCGTAACAGATGTGCAGTTCTTCTGAAATGCAAACAGTTTCTTTTTTCTTAAATAAAGGAATTCACTCACTCATGACTGGAAACTTCTTCGCATGTAATCCAAACCAGGTCTCGAAGCAAGGTATCTTGTTGGAGAAGGTTTCTCAGAGGTATACATGTCCTGGCAGTGGTAAGACAATAAAGAAACTAATCACTTCCCAATTTCAAATAAATAACACATTTATATATAACCAACAGATTCTCCCATTATCTTTTCACTAACCCAGTTTTTGGTCTTTTTAAAGGAACACAGATGTATTTGTTATGATGGAGGAACTTTACACTAATGGATATATACTGAAGTATCAACTCCCAGTGTGTACTTGCTTTAACATTCAAATTATAACCTTGTTTGCATGGACTGGCTCATGAAAGGTAACCACTTCCAACAGATACCAAAGGTTCTTAAGATCAGAAGAAACTACACTACGGATGTAGTAACTGAAAATACCATCAAAGCCATGTTTTCCTTCAGCAGACTTTTCCTCAGCTAGCAAAAAGATGCAATGAAAACCATCCTTTTTGATATATAAGAACTACACACTAATTAACAACAACAACAACAACAACAAATACAGCTTGGCACCAGCACTTCCTTGGAAACAAAACCTGAAAGTTAAGATTGCTACCAACTGTAAACCATCAGATCAGTCAATATCCAACCAAAATGAGACCAAGAAGGGCAGATATGGATTCATTAAGAATAGGCCTGGCTTTCCCCAAAGCGAAACATACAAGGCTTAATCTTCATCTCTGACAGCACAGCAAGCACATTTTTAACATTATTACATATCTCAATCCTGCTGCTGAAAGCAACCTGGTAGAAATGTTACATTCAAATAACTTCTCATTGCAGCTGTGATTAAAAGAAGAAACAAACTTATCTATTATGCCATAAAGTTCCCCTCTAATATCAGCACAGATACCACTTCAGTAAATTAAGGAACATTATGTGACTTATTTCCTCTCTTCAAACCAATGAGAACTTGCTGAACCTGACCACCTGTGACAGCCAAGCCAGATCGTATCTTCTACTGACTCAGATTTCAAGTCTCAACACTTCTGATCTCTTAAGGCTTAAAAAATAAAAATAATTCACGCACAAAAAGACAGCAGAGAGCTGACTTTAGCATCCTACAGCGTGACTTAGCAAAAGCATTTCCAGATTTGCAGCCAAAGAAGTAGAGGACCTATCATAGGACTGGATTCACATCACAAGAAGACTGCTGTATCAACTGCTAGAACATGCAAGAAAAAAAAAGTTCTGAGAGCCAAAAGGTAGCCACGAGTGATGCTGCACACTGTAGACTGAAAGTTACAAACTATTTTTTTGCACTGATAAAGTAATGTAGGGAAGAGGCTCATCAGGGGAAGAAAACCTAGACAGGCTCAACCAGTGGGCCCAGCTGAACCTCACGAGGTTCAGCATACCCAAGTACAAGGTTAACACCAGCTGGGTTGTGGCAATCCCTGCTATCAGTGCAAGGTGGGGGATGTAAAGATTGAGCACAGCCCTGCTGATAAGGACTTGGGGTACTACTGGTGGATGGCAAGCTGTACATGAACCAGCAATATGCCAAACGTGAGCCAGAAAGCCAACTGTATCCTGGGCTGCATCAAAAGAAGCGTGGCCAGCAGGGCAAGGGAGGTGATCCTGCCTCTCTGCTGGTGAGACCTTAGCTGGAGTACTGCATCCAGATGGGGAGTCCTCAGCACAGGAGAGACATGGAGCTGTTGGAGTGCATCCAGAGGAGGACCAAAAATGATCCAAGGGATGGAACACCTCTCCTATGAGGATAGGCTGAGAGAGCTGGGGCTGTTCAGTCTGGAGAAGAGAAGGCTCTGGGGAGACCTGAGAGCAGCCTTTCAGTATCTAAAGAGGAGCTACAGGAAAGAAGGGGACAGACTCTTTAGCAGGGCCTGTGGTGACAGGACAAGGGGAAATGGCTTCAAGCTCAAAGAAGGGAGATTTAGGTTGGATATATGGAAGAAGTTTTTACAACAAGGGTGGAGAGGCAGTCGAAAATGGGTGCCCAGAGAGGTGGCGGATGCCCTGTCCCCAGAGACACTCAAGGCGAGGCTGGACAGGGCTCTGAGCACCTGAGCCGGCTATAGGTGTCCCTGCTCAGTGCAGGCGAGTTGGACCAGATGGCCACTGGGGGTCCCTTCCAACTCAAATGATTCTATTAAAATGGTAACATGAAGTAACATGTATACAAACATTAAGTTAAAAAAATAAAAGCCAGACAAACACAAAGCCATTACATGGCGCAATTCACTGATGGACAACAGTTGGAATTGCACGCCCCAGCAATTCTCTCACAGTAGTTGCTAAATTAAACATGTAAGCACACACAGCCTAATCAAGTGTCCAGTTAAAATGTGTCATTAGAACAGCAGTCTTGTCAGTTTTCTCTTCACTACTGATGTCAAAATTAGCAAATATAACTTGGACGACATTTAATCATTTACTGGACTAATCACAGTTATTCTATTCAGAACAACAAATGAGTGTCACAGATGGCACCCCACCCAGGTCCAAAGCACTTCTGGCCAGAGTTCCATATACATCCCGTGCTCAAATTGTTCTTCAATCTTACGTAGAGTCAACTGGCATCTTCAACTCAACGTGTTTTTCCTAAGGCATCATCTCACCTTGGTTTTTAAGTATGAACTCAGCATACCTTGCCTCAGAGACATCACATTATGTGCTATTTCAATGTTTGTATGTACAGGAAAAGGCTGTTCATGGGGAAAAACAAAACATCGGCTCTGAAAACCACTTCGCGCTAATGATAGCATAATGGTCCATCATATCACATAAAATCCAGTCACATAAGACTAAGGAAACAAGTAGCGAAGAATACAGTGGTTACATTCCTAAATTTAGGAGCTACATGCCTAAAACCACATTGTAACTATGAGAAGTGAATGCTCCAGTAAATCTCAGCGACTTGAATTCAGACTTCCATACATAAAATGCTCCTCCTATCCATATCTGAATATTTTGTATAGCTATTGCTTGTATCTGTTCAATAGCCAATAAATGCTTCCCATTTTCCGTTCTTTGAAACAGCAGGGATACGTGTTTTATGGTATTTCCCTTCTTTGTAACTTGGGCATTTTCCTCAAGGCCATTTTCTTAGACTGTTTGAAAACAAAAAAAAAGGGAAAGTTTCTTATTTTAACTTGTAATTTGGAGCATAATGATAGCAAGCAGTATTGAAGAGCCAGGAAAAGTTAACCCTGCCAAATACCAGGAAGTCAGTATGTTCCACTGCTATACAAGATTGATGTTTTTCTTAAGGATGTGTGTTATGGAACTAAAATCACTTTGCTCTCTTAACCAACAACCCAACTTACGTCAATGTTCACCGTGTTCTCTCCTGCACGCAAACGCTACTTAATACTATTAACATTATTTCTTTCCACTGCTGTATGTTGGTTGCCTTGCTTAAACATATCACCGTGGAAATCTGCACTTTTATTCAAGATAGAAGCTGATGCGCTCCTGCAATGAGCAAGGCTATAAAGGGGAAAAAAAAAAAAGGGTGGGGGGGGGGGGGGGGGGGGAGAAGAAAAACTTGCACACACACCTTTGATCTTTCCCTTTTCCTGGAGAGCTAACCCTTGTAACCAATCCAGTATCTCACCCACTAACAAGACATTTAATAGCCCTTAGCACTACTCCACTGCCATGGCAGCAAAACGATCAGCATTTTAACTAAGGTTTGAACGGAATGCCTGAGGTGGGAGAAGTTCTTCACAAACTTGAGCACACTAGAAACGTATTCAAGTTTCCACGCCTAACGTCAGGTCTCCTTCCTACCAAGTACTCTGTCTCATAATAATGAATGCAAACCAGATCGAAAGTAAGTTATAGCACATTATAACACTTTGCAGAATGATTCTATCCAGAGAAAAGGCAATTAAGGATTCAAGTCTCATCTGCGATTACGTTATTGTAGCATCTGTTTAACTTGGATACTAAGGAGTTCATGCTATAGATTTATATCCCCAATTCCCAAGACACGGAAATTAAAGGACTGCCATACAGCCAAGCATGTCAATGACAAAATAGCCTAAACAGAGCCCACCTGCACAAAGCTGCATTTTGTTTGTATTTAATTTCTTCTTTAAATCAAAACGTTACTGTCCCCCAAAGAAAACAGAGCCAGAGACTTCCAAAGCATGTTTGAAGGTTTTTTTGTCGATAGCTGGGTTGCCAGCAGTAAGTCTGGAATGATTGGTTTCCATGCTTAGAGGGCAGCAGAACAGCTGCTTAAAAGGCAGTACTAAATACTCACTTCACACAGCAACCATGCTGAATTAATTTCAGAGTTATAATCAGCAACAAGAGAAGCCACAAGGAAGCAAGACTAAACCATGTAACAGCACAGCTATTAACAAAAAAACATAATAAAAATTCCAAACATAGCACCTGGCTTCCAAACATCCTAGCTCAGCACCATGCCCACGACAGCAAGAATGTAACATTCACAAAACACCAGTACCAGATGATCTGTGCGGTCCCTTCCAACCCAAGCCATTCTATGATTCTACTTCTTAAGAGGCTTCACCAAGCCATGGACTGGCCACAAACGAGGAAGCACACAGAGGTACAAACGAAACAGCGCACGGCACACCCTCTCCTTTGTTCAGAGCAGGAATATTTACACTACAAAGCGAACTGCCTCAGTTTCAGGCACTGCTGATTGGCCGCTGCCCGCAGTACACACCAGTTTGAGTTTCGGCTGTCACACAGCAGCTCCAGCTCCCAAGATAACACAGCAACCTAATAACCACACCAAGCAATTCGTTAAAAGGAGCGCTCTGACTGAACGGATCCTCCTCAAAACATCCTCGTTGCGAGCAAGGCTGACAGACTCAGTTTCGTCTCACTTTAAAGCAACAAAAAGCTAAAAACTGGCCGTGGTAACAGCCTGCCTTCTGTGCAGCCGTCTGCTCCAAACTGGGAGCTGCACAAAGAAAGTTATTATTCGGGCAGCCGCCTGGTACAGGAGCTGGGCAGCGGTGTTGAATGTCAGCGCTTGGCTCTGCCTGTCCAGAGACTTGGGTGGTTTCCTGCAGACAAACGTCCACCTCGCAGAGGGAAACACAACACGGGGAACTGGCTGCTTTAGTGGTAGTCCCCGTGGGGATGGAAGGCGAAGAAAGGGCTGTGCAGGACAAAGCACCCGGGGCTGCGGACCCACTGCCTCACACTGCGGCTCTCAGCTTGTTGCCTTTCAGCTAAAACATTACAAAAAGCACAGGAGGGAGCAGGTACAAAATGCACCACTGCCTGGAAGTCTGATGAAAACAAGTTTAAAACATCCAAAGCCTCCCTGCTCCTGACGGGAGCGATACAGCGGCCTTGCCCTGATAGGGAGGGGGGCCTCGAGAAGCCCTCAACGCACAGCAGCGACCCCCGACCCCACAGCCCCACTCCCACAGCGGCACAGACCCCACAGCCCCTCGCAGGGCCGGGCACCCCTCTCCCCCACAGCCCCTCTTTGGAGGTCCCCCCCCACCGGGGCAGCCCCAGCACCTCGCTCCAACCTTACAAAAGGACCAAGGGGCATCTCCAGCAAGGCTTCCCTCGCACTGCCCCGGCACACTCGGCTCGGCCAACTCCCCAGAGCTCCCCACAAGCGCACACCCCCACGCTGGAAATGGAAGCGCCTGGAGAAGCCCGGTACCCTCCCAGAGCCGGCTCCCGCCTCTCCCACCTCCCCAGCTCCAGGCGGTGCGCACAGCCCGGCCCCCTTCCCGAGGGAGGATGGTAGCGCCCGCCTCCCCTCAGCTCTCTAGGAACTCAGTGTGTCCCCCCCTCCCCGTCCGCCTCATTGGAGAGGTCCGACGCGGCGTTTCCCCCCCACACAGCGCCCCGAGAATGGAAGGGTCCAACCCGCGACCCCGAGGGGTGGGCGCACAACGGCTCCTACCTTTGCTCGCCTTCCTCTTCTCCCTCCTCCCAGGGCCTCTGTCCGCCTCCTCCCCAGCGGCACTTCCCCGCTCTGCTGCCCCAGGAGCGGCGGCCTCCAACCAGGAAGTGCCCCGGCGTGACACCAGCGACCGCCGCTATGGAAACCCTGCCCGCCCCCGCCCCTCCCCGCCCGGCGCCGTCCCACAGGGCCGGCCCGCCGCCTTCGCCGCCATCTTGCACTCACACCGAGGTGCGGAGGTGACCGACCCGGCCTCGCTCCCCGCTGCGTCCGCCGCCATCTTGGGCTCCGAACGAGGGCTGGGCAGCGCTCGGCGGGTTGGTGACACGGCGGGGGGAGCTGTCCCTCGGCGAGGCTGGGGCTGCCTTTGGGAGCCCAACGAGACTCGTGTTTGGCTGTAGGGCCGAACCCAGCACCCACCTCCGTTGCCACTGTGCTAGGTCTGCGCCTTGCTTCTGTGGTAGCGGGGGAAAAGCAGCAAACAGTACTCTTCCTCCTTCATCATAGCTGCCAAGACCCTCATGTTTAAAACCCCGATCCTTTTTCAGTTTTCTGACACACCAACACTAGATACTGGCAGGTTGAAACACAGCTTGATGGGTGGAGTTCATAAGCTCGTACATGATAATACGTATAAAGGGACAGACCGGATTGCCCATTCTAGAACATCGCAAGAGGGACAGCTTTGATCCCAACCCTGCCCCTTCCTTAAGCAGCTTCTATGCCTGAGTCCTCCCACTTGCTATACACAACTAACGCATCCATATGCATGGCTGTGCTTTGCCTCGGGCGCTCACCTTGGTTACACACAAAACCAGAAGGGAAGAAGCACAGAAATGTGACAAACAGCTGTTTGAGGATATGAGACATCTCCAGTGCCACAGTGATGTCATTACCAGAAAGCGGTTAGTTTGGTGTAAAAAGAAAACCATTGTGGTTACGAGAGAATTTGAAGTAGCAACGTGGTGTGATTTCACTTTAGAAGGATTAGATTAAAATAAACAGTAATTAAAATGTACTACTAAATGACATCCAGGAACGGTACAAAAGAAAGCAACACTCAGTAAATGTTCAGAGTATATTAAGTAATCGTGTGTTCGTGTCATAACACGACCTGTTGGAGCGTGTCCAGAGGAGGGCCACAAAGTGATCCAAGGGATGGAACGCCTCTCCTGGGAGGACAGGCTGAGAGAGCTGGGGCTGCCCAGCCTGGAGAAGAGACCTGAGAGCAGCCCTTCACTATCTAAAGGGGGGCTGTAGGAGAGATGGGGACAGACTCTTTAGCAGGGTCTGTGGTGATAGGACAGGGGGAAGTGGTTTCAAACTAAATCCAGGGAGATTTAGACTGAATATGAGGAAGGAGTTTTTTCTATGATAAGTGTGGTGAAGCACTGGAAAAGGTTTTCCAGAGAGGTGCTGGATGCCCTGTCCTTGGAAACACTCAAGGTCAGGCTGGACGGGGCTCTGAGCACCTATCTGGTAGTTTATGTCCCTGTTCATTGCAGGGGAGTTGGACCAGATGGCCTTTAAGGGCCCCTTCCAACTCAAACAATTCCATGATTCTATATTTACAAACGTTATATTCAAATAACCAAGGAATTTAGTACAATCTACTAAAGATAAACTCTAAAAATAAGCCCTTCTATGAATTGTGGGGCTCTCAACTTCTGATGCTATTTTTTACAAAAACCTGTAATGCAAGAACATTTCATGGCAAGTTGGGAAATGCAGCACTGCATTATTTCAAAGTAGATTAGATGAGCTGAATAATTATTGACTGGTTAGCCTATGATCAATAAACCTTCTCCGCAGATATTACCATTTTTAATAGACTTCTTGTCCTCAGAGTTCTCTCAGATTCTGGAGGAAACATAGCTGAAGCAGTGCTACTTCTGGGAAACCTGAAAGTAGCATCCCCTGACCTGGCAAATAACCGTGCTAACAGACCTTGTGGTTTCTGTGTACGTACCAAATCTGGAACATATATATATGAACATGGTAGCATTCAACGTTTGTTTTATTTAGGAGAAAATGGCTAAAAGCAGTAAGGCAGTACAAGCTTGGATCACTTGTCTAAATGGTTTTTTTCTTGTGCTGAGGAAGTGTAATTCAAAATAGAAATCATTTATTGCTTTACAATACATTTGTATGGGAAACTGTTAATCACAGCCTGAACCTCTGATTAACCATCTGAGGCAAGTGATGGGTCAGCTGTGGAAGCACAGGTGAAGGTAATTCAGCTGGGCTCCCAGAAGGGGTGGAGCTTGACTCCACCTCTCCTAGATCCCATTTAAGGACTGACCACCACCAAGGCAGCATCTCTTTTGGAGATTGCTCCTGTGTGGGGTTCCTTGTGGTGGGTATTCACCTTAACTGTGAGCCTCAGTGTGGGTGAGTTATTCCTATATAATCTCTGGCTACCCATCTATTATGACCTTGTATAATTACGACTGTACATCATTTCAGAAAGCAACTGTGGTTAACTAGATTGTCAGTACCCCCAAAATCCTGAGAGCAATGTTGAGGTTGGATCTGCACCCTTCCAATTTAAAGTCTTAATGGTCTTTTTTAAAACTTCAGAAGCTGTTAGAATATAAAAATGTACTTAGCTTTCCTCAAGCTAGGGATTTGTTTCCTCCCAAAATGGCTAATTAGTTGAGATAAATGTCTTCCACAGGGAGCTCTTCGCTTCATCTAAACCATCTCATCTCTATTGCGTACATTCTCAAGCTATACATCATTGGGTTTGTTTCCCATATGCTCATTGTTTCCTGTTGTAATACTATAACTAGGCTGTGGAACAGTTCTAAAATCACAGCTTTCCAAGTGGCTGACAGTGATGTCCTACTTGTTTTATCACTACTCCCACATACAAATCCAGCAATATCATTTCCAGCAACACTCCGTTTTTGTTATAGTTCTTAGTCTGAGGAATCCGTATCATTATTATTTATAATGCTTAAAAGCCTACATGGCATTTCAGGGACATGCACGAGATGTTGCCTGTGTCTCTGGCCCAGGAAGCAGGCAATTCTCAGCGTGTTGCTTGCCGGTCTTTGATACCTGTTATGTCTGTGCAGGCCTCAGAAGTAGTCGTTCGTCTAACTTGTCAACCAGCCTCAGCACAGCTTCATGTGATTCCCTACCCCATTGATTCATCTTCTGTGTCACATGGGTAGGATGAGCAGCGTGATAGAAAACCTGTCTGGATCAAGTCCGTTTGCACTTTAAATGCAAAAGCTGCAGTTTGCTTGCTGAGTGTGAACTTGAAGAGATGTAAGGCATGTTTGGGTTTCTGTTGGGCTTGGAGTCACATGTGTGTTATAGTCTAGACTTTTTCATTTAATCATATTCTGAACTGGTATATCTGTTGATGAAAGGTAACACTCAGTGATTAACCTCAGAAGATGACCTGGACATTGTTTAAGCTCAGATTTTGTATTAACCACTTACAGTTGCAACTGGAGTCATGGAAGATACTCACAAATTACACCTCACAGACAAGCAGCTCATCACATCAGGGCTGCACTTAGGGTAGATGTACTGCAGAAGATGCTGAGCACTCTGCACAGCCACTGACATTATTTGGGAGCAGTATCACGGTGCCATTGACAAAAGAACAGAGTATTAGCATTCCATTTTAAGGTATTAAGATTCCTTAGGTTTCACAGGTTTTCAGAATACACTCAGCTCAGCAGGCAGTGTGCATATTGATGCCACTCGGGGTGAAAAACTATTCAGGTTCTCCCAGTGTGTCTGGCTGGTGATCACAATCACGATAGCACTGTGTCTTCTGCTGTCAACCGCATGACAAGTCATGATAGAGCAGTAAGCTCTGACAGAGCAAGGTTTCAGAATGCCAATGGCTTTGGAAATAAAGACCTAGGCTTCGAACTGGCAAATGTAGCCTTGAAGTACCTGAAAGTTTTGGAGCACAGTGCTTTGCTATGGACCCTAAGCCCCTTTGGGAGAAACTTGAATATTCACATCAGAACACAAGTGCTGCTCTGAAAAGCCAGACTTTGACTTCATGGCATCATGCATCCTGCCAACTCAGAAGAAAGCAGTTATGGAAGTCTGTTGGTATTAAAAATAATCTGAAAACCTGGTTTTGAACTGTTCCTTTTTCAAACTGTGTTTGTTCTATAGGCTTGACTTAGCTTCTGTGGAGCAAGAACTTAACGTATTTTCTGTTGCATATGGCATTTCCAGATCTGCTTGCAGATCACTTTTAAGGCACACAAGTTGATGTCTTTATTGTGTCACTCAGCATACAAACCATTTACGCAGTCATGTACCCTAGAGAGTGAGTGGCTCTGATCCTGCAGGTATCCAAACAAACACAAGCCTGTCTTAGTCTCAGATTCAAAGAGTTCCACCTTTGAGGCCTGTCACATCTAAAACCTGCTCTAATCATTACAAAGGATGTCACTCAAAACAGCTGATCTGATATGAAGTGTTTATAGGACTAAGAACAATAGGTGCCAGATGGCTATTCTTTCCAGTATCGTGTGGTAAAGAACATCAGTATTTTAAAAGATTAGATATACTCAGCTGTTATACCACCTGCTGCTTTTGCCTGTGTTTATTTTCCCCAAAATGAAGGTTGTGAGTGACTGTGTTTCAGGTGTTACTTTCAGTCCATCGCTTGCTTGATCTTGTCACCGATGTTTACAGGAGCTCAGCATCAGCCAGTTCTGCAGAACCGATGATTGAGGCAGCGGTTTGTCTGTACGTGCATTGCAGCTGCAGCCCACCTTATATTGAAACACTGCGCTGTATTGAGAGAGAGACGTGTTAAATCCAGGGATGGAAGGCTGACTCTAAGCAGGAGGGTTTGTACTTTGCTGTAATTCTTCTGGCTGCCAAAAATACTGTTTTCTGTTCCTTCTGGTTCTGATTGTTCTCTTGCCCTCATTCAGTCCCATTGCCTACCGGCTCTTTGTTTTCTGAGGATCAAGTTTCATTGATTCAAGACACCCTTCCTGCTTTTGGTGGCTCCTGCCATGTGAATCAGGTTGGAATGTATACAGTGCCTTCTGTCCCTGCCTGGTGGAAGGGGCTATTTCTGTCCCCTGTCTGTCAAGAGAGATTTTCTTCATTCCTTTCTTTTTCCCCCAAATTTTCTGTCTCCTCTGGCATGTTCTTGCCTTTTTCCGCTCGTCACCTTCTGCCTTATTCCTCCCATTACTTCAATAATTCATTTCTCTCTCTCTGTCCTTTTTAAACATTGATCTAGCTTTCACTATTCTTTAGTTACCCATAAATACACACAGAATAGAACAAAGTATCATACATTGGCACACCACGACTTTTTAAAATGTCTCCTTCATACCAGCTAGTTTTTCAATGAATTGAAAAACATCACAATCCCAAAAATGTGTCACTTACCTGTATACACCTTGTAGTAGAACCTTCCTGAGATCCCTTTCTAGATCGACTGGATAAGATAGACTGTGCAAAAAAGGCTTCATTTAGAAAATGCAAAAGTTAGCCTGACTGAAGAAGGTGTGGTTGTATGATGGGTTTGAAACATGAAGTCAGGGTGTTCACGTGAATCAGTGCTAGGCTCTTGTTAACCAGATTTGATCCTGCTCTCAGAGCGGAGGGGATAGGATTTGAAACGGAAAAAGAAAAGCTATACTCAAATAATTTACTTTTCAAACCAAAGAAAGATAGAATACAGTCAGAACAGAGAAGGAAAAGGAACAGATAAGAAGACAAGATCAAGTCTTACTGGCAGTGATGCACAACAAAATGAAACATTAGCTTCATCTTTTGTGTGCCTGAGCGTGGTTTTCCAGGACAGTAGTTGGAAGACGATTGGAATAGCGTGTTTTTGTAAAGAATCAAGACGTACTGTGGAGTTCCATTAACACAAGGAATGGGAATCTCATGACACTTCTGTAGTCAGTTTTCAGAGCACAGTCACCATTACAGTTTATATTGTTCACGTATACATCAGAATGCTAGAAGTAACCCAGGGTTAACAGGAACAGCATCATTCCTTAGGTACCAGCAAATTCAGAAACCTCGTAAAGCTACAAGCAAATGAAAACAGGAGCATGTAGTAAAATGTGAAGACGCTCTGAGCTGTAATAGTGGATCCTGCAAAAGCTGTAATTACTTGTCTAAGGTGGTGTGAAAGTTAAATGTTTATGACCTTTTCCATTTACTGCTGAAATAAGCAGACAGAGAAGTGTAAATGTCTGATGGAGAAGAAATATATTCAGTTTGTTTAAGTAAAGCTCCTTTTAGAGGATCAATATATATATTTTTCCAACAGCGTGCTATTTACAGTATTTTCTTCCATGCCATATAGAATGTGTACAGAACAACATGAAATGGGGGATGCTTTAAAGCATGTTATTCCACCCCTGCCATGAGGCAGTCTGGGTTCAGGCAGTTCCTGTTCAGGTGAAAGCAGCATGAAGCTGGTATCAAGCTTTAACTACAGAAATAGGGAAAGTGGAAGTCCTGTGCCTTCATTTTTTCCCTAGCCGAGCCCAAATGGCAAAAGCAGGATGGAAGGGGCCAAGTGCAGGTTGGCCAAGCTCTCTCAGGGCGTTTAACACCAGCAGGCATCCAAGCTCATTTCCCATGGTGGGGTCATTACGTGACTGGCAGTAAGTGCCCAAATACGGGGACTGTTGGGTAATTCAGGCTCCTGGCTGATGAAGAAAGTGCACTTTCTGCTGAGGCCGGTGTTTACACCGGGCCTTACTAGGAACCAGTTGCCCAATTTCATCCTGCAAAGAAGCTGCAGCACTCTTAGGAACAGGGAGGCTGTCAGAGGCTGCTGTTACTGAAGGCAGCCCTCAGCTCTGGCAAACGAAGCCGGCTTTACACTGTAAAGCAGTGTGAGTCTTCAGAAACCTTTGGCAAGTGCCTCTGGAGTGCTAACAAGCTTTACCCTGTCACAAAATTATTATGCAAAGAAGAGTTGTAGGGAAGATGAGGCACTAAACATCAAATAAAAGGCTTTGTTTTCCTTAAAGGAAGGTTTCTTATAATCCAATTATTTACTATCATATCTGGAGGTTTTACTCCATCCCTAACCTCTGAATAATATGCAGGGTTCAATACTACACTTCAGATTAATCAACACCATTAAAGGTGGATTTTCTTAAATACTGGGTTGAGGCGAAAGTGAATTTGTGCAAGGACACACATACCTTGAGATGTATGAGTCAATCGGCTTAAAATGTTGTTTTGCCCTGACCTGACAAGGCTTGCTGTCTCTGGCAAGGCATAATCTCTTTTAATATACTACCAAGAAGGTGATGGCTCTTTGAAAATACTTCTGAACTGCAGTTTATCTTGCAGGCTGACACCTTAATAGAAGCTGTGCCATCTCTTTGGGATCCCTGTTACAAGCAGCTATTAATAAGGGTTAGTGTTGATTCGGGGGAGAAATGGATAGGGAAGGACTCTGAATCCGCGTGCTACAGGTTTTGTGCAGAAGTTTTAAAAACATGTCAGTGTTTTTTAATGCTTCTGAAAGCAGACACTGCTGATGGAGATACGTTTTTTACTTGATAAACTCCTGAGGTTTTGTCCTAAACATCAATATGTTTTCATAGGAGTTTGCTTCTTTTATTCATCGCCGTCAGCACGATTTAAAGTTGTGCATTTAAGACTCAAGTAAGCTTCTTTACAAACACTCTTGAGAATGGGATCAAAATGGGAAGAGATTACTCGTAATCTAATTACGTTAGGTTTCGTTTGAAACCCTTCAGTGTAAAAATTAAAAGAATACGACACAGCTTTACGATATGCTGTAGTTCACGTGGAAATTATTTGAGCCCACACAAATGAGACAACATGTAGGAAAATGCCGCGTGTTGAGCATCTGCTTTAAAGAATCTTAATCCGAGGACTAGGATGGTTTGGGGGACTAAAAATAAATTATAAGAACTTTACTCCCAGTGCCATTAATGTGAAGCTAACCTTCGCTTCTTATTATCAGGGCACGGCTTATGTGAAAAAGCTGGTGATCAAAAGTTCTGTATCAAAAAATGAACACCAGACGTGCTATAGGTCAGCAGGGTTGTGGCTGGAGCAGCAGTGACACAGAAGATTAAGCATCCGTTCATGGGACGGACAGTGCGTTTCTGTTGCTAAGTGGCTGTAACTGAGAAGACAACATTCACTGCACTGTGAGTGCTGAAAGGGAACTCATCATCACTAGGGGCCGTTTTGACTAATTCTGCATTTTCACAGTCTTAACAGCAGACGAGTGAATTAAATGAGCTCACAAAATCTTCTTGACTGGCTGCACGTCCATTATTCTGAGTTACAATAAATCAGCAATTAAAGAAAAAACACAGGAATTTGATCTGTGAGCTTAGGAAATTCCTACAGAGTCCACTTATGCAGGAGAATGTTGCATTTCTCTTCATATTCTTCTCTGTTTTTAGAAAATGACTCAAGCTGCAAAATTCAGTCCTGGATTTTGCTCCCCACCACAGGACTCGTATTCCAATTCTCTGTGAGACTGCTGGTCATTTTCCAAAGCTGCATGCAGCCCAGTTCCAAAAGTTTGGGCACCCCTTGAGGTGATGTTGTAGGATGGGCTTGTCTGATCAGAACAGCACCGAGGGAATCCTCACCTTCTGTGCTCTGCAACCAAAACAAACACATTTGAAACAATGAAAATACAGGTCCTGTACCAGTTACTGGCCAGATGGTATTGTGAATTCTTGTAATTCATCAGCAAAACAGAGGAAGGAAGTGTTTTAAAGCAAGATTATATTATTTTCCTTAAGTTCTTATTATGAAATCTTCCTGAAGTGGACTTTCAAAACTTCAGAGGGGGTGAATGAAACAGGGCAAAGCAGAGCCTCGCTGGGGAGCTGTTAAAAACAAGGGGAAAGTACAGCGTGCCACTTAAATAAAGGAAGAGCTCGTTACCAGTTCTCACTTTAGAAAGACATATGAAGAAGAAGAGAAGTAACAGAAAAAACATAACCAGTAAATTAAAATGTGTGGTGTTTGTGTCTTCTCGTTGATTACTGGGAAGCACCCAGGCTCTTCCCTCATACTGCAGGGATATAAGGCTGAACCCAGAGGAAAGAGAGAAGGCAAGCAGGGACATATTTACTAGATTGGGAGACAGCAAGATTTAGCAAATAACTGCCAATAAATTGCCTGGAGATACTTAAGAAAAAATGATGAGAAGAATGCATTTTATTTTTACTGTCATTTAAGAGACAAAATACATTTGAAAACCACGAGAGAAAAAAGTGTCTTAAATGAAAATGACCCCTGACCATTGCGTTCACAGCAGCCCAATAAAATACATCCTGTTTTTGTAACTCTTGCACAGGCAGAGCCTGGTCTGCATATACTCTTTCAAGGCAAAGATTTGAAGCAGAGGAGGTGATGGGAAATTCAAGGTGCTGCTCCCACTGGGGTTAAGATGAAGGTGAAATGTGCATTTGGGAAAATGAATTTGTTCGGTGTACTGTCTCTCCACTACAACTGGATGATACAGAGCACTTAGAAATATCCTCTGCCAAGGCCAATGTACTCATTGTATTACTTAATTGAATGACAAACAGTTTGGCACTTAAAATACATCCTGGATTTTCCATACAACTATGAAAATCTGTCACACGGGCTGCATCAGATTCTTCTTCATTGTTTTATTCTAGAACATTTGCACTGAGATATAAAGGCATAATAATGTTGTGTTCTGTATCAGTCCTCCCCAGTTCCTTTCCATGGGAAGGAGGGATTGTTGGGGAACCCCACCATGCTGTGCAGAAAGGAATACTATTGCTCTCTGTCTGGACTTGGTAGAAGAGCTTGGACATGCCTGTAAGGGCAGAGACTCAGAGTAAGCCATAGCTAAGTGGGGTCACAGTAACCACCTTTTTGTGAGACTGCTGAACTCAGCTGCACACCTGTTTTGTGCAGAAAGTAGGAGTAGATGATCAGATCATCTTGTAGCCACCTGGGCTGGACTGATCTCACAAACTTTAGTTTCTACAACGTCTGAGCCTGTGTGTAAACTGGGTGTCTGGGCTCCCATCATAGTAGCTGCAGGGCCAGACAAAGGAGTTCAGGTCATGATTCACTTCATTATAAAACACACTTTTATTTGATAAGATTAATCACGCTCTAAGCTCTGCTGACCAGCTTTTCATTGATTATACTGGGAAGCTACTCGATAAATACCTGCTAAGATTTAGCTGTCTACTTTATAAATACCTGAGCTCAAATTCCATTTGCATTTTGAGACTCCTGATAACACGTTTTCAAATAAGCATCTAGCTGGAAGTTGGGTGTCTAAGCTGCCTTTACAGATAATGGTGATCTGATCAATATGCAATGGATCCCGAGTGCTATTAAGCTAACCAAATGCAGGTACCTCCACTGACTGCAATGGGAGCTGCGACAGCTAGCTCACAAATAAACACCTACGTGCAGACATCTAAATTTAGGCATCTTAATCTGCGTGCTGAGCCTAACCATCACATTAGGTAAATGAATTTGCTCCCAGCCAACTTTGCAGAAACACAGGTTTAAAAGTCAGATTTGAATAACTCTGATGAGGAGCAAAGGGTTTAGAAAATATAATCTCAGCTGCGTTGAGAACTGAGGAAATACTGGTGTAAGAGCCAAACAGGAATCTGTTCTGTGTGTCTGGTCTCTTGTCTTTAAATATATACATACCTCCTACTCAGCTGTTCAGATGACAGAACAGGATCTGCCTTTTTAGAAATAGATCAGGATCGTTTGTTGTTCTCACAGTTAAAGCTGATTATCTGTTTTTGAGTAGATAAAATACACTTTGCGATCATTCATCCTTACTGAAAAGATGTTTACCTTGTATTGAAATCCGCTGTAAGGTCGATACTTTCAGTTAACAATTAATCTTAATGATTCTTAGTATTTCTGTTGCAAATGAAGATCAGGGATTGATGGGTTCTGACGCCCTCAGCTGATGACACCATGTGCCTGTGTAGCACTAAAGCTCAGCATTTGGTACTATAGAAAAAATCGTCAGCACCACAATCTACTTTTGGCAGAGACAGACCATGTAACTGAATGTTTTCAGTGCTCATTAAGGCACACTCATACAATGACAATGAGTGTTAGACAAATACCTTGTAATCAGGCAGCACTCCAAATCTGCTCCTGTGTTCACACTGGATATTGCTGATAATTGTCCTCTTTCCCACCACATTACCATAGAAAACATAGCTGGAAGGGATACTGAGATGGGTTCATTGACTGCATTCTCCTACCCCCCAGCTGGATCAGCTATACCTAAAGATTCTAAGCAATTGTATTGATTTTTGCAGTGTATTAAAGCAGTATATTCTTCTTTCCAGTGTTCTAAGCAGGATCAGACATTGTTTTATTTCCTTTTGGGATAGAAATTGTTTAGATCAAAGGAATAAGGAGAAAAAAAACACCACCTTTTTGGTCTGTTCTGCCTCTTGGGCTGAATGCAGATACAAATTACTTCTCTGTACAAAGAAAATATATGAGTTTTGGTTTTGATTTGTTTCCAGCAGTCAAGTTGGAATAACTAAAAGGTCTTAAGGATATGAAGAGAGGAATTCATTTGTCGAAAGCCTGTCCTACTCCTAATCATAGCAACAGGTTTGCAAAAGCCAGGAAACTGTTTCTGGGCAATGTCATGCTATGCAGATCTGATTATCTAAACAGGACCAAACTGCCCCCTTGGATGCACATCGGTGTTCTGTTAGCAGTGAGCAAAGCTGTAGGGGAACAGCTGAGCAGGGTATGATCACAGGCTGCTGCATTTCTCATACCTGAACCCCTCGCCATGGTGAATCAGCACAGCTATAAGAAGAAAATGGGGATTCCTCAAGGCAAATTTTAATCCCCGCACTAGAAGATACGAGCAGATGGAAGAAACAAACAGGCAGCTCAGTGTGTTACATGGGAGCTCCCTCTGCGTAGGATAACATGTGAGGTGGCCTAGAGCTGATGGAGTGCAGGAACAAGGGACAGCAGAACACCTGTGTTTGTGCCACACAATCAGGAGCCCGTCTGCAGCCATGTCTGATTCAACCAACGTTAGACTTGCTCTAGTTTAGCCTGCAGATAGACCTTAGGTCCTAAACTTAAGAGATCTGGCCCAATACTTTCAATCTATTCCCGGAAACATAATATGCAGATAGCCTGCTTGAAAAGAAACTTCAGACAGAAAAAATAAGTAAACAGCAGATGCTCTGGGTGACAGCTAAAATGACAGCAGACTCCTTTTCTGGTGCAGCCAAGTCTCGAATGTGAATAAAGCAACTCATGAGAGAAGCTGCAGAGACAGGAGTGACAGCCATCCCCACAACCTTTCTAGTTTGGGCTCTACTTTCCCCCATGCTTATTGGCTGTTTGTTACAGCCTCTGCCCTCAAAACGTCTTTCCGTCAGCCTTGCTTCACTCCTGATACTGCTGATACTCCTCATTATCTCTTCTCCTTTCTCTTTTCCATTTACATTCTCACGTCACCAAAATACTGCATCACATGCTTATTACTCAAATCACTGCCTTCACTGTGTATGTGTAAATCAAGCTGCTTTCTCCAGGCCTGAGCTTTTTTGGAGCCAGAATCAGAGTGTCTTGTATGGAGGAACCGCATCCTTTCCCAGGCATATGCACTCATGTAATAGACATGATTTACATTCCTAATATCCCTGTAATTGCTCTTCTATAGATTGATTCAGACCTGTGACTACACGGATTTTATTAGCGCTGCATACCCAAAAGCTGAAAATACAGCCTTCCTGGCCTGCAAGGCAGATCTTTTCATGTCCTTAGCAATTAAAACGAAACCTCATGCCACTGTTAACAGCCAAATCTGTATTTTCATGCAAAACGTGAAGAACCTGAAAAACCTTACAGCCACAATCAATTTGTATCAACATATCTGTTTTACCCCAGATGTCCAAATACATGCCGTTCATCTCCATGAAGGTTCTTGCTGAGGACAGTAGTAGCAGTTGAGGTGCCCAGGTTCCTAGAGCTGAAATGTGCCAGAACCACAAAAGTCATGCACTTAGATAACACTGAAACACGTGGGCAGATGTGTTAGTGATAGTGATGGGGCAAGGAGGAAGCCAGTCTATGATTCTGTGAAATAAGAAGAAAAAACATGGAATTTAAATCAAATGCAAACTAGAAATGCCCCCCCCCCCCCCCCCTTTTTTTCTTTTAGCCATCTCCAGAATTGAGCACATCAATAGTTATTAAGGAGAAATGTGGATAGTCATGTTTTAAAATAAGAGATATAATAAATTACACTATTGTAAAGATATCGAGCCAAATCCCCATCTTTTGCGTACTGTACAGATCTCACTGGAAAAGGATTTGATTTCCTTGCCTCTGATGAGAATAGGGGGGAAATCAGTGTGCTGCTGCTTGTGAAACCCATGCAAAAGTTTCCCATGTAAGTAGAATGAGAAAGTGAAACTAAAAGCAAAGATAAATTAGCCAGCTGTCTGTTTAAAATTCATTGAACTCTAATGAATCAATAATGTGACTCGTTCATTATAATGTTCATTGACAAGCTCACTGCCACGTTAAGAATCTTGCAGTGCTCATCAGCTCAGCTCTCAGTAACGCGGCAGCGTGGTAATGAATATCACTGGTACGCCGTAGCGTGACTGTGTTGTAAGAGGTTATTTGCCATGAAAACAGCAACATGATTTTAAAGGTAGGAAACTGGCATTACTTTAGCCTGCTTCCCTTTGAAATATGATCATTCCACTTGTCTCCTGCTACACTTGACAGCAGGTTAGGGTTTGCTGTGATCTTCAGTATCACCTGATTTAAGAACACTGACGGCCGGATACAGAACAGAAGCACAGATGATGGCCCCTAATAGGAGAAAAGCTGCAGAGTTCACTTAGCAGTCACCTGCAGTCCCTGACCTGCCACCAACTGCATTCTTCACATCACAGCACACGCTGCTCAATTAACAGACAGGATGACGGGAGAAGCGGAGGTGTTGTAGGGGAGTAAGAGGATGGGTGACTCAGAGCGCTGGGGACAAAGCAGTACATTTCTTCAGCAGCAGAACCTGTAACAACTGTTTCCTACAGATTTGAATTCAGTCCTGCACTGAGCAGTAACACAAGTTTCCCCTTATCTAAAATCCCCTCTCTTACAGTGCTTTCATTTGACACCTATCCAAACACACTGTGCTCTCAGCTTCCTGCCAATGCCCCGAGCTCCTCGCCGGGTGAGAGCAGGGCTGTGCCTGGCTGAGCTGTGAACGCATCACGCTGTTCATTGACTCGAGATGAATGGCCATGGATCTCAGTCCTCAGAGCAAGCATTCATTTCTGCCTTTTTGTTCTTCCAGCAAAAACTGTCCAGAAATCTTCCAGTTTCTCTCCCAACCTCCCTGTCTGCGTGACTGGCAAACATCAGAATTCGCTGCAGCTTCTTTTTCCTTCAAAATTATAACTAAAATAAGCCTTCATTGTTAAAACTGCCCCCTTTTAACTTGTGAGTTAGCATTCTCTAAACACAGAATCATTTTCTTTGCCCATTATGTATTAATATTTCTTCTGCCTGGAAACAGGAACCATCAGCACTTTGACACAGAGAGGTACAGGATGTTTCTCCACGATATCAGACAGCTGTGTTGAATCACTCGCCCCTTTCTTAGTGCCAACACACTGTGAATTTAACATGTGTGGCCTTGAGAAGATAAAACAGCGCAGCAGTTCCAGGCTTAGAGCACTGGAGGCACTGGGTTGGACCATTTCAGTTGGCACTGGTGGGATATCACGTGCCCAACATCACAGCCAACATCTCCAAGCAGGGCTGGGTCTCAGCGCTGGGGGCTGAGGTCCCCATTTCCATCTTCCCCCTAGGACTGTGCAGGTAGGATGTCGGGGGGAAATCAGACACAGCACAAGGCAGGTGAAGTTGTTTTGCAAGGGGTTAAGCCCCTTGCAAAAAGTGTTTTGCCTGAGGACACCTGAAAGTAGGTTCCCTCTCCAGCCCCATCTAGTACTGATAGACTACAGCTTCTCACTGAATTCATGCTGTGACTACACTGGCTGTAGAGCCAAGGCAAGTGTTACCTCCACGGAACTTCCGGCTTTGTTGGCAATGCCCATAGCAACTGTTATCCACTAAGATTCTGCTGCTTCTCCCATACGTCTGTAAAAATGTTGGTATTCTTATCAGATAAAGTCCTACTTCACTGAAAACAAATGAATATTTTCACTGGTTATAATGCAACATCTCTGGTGGCTTTTATAGGGAAATAAAAAGAATGAAAGAATACACAGAGCTGAAATCTGGCCAAAGGACAGGAAACAGGTGAACAGGAAGAGTCCAGAAAACTGAATGCATTTCAGTATGGAAAGAAGTCTCTGGCAGAGCGGAGGACGAGGTGGGCAGAGGGTGTAATTTTGCAGTGAGAATTGCTGTTTGCAGAACTGGATTGGGAACAAAGCCAAGCAAGCAAAGCGGCTACTGCCAAGGAGGGAGAGGTTTTAGGCAAACTGTTGCTGTGGGCCCTTAATGGCAGCTCCAATTTATGTCTTCTTTCACAGCATCTGAATGGTCTCCCTTGGCTCCCTGTGCAATCCACAGAGGGGAGAGGCAGCTCTGAGAGGCATCGGGAGCACCAGGTGCAGGCACGGACCAGCCCTCTGGAGGAGCACACAGCTCTATTGTGTTTAGGGAGCCTTGCAAGATTAAGTATCTAAATCCGGAAACAAAAGTTACATATTCTTAGGACAGGAATGAATGCCTTCTTTTCATCATTTGTTACCGCATCCCACGTATTTCACAGTTCCGATCATTGCTCCATCTTAAGAATCTCATAATTGGAAGGCACATAAGAAAAATCTAATGCTAAAGCCAGGGAAATATGAATCGCTTAAAAGCCTCTGAGGTGAGGACAATGAAGGATGAAAAATGAGCGTGGGGAGGATGAGAGAAAAACAGCAAATAAAGAAGAGCGGGGAGACGTCCAGTGACAAAAGGGCTTTAATCGCTGCCCTGGTCTGACAGCTGAAGGCTCCAGACAGGCGTTGCGTGGAGCAGTGCTGCCACACAGTGACAGGGAAATCGAGCACTGCAGCAGAAATGACACCAGCTTTGTCTAAGGCCAAAGCCTAGCAGGACGCTGCCTTGTTTGCAGAAGGAACACGGAATGGAACTACAGGAGGCAGCGTTACTGCCAGGTAAGGACCTAACCTGAGCCTGA
The DNA here is from genome assembly GCA_030625065.1 of Alectoris magna. Taxonomy (NCBI): domain Eukaryota; kingdom Metazoa; phylum Chordata; class Aves; order Galliformes; family Phasianidae; genus Alectoris; species Alectoris magna. Next base: position 191,925,667 of record CM060560.1, on the reverse strand, counting down.
CTGGAGCGGCAGATGCTGACCTGCTCGTGCTGTTTCAGTTTATTACAAAATATCAATAGCAGTCATAGAGTTAAGCCTGGATGCAAGTCCTTTCTCTTAGCAGAATAATCAATCAATCAATCAATCAATCAATCCCTTTCTCTTAGAGAACAGACTAAGGTGTTCTGATAGTCTGATATATATTCATTCTGTAGAAGATTTTGAACTACCAGAAAGTAGTCCTCAGCTTGAGGAGGAATTTATGACATGCCTTTCTGTGACTATAGAAACACTTCCAAAGGGAAAAAAACAAGGCTAGGATACCAGTTAAGGTTACGCACTGAAGTCATAAAAGTTCCAGGAATAAGCAGAGCAAAGAACCCCTAGCTTTGTGCCCTTAGAAAATCCCAACCCAAGTGAGGATGGTCCTGAAGTTTCTGTTTCTGCCTTCTCTTTTCCAGGCTGAACAAACCCTGTTCCTTCAGCTTATCTTCAAAGGGGAGGTGCTCCAGCCCTCGGATCATCCTCATGGCCCTCTTCTGGACCCTCTCCAACAGGTCCACATCTTACCTGTGGTGGGGTCCCCAGACTTGGATACAGTACTCTAGGTGGGGCCTCCTGAGGGCAGAATAGAGGGGGACAATCCCCTTCCCTGCTGGCCACTCCTCTTCTGATGGAACCCAGGATACCATTGGCCTTCTGGGCTGTGAGCACACACTGCTGGCTCATGTTAAGCTTTAAATCAACCAGGACCCCTAAGTTCTTTCCAGCAGAGCTACTCTCAAGGAGTTCTTCTCCCACTTTGTATACATATCTGGGATTACCGCGACCCAAGTGTAAAACCTTGCACTTTTCTTTGTTCGACCTCATTATGTTGAACCTCATTAGGTTCACAAGGTCCCACTGTTTGAGTTTATCAAGGTCCCTGTGGATGGCATCCCTTCCTTGATACAACCACACCACTCAGCTTAGTGCCGTCAGCAAACTTGCTGAGGGTGCACTCAATCCCATCACCTGTATCACTGATAAAGATTTTAAAGAGTACTTGTGCCAAGACAGACCCCTGGAGGATAAAACTCATTATGAACCTCCACCTGGACACAGAGCCATTGACCACAACTACAACTTTCCAACCAATTCCTTATCCTTTGAAGAGTCCACCCTTCAAATCCATATCTCTCCAATTTAGAGATAAGAATGTGGTAGGGGATCATGTAAAAGGCTTTGTAGAAGTCCAGGTAGATGACATCAGTTGCCTTCCCTTTGTCCACCAATGCTGTCACTCCATCACAGAAGGCCACCACATTGATCATGCATGACCTTCTCTTGGTGAAGCCGTGCTGGCTGTCTCAGATCACCCATTCATCACTCATGTGCCTTAACGTGTCTTCCCGGAGGATCTGTTCCACGATCTTCCCAGGCAGAGAGGTGAGGCTCATCAGCCTGTAGTTCCCCAGATTTTCCTTCCTCCCTTTCTTGTAAACAGGAGCGATGGTTCCCTTTTTCCAGTCCCCAGGGACAAAGGAATCATGGAAGCGTCAGCCAGAAGGCTTTGGGCTAAAAAGGAATATCGAGATTTAGGCAGTCCCAGAGGGTTCCACATCAGAGAAACCATCGTGCACTGATCTTTCTCTTTGCTAGCAGAATGCACTAAGCAGGGAAATAAATTATTTTCCTTGGCCTGGGTGTAAGAACAGGGCTTTCCTCTCCCTGTTGTTGTGGAACTACTACACACCTGACAATTTAAGTTGCAAAGGTGCTGAACCCCTCTGGCTCCTAGCGGGATTTGAATGATTTCGGCAGTGTTGAAAATCAGGTCACAAGATCCTCTGGGAATGCCAGGTTGGTATATTTCATGAGAAATAATTTGCATGAAACTCTGCAGGGGATATGCCTGCCTCATGCTCCATAGTATAGTCCCAAGTTTTCATCACAGTACTCCAATTAATGGGTAGAAGTGTCTTTAGGTACACATTTACTCATTTATGTGTGTATGCACACACAGCTACGCTCACATACAGACAGAGCTTCTCTTTAGCAGTTTTACATTTCAGCCTCACCTCTGCAAGGTCTGCCTGTACCCTGGGATGAGGTGCCATTCACGCTGGCCACCAATGACCATCAGAGTGAAGCAGGAACTCCTGAGATAAATGTTGTATCTGCAATCACTGAAAGCCAAGGAAATAAAGACACAAATAATTAAGCCTCATAAAGAGAGGGGCTCTACATGCTATTTTTGTTGTCTGTGCATCTTATCCAGCAACGTTTGAATGAGGACCCAAGAGTGCATTATGACAGCTAAATGCACTTGAAATTCAAAACATCTTTTGCTAGCGCTGTGTGATACCCTGAAAAGTTTCTGTAATGATCTAACAGTGAAGTTGCATTATGGCCCTTATCATCTCCCTTTTCATTTCATATGAAAGATCAATAAAGATAAAGGTTAGAAAAGCCCTGTCTGGTACTTGCAATCCCAGCTCCTAGTTGTCTCCAGTCAGAAGCGTGAGCTCAGTCATAACTGCAATGCTGCTAACAAATGCTATAAAAAGGAAAGCTGCCTGAAATGGGGGCAAAAAAAACCTCAACACTTTCTCAGAGAAGGCAGCAGTAGGTCTGCTTAAAGCACTGGGGAAGCTGCAGCCAAAAAAAAACCTGTAATGGAGGAGGGTGTGAAAGGAAACATGAGGCTGTCAATCAAAGTGGAAAAGAGCAGGATTTCCAGGGAGCTGCAAATGCTATATTTAAAAGAAGCTATTTGAAGAATATGGAAAAAAATATTTCATTGCAAATGGACAGAACAAGAAAATGGAGAGAGAAGGAGAAGGAATTGGGGGAGGGGGGAAAGAAAAAAAGAAAGAAAAAAAAAGATTGCAATTCACAAGGCCAGCTTTAAAGATGATTGAAAGAGGTTACTTGCCAGTGTTGCAGAGGAATGCAAACTCCTCCCTGAAATGGAACACGTTGTGTTCTTTGTGCGTTGGCCTTTGCCACACCAAGAAAGGACTCAGAACTGCTGTGACCAAGTTAGGACGATTTATTCCTCTAAACAGGCATTTCTTTGCCACAGATTTATATCATATGCTAAAAGTAAATTTTGGTGAAGCACAAAGAACCATGAGAAAATGAAAGAGGGCAAGTGGAGGAAGTCCAGCCCAGGCCCAACTCTCAGACCTGTAAATGCCCTTCAACATTTATAAAACAGAACATATTTCTGTTATAGTAAGACCACAAAACCCAGCGATCAGAGGCACACTCACAAAAATGGGGACACAAAGGAGGAATAGAGATTAACGTTTCCAGGGAACAACTGCTGAACATGTGTCTATTTTACTTTAGAGTACCTGTGGCTCTGACAGAAAATGGAGAACAAACAATGAAGCCTTGACTGTGTATAAAACATGTGAATTGTGAATACTTTCCTCTAGCATTTAGGAAAGGATACACGATGAGTAGACGTGATAAGCAAGAACAGGGAATCATGACTAGGGCACCCTGCATCTCCTTGAACAATGCTGCTTGGTCTTTGGGCCTGTTAACATCTAGCAGACGAGATTGTTTGCTGGCTGCTTCTTCTACACAGCTGCTTCTTTCCCAGGAGACTGCCTGAGCCAGGTGTGAAGAAAGAAAGGTCATCACTCCTGTGAGTAAGCAGAACAGCAGAACGAAGGAAGTGCAAGAGGTTATACTGCAAAGTGACATTTTTTTGAAGAGCTATTTTAAGTAATGAGGGTCTGCGGAGAGTTTGGGTACTGAAAGGCCACTCTTAGGTCTCCCTGGAGCCTTCTCTTCTCCAAGCTGAACAGCCCCAGATTTCTCAGCCTGTCCTCGTAGGGGAGGTGTTTCATCCCTTGGGTCTGTTACTTCCTATAGATACACCTGATGAGTTATTCTAAATGAGGAAGAGATTGTACTCCTGATTGCAACGTGCAGGCTCATTCTGGAGAAGATGCTTTGCTTTTTCCTCTTGTTAACTCATATAGCATAGAATAACGCAGTAAAGCGTACGTCTCTGAGATCTTTAAACAGAAGATGTAGTGACAAACCTCACACCTAGCTGTATGTTGTAATGCACAGAAGTCGGTTCCTCAGTGGAACCACATAATTTATTTGGTCCCTTCCATGTGTGCCATGTCCTTCCTGTGCCGGGGGCCCAGACCTGGACGCAGTACTCCAGATGGGCCCTGCCAAGAGCACAGCTTCTTCAGGGACCATCCGCTCCCTGCCCCACTGCCGCCGCTCTGCAGCTGCAGCCCAGGGCGCCGTAGCCGTTCGGTGCTGCGGCCGCTGGCCGCCGGCTCCCTCCGCGCTCCTGCAGCCTTCAGACGCTGCCAACCTGAGCCCCGCGGCTGCAGAGGCAGCGGCGCCGGGCTAGGGGTCAGCAGCGAGCCGCAGCCGCGCGGAGGTGATGGCGGCGGCCGCTGCGCTGTGGCGGCTGAGCGGGCCCTCAGCGCGGCCGCTGGCCGCGGCCTGCAGCAGCGCGGCGAGAGGAGCGCCGCTGACGCTACGGCGGCAGTCGGGGGGCGTTCGGTGAGGCGGTGGGGCGCGGTGCTTGGCGGGGTGCCCGGCTCTCCAGGGGCTCGCGGGGCGGTGTGAGGGGACGGCGCAGTTCGGGTGGCGGAGGTGCCGGTACGTGCGGTCCGCCGCTCGCGGGGCCGCGGGGAAAGTTCTTTCGTGTCCGTTCAGAGCCTCCCACGGCTTCCAAAGGCGGACCCGCCGCTGCCGTGTTAGGGGTTCGTCTTTCACCGAGGCGCTCGGTGTTTGCTTTGCAGAAACATCATCCTGAACAACCCCGGGAAGCGGAACGCCCTGTCTCTCTCCATGCTGCAGGCGCTGAAGGAGGACCTCCTGCACGACGTCAAGAGCAAAGAGCTCCGCGTGATCGTCATTTCGGGTATTGCCTCGATGGGGAGCTGAGGGAGAAGGCGGGGCGGCGGGTGGGACGCGAAGAAACGGGATTATGTGCAGTGTAGGGCTGAGGATATCACGGAGTTATGGAAAACCGGACTGGAGGGGACGTTGTTTTCATGTACCCTGCCAGGAGCCTTCCCTGTTCAGACCAGTGTGCTTTGACTTCCACGTGCTTAATTGCTCCTTCTGGAGTATGGCACTAACAGTTGACTCACTTCTGCTTTGTTTTAGTTGATAATTAACATGGGTACAGAGAAGCGCTGTTGAAACACTTGTCAGAATGCTGGTGTGTCCGTCAGGTCACGCACTGTGTTTGCAGAGTCAATGAGCCCGGGTCTGATGGACTGAGAACAAACACTCCTGGGGGCCGGCTTTGAGGTAGAAACAGGCTGAAGAAATCTCAGCGGACTTCTCAGGGCTTGCTGTCAGTCTTCAACACAGACTTTACAGTGGATTCGTCTTCAATGAGGCTCAAATGCAGATGTGATTAATTTCCAGATGATGTCGCTGTGATGCAGTGAGCTGAGGGATGCTAAGCATGTGGTTATTGCTAAATGCTGTTACAATAATCTGGTCCGTGAGAAGTAAATACGTAGGTGAGGTGGCATCTTCATAGTTATCGTTGGAAATGTTGCACCCATAAAAGTACCTGAGAAGCTCTGAAGGATTAAGATTTAGGAGGAAGTTTTTCACACAGAGGGTGGTGACGCACTGGAACAGGTTGCCCAAGGAGGTTGTGGATGCCCCTGGCCTGGAGGCCAGGCTGGATGTGGCTCTGGGCAGCCTGGGCTGGTGGTTGCCAGCCCTGCACATAGCAGGGGGTTGAATCTGGATGGTCATTGTGGTCCTTTTCAACCCAGGCCATTCTGTGATTCTGTGAGTAAAAAGCTTTAGGTTGGTTTACTTTTATGGCAGGTATCTTTCTAAGAAAGGAAAACTGTTGTAGCTACAATTATCTATAAAGGGTGCTCTGTTCTTAGCTGCCACTTGAGGAAAGCAAATCCAAAACATAGATTGACGGATTCCAGCTTTTTCTACCCAAGCCCTGGAGAAGGCGTTAGCAGTGAAGTAACAGAGGGACAGCCCTCCTGGTTCTCCTCCAGAAGAACCTTTTATTTGATCGTTGGCTTACATGCATGACAGAGAAATCTGGATGTTCGCTTAGCTGGAGTTATTCATTAATTCTTCATACAGCAAATGGGGAACTCTGTGTTTGTTTGGTGTGAGAGCAGAGCAGTTTGTTGGCTGACTAGTTTGTGTTGTACCAAGGAGCAGTTCAGCATGATGTCTTACCAGAAACTGGGCTCAGATGTGTAAAGAGCCTTATTTTTAACAGAGTTAACTTGGAATGCAGGTAGAACAAGGCCTTTCAAAATGTTGATTAGCTTATCAGTTAAATGCTGCATTTGGCAATTGCAAGTCATTGCAAAACTCAGAAGGAAATATTTCGGAACTGAGTGCAGACCTCCCTCCCCAGCCTCCTTCGTTTTGACCATTGATGGTACCTTTAATGGGGTACTTGATGTACCTTTAATGGGGTACTGACACAACGCTTGGCTTCTTGATAAGTTCAGTCTGATTTTTTTTTATGCAATTCTTCACAGCTGAAGGACCTGTATTTTGTTCTGGTCATGATTTAAAGGAGCTGTCAACCCAAGATGATGTGAAACATCATACCCAAGTATTTGAAGTATGTGCAGAGGTAAGCAGATCTTACATGTCACCCCGGTTTGCCTGGTAAGAAGAGCAAGTAGTGATGCTGGTTTATATTCATACCTGACCCTGGTGAAATCATGTTTCTCTTTGTGCAAATAAAAGTGCTCGAATGCCAACGTGCATTTTTTTCTACAGTGGGTATCAGCATGGTTGTGTTTCAGCTGTTTCCCCGTGTATACAGTACCGTTAGCGATACTGTGTGGTGCAGTGTCTGAGAACTCAGTGTTCTCAGAGTATCGCTTCTCCAGAGGCTTCTCAAGTACGTAACCGTATGTACCAGGTGTTTTTTTTTCAGAGAACCATTTGACTGTGAATTTCTACAGCTATGAGGAGTGTTTATTTGTTTCCCTGCACACATGAGTGTATTGTTACTCTTTGGTTCCCTGCTTCTCAAAATGCGCTCAAAATTGTTTTTTAAACAAAGTGAGACAAAATCTGATGGGATTCAAAACTGAACGTCGGTAACTTAAGTGACATAAAATTTGCTGAACTTCATCTACTGGAGAATTTGAGGTAGCAAATGAAAATTTATCTTGCTGTGCTGCGCTAATGATATATTTTTAAATCCAGATAATGACAGTAATCAGTTAAATAGCATTTTCTATTTACAAGTACTGAAGTTAGTTGAGTTTGTTGATCTCTGCTGCAATTAAGGTGATCCTGAGTTAGAAAAGTTAGACAAATTTGGCTTTCTTAATTTCTCCCATCTGAAGCTGGATAACCCCCTGCCCAGCTTTAAGGAGAGAGATTACCCATCCTAGAAAGACATCCAGCCTTGAGATGATTGTCTGGGTGAAGTCAACCCAGGCTCAACACCATGCAGAAACCAGCAACAGGCTCCATTGACAAGGCTAACGAATGTGGGGGTGATGTGTCTCAGATACCACCTTCCACATCCAGGAGTGCTGGGCCTGCACTGCAGAGACATGCTAGCTCCATGCAGATTTAATTCAAGTGTTTTTGCTTTTGTTTCTCGTGCTTTCCATTTCTGTTGGATTTAGCAGGACTAACCTGTGCTACATAACTGAAACAGCAGTGGCTTTGTGCATTAAGGCGCACCAAGTAAAGTCGGTTATGCAGAGAGCTTACAGCTTTTACTGAACTCCAGTCTATGAAACTGGAAGTATGCACAGTGACATCAGTCATTTGAAGCAGGTGCAAGTTTTAATATGGCCACTGCTTAACTTCGAGGACTAACCGGTCCCTTATTTTTGTGTGCATTCAGGTTATGACTTTAATCCAAAAACTTCCAGTACCAGTGATTGCCAAAGTGAATGGCCTGGCCACAGCAGCAGGCTGTCAGCTAGTGGCAAGCTGTGACATTGCGGTGGCAAGTGAGAAATCACGCTTCGCTACTCCTGGAGTAAACATTGGATTGTTTTGCTCCACACCAGCTGTGGCCCTGGGCAGATCTCTTCCAAGAAAGGTAGGCATCTTTCTCAGGTACTTTGCAGTAAGTAGGGTCCAATGCTGGTGGTTTCAGTTTGTTGCCTTAACTTCATCTTCCTGCAGTATAACATTCAAAATACTTTGTTGCCAGAAACATGCTCATAATGCTTTGGACTAAGGAAAAAATGAGATGAACTCTGCTTAGGGAAAGCAGCTTCCCGTTGATGTGATTCCAACCAGCAGGAAATCGTATCAGCAACGCACCAGCTCAGCAATCCCTCTCCTTTCCAGCAGTCAGTGCTTTAGACAACGATGCTCTCCCCCAATGAGAAACCTCTGTGAGTTCAGGATACCAATCCCACTGAGCTGTCAGTTCCTGCCAGGCAGTGACATTCCACTGCCAGCATGATCTGCCTGGGTTTAGATCAAGTTGCTGTAAATAGCATCTGAAACCCTCCTGCACCTTCTTCCTCATTTATTTCCTACTGCTTGTACTACGCATCTCTCACTGCATAAGCAATAGTGTGATCTGTAAAGCCTCTGTAAATGAGAAAAGAAATTTTAAGTTGTGATCCGCATAGGTTTTCATGGATGGACTCTTGAGGTGCAGTAGGACTGCTGAGATGTGAGGGCAAAGGCATGAAAGCTTCAACTTCAAATTTCCTGTCCTAAGGCAGATACTTTCAGAAACTCTGCATTAGACTTAGTAAGGGCTTGATTACTTATTATTCTATGCACAGCTTAAAATACTAAGCTGGGTTGTTTGACTTTGTGGAGGACCATCCACATTTTTCTCTATTCCTTCTGCATTTACCAGAGATTCTGAGCTTTTGGAGAAGGAAGAGAGCAGTGAGGCAGTTGAATTGACTTAACATGGTTATCTTTTCTTGATCAGGTGGCATTGGAGATGCTTTTCACAGGTGAGCCTCTTTCTGCCCACGAAGCCTTAATGCATGGGCTTGTCAGCAAGGTGGTACCAGAAGACAAGCTGGAAGAAGAGACCATGAGAATCTCTCACAAGATATGCGAAAGCAGCAAATCCATCCTGGCACTGGGGAAAGCCACCTTCTACAGACAGATGGCACAGGACCTTGATACTGCTTACAAAATAACCTCTCAGGTCATGGTAGACAATTTGACTTTGAGGGATGGGCAGGAAGGTATTGAAGCCTTCATTCAGAAACGCAAACCTGTCTGGTCACACGCTCAGGATGAGAAGAAATGAATCCTGTTTCTAAGCTAAGTTTAGCTGTGCTTCCATGATTCTTCACACAGTTGCCTTTGGGAAATATATTGCTGTTTTTAATTGAAAGTTTAATTTCTTATCATACACAATGCCAAAGCCATGATAAATTATTTCTAAGTACATGTAATAAATTTTAAGAAAAATCAGGCCAAATGCTTGTTTTTTTCAGCAATTAATCTCACTCATCTGTGGTTTCAGAAGCAACTCCATGCTACAAAAATCAGTTTGATGTGTCACAGGTGATATATGGAATCACAGGGACTGGGGGAAAACTCAGATCTTCCTGTTGAGTAACTTGCCTTGCTCACCGCTCCTGAGCATCCTCAGCACCATGCTAACAGCCGTCCTGCTGGCAGGCGTGGCTGTTAATTCGGGCACTTTGAACTGAAAAACTGCCACAGTGAAAAGTCAACAATTTTGTCGTTGAGCCACAGAGGTACCACATGGAGCTAGAGGAAACCCAGGCCAAGTTTTATTTGATGCAGTTGCAGCCAGTCTGTTTCAGAATGTTCCTTAGTTCTGAATGAGAATTTCTGTTTGTCTCTTTTAATAGAGAATTAAAGGGTTTGGACACACTCCGGAGGTGGTGGTAATGCTTATTGTAAGTGATTCGAATTCTGTTCAGCATGTTACAGACAAAAGCCTCTAACAATAGCCCATTACTTCTTATGAGTATTACCTGCTAATGAACTGCATGCATTATTAGTTTGTCTTCTTCAGCCAGTCCTGTTGTTTCACCGTCAGTTCAAATTAGTGCTTGCCTGTCCCAGCTGTAGAGAATTTTGCTGTTGATTCTTTGGAAGCTAAGCCTGGCTTGGGGTGTTCAGTTTCACAAAGCAAACAGTGCAAAAGCCATTGCCAGACACTTCAGCAGACATTCTGACCTGGCAGTGTTTCGATCCAGTCATAATGTTCGGGCTTTATCAGGGAATCTTAGGCATGGTAGTTTGAAAGCTCGGCTTTGTACTCAGAGCTGGGCTTTACCAACACTGTAACATGTCAGCCCTGGATTTAACATCTTGATGAACTCCAGCAACAAGCATTCAGCTGCTTTTCTGCATAGTCTGTACCAGCAGCATGCAACCTTCCTAGTGGAAAAAAAAAGTCCACCGTGAGCCTCAAATCAGCAGGATTTTGGCCATTTCCCTTTTGTTACATTGACACAAATAAGGAAACTTTGGCTTCATCATCCCTGTATCTCACCTGAAGCTGTCGCTAGCTGTGCTTAGATCACACTGAGACCCCTCTGTGCCAGATTATGCAAATCCAGCTTCTTCAGCTCTCCTTGTAGGTCATGCTCTCTGGGTAATCAGCTCTCTGGTGGACCGCTTCCAGTTTCTCAACAACCCTTTTGCGTGAGTTGTGTCAAAACTGGTCTGTATTCCAAATATGGCCTCACCAGTGCTGAATAGAAGGAAATAAATAAAATATTTCCTCCATCTCCTGGTCACGTTGAGCCAGCCAGTATTGCTCAGTATACATTTGGTCTTATTTGTGATGAGTGCACTGCTGGCTCAAGTTCAGCTAGGTATCCCCTGTAAGTGGGACTACAGCTCTGCCTGCCTGATCCTGCACTGGTGCTTGGTGTTACTCTTCCCCAGGTGCAGAATATTTCATTTCCCCTTATGGTCCTTCTGGACTGAAGCCAGGCCATTCAGCTGTTCTCCCAGTTTAGCATCATCTGCAGATTTGCTGAGAGTGTGCTATTGGTGAAGTGAGATCAATCCGTAATGATCAACATGGGATGGCCTCTCAGAGAAGATGTTTTTCTCTGAAGTTCCACACAGCTAAATTGTGATGGCTTACCCATTTCATGCTTTGAAACAGTCACCTAAGAAAATCAGATGAATCACTGTGTGGGCACATTTTTTCTCTTCACTGACAACAAAAGTAACATAAAGTCTCAAGGCAGATCAGATGAATCCTACCCATAGCTGCTAAAACTACAAGGTGGGAATATTATGAATCGAGGGATTTTGTATGTAGTTGCAACAACCGCACTTCAGAATGTCCCAAGCATGAGGCCTTCTAGGAGGGCTGATTTTGGTAGTGTCTCCTTGAAATGAGAAGTGGTCTCAGAGTTCTGGCAGCCTCCCTCCAAGAGAGCAGCATGGGCTGTCCTCTGTCAGGTGCACTGCTGGACACAATAGGTGGAATGACAGTTTGATTCCTAAGTAAGCGTCAAATTCTGTCCTTTATGCTATCCTGATGGTTTCCCTCACTGAACAGAGTCACTGGCACTGCTGCCCAGAGAAGCTGTGGATGCCGCATTCCTGGAGGTTCTCAAAGCCAGGTTGGATGGGGCCCTGGGCAGCCTGATCTGATGGGAGGCAACCGGCCGGTGGCAGGAGGGTGGAACTGAGTAGGCTTCCCTTCCAACCCAAGCCATTCCATGACTGTACTAGAGAACTATACCTGGAGATTTTGGAGTAAAATTCAACCTCTTCTCATGGGCCTACACATTGTAATTCAAACCAGTGATATATCATTCATGTGCATGCAGCCCCACAAAGCACTTCTTTTCTATCCCCAATCCACAGTCATGATGAAAAAGAAGTGATTCCCAATTCTGCAGCGGTTTTATTTTGAGAAACTTCACCATTAAGAACAGTTTGTTTCTATAGGAATGTGAAAAATGCAGATTGTTGGGAATAGACATTTTCAAAATAAAATTTCTACTGCTGTCAGTGAGAATTGAATAAAAGTTTTATATAAACTTACATCAGTTATATAGGTTGGAAAATGTTCTGAACAGTTAAGATCATGAAGAGTTAAATCTGGAGCCCAATAACCTTCATCATGTCCTTTTTAATACGGTAAGATGCTGCACTCAGACTGTTCCCCCATGCTGCTCTAAAAGCATTAGGAAAGAGTAAATTGTTTAAAAATATATTTATATTTAATGGCTATGTTGCAACTACTCAGCAAATCTCTACTGGCTCTTTGTTCCAGGCTTTTAGAAATAAGTACATTATCTGATTTTTGCAGAACAGTGCTCTTTCCAACTAACTGCAGTAATGAAATGGTTTCAGTGGCCATCTTAAAAAATGAATGATAGTTGAGATGAGCACATTCTTTCAGATATTTAGAAATTTGTCTTCTGAAACTGACTGCCATACATACAAGACAGGGTTTGGTGTTACTGTTAACTGCTAGTTTTAATTTTTGAAGCAAAATTTTTCATTTTTAAAGAATAATCACTTCATTTGAAATAATCATGCTGGAATGGACTTGGATCTGGTCAACTTATGTCTGTGTGTGGATTTGCTGAATCTGAATGTCCTCGTGAGACTCTCAGTGTCACAAAGACATACAGGCATCCTCAGCGTTACTCACTGTGGCAATAATGGACATACTTTAGCAACGTGAAGTGGTGATGGGAAGAGAAGCTAACTATCAAAATTGGTGTGCTGCTTGTTTGGAGGGTAGGCTGAGGGTCTTTTCTTATCATTGGCTTTCCATGTAAAACACCAAACCCTACAATGCCTCAAGTTCCTTCGCAGTTCAGATCCATGAAAACTGAGGAAGCTGTGGATGGCTGCATTCAGGTCCTTAAGAATACTGCTTCTCTGAGGTCATGGTCTCTTCCAGTAAGTGGTCTCTTACAAAGCACAACGGATGTTTGTGCTGTACTTTCAGATATTTAAAAAGGAAAATATAAGTGCATTTTAACTCAGTTTCCAGAGTATTTGTATTATTTCATGCAATAAAATAATTGTGTAATTATTGGTCATTAGTTCAAAAAATGATGGCTTCCACAGGCAAATCTTCTTGCTTAAGCTGCTAGAAAGAGAAGAGCTTCAGAAGGCTTTAGAACATTCCTGCACTGGCCCCTGTGCACTGGCAAAGCAACATCATTTTTTATTTCTGACGTGGGTAATTTTTACTTTTGCCCATATCTGCCTCTACTGTTTAATTTAATGGACTTGCAGGCCATCCCTGGGAAACAGCGTGCTTCCAGAACTGTTAATTAAGCTCTACAGCCAAGAAACAGCAAAACAAATGATAGAGTGGGAGCCTTTCCACTGCGGCTATCTGTTGCCTAAGGGAGAGTTTGTCCTGAAATAGCAAGGAGTCTAGCCCTCATCAGCCATTCATTTTTATTAAAGAATCTGCTCTCCAGTGGTCTGCCAGGTAATTAGCCTAGTTTCAAGTGACCCTAATAGCATGTGGCATACACTCAGCCTTCTCTGTAAACTAAGAATGACTCCATCATCTGTGTAGAGCTTCTGGGATGCAACTTGTCACTGCAAATGACAGAAAGGGATGAGTTTTCTATTCATATACATGGGAACAGCTGGAATGGAAATGCAGAAAACACAAGCAAGTAATTGCCAGTGTGAATGTAATTATAGAATCATAGAATTATTGAGATTTGGAAAAGATGGTAATGAACCATCTGGCCGCTGACCTCAGAGTGTCAGTGAAGTAGAGGCAGTACAAGAATGTTTTTCAGCCTTTGCCTGGAATTTTTATAAGAGATACATAGGCAAAATCTGGAGAATATGGTCATATAATCACTCTTGCTGTAACCCCAGTCTCCCCTCATTTGCAAGTTTCAAGACAGGATGCAGATACCAGTGGAGTAACACACAGAACAAGGTCGTTCCTAATTCATGCACTTGGCAATATTCTGCCTTATCACATCATTTATGGGCTGAATGCTGAAGCTAGAATCAGACTCAGGAGATGGGCAAGGTATTTCTAACATTCACATTCCACAGAGCTGACAAACAGAACGGAAGTCTACATCATCTGGAATTATACATAAGCTTCCTGTGGTTCTCTTAAGGCAGCCCAGCGCAGGATTCAGCAGACTGAGTGAAAATTAGTTTTGTGATGGTTTGAAGCAATCATCTCCCATAGCTGCAGAGGAGAGAGCTCGAAAATGTATGCTAGAAAGATGCAAAAAGCTGGACATATTTAACATTAAATATACATGGCTATCTCATTGGTAAAAGGCAGTGCCATACTTTTATGGTTCAGCTCACGATTTCTGAGCATTTGGACAGCAACACTGTGTCCTTCACAGAATTGCCTTTGGGTGATTCCTGTACTGTCATTCTTGTGTTGCCAGGTGGGGACATGGAGGCCAAATGTGTTCCATTTGAGGTCTCACAGTGAGCCAGTGGCATTGTAACAATGACATCCAGAATGCAGACACCTGCTCCTTGCACTTCTTCAGCAGCAAAGGTTTCAGTAAGATCAGCAGAAATGCAGGGTAACCATGTGCCCTGACAGCCTGCAAAGGCTTCTGAGCAGGAATTATGAGCTACTGCATCAAAGGTCCCACGCTTGACATTTATTGGCTTTTTGATGAATGTTGGGGTAATTTTACTGTCAACAGTTTCTCATTAGGAGCCTGGCAGTGTTCTTTCTGACCATTATCTTGCTCAAAATCGTATCAGGTTGCTACAAAGAGCGGAGATTTTTTGTAAAGCCCATCTATCTCTGTAGCTACTAAATGTTTTAATAATTCTACATTAAAATAATTTGGTGGAAATGCAGGCTGCCTCCTCTAAACAATAAGGAGAACAGACAAATGGTGAAACTTCAATGAGAACCTGAAGCTATAGGACAAAACTCATACTGAGATGAGTAGGATTCATTTTTCTTCATCTGGATAGCATTGCACATAGATTATACCAATTCTGAATTCAGCCAGTAATGCATACCCACCCTGTTCAAAAAGTGTAAAAAAGCATCGGAGCTGTACCTTTCTCACTCTGCATTGCATAATGAACTGTTTCCTGGCTGTTTGTTGTCAGTATTAGAGTTGTTTGTTGGATACTTTTGGACAATTGTACAGCTTTTATAAAAAGAAAGCAGTGGAAATGTACTTCTAATACCACTGTGTGTTTAGAAAGGGAAGAATCATTCTTGAACCTTTGCTGTTGCCAACTGTAGTAATTTTCATTCTACGACTTCTAAAATGTTAATATTAAGTATTTGGATTCTGAAGTCACGATAATGCGAGCATCACAGGGCTACCCTATTTTTTATCTATTATGGTTGTTATAGAGAAAAAAATGGAAAACAAACCCAGATCGTGAAATAACAAATGAAATTTGTACTACTAAAATTGAAGTCCTGGGCTTTGGAATATTGATTCACAACTGCTAAGCAGGGCCAGCAGCATAGGCACCTGGATATTTTAACACAGTTTTGTCATAGCTACTTAGTAGAATAGACTCTAACTTTTCCCCCTTAGGTGTGACACTGTTTTCAGGCTTTTAATGCTTTGGAGTTAATTAAAAATATATATATTGTAGCCTAGGTCAAAGCATAAACAAACTCTTTAAACTTACTTCCTCAGCAGTGCAAGTTAACCTGTCTGACTTAATACAGGTATTGATCTCTACCACCAGTTCTGTTGAAGTAAAGTCACCCCTGGAGAAGGAAGAACAAGCATATGGATGGCAAAATCATTAGAGCCACATGTCAGTGAGGTCTGATGTAATGGGTCATGTTTAAGGCAACAGAAGCTCCAGCCATAGTCTGCTTTCTGAAGGAGTTTTTAAGGACTAATTAACTGCAATAGGAGAATGTTGACATTCAGGTTGCCTCAGCTGCTGATGACAGAAGAGGTGTTAGGTCTTCCAAAAGGCATTCAGGTTTTGTTCCAGACTCATCCTCCTATAAACAATTACAGTGGATGAAGTCATTTTTGAAAAGGTGAGTGATGTTTTCCTAGTCAATTCTCCCCTCTTTACATCAAGGGTAACGTGCTATATACCTGCTCCAGTCTTCCTCACTTCTGGGCCCAAAATCATGCTAAGGACACTGAGTGATTCTTATGGAAAGAAGTAATAAAGAATAAGTAAGACATATATACAGAATATGGGGGTAAGGAGAAAGCAAACAAACACATGAAGTCATTCTCCTAATGTGGCCTTCGATCTATATATGAATGATTCTTATACCTGTTCCGTGAGATTTACATTTTATGCCATTAAAACTTTGTCATCTTGTCTCTTAATACCTCACTTGATTAGGACTGGAAAATTGACCTAGCTTACCCCTTTTTTACTGGGACCAGCAAGAATATTCATCCAAGGACAATCATCCCATTCATTCATTGGCCTGAGGCTACTATTACTTATTGTTATTACAATATTATCACTGCAATAACCTACATAATAAAGTAATTCCACAACAGTTCAGGAATTGAAATTTTGATGTCTCCTCTCTCTGTTTGGCTTTAGAAACTGCGGTCCTGATTGCTGCCATCAGAAGGCTCTCCTGTTTGAGTTGGAGAACAGCATTTGTCTGGCAGTGAACGTAGACTTCTATCCTTTAACACAGACTAAAAAAGCCCAAAGTACTCAGTGTGGTAAAACAGAAGCTGCAGAAGATGACAGCCTTCTTTGTGTGCTGTGACAGCCCCGTACACTTTTAGTGTTTTCTTTCATGTAAGCATTTATTCAGAGTAGACAATCCAGTAATACTTCCACAGACAGCCCAAAACCCTCCTGATGCACTGGATGGCTGAAATACAACACCAATTTATTCAGCTACCCACTCCCAACTACCAAAGAAGCAAAATCCAAAGAGTAAATTTAACACAGCAGAAGTCCTGGTGAACAGCAATTCAGTAGCAACTCATAGGCTTAAAAAATATCTTTCAATAGTTTTTAAAAAGTATTTTTAAAAAGACCTTTCTACCTCGTTCATCACTACAGTATTTAAATATGCATTTACAAGCCATTTGTTAGATAATTCTGAAACTTAAACAAGAGGAAAAGCTTTATAAAGTGCTGGACAAGAACCAAAAAAAGGAGGTTCACTCTCTGGCTTACTCTCAAAACTGCAGTGTGACCTTGGGGAAACTGTAGCAGTGACTGTCTTGCCTAACCTCCTATTTACCATAGGTCTCTACTTCTTGGCCTGCTTACCCCACACTGGTATTTGACTGAATTGCAACCTTGGTTGAGCTAAGGAAATATCTAACCGTGAGAAAAGAAAAAGAGAGAGAGAGGTTCCTTCAGTAAGCTACAGGTTTTCAGAAACCTTTCTTTGCACCTTTGTTTGCAAAAAAATACTAGAAGTGATGGCAACTATATAGCAAACGATCAGCAGAGGGCAATAATAGCTCACATCTTGCCATTCCGGTTGATCGAGCTACCGGCTTTGCGAGTGTCGTGTTTCTGTTCGACTGCTCAAGGGCAATGGGGCCTTGGTTCAAGAACTCCCTAAGTCGTGCAAGGGATGGGTATAAATTCTCTTCTGTTCCACTTTCACTGCAGCCTCTGTCTCAGCACCCTCACCATTACCTTGTAGGACCAGTTGTGATCCAATAATGAAGAGGAGCTACTTGATACCAAAATCTTGGAAGATTTTTTGAAGCAAAAGGGGAACATGTCATGCTTTAAGAAATATACCTATGAGAAATACACGTGTGTTTAGGGACCTGGGCCATTCAGCTGAGCACAGCTTCAGAAGGCCTTGTCTTACAGGGAGCTGTATTTTAGATACAAATGAGGTTCTGCAAACTGCTATGAGGTTCTGGAGGAAACAAGCTACTTGCAAAGACCTTCCAGAAGGCTGGATATGCAAGACAGGGAGACGAGGAGAGCAGAGGGTGACAGTCATGCCTGAGATTTTCCACAGTCGGTAGCAATGCAGGTGATTGTTCTCCCAGCCAGACTGCAGCCAAGTTCTCCTCACCTCTTAACAGGTGACCTAAGAGACCCCATCTCAGTGACTCACTTTCCCCCCTACCTGTTAAGGAAGTTACTAAGTTGTCTGTGACACACTGAAAGCAGTGAATGATAAAAACTAATCAACTATGCTACTCACGGCTCAGTGATGAACTCATATGCTTGTCACACTGCTGAGCCAGTCTGCAAGACAGAGGTGAAAACTGCTGACGGTGTTCCTCCAGAAGGACTGTAAATGCCAACGCACAGCAGGAGCTGGTGAAAAGTAAAAATACTCTCTCAAGTCTTCTCCCAGCAGGAGCAATATTCCAATTGTAATGCAGACATCTTGCCAAGTCATTCCATCCCTCAGGGCAGGTGAACTTTGAAAGAGTCTGCAACAGAAATCATTAGACTATAGTAAATATTAAAGAATACAAATGAAATCTTTTTTTCTGAACTTCAGTTTTGAGCGTGGCTTCATGAATGGTAAGAAAGCGTGATCACCGTATTGATACCATTAATAATGCTTGGAATTTCTGGGAACACTGGTTATCAGCCTCAATTAACAAATCCTCCCTCAATTCCCACTCTGTAGGAAAAGGATGGAGAGCAATTACATTGTCCAAAGCCACCACAAAGAGGGAAGCTGGCAACTGCTTTGTGCACCAAAAACTGTGAGTATACTGGGCCATGCCGAAACAGCAGAAGAATTCAAACAAACAGCATTGAATGACCAGCTGTGGAATGCAGTGAACACAGCTAGGTCAACAAGAACACTGATAAGAGCACAGGGCAACAAGCGGGATCCCAACCCAGGAGCCCATGGCAATGGGGTAGAGGTAACATCAGCTTTGCAGCAGGCAGCTTCTAGACAATTCTCAGCAGCACGCAGAGTGGAAAATGTAGTTGGGATGCACCTTTTTTATATTTTTGCTGTCAAGTCTCCATTCAGAGTAGAGTCATCTCTGTCAGTCATGACTCAATGCCCTTTCCACTAGACAACCTTCGGTCCCACTGTACAGCTGTGCTCCTACGCGGCTGAGACAGAGGTGATCTGTGCCCTCTTTTATCTTTGATTTTCTTCTGACTCAGTGCGGCATCGTAAGCCAGTTCAGACAGAAACCATTTCAGACTACAGCCATCTGTAACCACAGAAATTGAGCCAAGGCCAGTAATAATGCTACAAGCAAGCAATTAAAACCATGAAACAACAACAAAAAAACCCCAAATATTACATAAGTGTCATAAGCAGCTTGAATAACTAGACCTGACAAGACCTGGCAAGCAAAAAATGTATTGAAGAAATATTTTTGCAACCTTTCTCAAGATCTTTTCTTCAAAGAAGGCAAAACGTTGGCATTATCTTGGAAAAAAAAGGTACTGGAAAAATGTTTTCAGCAGATTTCTTTTCCTTAAAGTTTTCATCTTTAAAAGTTAAAATGGAATTGCATGCAAACGTTCCCATAGAGATGAAAAATAACCACATTCAGGTGGACAGAGGGTTCCTATTAAGATGATTGCATAGAGGATACAAAAATAGATGGTAATAGAAGTAGATACAAGATACCATTAAGAAATCAGGAGCTAACAAGACTCTCAGGACTGATTCAAGACTGCCTGCTGACAGCCCTTGCAGGTGGTGTGTCTCACAGCCATTAGTCAGATGTGCTGCCTCTGTGCAGCTCCTTCTGCAGGAAACTCCCTGCAGAAGAGCTGGCAGGTATGCCCTTAAAGGCAAAGCAAGTGTGCCAAGGGTCTTCCCATTTTCCAGCTATTCCAGCTGCAAGAATAGATTGCAGAGACAGCTTGGAGCACAGGAAAAAAAAAAAAAAAAAAGAAAAAGGAAAAGCACTATGAGAAGGCTCTGTGCACTGGCACAGGCAGAAGCCAGTCAGCTCTGTCAAGGTACAGAAGATGGCTGTAAGCCAGCATTGGTCCTGCTGGTCCTTGAACTGATATTAGCTCTGACATTCGTGTGATCTTGAACATTCATGCCTGGAGGACAGGCTTTTTACTCCATGAATTAAAATCC
Source organism: Alectoris magna (assembly GCA_030625065.1). NCBI lineage: Eukaryota > Metazoa > Chordata > Aves > Galliformes > Phasianidae > Alectoris > Alectoris magna. Next base: position 191,905,755 of record CM060560.1, on the reverse strand, counting down.
TGCCTTCAGCTACTCTCAGCAAGGTTAATGACTGTAATTTATTAAAAGGCCCATAATAGTTTGTTAAATGATGTTGAAAACGGAAGATTTGTGAAAACAAGTTACAAAGCATCCAGATATACAACAGGTTTGCACCATACTTCCTTTTAAGTGAAACTAGTCAGTCACTGAAAGTCACATATTTACCACCTCTTTTGGGCCAAGAAGAGCACATAAACTACATTCATGTGCACCTACAGTAAATGTGCAGATTTTCCATCCCGTACTGTTTGTTGATGCTCCAAGTGACACTGCATGATGGTTTCCTTCCTGTTATCTGCACCCCATGGACTTCACGAGAATGGCACAAGTGGCAGAGTATGCACAGAAAGCAACCCTCCAGAAATGTGGTTTCAATGAAGAAGCATCCTTCTTTGTGAGAACCAGTAACTGTTCATAGATGTTACCTCCTGACAGGCACGGCTGGCAAGGGAAGAAGGCATTAGTGCACAGGTGACCTCACCTATTCTTTGTACAAACCTTACTGACAAAATATTTTTAGAGCTTTATAAAGAAAATATACAGGAAAACTCTATATTCTAGGCTGGAAATATTACTTCAGTATTTGACATTTGCAAGAGACCCTTCATTGCTGAAATGCAAGAAAGTCTCCAGAATTCAGGTGATTTTCTCTTGTGCTGAGGGTCATATTTTCTCAGCAGGCTGCTGTGAAACTCCTGATATCTGGTGTCTGCAGTTTGGGTGCTTGGCCAAAAATGGAATCCAAACCCACAGCAAATGTACTAAGTTCCTCCTACAGTTCATAAAGAGAATTAAATGTTTTGAAAGAGTGATCTAAAAGCCTGAAATGCTTGGGGTGTGCAGAGGTGCTGAACAGCAGCCAGTGGGGAAATGATGCCTCTGGTGACCTTGGGAGCTGGGGTCTGGCACCCTATCTTGAGCATAGGGATATCTGTAAGGAGAGAACAAGGCTGCTGCTTTCCTCTTAAAACCTCCGGAAAAAAAAGTGTAAAATACACTTTTAAAATGTCAATTTCTGTTTCTTTATGGTGGCCAGAAAGGATTTGAATGTTGCTCCCTCTTGATAAGCACTTTTTTTAATCAAGATTGTCTCTCATCCCATTTTAGAGGTACACGTGATGCGGTGTCATGACCTTAAGAACTGAGCTGTTAGCGCAGGATCATTCGCAGATGCTAAAACCACCTCTTCCATCTGTCTTTGCACAACATCAAGAGGAAGACTGGATGGGGGGGAAAAAAAGGCAGTAACAAACGTGCTTTCTTTCCTCACTTTTAAGGATGAGATTTCCCTTTTATGGAGATATCTCTCAGATTATTTACTATCAGAGTCAGATATCTTTAATGGTACCTTCTATTACCAAGAGAACAAATGATCCTGTTAAAAAGCCAGTTCTTTGCTCATTGCCCCTGCCAGCTGCATGCAACTTCAAAATTACAAAGCACTCACTTAGATGAAGCGAATACTTCATTAAACAATTAAGCAATAAGGCAGAACAAAGGCTGTGGTTTCCAGGCCTTGTTCTGTAATTGTATCCTACAGCATTAGGAGAACCAGTGCTCAAGCACAGCATTGCAATTTAGGCTGGGATTATCCTCTAATAGCCTTGTCCCATGGCATTAGAGGATTGCCACAATGGGGAATTTTTTTATCCACTGATGGTAACATCAAATACATGATTTGTCCTTGAAGGTCTAGAGGTGATAAATTCCATCCCTCTTTCTTCCTTTCATCTTCTTTCTGTAACATCATGATTACAGGCTTTTACCTGTGCTTTCACTTTCTGAACCATGAAGGTTATCCGCCAACCTGATTTCTGCAGAGGTGCAGTACACTGAAGCCCAGTTCATAAGTAAGTATCACCAAGTCTCCCAAGCATGCTGTGGACTCTCTGAGCCTGAGTTACACTAAGGATGGAAAAGTTGTAAGCTGTGATGTTGAATGAGGGTAAATTTGCACTGGAATTTTCTATTCATCTCATAGAGCATATGTAGCTAGTGAGCTTTCAGTTCAAACAGAGAGGAACCTACAGAAATAAGGCAGATGCCGGTTCAGACAGCTGATAAGTAGCAATTGCGTGGATTGCAGAAGATATATAAATGTCTGAAGTCGAGATACATTCTGCTACAGACATCTAAACTCATTTCTTGAACAAGTAAAGGCTTGATGAGGTTTCTAATGAAATCACCACGATTTGTTCCACTAACTTAAAGCTGACTCCGCGCAGAGCACACAGCCCCACGTACCAAAAAGCCCAGACAGGATCCCTTTTCAGAACTGTTACAGAACATCCTGGATAACAACAGCAAGCCCTTTTCTCAAACATAAGGAATCCCTCCATGCTGTCCTTCTCCATAAAGCATTCTGTTCTGCTGAAACAGAAAATAGAGCTTGAATGCAAAATGCAGCTCACTGTGTGACAGGACACTCTGTCCTTGGGAACTGGAATTGTGATCATCCAGACTCATGTTATGGGCCAGTGGAGGGCCATTAGTGAATTAACTTTCAGTCTGAACAGGAATCAAACCAGAAATCTAAGAAAACAAATACATTTTTAAAGTATGTATGTTATGGATTTTTTCCTGAATAAAACATTTTATATGTTTCTTTAATTATACTTGCATTCCTCTCCTTTGGAAATAGTATGATTAATATTTAATTCAGTGGCATATTTTTCCACTGTCCATGGGAATGCAGTTTGTATCCATCTTGTACTTGCTGACTCTGGAAAATAACCAGCTGTCTATACTCACTGGGATGTATGGGAGAACAATAATAAAATGACAGAAAACACAATTTTTAAATAGCAGAAGTCAAAGACAAGCTGCTAGGTTTACTTTTCTATAGCATTAATTCTTTAGGAAGCTGATAACATTGGGCTACTTTAAACCACATACAGCAAAACCAGTAGAAGGCAGTCCCACCCATATCTCAACGAGCAAACCAAGGGAAAACCAAAGTATTTGCTCAAGGAGTAAGATCTGCTGAAGAAAAAGATTAAGAACTGGATACAGTAAAGGATTTAGACTCTTAAACTAGAAGTGCAGCTGAGTTACTGAATACCGAAAGTACATCCCAGCACTGCGAGGAGGGCACAACTCACTGGGTAACTTCTTCTGTAGACTTCTTCACATACCTGAAAATCTGGTCTCACAGGTGAGGTTCAAAATTTAGAGCACTTTATTAGACAACTTACTAATATGTCTGTCAGATTGGGTTCAATGTATCTGGAGCCGGCAGCGTGGATAAGAAATAAGAAGAAAAAGGCTTGATGGAGATAGAAGGTGTTCGAAAGCCAGAAAGGAGTTCTGGTGTAGACAGTGGGTCAAGAAGCAATGGGGTGGAGATGATGATGGAGGCGGCAGAAGAAATGGCCTGAGGACAGCGATGTAGCAACACAGGAAAGGGATCAAGTACTGAAAAGAGAAGGGGGCAAGCGTGAATGTGGGACTCCAGAAGAAGACAAAAAGAACACTGCAAAACTTGGCTAGAGAAAGCCAAAGCTCTCAATGCCTCCAGGTCTGCTTCTGTACAGGTACAGAATGACACTGGCCTCTGCAGCTTCAGAGTTATTTTCCAGTTAAGCTAGAACAGCCCTCAAAAACTGCATATCCTTATGGCTTAATACCAAGAGGACTAACTGCTAAAGGCATTCCTATAGAACACCTAATAAATGCTGACTGCTCTCCACAGATCCTATCTTGGCCATTTTTTTACAGCTAGCCATGAAATCCCAAATACTTTTCTAGGATGCGTCAGTCTAGGAGACCCGGTTGCACCTTAACCCTCAGGCTGTTTAAACTCATCTCTCTCTTCCCATTCTGAGCACCTGGGGAAGGAATGGAAGTTGTTCTTTGTAGCTCAGAGAAAAATAGGATTTTAGACCTTTCATCTTCAGAGAAAGTTAATGCTTTTTGTTCTTTCAGAGCCCAGATCGTCATTTTTGGAATTCCACATTCCTGTTCCCATGGCAGAAGATCCAGTTTCTGATGCTGACATCAGTCTGCTGCTGAGTCACAGTCAAATCCCAAAGTTGATCACCGTACGTTTATATCACTGTTTGGACTTCATCCTGGCAGCTAGATACTGAAAAGTAAGGTGTGCTGGGGTACCAAGTCCTTCAATAGTGTTAGCTGGGAGTGCCTTGCCAAAAAAAAAGACATGGAGATTCATGGGGAAAAGTTGTACAAATGAATCATAAATCATAAAGCATATCTCGTGTGGGATTACTGATTGTAAACATGAATTACAGTCAATGTAAGCTAGCTGGTATTTGTGATGTTACGCTGTACAATAAGCCACAATCTTGTCTTGAGGTTTCTAATTGGCAATCCATACAAATAACAAATCACAATACCACACTTACCACAAAAGAAAGTTAACTGTAATGACCAGAAAGTAACTCAAAGTTCACTTCGGCTTAACCCAGTTTTTTTCAGGGTTATCTCATATCCCAGTACACATTTATTGCCTATTTTGTCTGTTGCCTTCCAGTCGAAATATAAATCACCAATGTTCTAAAACAGGAGTGGATTTTACTTTATAAACACTGTCTAGCACAAGGGTGTCCTGAATTTTCACTGTGGAGCTTTCTAACTCCATTGAAATTCAGATACGTAACAAATGCCTTTCCGTCTTCAAGCATTTTTTCTTTCCTGACTGCTCAGTTCTACCAATTGCTTTTTAAAACCAAATCGCATGTAGAGAAGAAAAGACCCCCAAGATGAAAACTATTTGTGAAGAAGGTCCAAAACAGGTGAATAAGATCCTCTTTGGCCACAGCTCCTCAGTACAGCATGCCTGGTCTCAGCTATTTGCAGTAATAAATACAACAAAGCACATTCTGTGCGAGAAGAATGTTCAATTTTGGGCTGTAACACAAGGAAAAGGTGTCCGACTGCCAAGAAGAGCTTGCAAACACAATCCAGTGGCTCTGGTAACATTTCCAAATGGGCTGCAGAATGGCCTTCTCATACATAGGACTGTACTGATGTTGGGCATGCTGTGCTGTTGATACTGGAATACGATAGAAGTGCTCATAAAACACTGTCTTGCTTTATTGAGTAGCAACCTGAAATGTCAGTATCACATTCTAATTAATGATTAATGTTTTAGGAAGGAGATGCATACTTGAAATATTTTTAAACTGGTATAACAAGTTTTCATGCTGCAGAGGAGGGAAGTTCTCTATAATACACAGTAATAGGCTGTGTACTTGGAAATGTGTACCATAAATTTCCCCGCCTTAAGGACAGAATGTGTCAACACATAGAATAAAGCTAGTGCCAGCATTAGTAGTCAATAATGCTGAAGAACGAGGAAAGAAGAAAAAACATACAGATGATGATTAGAAGGACAATAACCTCTTTCAGACACACCTGGGATAGGAAAATTTAGCACATTTCCAATGTGAGACTAAACAGACCTTCTATCACAAGGTGCTGGGGGTAAATCAAGAAATAAAGAAAATGACATTGTGGAACTGACAAAACTCTGGAACTACGTTCTTCCTCAACGTAATGTACTCAGATAGCAGAGCCTTCGCTCTGGCAGGGTGAGTTAGCGTGTACTTGCACATAACGCTGTAGGAATAACACACTGACGTTATCTAACATCCCAAGTTGATGAATTGCAAAGCACTTTGCATCTGTTTAACAATGTTCCCAAACAGGAAATCAGTAAAGTACAGGCTTACATTTAAGTATATTCTTCAATTAAATGTGTTTCAACCCCCCAAAATGTTTTCCTCAGCCAGTGTCTGTTGGCTGTACTTAGCAGATGCCACTCCCGCGTCCCTCCTTGATGAAATGAAACACTTTCCTCTCCCATACTGTTGTGTAACAGATGTTGCAGGTGAGTCCTATGATCCTATACCAAGTTACCAAGAATAAAAGACAGAGCTGGGATCCATCTAACCTAACATTAGCAAGATGTAAAGTCACTCTGGTCAAGAGAGACACGTAGGACTTTGTTCAGGCTTAGCTACTGCAGCAACTGGAGATGTTTCCTCATAACCATCTGTCTAACTATGTCGGTGGAGATACCCTGCCTCCCTTGACTGTTTAGATTAGATGCCAACTCCAACCGACACAAAGCAGTGTAAATTTCTCCCTGGGATCCCAGCCACCTGCTGTCTCTTGGGCACCACTCCTGCAGCCCAGAGGAGGCTCCATGCAGAGCTGTAGGCTGGCCATGGTCTCACTGCTCCCAAGCCTTGCTGACCTAAATCACACAGCTCCCTCATCCTCTCTGTCATCCTTCTTCTGTCACAACACTTACTGTGGGTAAGGCCACATCGTTCTGAAACATCTCCTTCTTCCACGTGTTCAGGCACTTTCTGTTCCAGAAATAACTCTGCCACCACAGCATGGACAAGAAATAATGATTCCTGCAAGAGTTGTTCAAAGCCCCTTCCTAGAAACAGCCTGAAATTTTTACCGTGGCATGGGACATAAATCAAATCATTCATCTGATGGCTGACATAGCCTTGCACATACTTTCTATAAATAAATACCAGCCAGTATGATGATAAATTAGTAATAGAGAAGAGTAGATGGAACGTGTTATCGAGCCGCTATGGGCAGCAGTGCTTAACACAGCGTACAGACCGCTTTCCTCCTTGAAGACGCTCAGCAAAGAAGAGCGCAGGCAGAAGAGGCTATTGTTAATTTTGCACTGCTGTCACCTCCTTCACCCTTAACATCTCTCAGCAGAGGGGCAGCCCCTGAGAACCGAGCTCCTTCCCCAGCGCGGAGTGAAAAGTTAGGTTAGAGCGAACCCCCAGCAGAACACCGCACCCCCAAATGGCGGGGCGGGAATTCACCTCAGGGCTCCCGGGCGGCACCGCCCTCACACACCGCGGGCGGAGATGGCGGCGGCGGCGGCACCCCCCACCCTACCCTCCCTCACAGACACCCACACCCGTCGCACTTGACCGTGATGAGCACCGGCAAATCCCGGACAAAGGCGGCCGTCCCGCCCAGGCGAGGAGGAGCCATGACGAAGAGCCGCTCCCACCCGAGACAGAGCGCTCCGCCTTGTCCCCGCGCAGTGCTGCCGCTTTAACCGCCCGCCGTGGGTGTTGGCCGGGCGCAGTGCGCATGAGTTTGGTGGAGCTTGTGTTTAGCTTGAGAGCACTTGGAGAACTTGCTGTCCTTCGTCCTTCCAGTTCATCTGCTGTCCCTGTTAGGAGAGGCGCGGATTTTTGTCAGCAGACGGTGAGTCTTCTTCAAACATCTCTCAGGGCGCTCCTTCTGAGGGGACTTTTCCTTCCTCCGCTTCTCCCGCGCTCCCAGGAGGAGCTGTGCCCTGCCCTGAGGGGTCTTTCCCACCGCTCCCGAGACGGACCCGCGGCTGTCCCTGTGCCGCTCCGCCTGCCCCTGGTTGGTATTCCTCAGGCGCTTATCAGCGCTGGGTGGCAGTAATCCAGCGTTGGTCTTATTTCTCGCGAATGGGTGACTTTTTTTCTCAAAAAGTAATAGGACGGCAGCTGCCCCGCTCGGGTTTTCGCCCCATTGTTTTCTGAACTTCCTCCAGGCAGTCGGTGTGACGCACCGGAGTGCTGTCTGCTCTCCGGTTTCCAGCGGTGAAGTGGTGTGTAATGTTATCAGCGAGCAAAGAGAGACCGGCGCGGCACAGGAGAGGTGCTGCTGGGCGGGATGTGGTTCAGAGTACGGGGAATGGAAGAAAGAACTTTCAACAGAACGCTTTGCTATCGTAGGGTGGCATAAAGCCCCTCCAGCTCCAACCCCTACCATGGGCTGCGTGCTCCTACCAGCTCAGGCTGCCCAGGGCCCATCCGACCTTACTTTGAGCACTTTCAGGGATGGGGCACCCACAGCTGCTTCTCTGGGCAGCTCTGCCAGTGCCTCACCTCTGAGTAGAGAGTTTTCCCCTAACATCTAACCTGTATCTCCTCCCCCCTCGCCCCCTTTTTTCTTTTTTTTTTTTTTTAAACCTTAAAGCATTCGCCCTTGTCTTATCCCTGACAGACAGTGTGAGAAGTTGTTCCCTGCCCTGCTTACAAACTCCTTTAATTCCTTGAATTTTTCTTCCCCGTCATATTCCGTTTAAAAATCCACATGCAATTGTCAAAAAAAAAAAAAAAAAAAAAAAAAAGAAAGAAAAAGTGAAAGACTTTATAAAAGGTTTGATACCGGTGCATTATTAAACTTCAGATGTGCTGACATCCATTGTTTGATCAGGTTGAGTATTAGGAAAAAATTCTTCTTAGAAAGAGCTGTGAGGCATTGGCACAGGCTGCCTGGAGTGGTGGTGAAGTCACTGTCCCTGGAGGTGGTCGCAAAACATGGAGATGTGGCACTGAGGGACGTGGTTAGTGGGCATGAGGGGGTGGGTCGATGGCTGGACTGGATGATCCTAGTGGTCTTTTCCAGCCTTGATGATTCTATATGTGGTGTTATGGGCTCACTAAGGGTGATGGTAAAGAGCTGCTTTATTCATCTTTATTGCTTCCTGACTCTCCAGAATGTAGTTTTACCATTGGAAAAACTGTTGGCTTAAACAGAAGCAGATTTTAGCTCGAAATGTTTTCCCTACCCTCTGTCAGGTGCCTGTTCTGTCTGGAGAAGGTGTGAGACAGCTGGTGCTTCTGAAGGTTGTCAGCCTGGGTAGTTCAGGCGAGATTTGCTATGTGAAAGAGAAACCACTGCCTTCCAAACGCGCTCCAGATTTCCAGCAGTTAAAGATCTTAAGGGCATGTTTCCCAAATAGCTTTTGGTTGGGTATGGCACGCAGAGGAAGCGGCTGGAAATCTGTTGCATTTCATCCTTCTTGTGAGCAGTACTCAAGAGATGATGCAGGCAAAAAATGTGGAGGGTGGCTGTCTTCTTTTTATTGTGGCAAGGATTTTAAACTGTTACGATGAAGTACCAGAAATGTAGTGATTGCTTTCTCTCCTCTTTCATTTTATGGAGGGAGCAGAAGGGAAAACTTCCTTCTAAACTGAAGCGTAAGTCTTTGAAGCTGTTGCAATTTCTAGCTTAGGCTAACACAAAGATATTTTCAGGCTTTTCTGCAGGTCCTTGGCTAATGCAGCATTGCAGATATTTTTCATTGTACAGCTACTACTGTACAGAATAATGATGGTGGGCTTTTTCCTTCTTTTGCAGTGATAACACCTGTATGGGGAGGGGGGGGCTGGTGTTTAAACAGGAAAGAAAAACACTGATTACTCATGGCGCAAAGAAATTGAATACATTTTTGCAACACTATCTTTCTCACTATGGGCTTGCTTTGAGCTCTTACAACAGAGGGTGAATGAGTAATATGAAGTTTTGACTGGAAGTACAAATAAAGTCTGAAATGGGGAAGGAACAGGGAGATGCATGTTAAATCTCTGTGCTTTGTGAATAGTAAAACTCTTCCCCTCTTGATCATAGTCGCTTTTCCTTCTTTATATGCATACCTCTGAGAGAAATATTAACCAAGAATGCTGGCAGAGGGACTGGCTCGTTGGATATAGTAGCGAACACCGTAACTCCTTGGCAGTTGACAAATCACAGACTGACTGACCTTCTAAAATACTGGAGCGTGAACATAAATGACAATAAAAGTGGCTCTCAAAGCCAGCCAGACAGGCTCTGTCAAATTCTGTTGCCACATCCTTCCGCTTGTTTAATTAGAAAATAGAAGCAAGTAATTTTAATTTCCAGTGTAACAAACTGCTTAAAGATCTCCCTCTCAATTAGGTATTTACTGATCATTCCTATACCAATGAACGTACGAGACAAGAATTTACTGCTTTATTTTTCCAGTGCTGTTTTCAGCTCAGTTCACCTTGGGCAGACAGACCTTTATGTGCTTACATAGGAATTACATGGTCATTAAATTAATTTCTTTTTAAAGTAAACGTCTGCTTTGTGCTGTCAGTGTCTTCTGCCCTCTTCCTTGTACTGTCACAGCGATCACCGATGAATGCAGGAAAGCAACACCAAATCCCCTTGTGAGATGTGACACAGAAGCACTGGGGCTGAAAACTGTCCTGTCCTTGTGTATACTTCGTAAAGCAGGATTCGGTTCACCTTTGCCATGACTGTAGCAGTCATTACATAATGCAGCCTTAAATCCTGGTGATGCTACACCTGTAACGAGACAGAAGTTGACTAATTATAGTGGAATCTGTGCCTAAAATTCTTGGTGTAGATTTCATGTTTCCAAAGTGTTGGCTGTCATAGCACCACCCTGATGCTGACTGAAGTTACTGTAAGAGAGCTGGGTGCCTTCTTTGCTGCAGTTTGTTCAAGATCACTTGACATCAGGGGAGACCTGACCCATCACCTCCAACTGTTGGAAGCCCAGGTAGTACTGGACTGGGCAATCATGGGTATCAGATGTAGTTTTACCACTAAGCAGGTACCGATCATCAAACCTCAACCACAGACTACCAGTGAGAGCCCTATCCTTGTGTAAGATGTTAACCTAATGAAAAGTAACTACCTGCCACTGAGCAGAGTTTTATTTTTAGTTGTGATGGGGAGGGATTGAGAGTGCATTAGGGATGTTTCTCTGGTAGTTCAACCTGCAGTGCTATGCACAAAGCTTTCCCAGTGGTGCCTTAGCTGTAGGCAGCGGGATTCAGCCGAAGTTGCTGTAATGAACTGGGAACACAGATTACTTCCAAGGAGTGAGGCAGAGATGCATAAGGACCCATTTTACAGTTTTCCCCCTGCCAGGTTCTGTCTTCAGACTGGGTGAATATATGTGACATCGTCAGAGCCTGTAGTGGTGTTCCACCCTCTGTTTAAAAGAGGCAGCATTTCCCTAGCAGTAGAGAGAGAACAAGGAGAGAGATACTGAAAGTTCTGCAAAAGGTTGCTTGTCTTGCTTTGACTTAGCTGTGTACAGCAGGTAACAAAATTCTGAACGTATAGTATCTCAGAAAGGCCGTTCTTGAATATCAAGAAAAACCAGTTAAGAATGAAGCATGATACCGAATCCTTCTTTCTGGCTGTTTGAGGCTTGGATTTACTTGCTCAGAGGTGGGACCTTAAGTGTTGTTTCTGAGCAAAATGTGATTTGGAGAATTCAGTATAACGACTGAATTACTGTTTAGCGGCTGATGAAAATGTTGCTTTGTGGTCATTTCCTTTCATTTAAAAGTGAATTGCTACGTTTATTTGGGCTATAATTCGGTGAACCATTTAGGTGTGTGATGAAATGAAGGCAGCTGGATTCCAGCTCTGAACTGGTGCCTTACCCATCTGGTTCTTTTGCTACCTGTGTACAGAGGGTTAATTATTTAGTTGTTGGCAGCTCTTGCAAATTCAAGCACAAGCTGTATGAATGACATCCAGTGTGCTTCTTGAGGCTCCAGCTTCCAGATTTAGAGGACTGAGAGAATCTTTGTTTTTTAGTTTTAAAGCCAACGGATTTTGTAGCTCTCAAGTCTATGGAGAAAAGCCTGGGAGTTTGTCACGAATGTACCATAGAAACACAGCAACTAGAAAGTTTAAACCCAAATATTTCATTGAAATATTGCATTCTGGGAGTCTCATGTAGCTGTTAGCACCGTAATTACTGAGGTGGTTGGTATGTGCCTGTCCCAGGCTGCTGCGCTGCCATGAGAGCACCCAGAGTTCCCACTTTGCTAAGCGTTGTTCCAACTTGTTTGACACCAACTCTGAAAATCTCAATCAAAATGTTCTTCTTTTGCCTACTGTTTAGAGGCCCACGCTGTCATAGTTGAGGTGGGGCGTTCTTTTGGTGTTTTTTCTTTTTGTTGTTGTCGTCTTTAATGGTCGATGTTTCTGTTTGGCCAAATGCGCAGTGATGACAGCCCTTCTCTAAACAAGAGTAGGAAATGTTACTGGACCTTAAGTAACACTACCACTGTTCTGGACAGCTAGAGTTTTTGGTGTGATACGAGGCTGTGCATTGTAAGCATCTGTGCTCATGATATGGAGAAGAGTTGAACTCTTGGCTGGTTTTGGTTGACCTCTATTCCTAAAAACTAATGTTGTTGGTTGTTACTCCAGCTGTGTTAATAGCCCACAAACTTACTGTTTTGTTAACTATGAGGAGAGCCTACAAACTTACTGTTTGATTCCAAGGCTTGTCTCTGCTAGCAGAAAGAGCTAAGCAGCACCTCAGGCCATCCTGCATGCTTCTAGTTGGCCAACTTGCCTGTGATGTTTGACCTTTGTAGGCAGCGCTGTCGCTTGGTCTGCTCCCACACAGCTCCGACTTACTGTATATCACAGCAGCAGGAAATAGCTCACCTCTAAAGCTCAAGAATTTCCTCTATATTTCAGGCAGTGAAGAAGAATGCAGCTACTGAGTAATCTGTAAGAAGGAAATATGTCCACCCTACTGGATCAGCCAACTTGGAGCAGTCTGCAGCCACAGTGGCACAGCAGGGACGTGTTGTGGGCCAGTCTGTTTTGTTTAGCTGTGATCTTGTATGGCTGGTTCTGAGGTATGCTGCAGGAGCACTTAATACAAGGAGATTTTCATCGTGTTGTTAGACGCAGATACCTGCCGTGTTTTTGAAAGTCCTTGACTGCGACGTGCAGGAGGCTGAATGAATTCCTGCTCTGTTTGCTTTGTCATAGATGCACTCTTCCCCCAGCATCTGCTGCTAGCTGTTGTCACAGGCTAATAGCAATGCAGGGTCTCTGGCCTGCAGAGGCCATCATTTTTTATACCATTTTTACCATCGTTTTTTATACAGCGGCTCTCTGAATGACCTCAGGGTGCTTTCAGATGTTTGGGTTTGTTGTGGGTTGTTTTTTTTTTTTAAAGCAAACTCTCAACTTGAGCACTGCCACTGAATACAAGATGACTGACAGAGCACAGGGAGTTAAGCTCATGTGTTGGTATGGATGTGTACAGTCAACAGATGAAACGAACGTTCAGGTTCACTGGCCAGCTCTTCTGTCCCACTTGTATCACTGCAGAGTAGTTGCGGAAAACCAGGCACAGTGTTTGTGATGCTCGGAGTACAGCCTTGGCCTAGGGATCTAGCTTAGGAATTTAGCTGTTCTCACAAAGGGTGCTCTAGAAATTCTATGTATGGTGAAGAGAAGGAAAGACCGATATTATGCCCTTTTAAAAAATGTATAATAACTTCCTAAAAAAATAATAAGTTGACTCTACTTGCTTTAAGTGTATTGTGCAGTAAATGGGCGGTGCTGGCTGACACAGCGCTCGTCTCTGGCCTCTCAGTGTCTTCCATTTCTGTGGAATTGATCTCTTGTTTATGAAGCTGGTCTTCACACAGGATTATTAATATCTTTTTCCATCTCCTGCTGCAGAAGCAGTCCCTTCTAAACACTGGAATTGAACTTCAGTCAGAAGTAATCTTAGTCAGCAAAACTATTTTTTTTTTTTTTTACCCACGACTAAATTGTTTTTCTTCTTAAAGGACAGGCAGCACCTTATCTTTGATGGCACTTTATTACAGCCTCTGAACTACGTGCCCCTGCCAAAGCAAAATTAAATCTTTGAAGGTAAAACTCAATATTTCAATTTCTTCCTCTTGCCCTCTGCCAACATGCATATGTGAATTGTGTCCTCGTGGACACCTTGTGAAAGCTGGTTCCACTGTGACCAAGAAGCAATCATTTTCACTGACAGAATCACAGCTGCCCTGTGATGGTTGTTTTTAATATCCTGTCATGTTTCTGTACCCTTGTATCAATAACAAAACATCCAAAAAAAAAAAAGAAAACCCAGAACACTGTAACGTGCTGAACAGACCAGGAAACAAATCCTGAGCAGGTTTAATTTGTAGAGCATCTCTGAAGGTCAGGAGGAGCAGCCGTCTGTCGCCCTGCTGTTCTCGCTTCCTCTGATGATGGTTACCTTATTTCTGAACCCTTACTGGTTACCTTGGCAATCCTACTGACACAGCCCGTGGGGTCTCCTTGAAGTTCATTACATCATTGGCTATTTCTGTCCCAAATCCACAAAATGAAGAGGGGACATAAAAAGGGTGAAGAATCTTCTGTGTTATCTATGTTAAGGAAAGGAACTTGTTCGTAAAACGTGCTGTGTGTATTGCAGCAGTGCACATCAGCTGTGGCTGCATTAGGCATTGCACAAATACGTGGGAGCAGCTAATCCTTAATGCACAAAAACATAGCAGAGGGGAGAAGTAATGTTTGTGAGCTGCGTATGACTTTAATGGCCTCTAATGTGTGAAAGACAGAAGAAGGGAATTGTTTTCTCATCACCCCCTTCCTGCAGGATCACAGTTTATTGCACCTCTCCCAGGCCTCTCTGATATGAATGGAACCTCCAAAGAAGGCATGGCTTACAGCACAGAGGCAGAAGCAGTACTTGATCTTGTGTGGGAGGCTCTCCAAACCAGCTGAAGTCTCTGCCTTTATTCATTGTTCAGGAGCTTTATGGGACATCAGAGCCTCATCTCCAGAATGAGTAACAGGACATTATTTGTTGGTATTTAGAACTCATGGCTTTGATGGTTGTTACTGCTGAATCTGGGTATTCCTCATTAGGCAGTCTTCACATTTTAATCTCAGCTATGGTACCTGCAGTATTCTGGGGCAGTGAGCTGTGACCTCTCCTGGTAGTGTAGTCCATAAAAAGTTCACCAAGTCTCGAGTGTAACTGAAGAAATCTATAATGCATCAGGGAGGGACTGATCAGTTGTGGCGTGCCCAGCTTATGCTGAGGCACCTAAATAAAGTGATGCTGGCTGGAATTACGACCCACCTCTTGTTGAATGTCAGGAGGAGTGTGCACCTCTAATAGTCCCTCACTGGAAAAATACTCTTTCACCCATGTTTCACCTTGAAAGTCGGGAGATGACATTGAGTCTTTGGGAGGCTTCTGAGAGTTTCAGAGCAGTCGGGTGCCTTCTGACTGTTACATCTATGTTTTGTGTGCTGCTCTTAGACTTAAACTCCACTAAAAAACAACAGCCTTCTTCAGTGTGGCGTTGTGGTATGTGGCAACCAGAGGTATGGTGGGTGCTGTGGTGTTCTGATGTACACTTGTCTTGTGTGGTTCTTTAAGCCTTGACCAAGAGCACGTTTCTGCCTCAGTGTTAGCACTAAAAGACCATTATCTCAGGGACGCATTGTGACTATAGCTCATGTTATTAATAGAGGAAAGCAAGAGTGTTTTCTTTTCCTGTGGAAAAAGCAAGGTTAAATCTTATCTTATGAACATCAGGTCTGGCAATTTTCAGATCCTTGTGTTGTGGAAATCCAGCACTCTGTTTACTCGGTTTGTGCTTCCAAGAGTCGTTGGACCACAGCCTAGTTATATTGTGTGGGTGTCTTCCCACAGGACAGATGTTGGTGCTGCAGCATAGAGGAGGGAGCACTCATACATAGCTCTGGTAATGCCATAGCCCTCTCCTGGGAGGAAATGATCAGCGAGATGGAATTGTTGCTCAGTGCTGGCAGATGTTATCTCACTGCTATGAAACGCTAATCAGCTCACCAGGAGGCTCTGGTTTCTCAGCTCGGAGCTGACAGTGGTAGGGAAGAAGGAGAAGCAATCCAATTGAATTGGAGATGCAGGACTGACTTGGCTCAAGAGGCGACATGAGAAGCAATAATAAAGGGAGAAGCACTTGGGAAGCAGGACCATCTCATTTCATTTGTGTGGTGTCAGGGTCATGTTATCTAATTCCCAGCTGGTGCCATGTAATGTGGTACCTCACAACCAGCTGTTTTGAGGAATGTGTCACTGCTATTTCCTGGTCACCCGCAGGGTGGCTGAGAAGATGGGCTGTTGAAGTGCAAGGTGTTTTGCTCCTCCGTGCAATGCAGTTTCTTGTTGCAAAGATGTTTCTCTGCAATACATTAAGATGTTTGTGCTTTCCTTCTTTCCCTGCTTGTGCTGTTAGTGCAGAAGGGTGACGCATGTCTGTGTGATGCTTGGAAAACAAAGGGAGATATTCTGCAGTATTTTGTGATCTGATAATTCAGAGACCTATTACAGAGTAGGACTCTAGGATGACTTAAAGAACAAGAGCTTTGTTCCAGTAAGTGCTGGTGCATGTCTGTTCCAGTAAGCATCTTCCAAATACGCAAGTGTTGTTTCTTCATGGCTGAGTGAAAGAAAAGCTTTGTAAGCTTGAAAATGCAATCTATATGATATGGTGGTGCAAAAAATGGAACTATGCTCTGTTCATGGATCTTTAACCAGAAGTAGTCAACATAAAGCAGCTTGAGAAAACAGTTAAATTCAGCAGTGTTAGAAAATGAACTGGGTTCTGTTTCTCTTACATAGATAAATACTATCTGATAAATTGTTACAAGCTTTTAAAAGCCGAAGATGCTTGAAATTGGGTGTTAGTCTCTCAATCTGTGGGGTTCTATTACTGTTGATGATGCATCGTAATGGAAAACAAAAGCTGAATCTGTAGGATGGATGTTTATGTAGGCTCTGTGCTTGTAAGAGCAGACATCTAGTTAGGAAGCACATGGGATGGGATGCATCCTGCTACATCAGATTGTTAACATCACTCTTGCAGAGTAAGACTTTTTCTAAAGGTGCCCACGGGTGTTAGGCATGTTCCACAGCATTAAAAAGATGCCTCATAATAACTTGCACAGAATCCTTTTACTACTTATTTTCCACTTCTTTATATTTAAACCTGTATTTTAAAAGTAAAAGATGCTGTTTTCTGCTTTCAGAAATGAATACAACTAGCAACTCTACGTAACATGCTGATAGCATCCTGTGCTGCATTGGGATCGATAAGTCCAGAAGGTGTGATGCCTAGAAATCTCCTGTCAGATTTTCCTGAAGCGACGCCCGAAATCTCTCCAAAGCGCGCACTTGGGAGCATGGAGAGGGGTGGTGGTGTGGAGAATTGTGGCAACCAAGCTAGATGCAAAAACCTTGCCATGGTAAGTGCTTAATGAGCCTTATGCTTGGTGATGCAAGTTACATGAGTAGCTTGGTTCATAGCATGGGATTATTACTATTTTTTTCAAAGCCATGATCTCTGCGAGTTCTACTACTAACAGAGGGTTGTAGTCCTGGGTCTTAATGAGCTGGAAGACCAGAAGTAGCTACTCTGATGTGGTACGACAGCTTGTTATTCTGGTCTCATTGCCTCAGAAAGCCTGAAGAGTGCTTTATTATTTTATTAGAGAGCTGGGAATGGGTTTAAGGAGCATGGATAAGTTGGTTCTGCTGCCTGCACGTAGCACACAGTTCGTTGTCTCTCTGCCCTCTCTTTAAGTAGTTCATAAAGGAAGGTGAGGATAGTGCTTGGTTCGACGTATTATTTCTTGCTTGAGTTCTTTGTTGACAGCACTGAAGGAAGGCCTTAGCTTATTCCCCCTTCATACTATTAGGTGAGTAACAAATACGTCACCATAAACAAAGCTGTCTTTGGATTAGCGAATATGAGTGTGTGGCCATTTAAATAGTATGTGAGTAATTGAGGGAGTAGGATGCACTGCTGCATTTTTCTAATTAGCAGGATGATTCAGGCAGTGAACTCAGCAGGGTGGTTTGTACTGTGACATGCTAAGCCTAGAAAGCAGGTACGGTTCCTTGTGCATTTTTCGATTATCACAACCATTTGGAAAGCATCCATTTTTAATTGAGGAAAGAGCGCTCTGGTAAACATGTTTTCCCTGAATGGGAATATAAATCTCTGTCTTGCATTGAATGTAAAATTAAGCTTTCCATATCTTTGCCCTCCCTCCTTGTTTTCTTTAAATGAAGTAGCTTGTTGCTGTGAAAGAAGAAGTGATAAAAATAAGTTGGCAAGTTGATACCTGTGTTTTTTAATGCAACTCAAATGCTCTGTTTTGCACTACTTGGTGAGCGTTTTTGGCAGCTGAAGGTTGGTTCTAGTAAGAATACCACAACTTAGTTAATATTCTGTTGTATCCTTCAGCTTGTATTGCTACTTAAAACACAAAACAAATAGTACTACATCTAATCCCTTAACTGTTTCTGATCTGCTCTGGAGGAGAGCTGGAAGGGGGAGGGTAATGGAGGTTTAAGTAAGAGCCACGTCCACCATTTGACCTTGTAATAAGCAGTGTACCCTTAATATCTGAGGAAACTGGTTGATCTTGGAGAATTAGAATGGGCATTGCACTTCTAATTCAAGAATTCTAAGTTAAGTTTATGCTTTATACTCTGACTCCAGTTTTCTGGTGTCACAACTCATGTTTCCAGTCATGTTTCCATGAGTTTTATTCTTAACTGTGGTAAAAAAAAGGCATATGACTGGTCATTTGAAAAATAAATTGGATAAATCAGTATTGAATAATGAGGCTATATATAAATCAGTCTGTTCGTGCAGTCTCATCCTGAGTCTGCTGTGTCAGGAAATGACATAGATTACCTTAATCTAACTAGATCTTACCATATGATAACCCATATGATGATGCATCAGCTAGAATTAGAATCCCTCCCTAGTCCTAGGGAATAGCCTTCTCTTTTGGGTTCCTTTGGACGTGGAAAACATTTCACAGCAAATATTTCACTTAAAGTGGTGAGATGCTGCTGCTGCTGATCTCCTTTCAGTAGTGGTATAATCCCAGTTTCTGAGTTTGAGGGGTATCTGTGAGCTGAATAAGAAAGAAATTCTGCCAGTTGTGGTTGAATAAATAAAGCTCAAACTTCCAGCGTTGTTCGGACCATTCTTTTTTGTGACCTGGTGTTAGTAAGCAGTGTTGTTCTGTTGACTAATTCATTTCTGTTCGTTGCTGAAAAAGGCTTTAGAAGTCCTCAGGAAAAGAGTGGCACTATTCAAATGTGTCTGCTATATCTTTGTGTAATAGTGACTTAAAGGCTGGAATTTTGTGGTCCACTAAGAAGGTCAGGGCATTCATATGAGGCAAAAGTAGTTGCTGGAACATGCTCTGAGTGACTTTACCTTCTTCCTGAGCATTCCAGGGAAGGCCAGAGAAGATGAAGAACACCTGATGGCCCGATGGGAAGGAGGGGATAGCAAAAAGAAGTGTAGTAGTGTGTTTTCTTGCAGGCTTGTACTGCTGCAGCTTTCTTCCTGCCTGATTACAGAAGTGAAGCTCTTAAGCTTTTCAGTGTCAAACTACACTGGTTGCTAAACATAACCTTTGTATTGCATCTGTGGAATTCAAACAAAGCAAAGGATGTGGTAATGGAGACAAACACTCAGACCAGCTAAAGCCTATGCTGACAGCTCTAAGGCTGGTTTGGCTGACTGCTGGCTGTTCTGTATGCTGTGTGTGTGCTGGCATCCCTTCTTGTGGAGCTGGTTATGGGTTTAGGAATGGTTAGGAAATGGATGTAAACTTTCGTGTGCCAAAATGTGCTTAGAACAGAACTAAGTCAGTGTGCCTCTTAGCAGTCAGGTATTGTCAGTTGAGCTTGATTATGCCAGACTTCTCAGCTTATCTACATACACACGGGGCTTTTATTTGATCCCTGACAACTGTGGTCAGGTATTTTTTTCTGAGCGGAAAGTGAGGTGTAGATGTTTGTTCTGTCACAATTTCAGCAGACTTTTCTTTGTAAATCATAGATATGCAAACCTGATTTTTATGCTGTCAGATTTATCACGGCAGCTGAACCTATATTTAGATGGGCAGAGTGTTTGCTTTGATATTCTCATCTCTCATCACCACCTAAACCTGTTTCCTGTCTCTGTGTCTTGTAGCCATAAAAGCTCTTCCACGAGGACGTGAATTTTCATGTCCATTCTGGCTTCTCTGTAATGAGGGTGGTGTTAGAACAGATCCTCAACAAAGGCATGAGACAAGTGTACTCCTCCATGCTTGGGACTGGTTGTGCTGTGCAAGAGGGAGGGTAAATAAAGACGCTGTGCTCTGCTTGGCAGTTCCCACTTCCAGAAGCTGTTCTTGAATGACATTCAAGACATAGGTGCTTCAACGATTAACTCACAGTGAAATACAGCTGCAGCAATTTAAGGACACTTACTCTGGAGATAAAGCTAGCTCTTAGCTTTTCTCAGTTAATTTGTCCTGTTCCTTAGATGAGGTGTGTGCAGGCTAGCTTCTTAGAGACAAACCTCACTTCTTCACTCCTACAATCGTACCACGTACCCATTCTCAGCCATGAGTAACTACTTCAGTTTCTAGGTGTGAATTACATGCTAGGACAGTATCACCTGCTAAGGTCATACCAGAGGACGATGAGTGCTGAGTGCTGATTTGGAGCTGCACTGTAATAAGCTGTATGAGTGTCTTGGATGTTGATGGCTCCAGTACCTTTTGTATCTGAATGTGTCTTATTGAGGGCCAGGCTTGAGGGTTAGTGGGTTGCTTGGTGCTCTCAATGGGCCGTGCTGTGCTTTTTGATTTTTCACATTCACATCAGACCAGTCCTTGGTTAATGCCCCAGTTATCACTGCTCTTTTGGAATAGCAGTGAAGTCAGTCAAGTGACCATTTCTTTTGGTCACTAATCAAGTAACTTAAGAACCACAGCTGTGTAGCAATTTCAGAAGATATCTTACTCTGTTATTTCTTGGAACAAGGCTCCTCTGTGGCTCTAACAAGATCTGATACCCAGTCATTGAAAATGATGCATCATCACAGATGCCTTGTATAGTACTGGTGACACTTCCAACACTGAGTGTGCACACAAGGCCAAGTAAGCATCTTGTGAGTGGGCTGAGCTGTTTTAGTGTCTTGTTCTCCATGTTTAACTTGGGGCTCACCTAGTCATTTCACAGTTCTCTCTTACAGCCTAAACACTAATTGTTGTTATTGTTATCCTTTATCAATCAGTACAGATGATGCAAATGCAGCAGACTTTGTTTTAGAAGTGCATCTTGCTGCTGTCTCTGCCCCAGCCCCTCTGAAGAGGTCCTGGGATTCCAGCGTGGCCTTAGGAGTTCAGGAATAAGGATGGATTGTATCTCTGAGTGACCCTATCCCACACAGCTGTATTTGGTTGGGTGGCAGCTATTGTTTGCACGTCACAGAGTGAGTTATGCTGTGCTTCTTGCACTTCAGGTTGATGGTAGTCATTCTTACTACCAGCAAGGCAAACAGCGGGGAGGAAGAGGAGCTTGCAGATTGCTTCCTTCAATCTGGGGGTACAGGACTAGGGGTAAGGAGCCTGTCTCCTAGCAAGGAATGACCTTGCTGTAAAATGTGCTGGTGAGGATGTTGTTGCTGTAGTGCATACATTGATTTCAAGATTTATAAACTGCATCATTCAGCTTCGAAACAGAATCAAGTGGGTGATGATTATTCCAGCAGGTGGGTAGCTCTGCTCTCTTAACCTCACTGATAGGCACTCCTGAACCTCCAGAGCAGTCTGTCTTCTGCCCTATTACTTTCTCATTAAGTGAATGCTTGAATTCGAGTTGCTGTAA
Source organism: Alectoris magna (assembly GCA_030625065.1). Taxonomy (NCBI): domain Eukaryota; kingdom Metazoa; phylum Chordata; class Aves; order Galliformes; family Phasianidae; genus Alectoris; species Alectoris magna. The sequence goes on along the minus strand of CM060560.1, from coordinate 191,884,442 downwards.
TGTGTAAACCAATTTCCACTTGTCTTCACTTCAGACAACATAGAGCAGCTTTGTTGTAATGGGCCTGGCGGTCAGCCGTTTACAGACTGCAATATATACAAGGCTGTGTCTGCCTGCCACCCATTCTTTGCTGTTTTAAAAATAACACACTGCATTCTTCCAGCCTTCCTGTGCAGCCAAATATACTTGTCACTTTGCTGAGGGCCCAGTCCAGCTTGGCTGCATCCTTCCAAAAGTTCAGTGGCTGGATCAGAACTCTGTGTTCTGCGTGAGGATGTGCCGTGATTTCATCACCCTGGTTAATATATCCCAGGATGACGTTTGCATGCCTCAGTGGTGCTGTTTCTCCCCCCCACCCCTCTTTACAGCACTCGAACTGACCTGCAGCTACTTCTGTTTTCTACTGCTTGTTGGTCATCGCTCTATTTGTGCTGTCTCTTCTTTCCAGATGAAATAATACGTGTGGTCTATCAGCACACCATGTGGGTCATGAAGGTGTTACTGTGTCCCACTCTGTTCTCAAAGCTACACGTTTTAGCATGAGGCTGCCAGCAGATACCAAGTTAATTGTTTACTGTTAGGGAAGTATCAGATAACAGAGGTTTGGAGCTAAATCTGTTCAGGGCTTTTCTTATTTGATTATCTGATTTGGGATGCATCACACTGCTTCTCACAAACATCAGTCTTTCCCTTGCCTTTCAGTTATATAGACACCTTCCAGTAATATCATGTAAGTTCCTAAGTGCAAGGTTGTGGATGCCCCATCCCTGGAGGTGTTCAAGGCCGGGATGAATGGGGCCCTGGGCAGCCTGGTCTGGTATTGGATATGGAGGCTGGTGGCCCTGGCTGTGGCAGGGGAGTTGGAGCTTCATGATCCTTGCGATTCCTTCCAACCCAAGCCATTCTATGATTCCTCATTCATCCGTTAGTGTATTTTGGGGGGAGGGCTATGTCATAAGGCCTTCCAATCAACATGCATCACATCTTGTGTGCTTACACCTGTTGCCTGAGTCAGTGAACTGCTCAGGAGAAACTGGACGGGTGTGAAAAGATTTGTTTTTTTTGTGAAGCATGAGTGACTTTAGCCTGAAAGTTCTTTTGAATTTTCCCAGGTCATTCTAAAACAGAAATTAAGGGAATGAGCTGAAATAAGCTGAACTCTGATACACAGAGAGAGGTGCTCAGAGTTTAAGTAGATTCAGTATTGCTTGAGCTTGCTTTTTTTACAAGCAGGTAGGTCTTGTTGAGTCCATTATTTTAGTTCATCCTGTTTATTTCTTTGATGCTTGTAGGTCATTCTTTTCCTCATCTACAATTGATTATACACTCTGCTAATTATTACAAGGCATGCAGGCGCAATTATGCTAACAGACTGAACATAACAATATTCACTATTATAGTCCTCTTCCAGAAATGAAGTGGTGTTATCAAAATCATCAGATAGTGGGTTGTAAAGGAAGTGCTTTTTGACACAGCTCACAAACCATGGAACTCGCTGCCGCAGAATGCTGTGAATGCCAGCCATTTAAATGAGCTTAAACAATACCGTGAATTCATGCTACAAAGGCTTATTATGGGCTATTAAGCACATAGATGTGGATGCCACTGGGAAGTCCTTAAGCAGTGTATTGCTGGAAACGGGGAGGATGTAGGGAAGGAAGGCACAAATGCAGTGTGCTGCAGTATTATTCTCCTTACCCTGTTCTCCAGCCATCCGCTGGTGCTGGCTGGGGGCAGGCTGCTGAGAAAGTGGGCTGCTTTGGCAGGATGTTTGGGAGTTCTTGCTCTCATCTGTAACTCACTTGATTCTAGCTGAAGCAATGGAGCTGTACAACCCCTCCTGTTTCATTTTTCTATGAATGTAACCAGAGGAACTTTTTGTTTTTATCACTGAAGCTTTTGCACCTGTCCTGATGCTGTTCTTATACTCAGAGCTTTCGTTTTTCCCCGCTTATTTTACAAGAAGAACCGTCTCATGTTATTAGCAGGCGCAAGTGTAAGTGGTGCTACACTGATCTCTTCCCACGTATTACAATAGCTTGTTCCCTTTGTGTTTTCTGAGAGGCACTCAGTTATTTCTCTCCCAGGGAACTGTACTTCTTAATTCTTTGGCACATTAATCCTTTGTGAAGCGGCTAAGTCAGTTGAATCCAGTGTTGTGGTACTGTGCTGGACAAAATGAAGCTATTTGACTTGGATAATAGTGTTTGATTCTGCAGATTGCTAGAAAACCATTCTCATTTAAATATTTTTAACTATTGTGGATGTCTCGGCACTTTGCTTTGAGTCAGATGATCCCAGGGTCTGGGTATGATCTTCTGAATTTCTTCTGGACACTAACATGGATCTTTATTCTGCTCCATTTCTCTCCTTTGGGGGCCAGTAGGTATAACCAGCTCAACTTCATTAAAAGGCAGTGTGGCATCCAAATGAATTTCAGATTAATGCCTGTGACCATCAGGCAGCTTCATCTTCCGAAGATGCGAGCGTTGTGTCTGAGCTGCCTTTTTCTAAACAAAAGTCAGTGACAGAGATAGCAAGTTGTGCCACGTGCCTTGATGTGTGCAGCAGAGTCGATGTTTGAGAGCTTTTTGTGGCCCTTTGATACTAGTTGGCTCTTTTGGACAGGTAGGAAAGGGATCTTTTCTATGAAATGAGAAGCTGGAGGAATTGAACAGGATTGGAACAGGAGGTTGCCCGAGCAGGTTGTGGATGCCCCATCCCTGCAGGCATTGAAGGCCAGGCTGGATGTGGCTCTGGGCAGCCTGGTCTGGTGGTTGGCGACCCTGCACATAGCAGGGGGGTTGAAACCGGATGGTCTTTGGGGTTCTTTTCAACCAAGGCCATTCAATGACTGAAGCGGGGGAAGAAAGAAAGAGAGCTGTTTTTCTTTAGATGCTTTTCCTGTTTGGCATAAGCAGGAAATGTTAGGCTGCACAGGGCTCTAAAACATTAATGCCAGCTGAGCATACTTGGCCATTTCAGCATCTGGAATTTCTTCTGTCTGAGAGTCCTTTTAATCCTCAGCTAAGGCACAACTTTTACACTTAGGCTCTCTTCAGGCAGTAGCTGCTAAAGCAGGTAGCGTTTTGTGTGTGTGTGACTTGGTTTGGGGAGGTGTGTTTATGTATTAAGTTGTGAATTACTGGAAAGAATGATGGAATAGCTGGAGTAACTGGAGAGATTCTTCTTGGACTGTTACAAACCCAGATTGTTCAAGGAGAAATGAGGCCTGGAAAACCAGCCCAGAAAGAATATGAACTGTTCCGTTATTTGGAATATGTGGAAAATGAACTAATTGGAAATAGACCTGGTAGCCTTAATCATAGCTGGCACCACTTAACCACAACAAAATTCTTCCCATCTTTCTGAAAGCTCTACTGCAGTATAAGGTACCCTCTTGTGTTACCTACAGCATGCTGCTGTTCTCAGACCAGGGGCTGAAATCGCATCTCTGAGCTCCTTTGCTTTGACCAATCTGAGTTACTGGTAGGTTTATCTTAACTATCTTTGCTATGGAGGTGTGTCTGTTATTGCCATCTTAGAAATGAAACTTGCCGTGCCTGAAAAAATAACACTGCTTATCCTCTAGAGCTGCTGTATTTTTATTTCTGCTGTCTGAAATGACACTGGTCATCTGGAAAGGAAGCTGTATGAAGAGATGAAAGAAGTACTGAGATGAGGTTGGCCTTTCAAATAGACTCATGGAATGGTTTGTGTTGGAAGGGACCTTGAAGACCATCTAGTTCCAACCCCCTGCTATAGGCAGGGACACTTCCCTCTAGACCAGGGTGCTCACAGCCCCATCCAGCCTGGCCCTGACTGCTTCCAGGGATGGGGCATCCACAACCTCTCTGGGTACCCTGTTCCAGTGTCTCACCACCCTGACAGTAAAGAATTTCTTCCTAATATCTAGTCTAAATCTACCCCCTTCCAGTTTAACGCTATTTCCCTTTGTCCTGTCACTACATGACCTTATTAAAAGTCCCTCCCCAGCTTTCCTGTAGGCCCCTTCAGGTACTGGAACGCTGCTATGAGGTCCTCCTGCAGCCTTTTCCATGCTGAAAAGCCCCAGCTCCGTCAACCTGTCCTTGTAGGGAGGTGCTCCAGCCCTCTCGTAGTCTTCACAGCCCTCCTCTGGACCCGCTCCAACGAATCTAGGTATGCCGTATTCTGCAGATGTATTTGTAAAGGGATGGTTACTTATTTCATGTAGTACCACACACTGGATCTGCTGCCACCGTGAACCTCTTAAACAAAAAACCCTTTTTTTTCTTTGCCTGCGGATGTCTGGTTCTTGCGATGAGCTCACCCACAACAAAAGCTTCTGGGAGTCCTGTTCAGCTGGAGCTACCACCTACCAAACAACAGCTCCTTTCCTGTCATTCTCTCACTTGCTAGACATAGCAGCCCTATGAGTATTTGGGTGGGGAAGGAAGGAGATTGCAACATCCATAAAGGGGAAAAAAAAAAAAGGAAGGCTTGTCTGTCTCTCACTTTTCAAGTTCAGCTGTAAAACTTTCCTTGGACTTTGAAAACTGTGCTTTGCCGTGCAGCGAGCGCAGGCCGTGGAATATGTCAGCCTTTGAAGTTCGTGCTTTAAATAGGCAGCTGCAAATGGCATCCAACTTCAGGCTGTTGTAGCAGTTCTGCTGGAGTCTTCTGTATTTCATGCCTTTATTTACAGGGGAATTCAGTGAAGAGCCCTGAAGCACTTATTTTTCTCATCCTGTACTGTTTGAAGTGCTTGGAAACTAACTGGTCCTCAACACAATGCAGTATTTCATAGATCTTAATCTGTGGGCATTACTTTTCTACAGAGGTACATTGTTCCTGTTTTTAATGCCAGGGATGAGGGTAAAAGCTTTGTTTGCAGTAGGAGTTAACAGGTAGAGCTAAGCGGTTGCTTTCTTCCTATTCTAATATAAGGTCTGAATGCGCACAGTGAGTTTGATGCACTTTCTGCTGCCCCAGCAAGAAGTCTTCAGTGTTTGTAATGCCTGCCTTTAGCTGTGTGCCTAAATACCCCTAAACTGAAGTAGCCTTGTTAGGTGCATGAACAGCCATATGTCCTTGGAGAAGTCAGAAGCAGAGAAGAGAATGGAATCCATCTTTAACTGCTTTACTGGTAAAATTCAGTCCAGAAAGGGAAAACCTCACTTCCCAACAATGCTTAATTGCATTCCGGTACTTGCTTAGCTCCCTTGGGAAATGTCCTTCCTGTATCCATTGTCTTCATGCATTGCCTTTCTTAATCGTTCTTGGTCATCTCTGAGCTTCTGGAAAAGTGTTTCCCAGGGTGGAGGTGAGAGTTTGCACATTGCTGCCTTGTCTCTCATGGTGATGTTGAGTTAATCAGGAGCACTGACTCACAGAAAATAAGAATTAGATGATTGAAGTGATTATTTATCACTTTTGTGCTCTACAGGATTGTTTCCTGCTGGACAATATAGCCCAAGGCCTTTTACTGCTGGGGAACACATCCTCATGATGGTCTCATTTCTTTCTTTCCATAACTCAAGAACCTTCCTGAAACCTTTTCCCTTCTTCTTACTGCTTTGTTGTGAGAATTCAATCTATGATTGAATTCAGGATAACTCAGTTTGCAGTGATGGAGCCATATTTCAGCTCCAGCTCTGCTTTCCTAACAGCCAAGTCTCCCCACTTTGGTCTAGAGCAGAAAGGGAACAAACCCATCCGAACTGTCCTGAATGCACGCTCTCCTTCTGCTGCTCCCAGCCCTTGTCCCTAGGCCTGGTACACCAACAGAAATGGCAGCTCCACTATGGGGTTAGAAGATGTTCTCTGCACTTGTAAAGGCACAGTGCTGTGGGGTTTGGTTTAGTTTGTAACCCACTGTTGTGATCTTGTTAGCATTTTCCTTAGTCCAACTCAAAAGGGCACCAGTCTGCTGAATTGAAGTCAAAAAGGGTGAAATACCAATTGCTGCTCCTCAGCCAACACGAATGCACTGTGAGCTCCTGGCTGTGTGATTGGATGCCTCTTCGGGAAGGTATGGCACAGCAAGCAGGATATCCTTCTCATGAGACCACCGCCTGTTGCATCCTGCTGCTTTTCCTCTTTGCAACCAGGGTTCTGTATTTATTATTGGTGTACTTATGTGTACTTATCTGCGGGGCATTAATCTTAATGTTTATTCCTTTTTTTTTTTTTTTTTTTTTTTTTTCCCCACATAGGATGATGAGAGTATGAAGTACTTAACTCATGAAGAGCAGGATGTTCTCACCTTCTTTGAGGAAACCATAGATGCCTTAGAGGACGACTTGGAGGAACCGGTCCTACGTGACAGTGGCATCCACTGTCAGTCTCCAAGGTCAATGGAAGAAAATCTGTCCAGTCATTCAGAGACTGAAGATATCATCGACTTAGTGCAGTCAACACCTGAGAGCAGTGACCATGAAGGCCCTCCCAGCAAAGATGCAGAAGCAGGTAGCAGTATTTCCTGAAAATGTTTGTTCCTTTTGACTTAGCCGTGACGTAATCTGGTTTTGATCAAAAATCAGAATGTGCAAAACTTACAGAAGCCTTTTGAAACACACTGAAGCCAGCGTGCAGAGCGAGTGGTGGGAAGAGGGCTTCTAGCAATTATGTTGTAAACACAGTGATTTGAACTCTGGGATCCCCTGTGAGATGCCATTGCTCGTGGTTCAGTTATAGGTGAGGTGGGCTGAGTTGTTAGAAAGTTTGGGTGAGGTGGCACTGATGTGTGCTGACCCTCGATGAAAGAAAACCCTCGTGTTCTGCTCTGTGTGAGGAATTACTGAGGTTAGTGTTGCTTTTTCTTTTAAGTGTTGGATGCCACCCGGAGAGCTGAGAGCCCCAAGCCAGCTGTACCTGCTGACCTTCCCCCACATCCCTGTGTACCACCACAGATGGGTGAGATGCTTCCTCCTCCACCTCCTCCTGCAGTGCAGCATCCAAAATTGCTTCGCTCTGTCCCCACTCCACTCATCGTGGCCCAGAAGATGTCTGAGCAGCAAATGGAGAGCAGGGTGCGTTTCCCCAGTGCCCTGAAGGAGGGGAATTCTGACAGGAAGAAAACTGTGGTAGCCAATGGTGATTATTTTGCAGCTCCGAAGCACCCTCCTGTGCCTGCACCCAAACTGCACCGGTTTCCAAGCAATATCAACATAACAAATGTCAGCGGCAAAGAATTCAACGAGACTATCTCAAAAGCAGCAGTTAATGTACAGGAGCGGAGAGCTCAGGTGCTGGCCAACATCAATGGGGGATTTCTGGCAACTGAATTGGAGGAGAGGCAGCAAAAAAATGATTTCTTGTCACGCAACAGAAGTTCTTCCTTAAGGGATCTCTCCTCTGAGCAAATGCGCTATGAGGCCCTGACAAAACTTGGCCTTGTTAAGGGAAAGCCAGCTCAGGACCCAGTGGATCAAGCCCCAGGTACTCAGCAGCTTGATATGCAGCCCAAACAGGCAGATGCTGTTCCCAATGGATACCAAAACATCCACGAGGCTCTAAAAAGTGAGCCCAGCCCTTTCCTTCCTATGGGCAAAACTGTAACAATCAAACCAGAGGTAGCTCTTACTGCTAGCAAGGTCACTCAGCAGAACACAGCAAAAGGTTTTAATGATTACAAGCAACCTAACCTAACCCTGGATATGAGGAGGAGGTCAGGTTCACTACCCAGACCTTCAGGATTTCGATCGCAGGGGATAACAGTGAAGTTTTCTGGCCGTGGCTCAACAGAAGAAGCGAGGAGAGAGGCACTGCGTAAGCTGGGACTGCTGAAAGAGACTGCATAGTTTGGGATGGGGACGTGACAATGGAGGGGAAGTCACGGCTTTGGGCTGGAACAGTCCTGACAGGATCGGGATCAGATTGGAAGGAGATACGGGAAGATCTCTGCTTCAGGCAAGCTAAGGAGATGCTGGTACTGCAGCATGGCTGTTAGTTGCGGACTGGCACTTCGTAAGGCTGTGCACTTTGGTGGGTTTCAGCCCTGCTTCCTGTAGAAACATTCATCTGTTGTTCCTTGTGATTAAGAAGAACTTTATTTAAGTAATGCTGGACTGTAGTAGAGGACAGCTTGTTAATGAAGTGTACAGTGCAGTATTGTTGTACATAGCAAACTTAATGGAGAATCTTCCTTTTGCTCTTTTTAAAGCCAAAAAAACCCAACGAGAGCTCTGTTCCTGCACACGTCTGTGTTATGGGAGCTCAAGATATGTCAAAACCAGAATTTCTGACCAGTGTGACACTTCGGTGACGCGCTCTGTATTACCAGGCTTTGCTTTCATCCCCTTCTGGTGGTGGACTCTTCTGCTCCCTTGCTCTGTGCCCACTCAGCTGCAGACTGCGCAGAGGGCAGTTCCAGTTCTGAGCTTCTCACTGGAGCAGCCCAGGCTTGGAGTGGGTGACTGCATCGTTCTGCTGCTTTGCTCCAAGCTGCCTGCCTTCCTTCCCAGCTGCTGCTTCCTGGCCCTGCCCTCACAACCCGTGTCCAGTGAAAGGCACCAGACAGGCCTCAAGGATACACGCCCTGTGTTGCATTCTGCACCGACGGCCAAAGAGCCTCTTGACAATCTGTGATCCCAGCTGTTCTTTATGAGAAGCCATAGGAACAAGTCAACTCCGTACCAAATGTGAGAGCATTCTGTCAGAGGTCTCACCTTTCACCTTGATGTTCCCACGAAGAAAGCTGTTACTTCTCAAGCACCTGCTGTGCTACACTGCGAAGGTGTAAATTCTGTTACTTCTGAAGAGAAAATAAACCGCATTTGATCTTCCTCGAGGCTGACAGACCTAATAACCCTCTGCTCAGAGCCTTATTTGATTCTGCCCTGCCAATACATAACAGAAATGATAGCCAAAATTCCTGCAGGCTAAGTGGAGTCACAGGAGAGAGTGAGAGGTAAAAGCACATTGCTCCTGGAGGCTCCACGTTTGCGCATTTTTGCCTTTGTTCGATAGACATGATGGTCCCAAAACGTGTGCTGGTATGGTCTGGGATTTTGTTTTATATATATATGGCAAAGCTGCTCTTCTGTAATAAAATCTTCTGTAATAAAACTCCCTTTCCTTTTCGTATACCTGAAACTATCAAAACCAGCCATTGAAAACCCCAATGCCAAACCCCAGCCTGCCGCACAGGTAGGAATTCTCAGACTGTTTCTCTAAAGGAGAAAACTCCCTTTTTCTCTGCACTTTCTGAAGCCCCCAACAGCCCCCTCTCTCTTCCCTGAGAAGCTGAGTAATAAACCTTGGAGGGGAGGAGGGGAGTGGCAATAATAGAAACTGCCGCACCCTTCACAGAGGAGCTCTGACATAACTGTGATAAACACGTTCGTATTCTCGTGATAAAGTATTTCAAACCTGCTGAGCTGTATCTGCGAACGAAGCTGTTGTGAAGGAAGGATCTTTTCATAGTTGTGAACCTGCCTCCTAAGTCAAAGATTTTGGTTGTTGTTGTTTTTAATTTATCTATCTATCTGCTTGCTCCTTTGAAGCTTTAATGGCGTTGTTCTGGTGTCCGCACGGTTCCGTTGCGCAGTAATTCTCTGCAGCCTTTTTGCTGGGTAAGTGATCACACTCCTTGCTGCGGCAGCCATACTGTACGTAAGCGCCCAGTAATTAAGAAATGTGGCCGATCCTCCGGCTGGCAGAGCAGTAAGCGTGCATAAGCGAACGGGAGAAGTCCTGCTGGAACAAAGAAGGCTTCCTGTATGCTGGGAGGAAATCGTATCATATTCTTATTTTACTGGGATTTCGGTCTCCAGTCCTAAATTTGAAAGAAGGCGAAGCACAGAAAATGCATGGCAGCACCTGGGATGGAGTCTCACATGTGGACAGTGTGGGATGGATGCATCATAATTTATTAACGTAGCCTGCTAAGTCAACCTGAATGTTTCATGGCCTCTGCGCCTGTGAATGCTGTTAAAGACAACTCTACATTATACATGTGGGGGATGTACAGAGCAATCTTCACATCTAATCATTCCCTGCCAGCTCTTCGCTTTGGGTTGTTTACAGCTGAGAATCCACGCTAACTGAGAGGCGGGGGGACACGACTCCAGTTGTCCCACTGAAATGCAGCCCCTTCACTAACGGAGCCCTCCTCAAAGAAGTGTCTGTATCAGTTTTAATGTTTAATAGCTAAAGCTGCAGTGTGCTGAATTAGCTGGACTGTGTTCTTTCAGCCTTGTGTAGGGCTGTGGCCTCAGCTGCTGGGAATGGGGACTCGCAGCTTTTCAGCTGTGGATGAGGTATTTGGCGTAGCCTTTCACCATAGCAAATATCCAGTTGGTAAACTCTTCACTGTGCCTAAAACTGTAGTGAGTAAAGCCATGTGCTATATGAAGCTATGAGTCTAGCTGCTAATCATCTGTATATAACCTTATCTCTGGTTTGTGTACCTCGTTTTGTGTGTATATGTTGCTGTGATATTTTTTTCCTATGTTAGAAGTAACTGTCTTGCACAAATCCAATAAATCCTCTATTAAACTGAGATAAAACCAATGAGCCCATGGCTGACGGGAAGTGGAATTCCATTCATTACCGTGGTAGCTTGCCTCTTCCTTGAAGGAGGAAAGTGACTGTTTCATGGCTAATAACACTAGTAACCGTTACCTTCATGTGGACGTGAGCCACAGCTCAGCCCTCCAAGCTGGAGTGGGCAGGAGCCCAAGTGCTGAAGCCCCAGCAGGGCTGCCAGCTGAGCCTTCTGCTTGTGCACTGCCCCTGGATGCAGGTACAGCGAGCTTAATACAGCTGCTATGAGCTCTCACAGCTGAGTGGGCTGCAGGCCTTCGGTGCAGTACTTCTCCCTGCTCCCCTCACCTTCTGCTGGAACAACCCCTGCCTTGCTCGTATGCAGGTTGCACAGTGTTTCTTTCCTGCAGAGCTGACTCCCAGCCTATAAATAACTTTCCCACTGAGGTAAGGAGGGTCCTCAGACTGGATGGAGCCGAACCCTTTCCATGAGGACACACCCTTCGCTTTCACATATTTAATGTGGGCTTTCTCTTCCCAAGCAAAGTGACCTCTCCCAGAGGAGGAAACGCAGCACTTCAAACGGAGCTGAAGGGTCAGCGGTGTTCTCAGCTCGAGGGAGCTGGAAGGGAAGATGGGTGGTGGCAGCCACTGCTTCTCAGCCCACGGGGTTTCCACTGGGCCTTAATTACCTCCTGCTGTTTGCAGCCGGCAAAACAAAAGCAGAAGAGGCTTGGGTAACTTCAGGATTAAACCAAACAGGTGTGAGGAACAGGAGAGCACCCAGCTGGCAGGCGTGCAGGGCTGTTCAGCTCAACTTCCTCTTTCATTTGTGAGGCTTCGCGCTTTCTTTGAGCTGTAATTAACGTTTTGAAGAGCTCTGGGCATTCAGAGGCACCCCGAGCTGCCGGTGCCCACTGGAGCTGCAGGAGTGGCAGCTCTAAGCAGCTTGAAAGAGAGGTGGCAGCACACTGTGACCCAGGACTTGGAGCATCAGCACGTGGCCCTTCCAGTGCCCAAAAGCATCAATCTGAGAGGCTGCACTGGAGGAGGGAAAGAAAACCAAAAAAAAGCTAATGCATATGCTGATGGTTTGAATTTAAAGGAAAATAACCCAAAAAAAAACCCTCTTCACCCCCAGACCTGGACACAGTTCCAGCTTCCAAAGCCCACAGGATGCACATCTCCATTGACCAAGGAGGCGGTCCGGCTGCTGCTTCAGTCTCTCCCCTCACAGTGGCTGTGAGTGGCCGTGAGCCTCACGGATCCAGGATCCCAGCTGTGTACCTGCACTCCTGCAGCCACCCGAGCAGCTGAACACCACGCTGGGCTCTGCTCTGAACTCCAACCTGTGTAAGTCACTTCCCTCTGATTCAGCCTCAGCCCCCTCTGTTACAATGCGGTCACTCACTTCCTCAGAGGTCCTGGGAGGTCACCTCCACCAACAAACATCCGCGATGTTTTCCCATAATGCTCTCTATCCATTGGGCTTTTGTTACTGCACACAGAGGTGTGTGACTGCCATCCGCTGCTCTCTGCCTGCTCACCCAGCAGAGGGAAAACAGCACACAAGTAGAATACAGAATGGTTTGTGTTGGAAGGGACCTCAAAGCCCACCCAGTTCCAACCCCTGCTGTGGCCTGGGTGCCCCCACCAGCTCAGGCTGCCCAGGGCCCATCCAGCCTGGCCTTGAGCACCTCCAGGGATGGGGCACCCACAGCTACTCCGGGCAGCTGTGCCAGTGCCTCACCCACCCTCTTAGTAAAGAACTTCCTCCTAACATCAAACCTAAATCTCCCTTCTTTTAGTTTAAAGCCATCCCCCCTTGTCCTATCAGTATCCACCCATGTAAAAAGTCCCTCTCCCTCCTGCTCATAAGCTTCCTTTAAATATAGGCAGGCTGTGATGAGGTCTCCCCAGAGCCTTCTCCTCTTCAGGCTGAACAAGGTACTGCAGAAAGAGGGAGACAGATACTCCTTCATATTTAAACTTCTATTTGGAAACAGTTGTCAGCACATTTCTATTTCCAACATAGAAGCCAGCGCCAGGGCAGTGGCTCAGCAGGGTCGTAAAGCTCCACGACACAGACAAACTTCATTACCGTGGAACATTTCCTGCCTTCCTAACTGGATTTCGTTTGCCTGATTAGGTTTAGTTTTTATTTACAACAAGAGTTTTATCGTGCATTCGAGCCCAGGAAATGGGCACTGTCTGCCCAGCGCAGCCTTTCCCCGTGCATCCCATCCCAAATGCTTGGGCTCTGCCCCGTGGCATCACCCTGCAGGCAGCGGCCATGATGCGCCCGGAGCCAAAAGGCATTTTGCTTTGATACGGGGTGAGCCTCCCAGGTAGCAGTAAATCCACAGCATCGCAGAACAGGTCCACTTGGAAAAGGATCCACTGGGAGTCATCATCAGATCAAGTTGGAAGGGACCTTTTAAGGCCACCTGGTCCCCCTCCCCTGCAGTGAACAGGGCCACCTATGGTTACACCCAGAGCCCCATCCAGCCTGAGCTTGAATGTCTTCAAGGACAGGGCATCCACCACCTCTCTTAAGTTTGCAGGGATGTAGAGCTGGGCATAGGAGTGGTAGGGGTTAAGTTACCCAAACTCCAGCCTTAACAATTTAGGGAACTTATTAATACAAAAAGTGAAGGGATAACACTACCAAGTTGTCAACTGTTACTGGCTTCCAGAAGAAAAAGTTGATCCTACACACAACATATTCCTTTCATACAGGTGCACATCAAAGAACAAATAAATAAACGCTTGCAAAATGGAAACCTACCCCACCATTTTTAGCTTCACCACTATTTTTATTTGCCTGAGAGCTCAGCTCCAGGGAAAGGAGAGAGGAAGGAAGGAGCTGCTCTTTAACAGCTCAGTGTTTGTTCTTCTGACAGCGACCACAAGCACCGTGTTTTAATGTCACAGTCCTCCCCAGACAATAACAACTTAAAGGCAAAGTTTATAACTCAAACAATGCAAGTCAATGTTTTGACATTGAGGCACTTGTTTGATTCCTACCCAAATAGTTTCCTATGCGCAGCACGTACGGAACCGCTCGGCGCTGGTGAGGAAATCCTATTTATAGAGGAGTTCTGAGGAGGGACAGTGAAGCACAGGAGTGGAGAAAGGCATCATCACAGAACAAACAGGTTACAAAGCTCCAAAGAAAAGGGAGAATGGAAAAAGAGCACTGAGTGGGGGCAATGGCAGGCTCACGGCGGTGCTGTGATGGTGTTTCTTAAGGCTTCTCTCTTGGATATGTAGTCTTAAGACTACAGCATCCCCTCTTGTGGACAACTGTAGGGAATCAGCAAGCCCCTTAATGACTCCCCCCATTTATCTGTACCTTCAGACAGGAAGCAAGATGGCTGCAGGTCGGGGCCCTGTATCTGACTGTGCTCTGCAGTGTGGTTTCTCTGCAGCAGAATGCACACAGGCTGTTTGCTGATAGCTGCTCGCCGATAGCTGCTCGCCCTCAGCTGTCCCCATACGTATCCATGCTGGTGCTGCCCAGGTGGGATGGCCAGAACTGCTTTCAGCTGACCAAGTCCATCTTTGGAAACGAGCGGGCAAGTCAGCGTGTTTCAATGGCACCACGTTTACTGAAGTCAGATAAGGTTCCCATTTAAAGCAAAGAGAATTCTGCATCAGCAAACTGCCGGAGCGCCTCCGCCGGGCTCCCGCCAAGTGCACAATCACTGCTGCGAGGGAACGGGCCGGCTGCAAAAGGGAACAGATGAGAAGTCGAGCAAAGCAGGCAGCTTTCACAATGCAGAAGTCGTTATCTACGCCTTAACGTACACCAAATTACCTTGCGTGCATCAGCTGCGGCTGTGCGTGGTAATTTCATCTGCGTAACAAACAGAACAGACTTCTTTCTTGGGAGGACTTCAAAGTTAATAAAATTGCAGCAAGTCTGAAAACTCAGCAATTCATAATAAAAAAAAAAAATATTTCTTTCATTTTATCACATTACAGCATTGCAAGGTAGAAAAAGAACAGCGTCCATCAGCTGCAGCTCGAGGTGCTGCCCCTGTCTGCAGTGCCCAGTGAATCTCACCCTTGAGGGTTTTGGAGCCTCACCACCCTCCAATCACACAATTATTAAGGTTGGAAAAGACCACCACGACCATCCGATGCAACCACCCCCCACCCCACCATGCCCTCTAACCACGGCCCTCAGCGCCACACCTGCACACCTCCTGAGCACCTCCAGGGACGGCGACCACCGCCACCTCGCTGGTGCCAACGCCTCACCACTCACAATAAACATTTCCTACCACCCAACCTCGGCTCCAGGCAGGAGCTGCACAGCCCTGTGCTCACAGAGGCTTTCAGCCATAAAGTGCCATAAAGCGCACAGCACACTTCCTGCTCACCAGCAAGATGAGCCTCGCATCAGTGAAAGCTCAGCTTCAAACACCTGGAGCCGAGTCCAAATTCTTTCCAGAGGAAGATAAGATAGGAGAGAAATCCTTTACGCAGTCAAGGACGCGAAGCAATTTCTCATCCACCTACATATGTTTTCCCGGATAGGAACACGCTCTGCACTTAACTGCTTCCCAGCACTCTTGGGATTGCTTGCTCTGATATCCTCTGGGCAAGGACATCCTCTGTCCTCTGCCTGCGTACTGAGAGCAGAGCACAAACCTGTCACACGTCTGTCCCCAGTGACATCGCAGAGCACCTGGGTCACGGCACAGGAGGAAAAGAAGAGTGATTGTACGAGACGTGCCGCTGTCAGCTAGAAATAAACATCCTGCAGTGCGGGCAAAGCAGTGAGACGTGCAGATCACAGAAGAGCATCGACCAAAACGTTCAATTCTTGAGGTTTAGGGGAAATCAGCTGTAAAGATACAAAGCCACCACTGCGTGAGCTGTGCTCTGTTCAATGGAGTCGCCATCCAAAGCAGAACCAGCAAACATGGGCTGCTGTAATCCACGGCTTCTGTAAAAGCTCAGACAACACTCAGTGGGAAAATGGAATCCCTTTGGACCTTAGCAGCAAGGGAAGAAAAGGAAGTCAGCCTCAGTAAATTAAGGCTGCGATTGTAACGATGAGGAATGGGCAGGTATTTGTCATCAGGGAAACGGAACTTTGAGAAATGATAATAACGGATGAAATCATTTTGCTGCAGAACTTCAGACTCTTCTGAAGGAGCACAGTTACAAACGGGATTCGTAGAAGCTTGCTGTTTCCATCCCAGACTTGAACCAGAGACCGTCTTCCCACAGTTTTCCTCCTCATAGGGCACTTCACATCCCACAGCCAGCCATACCTCGGTCCGCAGCGGAGATGTGCCCCAACCATCCCAGGGCTTCCCAAGCCCTAAAGGCTCTTACACTGCACGCCACTACAGCTCTATGTCCGCTCCTTTACACGCAGCTCCACTTTTCCACCTTCCCTGCTCAATTTTGGGATTGAAGAGCATCATTTAAGTGGCATGTTTTTAAAGTCAACGTAAAGAGACAGACACCACCTCTAAATTACAACACTTTATTGCAGCATTGGCAAAGGTCAGATTTCTGAAGCTGGTGAAGATCGGGCGGCATTTCGTTATGAAATGTTACAATTTTACAGGTCTCCCTTCCTACATGCAGAAACCAAAAACAGTGGTAAAAAGAACTTCAAAAGAGCTAGAAAAAAAAAAAAAGAATTAGTAATAACATACAGGTGAGCTCCTTAACTGAATTAACTACCTCTACCTGAACGCAAACAAAAACCTACGCTAATAAATAACAGATTGTCAGAAACAGACCAAGAAACCTCACTTCCACTAAGAAAAAAACCAAAAGTTCTACTTGTTTCCAGACTTAAATCTTTTTTTTTTTTTTTCCTTAATATATAAACATTTTCATTGTTTGTTTCAATAGACACAGAGGCTTACCAACCCATGGAGATCAACAGAACATTGGATCCGCTCCTCAACCTCCCCGTGACGCTGACTGGCACGTTTTGGTTTTCAATGATACATACAATGGGCTCAGCTATATCCCTGTCCTTAGGCTGGTGTCAGGCTGTTCTAAGCAGTATGAGTCAACACCCCGTGTTAATCAACTTCACGTTCTATTTTAAACCTTAACAAACGTTTTACCTCCTTGGCTCCTAAGTTTTTCATCCCTCCCCGCTCCCCAACCCATCTTTCCTGCTTGTCTGGCAGCAAAAGGTCACTCCTTAACCAGAGGTTTGTGAGGAGTAGCCGATGTTCCATAATAAGCTCTCCCACGGCAGAGTTTTCTTTTGCATTTCACTGTTTGCTCCACGTTTTTCAGCTGTAGATTCGCAGCCCCCAAAGAATATCCTTCCAACACAAAGAGAATACAGTTTGCATCAAGCATAGAACTTTGTTTTCCCCCACGCTGAGCCATCGAGACCTTTTCCATTCCAGTGTCATCCATCCGAGCTTCACGTTGATCGCAGTTCTCACTGAGCTGCTTGCTGGTCAAGCTGACCGTTTCGTTCATTTACTTCTGGCTCCTATGAGAAGAGTAACCCCCACACGGTTCCCATTGCAAAAAGCTTTTTTTTGTTTTGTTTTGTTTTTTGGCAGGCCATGACTGGAAGCTTCCACGCGTTCTGTGTGGGTTTTGGGGGGAAGAGAGGAGGCTGCTTCTGCCCCGCGGCCCCAGCCTGGCCCAGGTTTCCATTCCGAACGCTCTAGACTGACATGCTGAGATATGTCCACTGCTCTCACTTAATTGCTGGAGGACTCCACTATCCACAACATCAGAGATACAGGACCTAATGAAATGACACTTGCTGCTGGATCAACGTCTCCTAAGAAAAGAAAAGACCAGAAAAATAGTTTAACGTGAAATATCCCCTGCTATCCTCACTAGCAAACACTGCAATACACTGCTGGTGGTTTTGATACGCCTGTAGCCTCTACGTACTGAAGGTACGCATTTCTATTATCTGTACATGTTTTAAAAGAGACCATGCTGGACAAAATAAGGCAGATATCCGCACCGGGAGAACAAGTCCCCCACACAGTGAGACAAATCTGAAACTGTCGGGAACAAAGAGAGCCGACTTATCCTCCCAGGCGCGATGCTCAGCTGCTGCAGTGCACAGCTCATGCGCCAAAGCACTGAAATAAAACATGCACTGAGAAGTTACATCACTTGCAGGAACGTGATACAGCAAGGCGAAGGAATCCAGAAGCAATGCTGGTTTGTGTCTCACTGCCTCAGATGCAGTAACTGAGAGTTGTGCTGAAGTGCTTATCTGCCGAGTTCTAGACTGTAAATTAAAATCCTGCAGTGCAAAAAGGTAAAGACTGGACCATATTTACACCCACAGGGAAGCTGCACCACCACATACTCAAGTCTTTTACAATGTAAATAAATCAGGCCATATTCTTTACATTACTGCATGAACCTCAAGCTTTTGTTAAACAGGAAGTTAACCTAAAACTAGCTTTTACTGGACATCTTAAAAGACACAGCACCTTCCACATTTATTGTAACAGAAAAGGTTTCCACAGCGGTTTGGCAGTGTTATGTATCCCATTCTTTCTGTTATTCAGTACTTCAGTTATTCAGTATTCTCATGCTTTAGGCACAGGAAGTTGTTAGAAAGTACTGAGCTGATGCACCACTGGTAATCGTGCTTTAATATTATGTAATAGAACATTCCAACACTCAAAACTCAGAAGCATTGGCTATGTGCTTCAGCGCAAGGAAGCTCCGTCTTAACAACTGAGGGAAAAAGCTTCCAAGGGCAGCGCACTGCAGAACTGTGCTTTTACCTCTCCTGCGTCCCTTAGAAATAATTGCCCTGCTGATGCAGAGGGAAGGAGAAGTGTTAAAACGAGCTGCACGTATTTTAGTACAAGTTACTCTCATCCAAAACAGGAGGTGGCACGGTGTGCTGGTGGTAGGTAAGGCAGGGAGCAGTGTTCCAAGGGATTTGCAAGTAACGAGAGAAAAAAACATGAGCCCCTTTTTTTGTTCAAAAAACTCCATCCGAACGTGTCTTTGTTAAGATCAGACTCTGTACAGAGCCGTCATTCAAAGAGACTTCAACTGCATACGCAAAGGCAAATTTTTACAACCACCTCCTCTGCCTCCCTTCCCTGTTCTTAACGCCTTTACGACCACCTGAGTCACTTTCTCAGCTGCACTGCTGGTAGTGGCCACATATGCCACATGACACAAAGATGCAGGGTTTTACCTGGAGCAGAAAACTGGGACTTGTAACAATGCTCAGAAACACCAAACCTCAGTACATATGAGGAAATGAGGATGAATCCGTTACAGACGAAATTGGAAGAATTTAAGTTAGTCAGAAAACATCGATGGGAACAATCTCACTGCCTTAACCAAGAGCAAAACGATACCGCTGAAGCGATGGTCTTCCCATGTCTTCAAAAAGAATGGAAAGGACTGCAGGAAATGACAACTGAAGATTTCAGAAGCTGTGCGATGAACCAAGGAATAAATCTGTCCACTCCTGAGACGCTGCCACACCTGCACCCCAGGGTTTGTCCTGCACAAGGGAATGGCAGCCAGCCAGGCTGAGGTGAACAGGATAAGAGCAATCTGATTTACACTGCCTGTGGCTTCTGTCATTCCATTAATAAGTGAATGGAAAGCTTCAAAACATAATACTGGTCAGTACAACAGCTATGAGACGGTGATGTAAGAAGTATTCTCATCCAGCAGCTGGAACAGGAAATCATGAGGTTAAATTCGCATTCTTCCTTATTAGCCATACTCTGATTTTTCAGCATTAACAAAATACTATTATGAGAATATTTGGCTAATAAAATCCTAGCATCCTGCTATTAACTTCATGCTTCATTCGTCTTTATTAAAGGGAAATAAGAGTCAGATGCAAACCGTAGAGCTGAAATTATCAATTAAGTATGATTTAGTTTGTCAGCTTACGCACGCATCCCAGTGGGCCTTTTGACGACGACAGGTCCTCTATCCTCGGCTACACTTTCAGAACAGCAGTCAGTTTTGAGATTACTGGGTTTTTTAAGACAAGGCTCAACTCTACCACGTGTTTTTGATTTGCTGAAGACTCCTCTCAGTGTAATTCTGTTCTCTGCCTTGGAAGCTTACGCTTAAAAGAAAATCATTTATTTTTCCTTCTTTGAGCTAAGCTGTTTAATGGATCTCAGTCCTCTTAAAACATAAGGAAAGCACTTCCCCAGTTCTGAAGAACAGCCCCTGGCTTCACTAAAAGGAGTATTTTCCTGACAGTGTCACACAAAGAAATACTGTTGTAAATTTTGAGTTGCTGAAGCGTAACAGTTGGATACCCAGAGTCCTCTTTCAGTGCTACAGAACTGGAGGTAAGAGTGAAGATGGCTGCCTGCTGAGCTCTGCCAAAGCAAACCGAGGAATTCCACTTTTAATTGGAGTCACAGTAAATTACCTTTAAGGTCAGTCAGCCTTACACGTTTGCGTCCCCAAATGAATCCTCTCCTTGCAGGATTAATAAGTCCTAACGCTTGAGGCTACAGAAGCAGGCAATTACAAACAGCAGTAAGCTGTGAGTTTTGATGCAGCGCTCAGCACACACCAAACAACAAGAAATGTGACAAAAGTGGAAAGGTTTGCTGTATTTATTTCACAACAGAATCAGCTTATTAATAAATAACAGTAAATATTACAGAAAGATTTTTCTTATGTATGCGATGCCTGCATTACAGCCACCGTCATCCACTCACTCTCCCTCTTACTGCAGTGCTACCGCAGGTGAAAGGGCTGCAGGTGTGTGCGTGGTGGGGAGATTGCTGTCAGACATCCTTTTTAGAATTACCTTGATCATTTATTTATGTTGGGGCCCTGCTAGACCCAGATAGAATCACAAAAAACTCGAGGTTCAAAGGACCCTCTGGAGGCCATTCAGCCTGCTGGGCAAGCAGGGTTACCTGCAAAATCAGATCCAGCTGTGCAGGACCAAAAATGCACAAGAGAGCTCTGGTACCTCTGTTAATTTTTGAGTCAACTGTTATGACAGAAAGACTCGGATCCACCTTCCTGAAGGGTGTCTGAGATGTTGGTCCTTAGGGGTATGTTTAGCAGTTAAAACACCAAATTCCTCTCCTACTCTTAGCCAACCAAAACCCTCATCTTGCCATTAACTTTCAGAACCCGTCAGACTGTGCTTTACAGTGGAATCCACGAGAGTTACTCGCTCAGATCTGCCCTATCCTCATACAACTTCTCATTCTAGATTTCCTCTCTCAAAGCAAAGGACATAATGTATAACCTATACTCCGGTAGTAAGCCATGGGCAGACTCAGTCTTCAATAAACAGAGCTCTGCTTAAATATCCTTTGCTGTGAGTTCAGAAATTTTCTTTCTACAGACTAAGATGGCTCAACCGATGCACAGCTGCAAGGCTGAATGTTGCACTATGCTGCAAATAAAGTCTGCCCACTAAAACTAACTTCCTGGTCTCTGCTCTAAGGAGCTTATAGATGAAAGGGAACAAAGAGCAAATTACATAACACAACATTTTATCAGAATTGCAAGCACGTGGCACAAGTATCCGAGCAAGCAAACACTGATCAAACTGTTCTCGGGACAACATCTGACCTCATTTAGGGTAAAATCCTATATTAAGTTTTCTCTAAAACATTTGGGAAAAAAAAGCTTCGAAAAGAACTACATAAACTGTTCGAGTATCACATCTGCTGGGCGTGCTGCTGTATTGAAGGAGTAACTTCAGAGCACTCCTTGCACAGGTTGCAAAGTATTGGAGAAAGATGACAAAAATCTACAAGAGAAGACTGCACGGCCAGCTGTGAAACACCTGCAGGTATTACGGCAATTCAGAGTACGCCAGTGGTTTGTATGTCTATGACAGTATTAGGCCACAGTGAAATGAAAGAACTGATAGGGCAGCATTACTCGTTTTACTGAGCTACGTTTAGTTATCTTAAATGCAGCCTTTTTTCAAAAAAGAGGTTTTTCTATACAAGCAGTAGGGGACCCAGTGGAATAAGAGATCAGAATGCCATAAAATGCTTACAAGAACACAACAGAGATGCTGGTAATACTGCTGAAACATAACACATTACATTATTAACTTATTCCTAGCTTACAAAGACAAGCCCACTTGGCAGGTGAAGTTTTCCCTTTCTACTTGTTGCTCTATTTATCCACCTCCAAAATTTCTGCTTAAAAACAGGAATGTGAAAGTCCTGCATCTCATCCAAACCTTTATTTAGATTTGTGCTGCAGAGTTAATTTTATAGCTTATTCTGAAGATCGCTTTGAGTGAGAAAAGAGACCCGGAGATTATATTAAAGCAGCACAGCGACTATAAAGCAATGGCTAAGGAATGACTATTAAGGAATGGTTCTCATATTAACTCTCTTTTTGGTATGCTCCTGTGCACCACAAGGGAAAGGTTTTCTTACCCCTTCCCTGCCTTGGCTGCATCTTCTTTCCCTTCAGGCTTTTAAATATTGGACGGAGATCTCAAGGCCACCAAATTAAGAATAAAATCACAGAATGGCCTGGGTTGAAAAGGCCCACAATGATCATCCAGTTTCCACCCCCTGCTATGTGCAGGGTCGCCAACCACCAGCCCAGGCTGCCCAGAGCCACATCCAGCCTGGCCTTGAATGCCTCCAGGGATGGGGCATCCACAACCTCCTTGGGCAACCTGTTCCAGTGCGTCACCACCCTCTGAGTGAAAAAGAAGCCACAGTGAGAATCTCTAGAAACCACTGTGCATCTTCTTCCCCCTCTCACTGAGGGAGCAGACTTGCATCTTTTCCCCTGTAACAACAGGCTCGACTAATAACCATAACTGAAAAACAACCCTCTGCCTTCCCAGCCTCTGTCAAGGACGTATTCACAGGCACTACGTTAGAAGCACAAAATGTTATTCAGGATTTTAACAGAAAGGAAGCAACCAACAGATCTACTTGAATTATGTAGATCATTATCTGTCTTGATTATGGAGGTAATTACTTGCCCAGAACCAGAATTAAAACATTTAAGAAGACTGTCCTACCTCCCACCAGTTTTAAAGATTAGATCTGCATTAGGTGCTCCCTTTGGATGCTGGTAACGAGGCCGCCGCTCACGATTCGTGTTTGCTGGAGCTGGACGCTGTGCCAGAGACTGCAACATTTCTGTAATGTCATACAGAAAGAAAGTTAAACACATTTTCTACACATCTTATTAAAGAGGAATTTACACAGGCACATTCAGTAAAAAAAAAAAACAGATCTCATTTACACTTTGCTATGACTGGGTTAACATTCTGCATGCTATCCTACAGCTTTTTGTTTTCAGCTTAAGAAACTTCACAGACAAATCCACAGTACCCCACAGTGTGAACTTGCATTTCCAGATGTTCCTGTAGAAGGAACTGCCAGCAGTGGCTTTCATTACAGGTGCTTCATAACGGAGCTATGACAGTTTCTTTCCAAAAATATCAGCCATTGACTGCATCAGTAAGTAGGGTTAAAGGTTCACAGCACTGTGAGGAGCCACACCATAAAACTGCCCTGAAATAGCAACACTTGGACAATGTTGTTCTCGATTAAAAACTCAGTGAGAAACTTGTCCTAAATTAGCATCTAGAAGTCAGGTCTTTGTCTAAAGTAGCCCTAATAGGATCGTTTTACAGAGAAGGGACACCTGAGGAGGGTGACTCAGCTGACCTACATTACACCAACTGTCTCCCGGCTGGGATTTTTCACTACAGGATCAGTAGGAAGAAGCAGGTGGATGCAGGAAGAGGCCGCAGCACCCACTTTAGCCCTGGACACCCAACTTTTGGGCAGTTCAAATCAGGTCGAATTACAATGCGTTGGCACTCGGCAAGACTTCATTTCATTGTTGTTAAGATAAAAATTACTCCCTAGGAGACCAAGTTAATAGTTATCCAAAATAATTACGAATACACAGCAGGAACTTCCACATAAACTCTGCCCATACGTTAGTGCGCAGAACAGAAATATTTCTGACATTCTACCTGTGCAAGACTCTTCACTGTTCAGCAAACAGATGGAATAACAAAAAGGGGAAAAAGTGGAATAAGCTGTTAAACAGATTATGTTTGAAAGTCTGCTCTGTCTGGTTCTCTAATCTCTGCTAATCTCCATTCTGGGACTGGAGACACATCTCATTGTCTGTAAGA